>NW_026844478.1:19787865-19872227 GCF_025583915.1 Anolis sagrei ordinatus
TTCATTTTGTTAGTTTTGGCCCATCTCTCTAATCTGTCAAGATCATTTTGAATTCTGCTCCTGTCCTCTGGGGTATTGGCCATCCCTCCCAATTTGGTGTCGTCTGCAAACTTGATGATCCTGCCTTCTAGCCCTTCATCCAAGTCATTAATAAAGATGTTGAACAGGACCGGGCCCAGGACGGAACCCTGCGGCACTCCACTTGTCACTTCTTTCCAGGATGAAGAGGAAGCCTTGGGGAGAATCACCCTCTGGGTTCGTCCATTTAACCCATCTTCGAAATCAGTTTTACTTACTTACTTAACTTAACTTACTTAGGTGATCCCTCATTGTCCGAGGATGATGGTCCTCCAAGTGCGGTGTCCTGGCAGTGGGTACGTAGGTGATGGTGGAGCCCTTCCACTCTACTCCAAACTCAAGAACGGAAAACAAAATGTTGGCGGACAGGAAAAGAGATTCAAAGATGGACTCAAAGCCAACCTTAAAATTGTGGCATAGACATCGAGAACTGGGAAGCCCTGGCCCTTGAGTGCTCCAGGTGGAGATCAGCTGTGACCAGCAGTGCTGTAGAATTTGAAGAGGCACAAATGGAGGGTGAAAGAGAGAAACGTACCACGAGGAAGGCGCATCAAGCCAACCCCGACCGGGACCGCCTTCCACGTAGAGATCATGCAGGTCAAGAATTGGACTCCACTGTCACCTACGTACCCACCACCAGGACACCAATCTTGGAGGACAATCTTACTTGGACAACAAGGGATCTAAGCTAAATAATCTAAGCTGATCGAATGTTTCAATGCTCATCCTGAAAACATCCTCGTTGTTCCATTGAGGCTGTGAGTGAGTTCATTTATGAGCCACCTCTCCTCCATAACCGTTCTGAAAACATCGCAGCACCCATTTACCTTCTGTTGGCTCTGTGTTTGTACATGAACCACCCACAGATAAGGTTGTCCTCAGGTGGAGAGCGATCAAACAGAGAAAGGAACACCAACCCTTGGCCAACTTTTGTGAAAGCTTCCGCCCACTTTCAATCCATGGCATCCAGGCACGTTTTGCCTTATGGTCGTTTGGCAACGTCTCCCACCGCCTTCCATACTAAAAAGGCTAAAAAATCCGAGAGGCTTAATTCAAGAATCAGTTTCAAGCAGGAACTTAGATTATGGGGATTGTTCGACTATCAAAATAAAAATGGAGCATGAGATAAAACCGCAGTACATATTAACAGCGGCAAGAATCCTATATGCTCAACAATGGGGAAAAAAAAGACAGAAATGCCAACTATCTATATACATAAAAATGTAATGTTCGTTAGTAGTATTAACAGAATTCAAAAACCACTGGACAAATTGACACCAAATTTGGACACAAGACACCTAACAACTCAATGTATGTCCTTCACTAAAAAAAAATTGATTTTGTCATTTGGGAGTTGTAGTTGCTGGGATTTATAGTTCACCTACAATCAAAGAGCATTCTGAACCCCACCAATGATGGAATTGGACCAAACTTGGCACACAGAACTCCCATGACCAACAGAAAATACTGGAAGGGTTTGGTGGGCACCAGGGGCGGCTCATCCATTACGCGAAGTAAGCGGTTGCAGAACACTTTTTTTTCCCAGGGGCGCAGAGGTGCCTCTGTAAATGCCCCTCGACCGCCACTTGAGGAGCGCCCCCTCAGCTCACAACAGCCCTAGCAGTCCGGGGGGAGCCTCGGCTTTCTTGCCTCGCTGCTGGGCGATCCTCTTCCCAAAGGGGCCGGGCCCTTGAGCCTCGCCTAGCCCCTCTCGTTCCTGCTCCACCTGGCCACCGGGTGCGCAAGCAGAGCTGTCGCTCAATCGTTCTCCGCGTTCGATCCCTTCCCCATGACCAGCTCCCTTTCCCGATCCCCCGGCGCTCCACCCACCTCCTCTCCTCTCCCCAATCCGCGGGTGGGCCAAGGGGCGGAGCCGCCGCGCCTGGCCCGCTTCGGGTCCGGAGGCGTGTCTGAAGACCCCAGCGTGCGCACCAAAAGTTGCCTCTTCTCCTGACTTTCTCTTCAGCCATTGGGACCAAGAGAGAGAAAGAGAGAGAGAGCCCCTCCGGCTGGAGGTATCTCCCACCTCCGCTCCCTCCTTTGTTTTTGCGCCTACCTTCAGGAAACGTGGGCATCTCCATCTTTGTCTCTGTCTCTGTCTCTCTCTTGGTCCCAATGGCTGAGGAGAAAGTCAGGAGAAGAGGTGACTTTTGGTGCACACGCCGGGGTCTTCAGGCACGCCTCTGAACCCAAAGCGGGCCAGGCAAGGGAGCAAGTGCGGCAAGTGTAGTCACTGGGATGTATAGTTCACCTACAATCAAAGAGCATTCTGAACTCCACCAATGATGGAATTGAACCAAATATGGTTCACAGAACTCCGACAACAAACAGAAAATATATATCAATGATTGGTTGGGAGGGCGCCAAAATACTGTTTGCTTACCGTTGAAAATTACCTAGGGCCGCCTCTGTCCGTGGGTGATACCAGATGAGAGACTCCCTCCTGGGCACACAGAAGACTGGGCGACTTGGAAGGTGCTGAACAGACTGCGCTCTGGCACCACGAGATGCAGAGCCAACCTTCAGAAATGGGGCCACAAAGTGGAATCCACGACATGCGAGTGGAGAAGAGCAAACCACTGACCACCTGCTGCAATGCAACCTGAGCCCTGCCACATGCACAATGGAGGACCTTCTTGCAGCAACACCAGAGGCACTCCAAGTGGCCAGATACTGGTCAAAGGACATTTAATCAGCTACCAAGTTTGCAAAATTTGTGGGGTTTTTTTTATCTGTTTGTTTGTTTTGTTCTGTTAGAAATGTAATACAATGTTCTGGTTGCGGATGACACGATAAATAAATAAATGCCACAAAAGTATTTGAATTTTCCCATCTGAGGCACACCTGGGCTCCTGATGGTCCCCCATCTCACAAACAAGGGACTCTCTTTCCCCCTCATGGATATTTCCCTTTATGGACCTTCCTATGAATAATATGAACTATGGACACTGGGGGAAGGTAGTTGGTTTACTCTCTGTATTATGATTTCTATATTTTCATATTTTCTCCTGTATTTCTATATTTCCCTTCATGTATTTGACCTTGCCCTGACCCTTTTGCCCCCTTCCCCTCTCCTTGGGGGAAATCTACAAGGAAGCTGCCCTGCCTCTGGAAAAGCAATCAGCGATCATGAAAAGACCCTTATCTTTGGACATTCTTTGCATGGACAATAGTAAAGGAAATCCTTTTGACTTCGGAGTTGGGCCACCATTAGGATTTCCGTTTGGCAGACTTTTTAATCATATAACAATGGGGGGAATATGATCTTAGGAAAGTCCTCTTTTCTTCCAAGCCGTTTTTCTTTCAAACTTCTCCACAAAGAACTTCCACCCAAGTCTTCCTCTTTGTGTCATATCTGATGGCGACAGGAAAATCCGGATTTCTTTAACATATGTTTATTGCCTTCACTCACAAACACAATAGAATGGCTTGACTGGCAGACCCTCCACCGAGATCTCGCTAAGCCCCAGTGACAATTTTGTCATAATCCACTCCAGAACGCGTTGTGTTCGCTCGGCCCGCCTCACTCCCTCCTGATTCGTTGAGATGTCAGAGCAGTAGAAGCCTTCTCATTGGCCCTGACTCACTGCAGCGGCTCCCTGATTAGTCCAGATGCGCTGGGGGCGGACGAACCCTCTCCCAGATGCTGGCGCGTCAGCCAATCACAATGGAGACCAGTCAGGGCACAGCAGGAGATTTGAACCACACAACTCTGTATTTCTATAAAAATAGCATTTATTTCTGTAACCACATGCTCTGCTTGGCGAATGATTGCTGCACTGCATCCTTTTCAGCTGAATCCCTAATAAACCTCGGTGGTACTTCCTTCAACTTGGTGAGACCTTTTATTGAGAAAAATCAGGGATTGGGTGCTTCTCTCTGTCTCGCCAGGGTAACGAACTCTTTAAAGAGTCTGATTGGTCTCTGCCTCCTGGCAAAGACCCCTAAATTCCTGCTCTACAACACATGTTTGGCTAGCACCTCATTCTGTTTAACAGGAAGTTACTCAAATCAGGAGAAGTATAGCTGTTTTCATTCAGCAAAGATTCAGCCCATTGGCTACAATGAGAAACTTTAAAGGATCAGTCATTTAAGACCTATCTGCATGAAACCTACCTCAGTTTTAGACCCCATTTACAACTGCAGGACAGCCAGTTTTCAAAACAATTGACCAATCCACTGATTTTTTAAAATTATTTTAAGTTTTAGCCATAACATTTTGAAAATTAATGCAAACCTCAAAAGAGGGTTCTGGGAATTCTTCCTCATGTTCAGGTGGAATCTCTTTTTCTGTAGTTTGAAGCCATTGTTCTGTGTGCTAGTCTCCAGGGCAGCAGAAAACAAGCTTGCCCCCTGTGACTTCCCCTCACATGGTTATACATGGCCACATGTCTCCTCTCAGCCTTCTCTTCTGCAGGCTAAACATGCCCACCTCTTTAAGCCACTTCTCATAGGGTTTGTTCTCCAGGCCCTTGATCATTTTAGTTGCCCTCCTCTGAATCTTCCAACACATTCCCTTTTCCCCTTTTAAAAACAAATGGTAATGCATTGAGAAAGACTCCTTTGGAGAGGAAATGTGTTTCAGTGTGAGAGGGAAAGCCGTGTTTAGAAATGTGCACTTTGATATTACAATATTACAAATAAAAATACACATTTTGACAAAAAAAAATCAGTGAAACAACAGTATTTATTTATCGTGTCAGAAGCGAATTGAGGGCACAGTTATCATGTCTTTGAAAACACAAACAAAGTTAAAAACTTGGCAAGATACTAGATTTCCTTTGACCAGACATTGCCCACTTGGAGTGGCTCTGGTGTCTCTGTGAGAAGGTCCTCCATTGTTCATGTGGCAGGACTCAGGGTGTATTGTAGAATCATAGAATCATAGAGTTGGAAGAGACCCAGGGGCGGCTCATCCATTACACAAAGTAAGCAGTTGCGGTACACTTTTTTTGCCAGGGGCGCAGAGGCACCTCTGTAAAAGCCCCTCAACCGCTACTTGAGGAGCACCCCCTTCCTTGCCTCACTGCTGGGCAATCCTGTTCCCGAAGGGGGTGGGCCCTTAAGCCTCTAGCCCCTCTCGTTCCTTCTCCATACCAATGATTGGTTGGGGGGGGGGGGCACTAAAATACTGTTTGCTTACTGTTGAAAATTACCTAGGGCTGCCTCTGAAGAGACCTCATGGGCCACCCAGTCCAATACCCTGCCAAGAAGCAGGAAAATCATGTTCAAAGCATCCCCAACAGATGGCCATCCAGCCTCTTTTTAAAAGCCTCCAAAGAAGAAGTCTCCACCACACTCTGGAACAGAGAGTTCCACTGCTGAACAGCTCTCAAAGTCAGGAAGTTCTTCCTAATGTTCAGATGGAATCTCCTTTCTTGTAGTTTGAAGCAATTGTTCCATTTCCTAGTCTCCAGGGCAGGAGAAAACAAGCTTGCTCCCTCCTCAATATGACTTCCTCTCACATATTTATACATGGTTATCATGACTCCTCTCAGCCTTCTCTTCTGCAGGCTAAACATGTCCAGCTCTTTAAGCCACTCCTCATAGGGCTTGTTCTCCAGACCCTTGATCATTTTAGTCACCCTCCTCTGGACACATTCCAGCTTAGAGTCAACATCTCCTTTCAATTGCGATGCCCAGAATTGGACACAGTGTGATTCCAGGTGTGGTCTGACCAATAGAGAGGAAGCATGACTTCCCTGGATCTAGACACTATGCTCCTCTTGATGCAAGCAAAAATCTCATCGACTTTTAAAGCCGCCTCATCACATTGTTGGTTCATGTTTAACTTGTTGTCTACGAGGACTCCAAGATTGTTTTCACACATACTGCTGTGAAATGCTGCATGGATTTTTTTTCAATAGTTTTGACTTGCAAATAATCTTCAAAAACTATACTGTTATCAAAGACTTAATTGGATAAATTATCCATTCTTTTCCCCAAACTGAATTAACAAAAAAAAAAAATACATCCCTGTTTCTGGTTCAGTTGCCTGGGGGCTACCCAGCTCTTTCAGTTTTTATAGCTGTTACAGTCATTTGTTAATCTGATTCTCACCCAGTTCTACATTCGATATAGTGTCTCTGAAACAGAAGAGTTATCAAGAGGTTAGAAAACATCCAGTATGATTCCTTCTCTGGTCTTCCTACTATCTATGTATGGTTTTTCTGTCATATTACTATTGTTTACCCAGCTGTGTTTGTTCCGAGAATGCACAGTTGAAAGGCTCACGTTAATGGCACTGGATGGTTTTTCATAAATCCCTTAAGAAAATAGATTTTTTATCTTCTCTTATAATCTTAACAACCTTTTAAACTTGATTTCTAACATGCAGAACGTCAAATGTGACATTATCATTATTGGCAAATCATAATAAATTCTAATGAGACTTAATCACACTTGTTCACACAAACAAACAAAAAAGCCTATAAGATAGGAAACCATTTCTCTGCTTGGAGCCCCCGGTGGTGCAGTGGGTTAAACTGCTGAGCTGCAGAATCTGGTGACCAAAAGGTCCGTGGTTTGAATCTGAGAAGCGGGGTGAGCTCCCACTGTCAGCCCCAGCTTCTGCCAACCTAGCAGTTTGAAAACATGCAAAAAAAAAAATTTGGTCGAGTCAGTAGCAACTTGAGAACTGCAAGTGGCTTCTGATTTGAGAGAATTGGCCGTCTGCAAGGACGTTGCCCAGGGGACACCTGGATGATTTGGTGTTTTTATCATCCTTGTGGGAGGCTTCTCTCATGTCCCCGCATGAGGAGCTGGAGCTGATAGAGGAAGCTCATCCGCCTCTCCCCGGATTCGAACCTGCGACCTGTCGGTCTTCAGTCCTGCCAGCACACAGGGGTTTAACCCACTGCGCCACCGGGGGCTCCTAACATGCAAATGTGAGTAGATGAATAGGTACCTCTCCAATGGGAAGGTAACGGCGCTCCATGCAGTCATGCCAGCCACATGACCTTGGAAGTGTCTACGGACAACACTGGCTCTTTGGCTTAGAAGTGGAGATGAGCACCAACCCCCAGAGTCAGACACAACTTGGCTTAATGTCAGGGGAAAACCTTTACCTTTACCCTACTCTGCTTGGAAAAGTTTTCCAAGTCCTGCGCTGAATAGGACTTTTTCTAGGTCTGTTTTAAGACCTTTGAGAACACCGCTTTTAAGATCACTTAAGAGTTAATAATACAACCAAAGAAGGTTTTCTGTGCTTTACTTTGAACAGAAAAAGTGGAATTCTTCTTGGTTCTATATTTAAAGCCTTTCTGGGTGCTGCTTTGAACAATGCATGGGAGTTGTAATCCAACTAAAGAAACTTCTTTTCTGGCAAAAGTTTACTGGACTCTACTGTTAAGTGATTCCTCGTGTCAACCCGTCTCCAAATGCTATCTCCTTCCTTTCTGAAAAAATAGTCACATTGTGAAAACCCTTCACATCAACCAAATAATCACTAATAAGCATCAATTATTAATGTACAGAGGCAAGAGATGATAATAATTCTAGAGAGCAATCCTATTCAAGATTGTCTATTCAAAATCCAACCCTCTTGAGTTTAATTGGATTTAATATTTCAGGGACCAAAAGTACCCAAGTCGGAGTTTCAAAGTTCTCTTGGGATGGGAAAAGGAAATAAATTGTTAGAGATATATGGAAGGAGTGAAGAGTAAGAAAGATGATGAGTTTAGCTTGGATAAGAGGAAAAATAGGGGAAATGGGAGGGGTGGAATCAAAGGGTTTAGAAAGAAGGAGGACGACAAAAATAGTCAGCGTTGGGGAGGAAGAATAAGAGAGAGGAAGGAGGAATAGAAAAAGACAGGGAATATAAGTTCAGTTAGAAGAAATGAAAGGCGAACAAAAGGAAAAACATCCAGTTAAATTTATTGCTTTCCAGTACTATAATAATAATAATAATAATAATAATAATAATAATAATAATAATAACAACAACAACAACAACAACTTTAGGTTCTTGTGGGTTTTTTTGGGCTATAGGGCCATGTTGTAGAGAGACTTTCTCCTGACGTTTCGCCTGCATCTATGGCAAGCATCCTCAGAGGTTGTGAGGTCTGAAGGATGCTTGCCATAGATGCAGGCGAAACGTCAGGAGAATGCCTCTAGAACATGGCCATATAGCCCAAAAACCCACAAGAACCTAGTGATTCCAGCCATGAAAGCCTTCAACAATACAACAACAACTTTATTTTTATATCCCGCCACCCTCTACCCGATGGGACTCGGGGCAGATTACTAGGGCTGGGCGGTTTCGTTTCGTTAATTCATAATTCGTTAATAATTCGTTAATTTTTTCAATTACAAAACAATAACAAACCATTCTGGAGCAATTATTAAAAAAAACGAATTTTCAAAAACGTTTTGTAAATGCTTCGTATTTCGATATTGTATTCGTTTCGTTATTGTTTTGAGGTCGTTTCGTTATTATTTCCGCATGTCTGGGCCAGTTTTATGGTTTAATTAGTGAAAAAAAATTATAATATCACACCAACAGTCAACAACAGAGGGAGAGGGAAGCTTCAGAAGGTTTTGGAGGTTTTTAGCGTATTTCGCGGTCGCGTCCGCCATTAACGAATCGATTCGTTATTGTTTCGGAAATCGATTCGTTAATTTTTTACCATTTATGAAATTTCGTAAATATCGAACTTTTTAAAAGGAAAATTTTGTAATTATTTTAAATATCGAAACAAAAAAACACCCCAATTACAAATCGATTTTAGAACCAAATTTTTTTCTTGATCAACCAGGCCTACAGATTACATGTGGGACCAAGCCCAGAGCAAACAACAGGGAAGTTGTTTGGGAAGTCTGACTTGGCCACAGTAGTCCACGCTCTAGTCACATTCCGTATAGACTACTGCAACGCTCTCTACGTGGGGTTGCCTCTGAAGACTGCTCGGAAGCTTCAAATGGTCCAACGATCGGCAGCCAGGATGCTAACAGGAGCGGCACTCAGGGAGCATACAACTCCTCTGTTGCGCCAGCTCCACTGGCTGCCAATTTGCTACCGAGCACAATTCAAAGTGCTGGCATTGGCCTTTAAAGCCCTAAACGGTTCTGGCCCGACTTACCTGTCCGAACGCATCTCCTTCTATGAACCAGTTAGGACGTTAAGATCATCTGGGGAGGCCCTGCTCTCGGTCCCGCTGGCCTCACAAGTGCGCCTGGTGGGGACGAGAGATAGGGCCTTCTCAGCGGTGGCCCCCCGGCTGTGGAATGCTCTCCCTGCAGATATTAGATCGGCCCACTCCTTGCTGGTATTCCGGAGGAAATTGAAGACCTGGATGTTCGAACAGGCGTTTGGCTAAGCAGTGTGACTGATTGATTATTGGAACACAGAATAATGGATAACGAGATTGGATACTGATTCTAGTGATGAAACCTGATGGATTTGCTATACTGATGTAATTTTGTATTGATGCTATGCTTATTGATTGTGATGCTATTGTTTTAAATGCCTATTGTCTGTACTATGTATACTGTTGAATTGTTGTAAACCGCTCCGAGTCGCCTAAGGGCTGAGAAGAGCGGTATACAAATGAAGTAAATAAATAAATAAACAACAGCTAAAAACATAGTTAAAAACATAATAACATATAATCTAATTGTGATTATGAACCTCCGGTGATGCAATGGGTTAAACCTCCGACAAGTTGGAGGTTCCAATCCAGGGAGAGAATGGAAGAACTCCCATTGTCAGCTCCAGCTCCCCATGTAAGGACATGAGACAAGCTTCCGACAAAGATGGTAAAACGTCAAACATCCGAGCATTCCTTGCACAACATCCTTGCAGACAGCCAATTTTCTCACACCAGAAGTGACTTGCAGTTTTTTAAATCACTCCTGACATGGAAAAAAAGGTGATCCCAGTCAGGATTGACTTGATACGCCTTTATCTTGGCATGTTTCTCCCTTTGGCCCTCCATTCGTACCTCGTTAAATTCCACAGCACCGCTGGTCACAACTGACATCCAATTAGAGTGCTCAAGGGCCAAGGCTTCCCAGTTCTTGGTGTCTATGCCACAGTTTTTAAGGTTGGCTTTAGGCCCATCTTTCAATCTTATTTTCCTGTCCACCAACATTCAATTTTCTTTTCTTGAGTTGGGAGCAGGCATGTAGCCGGGGGGGGGGGGGCTTGGGGGGCTTCAGCCCCCCCCCCGAAATTCTCATGGTGGTCCACGAGAAGGCCTTACTGGTACATTGTTTAAACTGTTATATTTATTTATTCATATCATGATCTGATCACCATGCTCAATATATCCCATATGCATGGGGGTATTGGGGTAATGATACAAAAGGTTTGCTAGGGTAGACCCTCTTTCACTCAGACTCAGCCCCCCTCCCAAAACTCAGCCCCCCCAAACCACCCTGAAAAAATTGAGCCCCCCCCCCCCCCGAAACGAAATTCTGGCTACGGGCCTGGTTGGGAGTATAGTAACTGCTTCAGGAGGTGGTGATTGGGCATTCATACAACATGGCATTCAGTCCAGTGGAGCATCGCTTCAAGGCTGGTGGTCTTTGCTTTTTCCAGCATGCTGAATTTGTCCACCTGTTTTCCCAAGAGATTTGCAGGATTTTTCAGAGGCAACGCTGATGGAGTCATTTCAGGAGATGAACATGACGTCTATAGATGGTCATGTTCATCTCCTGCAGGCGTACAGCAGGGTTGGGAGGACAATAGCTTTCTGAACATGCACCTTGGTATCCCTACGGACACTCTCTGCATCATTGGTGGGAAGGGAAATAGTGCTGTGAGGAGAAGGAAAAGTTTTATTTTAAGCTGCTAAGCCCTTTGAGGACTCGATGATTGAATACCAGGATGTACCTTATTTAATGATCATGCCATTTTGAAGACTGCTGCACTCGCAGAGCTCATGTGGTGTTGTGGATCATATCATCATAGAGGAGCCGACTGAATACCAGGATGTACCTTATTTAATGATCAAGCCATTTKGAAGAATGCTGCACTCRCAGAGCTCATGTGGTGTTGTGAATCATATCATCATAGAGGACCCACAGGTRTTGTTGTGGATCATGTCATCATAGAGGAGCCAATTGAATACCAGGATGTGCCTTATTTAATGATCAAGCCATTTGGAAGAATGCTGCACCCGCAGAGCTCATGTGGTGTTGTGGATCATATCATCATAGAGGAGCCGACTGAATACCAGGATGTACCTTATTTAATGACCAAGCCATTTGGAAGAATGCTGCACTCGCAGAGCTCATGTGGTGTTGTGGATCACGTCATCATAGAGGAGCCACAGGTGTTGTTGTGGATTATGTCATCATAGAGGAGCCGATTGAATACCAGGATGTGCCTTATTTAATGATCAAGTCATTTGGAAGAATGCTGCACTCACAGAGCTCATGTGGTGTTGTGGATCATGTCATCATAGAGGAACCACAGGTGTTGTTGTGGATCATGTTATCATAGAGGAGCCGCAGGATGTCCACAAATTTGTCAAGGCATAAAAAAGAGATAAGACTCTATTAAAATACAAG
The DNA here is from genome assembly GCF_025583915.1 of Anolis sagrei ordinatus. NCBI lineage: Eukaryota > Metazoa > Chordata > Lepidosauria > Squamata > Anolidae > Anolis > Anolis sagrei. The sequence continues at coordinate 19,799,458 of NW_026844478.1, forward strand.
ACACACATAGTTAAAATGCACGTTAAATTATTTCTTCAAACAGGACAATAGCAGGTTCAGAGGACCACATCTTCCTGCCCATTTGCTCCAGTCCTCTTCATTATGAGCATGCTCCTGACCTAGTGTTGACACTCTGATTCTAGTTATTAAAAAGTAATAGAATTAATAATCTCAGTATTATTTTGCAAATTGCCTCTTTTAAACCATTTTAGCATCAGATAAATTTGGAATTGTCTATCTGAAGGTTAGGTGTACATTGCCCAATTAAAAATGCCCCACCAGCCAGGCCTTTCTTTTTGGACTGTATTAATCACAAGTCATGTTCCAAAGTTATTTTTTTTCCCATTCACTGTCTCCTCTTTTTATTACTCTTTCATCATCTTATGAGGTTTTTCTTTTTGGTGATTTTTGTGTCCAATTTAATAGACCTAAAATTGGGCACTCAGAGCATAAATTGCGAGCACTGTGAAAGATTTCCATCTATGCTGAATTAACTGAACATCTTTTCTGGACGGTGCTGTCCTTCCCTCCCCTCCTCCTCCTCACAACATCTCCTCCAGGACTATCACAAGGCACGTCAGTTACTCAATAAATGTGGTAATGCAATCTTCGAATATGCACTTGTTCCCAGAAGTTTCAGGTATTTCATTGCCAATAACTTTGTAATTTGGCACATTAAATATATTGAATAACCTGTCAGAAACAGCTGTGAATCTGACAAGAAGGAGAAGCTGCAAAAGGACAGCTTCGGATTCTGAAAAATCTGGTGTAAGCAGTTTTCATTTATTTTCCTTTTTTTAAAGAGATGACTTTCTGGTTTGTGGAGGACTTTTTTTATATAATGCCTTTTCTTTTCTAAAGACAGTCAATGCTTTAGTCAGTTCTTAGTGTCAACACTCATAGAAGTCATTGACTGTCTTTAAAAGAGGGCTGTGTGTACTTAAACGTTTGGATATGATTCCTCACCTTAGGAAAATTTGTGGTCAGCAATCCAGGCCACATAAATAACTTTTTCTGCTTCTTTCATCTTTTCTTCCCCACTTGGTGATTAGAAAAGTTTGTGGGTTGTATCTTTCCTTGACTCTCTGAAAAATGTTGGGTCGCAGAGTTGAGAAATATCAGCATTTCCTTTTTATTATCAGTCACATCGCACCCCCCGGGATTTCCGTGGACATTAGTTACAAGCAACTCTCTCACTACAGAGGAAGACAAGGCAAACGTCAAAAAAAAGATGAAGCGATAGAATAAAAGCTGGTGAAAGGCTTTGATGACAAAGGTCATGGAAGCGTGAAGGAAGACGTTTCCATGTCCGCATCAGATGGGGAATGGCAGGACTTTGAAGTGCGATTTAATGGCCAAGACAAGTTATGGCCTGATCAAACTGTTCTACATCTTCCCATCGCTTACAGAGCAGTGTGAATATTAAAATTGGCAAGGTGCATCACGATAATGCATTTTCAGCTCCGAGTTAAAGATGAATGAGGATCTCACACAAAGCCCATATCTACATAACAATGCATGAAGCTTGCACTTCTAGATTTGCAACTATAATGGATATTTCAGTGTCTCTCCCTTTCTATTCTACGCAGGGCATGGCATGTTGGAGAGAAGAAGCCATTCTGAAGAGGAGTGCATTCAGTGATGGCCTGTTCTCCATTCTGGTGTAATCGATCTGGGAAAAAAATTGGGTTATTGTGTAAGGGACCCCAAATTTGGGTCCCTATTGAAGATCCAGTCACAGGAGGCAAACAGAGAATGTCCAGTCTCAGGAGTAGATCAAAAGCAAGGTTTATTCCATCATGGCCATAAGGAGATGGATCAGCCATACTGGACATGCAGGTCATAGTACTTGGAAAGGCTGCCATCCCCCACACCCCTTGACCACACATTATATAGGTTTTCTTATCTATCAAGATTCTTCTACACATGTTTTCTGGGGCAAATTTCAGCCAAATATCTGTTGCCAATCAAGCCCCAGTCCAAGCCTCATCACATGTTCAGCAAGCTCTACCTTCACGACTATTGCAGAACACACCATTAATTGGAGCATTTCCACCCTGCCATTGATGTGTTGCTCCTTCTCTGCAGGGAGGGGTACATTTCTTTTTATTCTGCTACTAAAGCGAATCTTCTATAGGTATCAGCCTCCTTCAGTTGTAGGTTTTTCAGGCTGTATGGCCATGTTCTAGAAGACATGAAAGCGTTTGACAATACATTGAACATCTCTATGGATTCGGATCTGGCTACAGTGGTCCACGCTCTTATTACATCCCGAATAAATTACTGCAACGTGCTCTACATGGGGTTACCTTTGAAGACTGTTCAGAAATTTCAACTAGTCCAATGGGCGGCAGCCAGATTACTCACCAGAGCGTCATACAGGGAGCATACCAGCCCTCTGCTATGTCAGCTCCACTGGCTGCCAATCCAATTCCGAGCACAGTTCAAAGTGCTGGTCTTGACCTATAAAACCCTATACGACTCTGGCCCAGTGTACCTGTTCGAACATATCTCCTTCTACTAGGAATTTAAGATCTTCTGGAGGGGCCCTGCTCTCGGCCCTGCCTTTGTCACAATCGAGACTGGTGGGGATGAGGGACAGGGCCTTCTCGGTGGTGGCCCCCACCTGTGGAATTCACTCCCCAGGGAAATTAGATCATTGCCATCCCTCCTCTCTTTTAGAAGAAAATTAAAAACATGGATATGGGACCAGGCCTTTGGGTAATCAGGCAGACTGACAAGGACAATGACGACTAAAAGCTTTGGAAACGGATTATGATATGCTGAATGGAATCATGTCCTGGCAAAACGATGGCCACCAGGCTGAACTTTATGAGATTTTATTGTATTAATTTAATGTTTTAACTATTGATGTTTATTGTTGTTATGTTATTTATTGTATTGAATTGTAGGCATCGAATATGTGCCGGCTGGAAGCTGCCCTGAGTCCCCCCTGGGGAGTTGAGAAGGGCGGGGTAGAAGTACCCAAAATAAATAAATAAATAAATAAATAAATGCGGGGAGAAACTGTTCCAGACGCACAGAAATTGGAAAAACTAAGGACCAGGAAAGCACATCTACTGTGCTCTCTGACTTTCCTTCTACGCTGCAGAGACATGGATACTATCCCACAATTTCTCACAGCCGAAAGGACTTTCAAAACACCACAGGCTCACCTTATCTATGACCATCTCTTACGAGAGAGAATTCACACCGTCCACAAAGAACTTTCAAACACAGACAAGGAACTGATTCACCTCCATATCAACATCAGCCAAAAGATGAATTCCCAGGACTGGGACAAAATAGACAACCTCGCCTACAGAAAAATGGAGAAAAACATGGCTCTCCACACCAAGAGACAAAAACAAAAAATCCACAAATGTCAAAAGCAACAGTTGAAAGCAGAACTGGATACATCACGGACCATCATCAATCTGACAGACAAGACAACTCTCTTTCTGGCCATGAAAGCCATTGGCAATACCTTTGGAAAAAGTTGCTCCAAGGGTACCATTTAAACAAGAGGTGTGGAGAAGTGCCTCCTGAAGTCTACCACACTCTAGAAACTGGGGAAGCTATCAGACCACATTTCACCAATGGCAGGAGCAGTCTCCAACTCTTTCTTAAAGGTAAAGCTTGCAATGAATAGTGGCAGAAGTATGAACTTCTAAAGTTGTGTATGTTTCTATTACCACGCAAAGTAACATGAGAAGCACCTGGCCACCATCATTTTGCAGACATCACAATGACCCAGACCTGGAGTTATTAGAATATCAGAAAAAAAGGGAATTGAATATATTTGAAGATGTTTCTTCTGAATGGTCTTCTTTTTCAGAGGAGGAAGTGAAAACATTTCAAATTCTGTAAAATTACAGTTGGGGTTTTGGAGGCCCCGGTGACACAGTGGGTTAAACTGCTGAACTGCTGAACTTACTGACTGAAAGCTCAGCAGTTCAAATCTGGGGAGCGGGGTGAGCTCCTGCTGCTAGCCCCAGCTTCTGCCAACCTAGCAGCTCAAAAACATGCAAATGTGAGTAGATGGCTATATGAATGGATGACAATGTGTTCAATGTGTTTTTAACTTAATTTTCTATATACTGTATCAAACCGCTGTTATATTTGTTTATATTTGTATTATCTTGTGGCATCGAATTGTTGCCGGTGTAAGGCACCCTGAGCCTTAGGGGGTTGAGAAGGGCGGGTTAGAAATGTGGGAAATAATTATAATAGGTCAATAGGTACCACTCCGGCAGGAAGATATTGGCACTCCATGCAGTCATGCCAGCCACATGACTTTGGAGGTGTCTGTGCAGGTACAACTGTACCAGGAGCTCCAATTTTGTTTGCTTTGCATTGAATGTTTGTTGTAGTTCTAAGTTTCAGGGACTCTGCAGATAGGTGGCTTCTTTTGGCTGCAATCATAGGGCAAGCCACCTGTCAATTATAGTTAGGTTCCCTGGTCCCGCCCCCTTTTTGGGTTTTGGAGGGAATAGGAGCCAGTTTAGGTTCAGTCCACACAGAGAAGCCTTTCATACAGGACATAATACCAAGAGCTCCTGTAGAAAGCTTCGTCTTCTACAGCTTGGCTGAGGAGAAAGGTCCCATAGCTTGGCCGAGGATTATACAGCCTTACAACTCCTTTGCTGAGGGACTTCAGTCAGCCATCACGGAAGCCTGAATTTTTTTTCCTGGAAGTCTACAAAGCTCTGCTTGGTAAGGGTCTCTCGCGGAAGCCAGAAGCAGTTGGTACCGGGTGCAGGGGCTCCACGCCAACAGAGGCAAAGACAGACTGCCTAGATTAGAAATTAAGGATTTCCCCATTAGTTAATGTACAGTTTATGAAGATAGTGCCTGTTCCCTGTGGACAAGATTGAGAGAGAGCCAATAGACTATTAAGAAAGCCTTAAAGTACCTGTTTGTTTTCATTAATAAAGAACATTGTTGAACCTTTAAGCAATCTAAAAACTCTGTTTTAAGGAAATCCAAGGGCCTTTAATCTGAGGCAGCCCCGGCATCGCATTGGGCACACAGAATTTATATCCTGTCTACAGTTTTATGCACAGGCCCAGCGTGCGACAGCACAGTGTCTATGGACAATGCCGGCTCTTCGGTTTAGGTCCCTTCCACACAGCTGAATAAAATCCCACATTATCAGCTTTGAACTGGGTTATATGGCAGTGTGGACTCAGATAACCCAGTTCAAAACACTTGATATAGTGGGATTTTCTGCCTTGATATTCTGGGTTATATGGTTGTGTGGAAGAGCCCTTAGAAATGGAGGTAAGCACCAACCCTCAGAGTTGGATACGACTAGACTTAAAGTGAGGGGAAAATCTTCACCTTTACCTTGCAGTTGAGGTTTAGACAACAGGAATGTGTTCCCCATTTCCATGAATATATGTCAAGTTTCATACCTGGGCATTGGCCAAAAAATAATTTCTTCCTTCCCCATTTCCAAATCCTCCTAAAAAAGTTATTTTAATAAGCTGCTAATACCATGGGATGCTTCAACACACACAACAGCAAAGCCGCCGTTCTTAGATCAGCAATCATGCAGAAGAACACAGGAAATAAATGGGATTCTAACTTCTCCCAAATGAAGAACCTCCGTCTTTGCAGCTATTTCTTATTTACCCCACTTGAGTGTTGATTCACATATTCCACTGAGAACAATGCTGAATAGTAATGTTAAGGAGCCAGAAGCAAAAATTGATCTATACAGGAAGCAGAATGTGATGCATAACAATGTATTTGTGCATGCACACATGGGTTATGGTTGTATATTTTCTTCTATATTCTACAACACAATAAAAAAGAAAGGAAAAAAATCAATATGCATCAAAGAAATGTCAAAACCAATTCTGAAATCTCAAATGTAAATCCTTAGTTTAAAAATTTATAAAGAATGCATCAAAAACAAATTCTGGACGAATTTCAAAGCTTTTCTGTCACAATACACTGAAATATTTATTTAATTGAATATATCTTCATGTTGTTTTTCTTAAAATCACCTAACTGTCTGCATTATGCCCTTTAAACAACAACAACACAATATTGTTAGGAACACAGTAGCCAATTCTGCTGGTTCATAAAATCATAACTTTGTAGAGTTGGATAAGGCTTCAAGGACAATCCAGCCCAAACTCATTCTGCCATGAAAGAATACACAAAGAACTCCAATTTAGTTATGCAATCCCATGCAATGGGAAATAATGAATAAATCAGTTAGAAGGACTTTGTCTTCCAGATGTTTTGGACAACTGTCACAATCACTTATATTGACTATGTCAGCTGGGGCTTCTGAAGTTCAAATCCAAAATGCCTGGTGGCCTCAGTCATACATTTTTCTAAACAATTTGCCTTCTATCCATTTCAAACACCTCCTGGAACTGAATATTTGTTTACAGTTCATGCCATTATTTTCAGATGGTATTTGGTGCCACGAAAGCAGCTATTTTCTGGCTCTGTGGGCGAGATCTATGAAATGTTTATACCAGAATTCTGAAAAGAAGTATGAGTCACTTTCCCCTTCTCTGAATACAAGACCTGACATAGGGCCCTTCTTCACTATTACCACATTATCTGCTTTGAATTGGATTATCTGAGTCTACACTGCCATATAACCCAGTTCAAAGCAGATGATCTGGATTTTATATGGCAGTGTAGAAGGGGCATAACAGGCTGGAAGTCACTGTTTGTTTGCCTGATCCAAATTCCCATTGAAACCCATGGAAAGATAATGTGCAATGTAGCTCACTGTCGACCTTTGCAGCCTGAAAGATAGTTGCATCTGTCAAGTAGTAAATTTAGGTACTGCTTGTGTGGGGAGGCTAATTTAACTAATTTATGATGCCATAAAAATCTCCAGCAAGCATGCAAAGAATGAGGAAGTACTCCATCAGTGTCACAAATGGACGGTGGAGCAACAGCTCCCCTTGTGGCCAGAATGTTTGTCATGTATATGTACATTGTAATCCACCCTGAGTCCCCATTTGAGAAGAGTGGAATATAATACTGTAAATAAATAAATAGTTGACCTAGAGGAAAGCCTAGTAGACATGTTGATAGAGGATTCCTTATTGAGATTTGCTATGCCCAAAACTATACTGCAATGACTTGCTTGTGAGCTTCAAGATAGTACTCACTAGCATCTGTCCAAGTGAAGAAAAGGCTTTGGTCTGAATCAAAGTGACAACAGGATGCAAAGCTCATCTCTTTCTGGTGGCCTGAACTGTTGAAAAAGCAAAGCTACACACACACACACACACAGGTTACAAGAGGGTAGATTGTAACTGAACATTGAAAGGAACCTTTTGAATGTGAGAGTAGTTTGCCAATGGAACCAATATCCTAGAGCAGGGTTTCTCAAACTTTTTGACTCGCAAAGCCCTTTTTGAAGCAAAAGTTTCTTATAGAGCCCCAATAAATGTTTATATATTATATCATATCATGAAGGAAAAGCACAATCAAAACACCCCCAGCAGGGAACTGTGGAGCCCCTCAGTATGTTTTATGGAGCCCCAAGGGCTCCACAGAGCACACTTTGAGAACCCCTGTCCTAGAGAATTGGTGAGGTCTCCTTCTTTGGATGTCTTCAGAAAAAGGCTAGCTAGCTCCGACTGAAGATCCTGCATTGAGCAGCATGTTGGACTGAATGCCAAATGGAGTCTATTCCAACTCTATAATTTTACGAGTCTAGGAAAAGTGAACTTCTAAATATCCCTCAGCTCATATCATTTAATGACTTTAATGTTTGAAGTACGCATAATGGGCAGGAGCATATATACACAAATGTCCTGAAACACATCTGAACAGAGATGCTATCAAATCTTCCTTTAAAATTATTCCAAAAAAATAATTCTGATGGATCTTGATAAATTTTTAAGTAATGTTTTCTTCCTGAATTGCATAAAATTATCTCCAAAGATTCTTTGATGCATATCCAATTGTATTTATTTTTGTGGCATTGTGGAGTCTATCTGGCGTTGTTTTGGAATGATTGAGGTTTGTTTGCTTTTTTCTTTTCTAAAAAGTAGCACATTTCTTTGTGTTAAATGTTGTTATTCTCTGTGGCAAAACAGGAAACAGAAAAGAAAGATTCCAGCACAGTGTCAGAAAATGAAAATGTACTTGTCTACATACTCATAAACAATATAAAAATAGAGTGCGTCTCAGACTCAGATGAGGTGCATTTCTTGAACTGAGATGGATCCCATTAGACTAAGTTTAGTTCTCCCCAGATTTCTGTCTTTTATTATTAGACCCAAAGCTGAAGCACACCAAAATGCTTTTTAGATCTTAGGGCCCTTTCACAGAGCCATATAACCCAGACTATAAAGTCAGAAAATCCCACAATATCTTATTTGGACTCATTTATCACAGGGCTCTTCCATACAGTCATATAGCCCAGAATATCAAGGCAGAAAATCTCACAATATCTGCTTTGAACTTGCAGACAGTTGAATAAAATCCTACATTTGAGGCTGAATGGAGTACAGCAATGGCTGAAGCACCAGAAAAGCGTAGTGAACAAGAAGGATGATAGTGTACCTCTTTCTGTTTGCTTCATTGAATATTGCAAACATTCTGACATTTGGTGGGCTAACAGTGGAAAATGTGTTCTACCATTGTACCAAGTTTCACTCCAATAACTTTAAAAATGACAAAGGAGCCCCTGAAGTTTCCAAAATTACAGTAATTACACTGTTCAACGGAGAAAAAGTTGCAGGCCTGAAAATAGTTGTTCTTTTATGATTTTGGGGTGCTGAAAACAAAAATGACATTTAAAAATGTATATTGGCTCTAGTTTTTATGATATAAGCAATCACGTGATCACGTATGGTTGAAAAAATGCATGTTGCGACTTACACTATGGAAGATTCTAGAAAGTTGCGGGCCTGAAAATAGCTGTTCTTTTATGATTTTGGGGTGCTGAAAACGAAAATGACATTTAAAAATGTATATTGGCTCTAGTTTTTATGATATAAGCAATCACGTGATCACGTATGGTTGAAAAAATGCATGTTGCGACTTACACTATGGAAGATTCTAGAATACTCTAGAAAGTTTGATGACGCAGTATTAGTGCCGTGTGCAAAAGCCAGAAAGCCCTATATAAGGCCAGACTTTTGAACGGTGAGGGTCAGTCAGTTGAAGACTGAGACAGTATCGTTAAACATCGTTTTACATTGTTCTTTTTACTGTAGTTATGCCTCGCACGTGTGTAAATAAAGCACTATGGAAAAAAGATATCAAGGCAAATGGACTCCGTCAATGCTGTCAGACTACTGCTGGAGCATTGTAAGAGACAATCCTTTCCTTGAATACAAAAGAAAAGTCAAGAGAAGCAAACAGGATATAAACTAAAGTCACGATTAAAGCAACATTTAAACTTTCAGACTTTTCAACTGCATTAGGCCTACTAATATAGTTTCTTGCTGCACAAACATAAACAATAGACTAATTAAATAAATATTTCTCATGTATAAACTATTGGCAATATAATTTGACTAAAATTTAGTAAATATTCACGGTTTATATACATGCAGTAAGGTTAGGCGCATTATCATAATATTAACGAATTACCTATTGTGGAGAAAATTGAAATAGCTGTTGCATAAAAACCAGAGCCAATTAACACATTTAATTATTATATTTGAATTCAGCATGTTAAATTTATTAAGAAACGGCACATTTTGTTTCCGTAACTGAGAAAAACTGAAAATTTGTAGAACATTGTTATGGACAGTTACTGTAACGAAATGTCATTGCTGTAGTTATAGTAACAAATTTTTCACTAACTATACTTTAGAAACCCTTCAGAAACAAAATGTCACACCCCCCCCCCCCCAGTTTTGTAATGACTTTTGAACCATTTTAATGGATTGCACATCCCTAGTTACCTGCCTGACTACAATCATGGTGATAATCACTTTCAGGTCTGGAGGTAAGTGTGGAACTTCATATTTAGGAAGAAAGAGCAGACTATATTTTGTTAGACTCTTGGTGTGGTGAAGGAAGCAGCTTATGTGTGCCAGGCATGTGTTGGAGTTCAGCCTGTGATTGTGTCTTATGATCAGGGCACTCTGGATGTTGGGAATCACAATGCTGCTTCTAATGATGAGGGTGCTTTAGATGCAGAGAATGACAATGGGATTCCTGTTCAAAGTGTCTTTGCTGATGAGAATGTTCCTGAAGAGTTTGGGGATGATGGTATGGTCTCTGGAAGAGGGCCTGAATTGTTACCAGAGAATTCCCAGGACTTTGAGCCTGAGAAAAGCTCAGCACCTGGCCCAGCTGCAGAAATTAATGAGCCAGAAGATAGAAAGCATGTTTTCAGACAAAATAGAATAACACAACAATCTCTCAGGCGCTCTGCCAGGTTGAGAGAGAAATTGATAACAGAGTCAAGGCTGAAAAGCAACCCATTTCTGTCTTGGAGTAGATATAGAGTAGATTAGGGGATAAAAGTGCCAAGTACAGAATCTGTGGTCAGACGAAGCAACGTTGGAACTGAATCAAGACGTTGTGAGACCTTGCAGTCTTACCTTGGATAGATTCATATTATACCTTGTTTGATTTCAGGATTCAAGTCTGGAGTTTTACCTTGGAAGTTTCTGTGTTACTTTTTCATGTACTCTGATGGATTTATTTCCTGGATTGTTTGTTCCTGCTTATCTTTCTACCTACTTGGATTTACCTACTTCTTTGGAGTGGTTTTTTTCACTGCTAATGCTTTTAAAATTATTTTCAATAAACTGCTTGCATTTTTACTCAGCTGAGTGGTGTTTCTAAGTCAGAGGGCTTCTTCCTGGCCTAGAGTGCAACAGTGTGGACTTTAGCTGAGCCTTTTCTAGCTCCCAAGACATGTCCTTCCTTCTGCATCCATCTTGTGAATGGAACATAAGAGGGATCCTAACTTTGACCACAACCAAAATCCAAATTTTGGGGTTCCAAATAAAAAAAAACAGCACAAAACTGTAACTTCAGAATAATATTTTCAATTGTTTTCTTTTGCTTTCGTATTATAACCTTATGTCTGTTCCTGTCTGTACCTTTTTTTATTTGTGCCGATTCTAATTTTTTTGCTAGCTGCTTTAACGTCTAGGTATAACTCCAATAAACAAGACATATAGTAAACAATGAGTCTAAAGATCTCCTTGAAAAGCATTAATTGTATTGCAAAATCCCACCCTTTTTTTCCAGAACACTTTTCAAACCAATAGCAGACCAAAAAAAATCTATCATGGAATGTGTGTGTGTGTGTGTGTGTGTGTGTGTGTATGATCTTTTTAACTTTGAGAACAAAATTGGATATAATTCTTTGGGTAATTCTGGTTCCATCAACCTATTGACTAACTAACTACCTTTCTCATCATAATCAAATTCTATAATCAGGAACCGGGTGTTGTTGTTGTTTTAAATTGCCTCTTACCTTGGAACCAATCTTCCAATGATTGCAGACAAGATTAAGCACTTTCCCCCATTACCCTTCATTGTCCCTGATTTGTGACCACTTGGCCAACTGATGAGCTTTTCAGCACCCATAGAATTAGCAAATCCCTGTCCCAATCAAAGGGGAAGCCATAACTCTGCAATTTGTTTGATTATCAGCCTGGGTTCTTTATCCCTTGTATAATCGCCATTTCGGTAAACCAAGAATCATAGTTGTGACTGAAGAATGCTACTGACTAACTGGTGAAGTTTGTGACTTTCTTCAGCTACTATTCAGAAACTCTTCATTCAGTACAAAATCATCCTTCCAATTTCATATGTGTTTAGAAGGGAATCAGTCATGCCTAGAGCCTTCAGCCATATACTACAGTCATAAACTCACTAGTCATACATGCCATTGAATAATCTGTTGTGGACTCTTCAGCATAAATACCTTATGGAGGACTATTCCATGCAATGCAACTGAGTTGTAACAGCTTTAAAAACCATTTTATAACATTTGATTCAATTACTTTTGAGGAGGAAAGAATAAGCAACTAAACGTCTCAAGCACCCAGGAGTCAGGCTGTGTGAGGATTGTGATTCATTTCCCCAATTTTTTCATAAATGTGAAAAAAATGGCAAATCTGAAAACAGAGGGGAGCTGGGTAGCAAAACTAGGTGATTCATCCATTCTGGCAGAAGATTTGTACTACCTCATCCGTAAAAGTCTGGCTGTGAATTTCTTGTGTATTGTTGAACATTATTTGTATTCTTCATGGTGTTGAATCAGCGTAATTCTACATATTATTTTTCTAGCAAATTGCTCCTTGTTAACAGTGAGCTACATGGAAGGCAAGTTAAAAATAGTCTTTTGTCCTAGGAGTAGCTGCAAACAAAGAATTTGCCTGGTGCAGACAAATATTTTTTTCATGACAGGAGCAACTTGAGAAACTGCAAGTCACTTCTGGTGTGAGAGAATTGGCCGTCTGCAAGGATGTTGCCCTGAGGATGTTGCCCAAATGTTTTAATGTTTTTACCATCATTGTGGGAGGCTTCTCTCATGTCCCCGCATGGGTAGCTGGAGCTGACAGAGGGAGCTCATCCACACTCTCCCTGGATTCGAACCTACGACCTGTCGATCATCAGTCCTGCTGGTACAAGGGTTTAACCTGTTGTGTCAACAGGCCTCCGAAGACCAATGATATTCAATTTGGATAGACTTTGATGATAACTTTGAAAATTCACATTTTTCATGAGTTAAAAATATGCATTAATAAATCATGTAGGAAATGCAAAGTGCTGGTGTTGACCTATAAAGCCCTAAACGACTCTGGCCCAATTTACCTGTCCGAACGGATTCTCCCCTATGAACCATCAAGGTTATTAAGATCTTCCAGAGGGGCCCTGCTTCACAATCGTGTCTGGTGGGGACGAGAGACAGGGTCTTCTCGGTGGTGGCTCCTCGGCTCTGGAACTCCCTTCCATTAGAGATTAGATCTGCCCCTTCCCTCCTGTCGTTCAGAAGGCTACTAAAAACCTGGCTCTGGAATAAGGCATTTGATGATTGAGTCAATAACCTTTGTGCACACGAAAGGATGGTGATGAATTGTAACTGTATTTGACAACTTGGCTTGTATAATGTGATTATGTTTTTACTGTATTTTTAGGTTGTGATGTTTAATGATGATGTATTGTACTGTTTATATGACTGTATTTGAATACATGTTGTAAACCGGCCTGAGTCCCTCTCCGGAGGTTGAGAAGACCGGTATACAAAACTTCTAAATTAAATAAATAAATAAACTGATGAATTCATTAAGCTGAGGCTTAATCCAGACAAGACAGAGGTCCTTCTGGTCAGTTGTGAGGCCGATCGAGATATAGGGTGGCAACCTGTTCTCAACGGGGTTACACTATCCCTGAGGACACAGGTCCGCAGTCTGGGGGTCCTCCTGGATTCAGCACTGATGCTTGAGGCTCAGGTGTTGGTGGTGGCTGAGAGGGCATTTGCACAGTTAAATCTGTGCACCAGCTGTGACCATACCTCGAAAAGCCTGACTTGGCCACCTTACTTACATCTAGATTGGACTCCTGTAATGCACTCTACATGGGTCTGCCTTTGAAGATGGCATGAAAACTGCAATTAATGCAAAGGTCAGCTTCCAGATTACTAACTGGTCCAATTATAGGGAGCATACAATGCCCTTATTAAAACAGCTCCACTGGCTGTTGATAAGTTTCTGGACTCACCCAGGCATGTAGCCGGGGGGAGGGGGGGCTCGAGGGGCTTCAGCCCCCCCCCCCCCGAAACCCCCCCTGAAAAAAATTCAGCCCCCCCTCCCCCGGAAACGAAATCCTGGCTACTAGGGCTGGGCAGTTTCGTTTCGTTAATTCATAATTCGTTAATAATTCGTTAATTTTTTCAATTACAAAACGATAACGAACCATTCTGGAGCAATTATAAAAAAAATGAATTTCGAAACAAAAAAACCCCCCAAATACAAATCGATTTTAGAAACAAATTTTTCCGTTGTTACCCAGGCCTACTGGCTACGGACCTGGACTCACCTATAAAGCTCTATATGCTTCAGGTCCAGCCTATCTTCCAGACTACATCTCTTTCTAAGAATCAGCACAGGCTTTTTGATCTGCCAGGGAGGCCCTTCTCTCGGTCCCACCTCCGTCTCAAGCGTGATTGGTGGGGACGAGGGAGAGGGCCTTTTTGGTGGTGGCTTCCCATCTTTGGGATGCCATCCCCAGGAAAATTAGATCAGTCTCCACTCTCCAAGAGTTTTTGAACCAATTTGGAGACTTGGCTCTTCAAACAGGCCTTTGACCTTGTTAGGAATCCTTACTGATTATATTGGAGGACTAATGGTTATCTCACCTTGCACTTTATAGACTGATACTCATTGCAATTTGTTTATATCTGCAGCTATTGTTGCATTTATTGATTTTAACTAATGGGATTTCATGATTTTATGTGGTTTGTTATTGTGATATTGGTCGTGCACTTACTGTATTTTATGTGTTTGCACCTTGAGTGCTTTTGTGAGTTGCCCTGAGTCCCTCAGGGGAGATGGTGGCAATAGGGCTGGGCGGTTTCGTTTCGTTAATTCGTAATTCGTTAATAATTCGTTAATTTTTTCAATTACAAAACGATAACGAACCATTCTGGAGCAATTATTTAAAAAAACGAATTTTCAAAAACGTTTTGTAAATGCTTCGTATTTCGATATTGTATTCGTTTCGTTATTGTTTTGAGGTCGTTTCGTTATTATTTCCGCATGTCTGGGCCAGTTTTATGGTTTAATTAGTGAAAAAAAATTATAATATCACACCAACAGTCAACAACAGAGGGAGAGGGAAGCTTCAGAAGGTTTTGGAGGTTTTTTAGCGTATTTCGCGGTCGCGCCCGCCATTAACGAATCGATTCGTTATTGTTTCGGAAATCGATTCGTTAATTTTTTACCATTTACGAAATTTCGTAAATATCGAACTTTTTAAAAGGAAAATTTTGTAATTATTTTAAATATCGAAACAAAAAAACCCCCCAAATACAAATCGATTTTAGAAACAAATTTTTCCGTTGTTACCCAGGCCTAGGTGGCAAGGTAGAAATAAATAAATAAATAAATAATAATAATAATAATAATAATAATAATAATATTGTTGAAACCATTATTAAATTTAGGTTTTTTTCCCCACATCGTAATACTTATTATTCCTAGTAACCGTTAAAATCATAGAAAAGTAAAAGACCAAAAGGGCCATCTAGTCCAACCTCTCACCTTGCAGGAACATGCAATCAAAAAACTCCTGACAGATCCATGTTTCCTAGGCAATTAGTGAAGGGTTATGGGCAGCTTTTTTCTTGCCATAATCAAAATACAATATAATGAAGTCCTAAAGATTATCAAAACTGGGGGCTATAATACCATATAGCATTCTGTTCCCGAACGTATGGATCATAAATCTAAGGATGCAGCACAGACCTCAATTTGCTGTATGTAAGACAAAAATGATAACCTCATTAAAGTGTCAGCAGAACAATAATTTGAGGCAATGCAGTGAGTGAGCCAAATCACCAACTTCATGAAAAAGGCAATCACTCACCAGCCCAGAGTATTAATAAATCAGACTTAGAATGTATGTTAGTTTTAATATGCATAATCATGTCAAGCTTAATCTTAAAAGCCAGCCTGTGACAGGGTGCTCTCTGATATGTTGCTGACTGACATGAAGGACATGATGGCACCTTTTCCCAGACCAGGTGCTAAACGTTGCTAGAGTAATAATCAGTTCTTACATCGTCCATTATTCCTGAAGGCAGAAGGCACAGGGAGAGATTCTTTTCAGACTTTCCAACTCCATGCTCTTGCTTCCCAGCATTTGTCGCCTTACTCATCATAATGGAAGGTTGGTTTTTATATTATTTCCTTTATTAAAATACTAGCTTAGGTATCCAACATTGTCTGAGTTAGGGACTCTGGAACATTATATAAATAAAAATGTAATGTTTATTTATTTATTTACAGCTTTTATATTCTGCCCTTCTCAACCCGCAGGGAACTCAGGGCGGATTACAGTGTACACATATATGGCAAACATTCAATGCCAATTTTTGACATACAAACATATACAGACATACACAGAGGCTATTTAACTTTTTCTGGCCGCCAGGGGAGCTGTCGCTTTCATCGTCCATCTGCGACGCTGATGAAGCACTTCCGCATTCTTCCCCGCTGGAATGCTTTGCTGGAGTCTTCTTTATGGCCTCATAAATCAGTTAATTTAGCCTCCCCACACTTTAAGGTGGTACCTTATTTTCCTACTTGACAGATGCAACTGTCTTTCGGGTTGCAAAGTTCGACAACAGGCTACACACAATTAGTTGGAAACCCACTCCAACCCAGGCTGGCTTCGGTCAGAGTGATCTTAATGCAGCCGACACTCAGCCAGCTGCGCCACAATCCCGGTGTTCATTTGTGGGATCAACATAAGTCAAAAACCACTGGATGAATTGACACCAAATTTGGACACAATACACCTATTAGGCCAACGAGTGACCATCACTCATAAAAACACTGAAAAACATAGCGGAAGAGACTTAAAAAGCCAAAAAAAGCAAATGACACTACAGCGCATGTGCAAAAACAACTCCCCCTGGCAAACAAAACACACAATAGCATAGCCACACTCTCTTCCAGACTAAAGCTCCTAGTATCCCCTAGAACAGGCCCTTTAGGAGAGGAGGAGGATCCAACAAGAGAAATATAGAAAAAACCACACACACACCCCCCCCCCCCCCCCCCACCACACACCCCCCCCAAAAAAAAAAAAAAAAAATAAAAAAAAAGATGCTACAGTGCATGTGCAAAAACAACTCCCCCTGGCAAACAAAACACACAATAGCATAGCCACACTCTCTTCTGGACTAAAGCTCCTAGTATCCCCTAGAACAGGCCCTTTAGGAGAGGAGGAGGATCCAAATGCACTGCTTCCAATCTGTAAGCTTTCTTCTCCTTGGATTTCTTTGAGAGCATCCCAATCCCTGTACATTTCCAATTTCCTATTCCTGGACTGCAACTCCCAGCAATCCTCCAGATAGGTAAGATAGATAGATCAGATAGAGATAGGTAGTAGGTAGATAAATTGATCAGGAGGACTGCTGGGAGTTTTTTCTCTCTCTTTGTATCTCAGACTGATGAGGAGATATTGGAAAAATAGATATTTATTTATGTAAAAATTGTATGTACTTTACAAGCACTGAAATGTATAGAAAAATCAAGTTCTCTCTGTATAGAAAGAATGCTAACGGACAAGCAAGCTGTGTTCAGGCACAGCAAGAGAGGGGCTGAAGAGGAGGCATGTTATCTATACATTCCAAGAGAGAGATAAGCCACAGAGGCTGGTACACCTTCTAGGGAAGGAGCCAATGCTTCTCCCTCATGACAGGTCAAAGTGGGCCCCTTGACTGATGAATGTAAGATGCTTGCTCTTCAGAAAGACAGAGACATGCCTTTTGTATGTTGGAAGATAGAATTTGATGCTAAGGTGACGTAGAGAATAATGTCAACGTATGTAGACACATATTCTTTGTTTGCTTGCATTTGGAGACTATAAAAGGGAAAGTCTGCACCTATATCATTGCTCTGGATGCTTTTGGACAGAACCCCTCACCAGAGTCCCAGCTGGAAATAAAGCCGTACTTTTCTTTTCTCCAGAAAGGGTCTCTCTTGATAGTATCTCTCCTATCTATGCTGCAACAAGACAATAAAAGGCATGGTTCTGTTCATGCTCTGATTGACTGAAATGGACACAACTGGCAAGTGCAATTCTCAAAACACCTCTCTTGTGTTTTGTCTTATTTTTTTTAAAAAAATGTTATGGTTAAAACTTAAAATAATTCTAAAAAATCAGTACATTGGTGCATTGTTTTGAAACTTGTCAGGCCTGTAGTTTTAAATGGGATCTAAAACTGAGGTAGGGTTCATGCAGATAGGCCTTAAAATGACTGAGGATTGAGCCTTTAAAATTTGTCATTGTAGCCAATGGGCCGAATCTCTGCCGAATGAATACGGCAACACCCCTCCTGATTTGAGCAACTTCCCGGTAAATAGAATGAGGGGTTAGCTGACAATGGATCCCAAAAGGGCATGCCTTTTGGACAAATTGCACATTTCTACTCATTATTGGCTCTTTCACCTCCTCAGCGTCGAAATGAAGAAGACTGCGCCAAGAAGGACCATCGGCATGTCCAGCCTATACGTTGTACGAACTGTGCCCGCTGTGTACCCAAGGATAAGGCTATTAAGAAGTTTGTCATCCAAAACATTGTAGAGGCAGCTGCTGTCAGAGACATCTCTGAAGCAAGCGTCTTTGACTCCTATGTGTTGCCCAAGCTCTATGTGAAGCTTCACTATTGCGTGAGCTGTGCCATCCACAGCAAGGTGGTGAGGAACTGCTCCCGTGAGGCTCAGAAGGACCGCACCCCTCCTCCAAGGTTCAGGCCTGCAGGTGCTGCACCAAGACCACCCCCCAAACCGATGTAAAGAGATTGTTGGAATGGTGTCAAGTTGCTAATACCAACTAAATAAATACATTTTACTCATTATTGATCTGTGGTGCTGAAATGCTGCAGCCAGTGTGGCCAATGGTTCCTGGAAATTATAATGAGTGAGCTTCTAGTCTCATAGAAAGTTATGGGTGGCTAAAAAGTAAATAGGAAGAAAAGTTGTCTTTTATGCATATGCTGCCTTTTACATTATAAGAGTTTTTTGAACATAGAAAGACCTTTGGTGTGCCATTCCTTTATAGAGGAAAGGGGTCTCCAGGCAAGTTACATAAAATGTAATGTAGCTGCAATAAATTAAAGGTCAAGGACATGAAAGTGAGTGACAACCTGAGTGACAGACAAATGCCTTTCGCCTCTTCAAACCACGTATCACCATATTCTACCTCTGGTTCATCAGTAACTACTTGTTCTACCTGTAATTTCCTTCTTCGGCTTGATGGCTCTTTAACTGAAAGCTCTTTAAATGGTGGACCCTAAACCTTTTTCAGCAGCAATGTGCAATGATGGTGGTTGAGTGCCTTCAAGACATTTCCAGCATATTGTGATCCTAAAGCGAATCCATCCTGGGACATTCTTGACTACACTTGTTTGTCCTTGCCTTCCTCTGAAGTGAAGAGAATGTGAATTGTCTAAGGCCACTCAGCAAAGTGAGGACTCCAATCCTGAATTTCTGAAATCCAATACTCAGATCAAACAATGGCTCTCATTGTAAAATTAGATCAGTGATGAATAGTGGTTTAAATCCAGCTGGAGTATATTCCATAAGGGACTAAAAAGGTCATTCCTTTCAAAGCGTATTCTCTAGTTGGCACTTTTGTACTTAGCCCACTCATTTCTTCAGGCAGGCTTTGTATCTCGAGTATTTACTTCATTTCAACGGCTTCTTGTATAGCTTTGATCTGTCCTCCTGTTTATATTTTGTCCATTTGATATATCTTTTTTTAAGAGCACACTTTGGTCCTCACTTTCAGAATTCTGATTAGAGAACAAGTTATAAATCTCCTAAATAAGCAAATAAATAAATGGCAGGGGAGTAGAAACTGGTATTGTGAATCTCTCCAAGCTCTCACATTCTATGCATTCACCTGAGGACCTGAAAAGAGCCTATACTCATATATTATACATACATGTTTTCTCTGTTCAATCAGAAATGAAGGAAAAGGCAAATGACATGTATAAAACTCTAGCACAGAGAAAGAATCAATGGCTGGTTAAAAGCACCAAGGTAATTGCAAATTGTGCAATTACTGCATGCTCTGGGAACCTTCCAAATGTCTTCCAGAGCTCCATGAAAATGGCATGGTCTTCCTGAAGATGGCTACAGAAATAAGGCACATGCTGATGACTGTCCCTTGTTTCCCCCAGTCTTCCCTTAGTCATTGAGTGCCTGGTTGGGGGGAGATGGGGGATGGACACACCAAGGATAACAACAGAGAGGTTGAACTAAGCAGATAGTTACATCTGGCAGAACTTTACTTTTATAAAGTAAATTTGTTTCCTGATTATACACCAAACTACTATATACCCACAAATACAACCATATGCATTGGTCAATCTATATAAATAAAAATGTAATGTTAGTCTGTGGGATTTACATAACTGGATGAATTGACACCTGATTTGGACACAAGACAACTATCTGGCCAATGAGTGACCATCACTCATAAAAACACTGAAAAACACAATGGAAGGGACTTAAAAAGCCAAACAATAAAAATACATTACAACACATGTGCATAAATACACATATATACATATACACATATATACACACAGAGAACACATATACACATACTGGACCACAGCAACACATGGCAGAGGACGGCTAGTAATCAGTAAACTGGTATGAAATCTAAACTTATACACAAATTGCAATTATAATATTGATGCTCCGCAGGCATATATCCCATATGCATGGGGGTATTGGAGTAATGATACAAAAGGTTTGCTAGGCTAGACCTCTTTCACTCAGACTCAGCCCCCCCCCCCCAAAACTCAGCCCCCCCGAAACCCCCCCTGAAAATTTTTTAGCCCCCCCCCCCCAAACAAAATCCTGGCTACGGGCCTGAATTGCTCCGTACATCAAAGTGGCAAATTTATGTTCAGTTTGATATTAATTTTGATGTACAGAGGACTCTGTGATGTATCAGTGGATAATACATGCAGATCCCAGTAAGGTGGCCTTCTGCAGCCGGCAGACAATAATTTTGTCAGCACCAATTGTGTTTAAGTGCAGGCCAAGGTCTTTAGGCACTGCACTCAGTGTGCCGATCATCACTGGAACCACCTTGACTGGCTTGTGCCAGAATCTTTGCAGTTCAATCTTTAAATCCTCATATTGTGTCAGCTTTTCCTGTTGTTTCTCTTAAATCCTGCTGTTGCCTGGGATTGCAACATCGACAATCCATACTTTGTTTTTTAACAAAGTATTATTATTATTATTATTATTATTATTATTATTATTATTATTAAATAAAGTATATTATTACTATTAGATGGGAGCAGAGGATCAAGATGAGAGATGGATTTGGAGATGGAAGGATGGAAGGAAGACTGAAAGGAAAGGAGAGAAAATCTTGAAAGAGAGGATGTGTGTGCAACAGGTACAGCTATTAGATGGAGAACTGAGAAAGAGGATGGGTGAATCAAGACATCGGTGTTGGATAGCAAGCAACAACAAAAAGGTAAGATGCCAAGCCCCCGAAAAATAAGAACCACAAAAGAGTTGTGCATTTTGGTGTTTCCGAAATATACTATGCAAATGTCATTCCTTTCTATTTTTTCTTTCAGAGGAGAGACATCAACATTCACAGAGAGGTCATGAAGGAAATTCATTCTGAGAAGTAGAAATTAATGGAGGTCTTTGGGAGATGAAGGGGGCAGATGAGAGATGGTAAACAGCAGCAGATTAATGGTTCTCATAGGACACAGCAGATACCGAGGAATGGGAACTATTGAAGTGGATGTTTCTCTGAAATATGTCTTACTCAGAGTAAAAGGATAGTTGTATCTTCAAAATAGCATCGGTAAGCTTTTTTATTTTTAGCTTTTTAGTGGAAATATAATGTTGTTACGCTTTCTTGTTAACTTTCCTATCTCTGTCTTTGCACAGATGCTGGAACAAATGTTCCCACAATTCAGTGACGCATGGAAGGACAACATCATCCAGATGAACATACACACACACACACACACATCTTGTAAAATGGCAGGGTTTATTCAACTAAGTAAGCCCAAACCCACTCACTACCTTTCTTGCACCGGTCTAATGATTTATTTGTCATATCAGGAGCGAACCAAGGGTACAATTGTAATGTAGTTAAAAAAAACACGAAGTTGAAAAACTTGGCATTCTGTTAAATGTCCTTTGACCAGTATCTGGCCACTTGGAGTGCTTCTGGTGTTGCTATAAGGAGGTCCACCATTGTGCATGTGGCAAGGCTCAGGCTCCATTGTAATAGGTGATCTGTGGTTTACTCTTCTCCACACTCGCATGTTGTGGACGCCACTTTGAGGCCCCATTTCTTAAGGTTGGCTCTGCATCTCATGGTGCCACAGTGCAGTCTGTTCAGTGCCTTCCAAGTTGCCCAGTCTTCTTTGTTCCCAGGAGGGAGTATTTCATGTGGTATCAGCCATGGGTTGAGGTTCCAAGTTTTAGCCTGCCACTTTTGGACTCTCGCTTGCTGAGGTGTTCCTGAGAGTATCTCTGTAGGTCTTAGAATACTATTTATTGATTTAAGGCATGTGGCTGATATTCAAACAGTGAGTAGGCCGGAGATGTCACTACCTTGATTCTTTCATTATTGGCTACTACTTCCTGGCAGATGTCAGGTGGTGAAATAACAGCTTAAGAGTGTATCTATGGCTGGATGGCTCTTTGTCAGAAGGGCTTTGATCATGTTTTCTTGCGCTGGTGAAGGCAGATGGACTGGATGGCCTTAATGCTTCTTTTATCAACAAGGTGGTCTGGACCATGGGGGTGGGTCATGAGGGGGTGTCAGAAGGATCAACAAAGAACACCAGAAAACACAATCTTTTCTGTTGGTCATGGTGGTTCTTTGTGGGAAGTTTGGCCCAATTCTATCATTGTTGGGGTTCAGAATGCTCTTTGAGTGTAGATGAACTATAAATCCCAGTAACTACAACTCCCAAATGTCAAGGTCTATTTCCCCCAAACTCCATCTGTGTTCATATTTGGGAATATTCATGCCAAGTTTGGTCCAGATCCATCATTGTTTGAGCCCACAGTGCTCTCTGGATGTAGGCGAACTACAACTCCCAAACTCAAGATCAATGCTCACCAAACCCTTCTAGAGTTTTCTGTTGGTCATGGAAGTCCTGTATGCCAAGTTTGTTTCAATTCCATCATTGGTGGAGTTCAGAATGCATAGGTTAACTATAAATCCCAGCAGCTGCAACTCTCATATGACAAAATCACCTTATGTTGAGTGATAGTCACTCCTTGGGTTAGTAGGTGTCTTGTGGCCAAATTTGGTGGCAATTCATCTAGCGGATTTTGAGTTATGATGTCACTCAAAATGAACAGAGCTTACACACACACACACACACACACACACACACACACACACACACACACTAGCTGTACTTGCAACATGTTGCTATGGCCAACCTTCCTTCCTTCCTTCCTTCCTTCTTTTTTTCTTTCCTTCCTTCGTTTTCTTCCTCTTCCCTTCTTTACCCCCTTTTCTTTCCCTTCCTTTTTCTCCCCGTTCTTCCTTCTCTACCTATTCTTGGACTGCAACTCCCAGCAGTCCCCCTGATTGATTTATCTACCTACCTACCTCTATCTAATCTATTATCTTATCTATCTGGAGGGTTTCTGGGAGTTGCAGTCCAGGAATAGGAAATTGGAAATATGCAGGGATTGGGATGCTCTCAAAGAAATCAGAGGAGAAGAAAGCTTGCAGCTTGAAAGCAATGCATTTGGGTCATCCTCCTCTCTTAAAGGGCCTGGTTTAGGGGATGCTGGGACTGTAGTCTGGAAGAACATGTGGATATGCTATTGTGTGTTTTGTTTGCCAGGTGGAGTTGTTTTTGTGCATGCGCTGTAGTGTCTTTTTGCTTTTTTGGCTTTTTAAGTCCCTTACGCTATGTTTTCCAATGTTTTTATGAGTGATGGTCACTCGTTGGCCTGATAGGTGTGTTGAGTCCAAATTTGGTGTCAATTCGTCCAGTGGTTTTTGAGTTATGTTAATCCCACAAATGAATATTACATTTTTATTTAGATAGATTGTTTCTAGCGCCCACTTTTTGCTTGGTATTCAAGCCATGCTTCTTGTAGGTCCAGGGTAACTCCCAGGTATTTGGGTGTGCTGCAATGCTCTTTTCTAACGATGCGAGCTTTTCTTCTTCCAGTCGACTAGAGCTCACCTTGGCAGTTTGCAGCTAGACTTCAGCACACATTTTTTGACATTAAGACAAAGTGGCGTAGTGACATTTCTGAGACTGTGTAGACCAAACTCTCACAGGTAAGCTGTGAAAGCTGGAAGTGAAGAAAAGAAGTGGGAGGCTTTCCACTGTGTCAGCAAGATCTGAAGCCTGCAAAAGTCACTTGGCATGACCCCCTGCTACCTTCTTAACTTGGGGGGCAGAGCAAAGCAGCAGGAAAACAGAGGAAGAGTTGGCCAGGCAGGCACCCCCACCCACCCCTCACCAATAGAACAAAATGAACATCCTTAACAGAAATTATTCATCTGTGCTTGCCCCGGGAACTGAATGTTATTTAAAAAGAAATATACCTTTTACATAGTGATATATAAAGAACTTGAGAAATATGTTCATCTGTTGACATTTTTATGCACTTCTCAGTTGGCTTGGCGAAAAAAAAATCTCTTTTTGCTGCTGCTTTGGTGCCTTTATTGCGAAGTTCTTTTCATTGTGGGGAAAAGGGAATAAAGAGGCTTTGGGTCAAAAGCAAAACCTAACCCTCCTCACCCCGATAATTACATTTTATTGATTGAAATTAGGTGTTCCTCTTCTGGCAAAGTCTTTAATATGATGAATATTTAAAATGCCAGGCTTGTGACTCATTAAAATGAAGTTCATGCTTTTGTTTGGTGTTCCTTTTTGATTTTTTTTTTGATAGAGCAATGCCTCTCTAGATGATAAAGCAACTTTGCTTTGGATAATTTGAAAACAACTCTTTTCACAGCAGAACAGAAACTGAAATGCAATCCAGGTAGATTGAGTGAAGTTTAAAATCTAATAGAACTCAACATAAAATATGGAACCCCTGGTTCCGCAATGCATTAAACCCTTGTGCCAGCTGAACTGCTGATTGAAAGATCAGTGGTTCAAATCTGGGGAGTGGGGTGAGCTCCTGTCTGCCAGCTCCAGCTTCCCCACAGGATGGTAAAACATCCGGGCATCCCCTGGGCAACGTCCTTTTCAGACAGCCAATTCTCTTACACCAGAAGCGACTTGCAGTTTCTCAAATTTCTCCTGATACAAAAAAACACTATAAAATATAAACATCAAGTTACATTTCTTGCTTTCCAGTACAATAATAATAATAATAATAATAATAACCTTTATTTTTATACTGCTTTATCTCCCCGAGGGGACTCAGGGTGGTTTCCAGCATAGTAAAGTATTGGAATTACCAACATAGGATCATACAGAAATCATCATAAAAATAAACATAGTACTATATAACAGTCATAAATTTTAAAATTTATTTATTATTTATTTATTTATTTGCTTTATTTCTATACCGCATTTTTCAGCCCCAAAAGGCGACTCAATGCGGTTTACAGGTACAAATTATCATAACAATGTCAGTGCAATTAAAAATACAACAAATATAACAACAGGATCAACAACACCGATCCACAACAATTAACAAACAACATGAAACAAACATAACGCCTCAGATGAAATCAGATCCGTTCTCATAATCCTTGTGCCATTCCTATGTTCCATTTACCGTCTTCCTATGATTGGTTGCACTGCTTAACCAAACGCTTGTTCATAAAGCCAGGTCTTAACCATTCTCCGAAACGTCAGCAGCAAAGGTGCCTGTCTGATGTCTGCCGGTAGGGCATTCCATAGCCGAGGGGCCACCACTGAGAAGGCCCTGGTCTCTCGTTTCCCTGCCAAGCGCGCCTGTGACGCAGGCGGGATCGAGAGCAGGGCCTCCCCAGACAGTCTTAATGTTCTGGTCGGTTCATAGGTGGAGATGCGTTCAGAGAGGTAAGCAACCAGTTCAGTACTAATTGCATCAAACAGCTTGGCTTCCAATGGCCAAGATTCCAAAGTGGGCCTCAATGACTATGAAAGGGCTGGGCTACTACGAAGAGGTGGACTAGGGCCCAGGAAGTGGATAAAGTGCAAGCATAGCCTATCTGATGGTCAGGGTGGAACCTGGAGCTATTTATTTCCAAGGTCTGCTGTGTAAGCACAAGAGGACTGGACAAATGAGGAAACATAGGGCCAGGGAAATGGGTAAAGTGCATGACAAGGCCCTAAGTAATGGCCATGTTGACGCTGGAGGCTCTTCATTTCTAGGGCCTGTTGGATAACTATAGTAGGGGTAGGCCAGGGCTAGTAGCAAAGGGCTGGGAAAGTGTATAGGGAGCAGAGCAGAGACCTAATTAGGATAAGGTCTGCGGCTAATAATTTCCAAAAACCTACTGGAACCACCAGCTTTTCAAGTCCTTGCAGAAGGAGGCTAATGACAGGGCTGTTCTTATCTCTCTGGGGAGAGCGTTCCAGAGGCAGGGGGCCACCACTGAGAAGGCCCTCTCCCTCATCTCCACCAGTCACACTTAAGACGGTGGTGGGAGTGAGAGAAGGGTCTGTGCCAGCTCACAGGGGAGATGCGATCACAGAGATAGGTGGGACCTGAACCATTTAAAACCACAACGTGCTTCCTTTTGGCTGAGCCATGCCCTATTGCTATGACATTGGAGATTCCTTGAAAAAAGGACCAGCACAACAAGTTGGTGATAATGCTTCCCCATCATCAGTAGAAACCTCATCGAATGATGCTGGACTCCCAAAAGATGGCCTTCTAGTCTCTGTTTAAGAGCTGCCAGAGAAGCAGACTGCATCACAGGGTTGTTATAGGTTTTTCGGGCTATATAGCCATGTTCTAGAAGCATTCTCTCCTAATGTTTTGCCTGCATCTATGGCAAGCATCCTCAGATGTTACAACCTCTGAGGATGCTTCCCATAGATGCAGGTAAAACATCAGGAGAGAATGCTTCTAGAACATGGCCATATAGCCCAAAAAACCTACAACAACCCAGTGATTCCAGCCATGAGAGCCTTTGACAATACATAGTCTCCATCACACTTTGAGGCAACAGCTGATTTCACTGTTGAATGGCTCTTATCATCAGGAGCATCTTCCTAATGTTTTGGCAGAATCTCTTTTCCTGTGGTGTGACTCCATTGCTCCATATCACGGTCTCTGAAGCAGCAAAAACAAGCTCTTCAATACGACATATTTTCAAATATTTAAATGTCATCTCTTAAACTTCTCTTCTCTGAGCTAAACATATGTAGCTTCCTCAATGAATGCCATAGGGCTTGTCTTCTGGAACCTTGATTATTATTAGAGGTGGGAGGCTTCTTATGCTGAACGTATTTGGGAATAGGGTTCAGGACCTTGGACAGGTCATTTAAAAGTTCACCATTCCACTGACTTGGAAGTTACCAGGCATCACACTCAACTCCTGGAACAATTCCATCAGTGTTGCCTCCAAAAAATCCTGCAAATCTCTTGGAAAGACAGGAGGACAAGTGTCACTGTTCTGGAAGAAGCAAGGGCCATCAGCACTGAAGCAATACTCCTCTGACATCAACTCCACTGGACTGAATGCCACATTGTCTGAATGCATGACCACCATCTCCCAAAGCGGTTACTCTACTCCAACTGAAGAATTGAAAATGGAATTTTGGTGGACAGGAAAAGGGATTGAAAGATGGGCTTAAAGCTAACCTTAAAAACTGTGGCATGGACAGCGAGAACTGGGAAGCCCTGGCCCTTGAGCACTCTAGCTGGAGGTCAGCTGTGACCAGCAGTGCTGTGGAATTTGAAGAGGCATGAATAGAGGGCAAAAGGGAGAAACATGCCAAGAGGAAGGTTCATCAAGCCAACCCTGACTGGGATCACCTTCCACTTGGAAACTAATGTCCTCCTCACTTTGGAAGAACATGCAGGTCAAGAATAGGGTTCCACAATCACCTATATATCCACTGCAAAAAACACTACACTTGGAAGGCCATCATACTCAGACAATGAGGGATCTCCAAAGTAAATAAAAGGAATGTCATGGAAGCAGAGGCTACTCCCAGCTTTTGGATCATATGAGGTCCAAGGCAAAAGGCAGCAAATTTTCACTCATAGAATCATAGAATCATAGAATCAAAGAGTTGGAAGAGACCTCATGGGCCATCCAGTCCAACCCCCTGCCAAGAAGCAGGAATATTGCATTCAAATCACCCCTGACAGATGGCCATCCAGCCTCTGTTTAAAAGCTTCCAAAGAAGGAGCCTCCACCACACTCCGGGACAGAGAGTTCCACTGCTGAACGGCTCTCACAGTCAGGAAGTTCTTCCTCATGTTCAGATGGAATCTCCTCTCTTGTAGTTTGAAGCCATTGTTCCATTGCGTCCTAGTCTCCAGGGAAGCAGAAAACAAGCTTGCTCCCTCCTCCCTGTGGCTTCCTCTCACATATTTATACATGGCTATCATCTCTCAGTCTTCTCTTCTTCAGGCTAAACATGCCCAGCTCCTTAAGCCACTCCTCATAGGGCTTGTTCTCCAGACCCTTTGATCATTTTAGTCACCCTCCTCTGGACACATTCCAGCTTGTCAATATCTCTCTTGAATTGTGGTGCCCAGAATTGGACACAATATTCCAGGTGTGGTCTAACCAAAGCAGAATAGAGCATGGGGAGCAGGACTTCCCTGGATCTAGACACTAGGCTCCTCTTGATGCAGGCCAAAATCCCATTGGCTTTTTTTGCCGCCACATCACATTCCTGGCTCATGTTTAACTTGTTGTCCACGAGGACTCCAAGATCTTTTTCACACTTACTGCTCTCAAGCCAGGCATTGTCCCCCATTCTGTATCTTTGCATTTTGTTTTTTCTGTCTGAGGCTGTCTGGATTACACACGTGCAATTCATTTTTTTCCCACCAAATGTAGTAGAGGTCCTTCTACAATGGTAAAACAACTCTTCTTGGGAGCCAGGATGTCCTTAACCTTTTATAAAACCACAGGCTCCTTTCTTAAGCAGATAATGTTTTCTGGATTTGAAGGTATCAGATTTTGTCACAACAGGAGAATCCTAAGCAAGAGAGTAGTATGGATTTGGATTTAACTCTCTGAGGTTTCTACATCTAGCAAAGGTAGAACTTTCTCTTTTTGGACTATAATTGGTGAAGTTTTAACCATACAACACCTAAAAGTTTTTTTTTCCAGAGGTAGCAGTACAGACACTTCTTGAGAAACTTGATGCTTTCTAAGAAAAGAGCCTGTGGAAAAATATTTTTTGTTGCAGATAAAAATGTGCTAGTCGTCTTTTTGCTGTCAAGCATGTGTGGAAAATCTCACAGTGGTGGATATTTTCTGTTTTTGATGGCGGCTGTTGAAACACCCATCCTTCTCAAATGTGATTATTTCTATCCCTGGCTCAGAGTTTCTCACAGTGGAGCTTACTTCAGAGGTGTAGAAGTAATGTGTAGAATTGTGCCTGCAAATCGCAAATTAATTAACTAACATTACACAGTCAATATCATGCTCTTTTTCAACCCTACGTCATCAGGTATTTCCACCTGGTAAAATAACTTCAGACAGTTCATATTAAGTATGGTGTTGAGGTGCCTTTTGTGAAGATTTGAAAAAGGACGCCATGAGATGTGTCAGCAGCTGATTGTTTGAGTGTGCCAGGAGCCAGGGTTCTGATTGGCTGCTGCCTCTGGCTAGCTGCTGAGACCAACGGTTCTAACTGTCATTCTGCTATTTTCTCTCATTGGACAGTGAAGAGAAAGTGCTGGCTACCAACTAATGTAAAGTCTGATCACTTTAAGACATGGGGCTTATTTCAAAGACTATTTAAAAGACTATTTTATTACTCTGTTCCCTGCCTGAATTCAAAGAGATTGATGTGTATATTGTTATCCTGTTTGAATCTTTGAACTAAAATAAAGATACTGTTACTTGCCATCCAAACCTGAGTGACATTTTATTATACAGCAGGGTATACCTTGGTTTAAATACTGTGGTAAAGTTTCTGTTTATTCTGCTTATTCACATTTACCAACCCTCACACCCTTGGTGGCACAGTGGGTTAAAGCACTGAGCTGCTGAACCTGCTGACCTAAAGGTCGTCCATTCAAATCCAGAGAGCGGGGTGAGGTTCTGCTGTTAGCCCCAGCTTCTGCCAGCCTAGCAGTTTGAAAACATGCAAATGTGAGTCGATCAATTGGTACCGCTTTTGCAGGAAGGTAATGGTACTCCATGCAGTCATGCTGACCATATGACCTTGGAGGTGTCTATGGACAACACTGCCTCTTTGGCTTAGAAATGGAGATGAGCACCACCCCCCAGAGCCAGACAAAATTAGACTCAATGTCAAGGGAAAATCTTTACCTTTGGCATTGAGGTTGTTGAGTATGGCCACAATTATTCCTATAAATATGTGATGGTAAATAACATTTGAGAACTTGAATCAAAGCTCACTATATACGACTAATTTCACATTGTAGACTCAGCAGCAGGAATGATTGTTTGGCAATATAGAGATGGGATATAGAGATGCATTTTCAAGTAAATATTAGATAAAGCAAAATTTTCACACATGATAATAAACAATACGTTTCATTCTGATGAAGCTACCAAAAAATTATTATAAACCAACTCTCAAGCAGACTTTCGTGTAGGTGTTTCAGAAGCAACATATTCACAAATAGTGAGAAACAACCCACTCATTTGTCTCCCGAAACATCCGTGCCCCTAAATTGTCTTCCCTCAAATAGGAATGTTGCCAAAAATCAAGAAGCAGAAGACATTTAAATATGGTTGAGGTCTCCCACTCAGATTGAAAACTGCTGAGGTTGTCTGGATTACGCACGTGCAATTCATTTTTTTTCCCACCAAATGTAGTAGAGGTCATTATTTTGGAGTTAATTATGGAAATTTGCTTTGACAGTTATTAAAATTGATTGTTAAACTTTCAATTAAGCAATATTCTCATTGATTGTTGTTCAAAGTTTTGCAGAAACATGCGGTCTGAGAAAGAAATTGAGATACCGTTGTTTATGTAAAATCAATCTGTCTTTGGTGTCAGCATTTGGCCAAGGGCAGAGTCGGTAAAGTCATTCTTCAAACTGCAACTCCCACAATCCCTCCAAGCATGTCCTTTTGTGTCCATCAGCCCACTTCTTTAGATCTAGGACAGAATGATATCTTGTAGTTTCCTTGATTGCATCCATTCTTTTGTTACTTTCGTTACCTTCAGGAGCACAGAAAGTCCCTTCCCAGTACAAAAATCAGCTTGACACGAAAGCAAGTGGGAGCCAATACCGGCTCCTCCCCTGCTTTTTGTGAGCAGCTCGCTTGACTTGGAAAGAGTACATGCGTGGCATGCAGGCCCAGAAAGTGTGCACCCCTGCCTGTAGCCAAGCACCTCCTCTAGAATAAGAAACAGGTAAGAAGCCTCCTTAAAGCAGGCATCTGCCTGCAGCTGAGCACCTCTCCTGATATTGACAAGCTGGAATGTGTCCAGAGAAGGGCGACTAAAATGATCAAGGGTCTGGAGAACAAGCCCTATGAGGAGTGGCTTAAAGAGCTGGCATGTTTAGCCTGAAGAAGAGAAGGCTGAGAGGAGATATGATAGCCATGTATAAATATGTGAGAGGAAGCCACAGGGAGGAGGGAGCAAGCTTGTTTTCTGCTTCCCTGGAGACTAGGACGGAACAATGGCTTCAAACTACAAGAGAGGAGATTCCATCTGAACATGAGGAAGAACTTCCTGACTGTGAGAGCCGTTCAGCAGTGGAACTCTCTGCCCCGGGGTGTGGTGGAGGCTCCTTCTTTGGAAGCTTTTAAACAGAGGCTGGATGGCCATCTGTCAGGGGTGATTTGAATGCAATATTCCTGCTTCTTGGCAGAATGGGGTTGGACTGGATGGCCCATGAGGTCTCTTCCAACTCTTTGATTCTATGATTCTATGATTCCTCTAGAGTAGAGCTTAAATGCCTAAAATGATGAGAAGGGGAGCCTGGGAATCCCTCCTCCCCCCCCCCCCCAATAATGGGCTGATAGAAAACAGTTCTTTTGGCACCTCAGAGCGAAAACAGATATCTGTCCTCCCAAAAAAACAGATCAAGGCCCGACCGAAAGCTTGGATTGCATAACTGTAATATCCAGTTGTCAGGTATTGCACACTGAGCTTGGAAAGATGTGGTGTGTAATGAATGGATTTATTATTTTATTATTTATTATTGCATATATTATTTTACTCTTCTTATTATTATGATTATGATGATGATTATTATTATTGAATTTATTATTTTACCCTATTATTACTGTTTTTATTACATTTCCATTATTTTACTCTTTATATTATTATTATATTTATTATTTTGCTTTATTATTGTTGTTCATTCATTCAGTCGTTTCCGACTCTTCGTGACTTCATGGACCAGTCCACGCCAGAGCTCCCTGTTGGCTGTCACCACCCCCAGCTCCTTCAAGGTCAATCCAGTCACTTCAAGGATCCCATCCATCCACCTTGCCCTTGGTTGGCACCTCTTCCTTTTTCCTTCCATTTTCCCCAGCATCATTCTCTTCTCTAAGCTTTCCTTTCTTCTCATGATGTGGCCAAAGAACTTCATTATTACATATATTATTTTACCCTATTATTACTGTTTTTAATACATTTCTATTATTTCACTCTATTGTTATTATTAATAATAATAATAATAATAATAATATTTTCATTACATTTATTGTTTTACTCTCTTTATTATTATTGGAAGGATATGTAAGCACATTTACATTGAAGAAGGTTAGAATAATGGTTTAATCATCATCATCATCATCATCATCATCATCATCATCATTTAATAACTTATTAATCGCCCTCCATCCGAGAATGCTCTAGGCGATTTACAGCTAAATTATAAAAGATAGAATACATACATACAGAAATTAAAAATTAACAGAGATCGAATGCTCTAATAAAAAACCAGGTCTTAAGTGCTAGAGTAAAAGGTCCTAAGTCACACATGGCTCTCATGTAGGGTGGCAAGGAATTCCATAAGGCAGGGGCAGAAATAGAAAAAGCCCTGCATCTGGTCCTTTCCAAGTGCACTTCTCTAGGACCCGTTATATAGAGTAAATCACGTTGGGCTGGTTGTTGCGACCTCCGATGATGGGAGAAGGAGAGGCGGTCCCTAAGGTACGATGGACCCTGGCCGTAAAGAATTTTAAAGGTCAGAACTAACATCTTATACAGGCCACGGTACTCAGTTGGAAGCCAATGTAAATGTTGCAGCACTGGTGTTATATGGCATTCCATGGGCGTTCTTGTGAGTAACCTGGCTGCCGCGTTCTGAACAATACGGAGCTTTCGGGTCGTAGACATCGGAAGGCCAACATACAGGGCGTTGCAATAGTCCAGCCTAGACTAGAGCTGGAAAGTCTTCTCTTTAAATTACAGTTTTATGTAAATTCAAAAATGGACTGTGGTGCAAAGCTGGTTGGCAGTCAGCTGCATTAAGATGACTACTGACCAAAATGTCATGAGTTCGAAGCCAACTCAGGCTGGAGTGACTTTTATGCAGCTTGCTGTCGACCTTTGTAGCCTGAAAGACAGTTGCATCTGTCAAGTAGGAAATTTAGGTACCACTTATGCGGGGAGGCTAATTTAACTAATTTATGACACCATAAAAGCTCCAGCAAGCAAGCAAAAAGAATGAGGAAGTACTCCATCAGTGTCTCAAATGGACGGTGAAGTGACAGCTCCCCTGGTGGCCAGAATATCCTCATGGAAGCTGGAAAGTTAAATAGCCTCTGTTTGTCTGTCTATATATGTTGTGTGTCTATGGCATTGAATGTTTGCCATGTATATGTACTAGGCTTGGTTCAATACTCGTTTCGGATGTAGGGGGTGCTGGCGATTCGATTTTGAAATGATTTCTGAAATTTTCTTGAAAAAAAAAAGATCGGAAATATCAGAAATCCAAATCGCTTCGTTAATGGAAGGTGCCATCCAGAACCATTAAGTAACTTTGGCAAAGCCAGAAAGCCTAAACAAACAGTTTTAAAATCTCATGGTTTCTTCTAATGATAGTACCATTATAAATGATGGAGTTAATGTATTATGACAGTACCCAGACAGTGCTGATAAAAAGATCAAACTATATCCTGGATCTCTTCCTCATTACCTCTAGCATGTTTCCATCTTTTAAAGTGATTAGATCCCCAGTTTCCCTTCCCTGGTGGCGAGGTGCGCGTGGCTAGGCACAGCTCTCCTTGAAGGTCGCTGGGGGCGTGGCCTTCAAGGAGAGCTGTGCTTAGCCACGCCCACCTCATCCCTCTGCATCACAGCTCGCCACCAGGGAAGGGAAACCGCGAGATTTTAAAACCATTTGTTAGGCTTTGTTGGGGTTCAGCCTGAGTTTGAACTTGAACCTGATTCTCTGTTTGTTCCTCCTGATGCTAATGAAAATATATTTACTGATGCTAATGAAAATGTACCTCTTGATGCCAATGCTCCTGAAATTAGTGAGGAAGAAACTTCTGTAGGTTTGGAAAATGCCAATGTTCCTGAAATTAGTGAGGAAGGAACTTCTGTAGATTTGGAAAATGAAAGTACCAGTGTTCATGAGAATGTTTCAGAGGGAAGCCATGACCTTTCCCTCCCTTCTGCACCTGGTAACTTTAATGAGAACAGAAGGGGCCAGATTTGGCAAGACAGAAGTAAATCACTCAGCTTGCGAAGGTCTTCCCGATTAAAAGAAATACAAACAACGGCTTCAAAGCAGAGGGGCGGTTCACGGAACCAATTCTTCGGCTTTAAGTGCCTTCCGCCGGGCTGACTTTCTCAGTTCAGGCATCGTTTCAGATTGATGAAGACCTTGGCAGTTCTCCCGGTTTCCCTGGCCATGGTCTTGAAAAATTTCTAGGATATCAAGCACGGTTAGTGGATTGCTAACAGGTTCCAGTATTTTACAGTGTGGCTTTGGGTTTTGTTTTGTCCATTTAAATTCATGTTTGCTGATTTTGCTGTGGCTTTTGACTTGCATTTTTCCTTTATTTTGTAACCATTTTTCTTCAATAAAAAAAGGATTGTTTTTTCACAGTCAAGTGTGGTGGATAGTTATCTTAGGGCCTCGTTTCCTGCTCTGGATTGCAACATGTTCAGTCAGGTCTTAAAATGAAAATAATTGTGGGAGACATCCGAAAATAATTCTGAACAATGGGTAAGTGGTTTAAATTCAGAATTGCTCCTCCCACTATTTCTGCATGGCTCGAAATTGGTTCAAAAGGAAATTTAATCCGAATTAATTCCGATTTTAGAAGCTTCCGAACAAACTTGAACAAGCCTAATATGTACATTGTAATCCACCCTGATTCCCTGTGGGGTGAGAAATATGGAATATAAATACTGTAAATAAATAAAATAATGAATACTCAAAAACGTTGCTATTTTATTGCTATTTTGATTTTGAAATTGATCAGTAGCTGCTGCATTTCCCACCCTCAACTTATACTCGAGTCAATAGGTTTTACCAGGTTTTTGTGATAAAATTAGGTGCCTCGGCTTATAGTCAAGTATATACGGTAGTTCTTTAATTTCATTTTTAAAGAATTATTTATTTATTTTTATTTATTTATTTAGAAGTTTTATATACCGGTCTTCTCACCTCGAACAAGGGACTCAGGCCAGTTCACAACATGTGTTCAAATACAATAATATACAAAAACAACACAGTGCATCATCATTACAGATTGAAATATAAGTACAGTAAAAACATCATCATCACATTACACAAGCCAAGTCATCAATACAGTCAGAGTCACAGTTCATCATCCTCCTTCCATGTGGATGAAGGTTATAGACTCAGTCCTCAAATGCCATGTTCCAAAGCCAGGTCTTTATTAGTTTCCTGAAGGACAGGAGGGAGGGAGCCAATCTAATCTCTAGTGGGAGGGAGTTCCAAAGCCGAGGAGCCACCACCGAGAAGGCCCTGTCCCTCGTCCCCACCAAACGCGATTGCGAAGGTGGTGGGACCGAGAGCAAGATCTTAATAACCTTGATGGTTCATAGGGGAGAATCCGTTCGGACAGGTAGACTGCACCGGAGACGTTTAGGGATTTATAGGTCAAAACCAGCACTTTGAATTGTGCACGGAAGCTAATCGGCAGCCAGTGGAGCTGGCATAACAGAGGGGTCGTATGATCTCTGTACCCCGCTCCTGTTAGCAATCTGGCTGCCGCTCGTTGGACTAGTTGAAGCTTCCGGGCAGTCTTCAGAGGCAACCCCACGTAGAGAGCATTGCAGTAGTCTATACGGGATGTAACCAGAGCGTGGACTACCGTGGCCAAGTCAGACTTCCCAAGAATTGCAAGTATGAAGAGTCAAGTTCTTATATTTTACAAAGACCAAACTTTTCTCCCATTTCTAGCTAGAGGTCCTTAGCCAAGCTGCTAAGCAAATATTCAGTATTCAATGCTGCAATGCAACCTCATCTCTTTAGAAGATTTTCCCCGCACAGTCCATAACCAATGATCATCTTAGCCATCTCCGCATGGCAATGCTAACCGTTTTTCTACTATGTGATGGATGACAATGTGGCCATCGCTCTGACAAGCTATAAAAATGCCCCATGCATGAAGCATGATGTGGTGGGGAGAATAATCCGAAGGACTATGGAGGCCTCTTCCAAAAGCCATTATACGCGGAGCTTGGACTCCACAGGCCCTCAGAGCTATTTGGATGCTATATGTCCTATATTAAAATTCTTTCAAAGCTGGCTGGAACCTCCAGCATTAAAAATCTCTTTACGCACAATTTCCAAATCTTATTAAAGTCCCTGATTTACAGCTATGTAAAACCCATTTTTCCCTTTTTTAATATACCTTTTAGGGTGGAACTATAAAAGCTTTTAAGGGCCCCAATGAATCCATTGTGCTGCTTCAATCAGCTCATATTAAAACCTGATTGTCGTAAGTAGAAAATGAATTAATACAGTAAAGTTCTTACGCACTACATTAAGTTAAAGAATATTTGGTTGAGGCATATTTATGGCTGAATTATGCCGAGAGATAAATTCTTTGCTGGAGAAAAAATGTTGACACTTTATTGTGGAAAAACTACACTTTGACTGCGTTTACATAATGATTTGTAGACACTGAACATTTTCAGACATTCTAAAATCCAATGTGTGGATGGGATTACCATCTACCCTAAAATTTACTGCATTCAGTCAAGGGCTGGAACATTCTTTGAAATCACTCGCAGCCAAGACTATTTATTCTGCATATAAAGACTTAACAATATATTGTGCGCCGAAACAATATAAAGAAGGCTGGGATAGAAATGGCAAATCCTCCAAAAGATTAATTATTTCCTTGTGCAAAATGGCTTTGGAAACCACACTGAGCTGCACAAGGCTGTGCCGAATCCTCTGGTTTTTTGCTCAGTCATTCTAGAGATTTAGCACTGAAAATCTTAGGATACCTGTGTCTTCATATGAACACAGCTAATGTTTGCATAGCAAATGCAAGTAGACGTGAATATCTATTGTCAAGGCTTTCATGGCCAGAATCACTGAGTTGTTGTGTGTTTTCTGGGATAAATGGCCATGTTCCAGAAGCATTCTCTCCTGAGGTTTCGCCTGCTTCAATGGCAGACATCCTGAGAGGTTGTGAGGTCTGTTGGAAACTAGGAAAATTGGGTTGATATATCTGTGGAATGTCCAGGGTGGGAGAAAGAACTTTTGGAGGTAGGTGTGAATGTTTCAATTGGCAACTTTGATTTGCATTTAATGGCCTAGTGGTTTTCAAGGTCTGGCTTCTTACTGCCTGGGGGAATCCTTAGTTGAATATAATGAATATCATGTCCACTGTTCCTCTGGAGGGATGGAAGCCATTCTAGGATCCTAGGAGGATGTTTTCTGAGCCAGATAGAAGGCGGTTTGCAAGGATTCTTGCAAAATATGCTAGAAATATATATATTGGGAAATATATTATAGTTCTATGATCAAGGGTCTGGAGAACAAGCCCCATGAGGAGCAGATTAAAGAGCTGGGCATCTTTAGCCTGAAGAAGAGAAGGTTGAGAGGAAACATAATAGCCATGTATAAATATGTAAGGGGGAGTCATAGGGAGGAGGGAGCAAGCTTGTTTTCTGCTGCCCTGGAGACTACGACGCGGAGCAATGGCTTCAAACTACAAAAAGGATATTCCACTTGAACATTAGGAAGAACTTCCTGACTGTGAGAGCTGTTCAGCAGTGGAACTCTCTGCCCCAGAGTGTGGTGGAGGCTCCTTCTTTGGAGACTTTTAAACAGAGGCTGGATGGCCATCTGTGGGGGGTGCTTTGAATGCAATTTTCCTGCTTCTTGGCAGAATGGGGTTGGACTGGATGGCTCATGAGGTCTCTTCCAACTCTATGATTCTATGACACTCACATTTCCTGGCCACTACAACCTCAAACTGATTTATATGGTCAGTGTAGTTGCCTGCTACTTTCTCTAGGCTGGAACCAATGTAGAGTTATGTGTCCTCTTTCCTTACTAGTGTTATTCTCCTCACTCTCCACAAAAATGATGGTTTCATTGTCATAATCCTTGGGTCTCATTCATCCCGAAGACTTTATTCAAATGCATGTCACCCACATTGATAAGAGTCTCGGCAAATGCAGAAGGTACAGTAGTCTGTTTGGAGAGAAAAAGAATTAAATGACTTTAAAATGATCCTTAAGGAAATGACACCAGAGATACCTGCCTCTATCAAGGTAAGATCCATACCATGAGTGATTTTATAGACTGCAAATGTCATCTTGCAGGTGATTTGTACTGGAAGTGGATGGGTACAAAAAAAGAACTGCGTATTGGCACATCTTTGAGTCCCAGCACATCCTCAGGGAAAGAGAGAGAAAGAGAACCAGACAATTGATTACAGATGTCGAGAGAACAAAAGCTGCTCTATTTGCATCTTTTAAAAATGTCCTAAGAAAGAAAACCGGGTTGCTAGTTTGATATCCAAGCTTCAGTGATGTTGGAGATATGGCAATGACATGACATTCCAGACCTCCAAAGCAACCGAAATAGGGAGGTAAGTCTCAATTTCACTATTTCTCTTCCTAAACATTCAGATTTGCTCAGGTTTTGGTATATTGTCACTTCTTTGTACACATCAGCCTTTCATGGCTAAAATCACTGGGTTAATGTGAGTTTTCCGCGCTATATGGCCATGTTCCGGAAGCATTCTCTCCTGACATTTCACCCACTTCTATGGTGAAATGTCAGGAGAGAATGCTTCTGGAACATGGCCATATAGTATGGAAAACTCACATTAACCCCCAGTGGAGCCCCCGGTGGTGCAGTGGGTTAAACCCCTGTGCCGGCAGGACTGAAGGTCGCAGGTTCAAATCTGGGGAGAGGCGGGTGAGCTCCCTCTATCAGCTCCAACTCCTCATGCGGGGACATGAGAGAAGCCTCCCACAAGGATGATAAAAACATCAAATCATTCAGGCATCCCCTGGGCAACGTCCTTGCAGACGGCCAATTCTCTCACACCAGAAGCGACTTGCAGTTTCTCAAGTCACTCCTGACACGATAAAAAAAAACACCCACTTCTATGGCAGGCATCCTTCAACAGACTGCACAACCTCCGAGGATGTCTGCTATAGATGTGGGCGAAATGTCAGGAGAGAATGCTTCCGGAACATGGCCATACAGCCCGGAAAATTCACAGCAACGCAATGTGTGAAAAAGTTGAGAAATAAGGAAGAAAGTCTCAATTTCACTGCTCTCCTCCTAAACATTCAGGTTTGCACAGGTTTTGAAATATTGTCACTTCTTTGTACACATCAACCTTTTCACACATTGGGTTGCTGTGAGTTTTCCGGGCTGTATGGTCATGTTCCAGAAGCATTCTCTCCTGATGTTTCACCCACATCTCTTGCTGGCATCCTCAGAGGTTGTGAGGTCTGTTATAGATGTGGGTGAAACGCCAGGAGAGACTGCTTCCAGAAGTTTTCCGGGCTGTATGGCCATGTTCCAGAAGCATTCTCTCCTGACGTTTCACCCACATCTATGGCAGACATTCTTCAGCAGACGACCTCTGAGGGTGCCTGCCATAGATGCAGGTGAAACGTCAGGAGAGAATGCTTCTAGAACATGACCATACAGCCCGGAAAACTCACAACAATTCATGATAATGATGGCTTGACCAGGGAAGGCCTTGAATATCCTTACCTGAAACTCATATATGTTTAAAAAGCACTAATTGAAGAGCTTCTAATTCCAAAGTTATGATTCCAGCTATGAAAGCTTTCAACAACACTTTTCACACATTCTTGTATATTATTTCCATAATAATGTTCATTTGCTTAAACATTCTCCTATTACACACATATTTGTATGTTTTTCTCATTGAGTAGGGTCAGCTTATATATACATATTGTTTCCAATGTAGTTTTAAAATGTGTGCGAGGACCTGCTTGCGATCCCGCCACCCTCGCAATCACAATTGGTGGGGATGAGAGACAGGGCTTTCTCTGTGGCCCCCCCCCCCCCCCGGTCTATGAAACACACTTGTCAGTGAAATCAGGGTGACCCCCTTTCTCCTCTACTTTAGACAAAAGCTCAAATTAAAGCTTTGGGACCAAGCATTCAGACAACTGACTTAGCAGTAATTGGCAATGACTTATGAGAACTGACAATTGATAGACCTCGGACTGGAACTTTGGACTCTGATTTGGACTTGGGATTTGGGCTGGTTGTGTTTTAACATTTTAATATTTTAGTGGATATCCACTAAAATATTAAAATAAGATATCCACTAAGCTTCCGCTGTCAGCCCCAGCTTCTGCCAAACTAGCAGTTCGAAAACATGCAAATGTGAGTTGATCAATAGGTACTGCTCTGGCAGGAAGCTAACTGCGCTCTATGCAGTCATGCTGGCCACATGACCTTGGAGATGTATACGGACAATACCAGCTCTTGGGTTTAGAAATGGAGATGAGCACCAGAGTCCCAGAGTCGGACACAACTGGACTTAATGTCAAGGGAAAATCTTTACCTTTACCTATATAATTTTGTTGTTTTATCTAATGTCAATCTGTTTGCATTGATATTGTTGTTTGCTAGCATCTAAGAGTTGCCGGTTTGTAACCCACCCTGAGTTGAGAAGGACGGGATATCAATGTTTGAAATAATAATAAATAATACTTTGTGAATATTCTATTTGCTCAAAAATGCACCAGAAGTCTCACCTAAAATTTCCATAGCAAGATGTTCTTTATTCCACCAGGATGTTTGAAATAAATATTTTTGGAAAGAATTTCACTTCCAACACAATTATTTCTCATCAGTACATCAGGGCCTTTGGGCATTTCCTGAATGAACATCCTGTCCATTATAAACACAGATTTATAATGTGGGAGTAGGAAAAGGCAGCTATTTTTGAGTCTTAAAAATCACTTTCATAAGCCCCAATGGTCATGGTCAATGATGAAAATAGTGGGAATTGTCATCTAGACCATCGAGTCCAGTGTTTATCAACCTGGGGGTCAGGACCCCTGGGTGGGGGTGTCAGAGGAATCACCAAAGACAATAAAAAACACAATATTTTCTGATGGTCATGGGGGTTCTGTGTGGGAATTCTGACCCAATTCTATCGTTGGTGGGGTTCAGAATGTTCTTTGATTGTTGGTGAACTATAAATCCAAGCAGCTACAACTCCCAAATGTCACATCTATTTTCCCTAAACTCCACCAGTGTTCAGAATTGGGCATATTGAGGATTCATGCCAAGTTTGGTCAAGAAATAACATTGTTTGAGTCCACAGTGCTCTCTGGATGTAAGTGAACTACAACTCTCAAACTCAAGGTCAATGCCCACCAAACCCTTCCAGTATTTTCTGCTAGTCATGGGAGTTCTGTGTGCCAAGTTTGGTTCAATTCCATCGTTGGTGGAGTTCAGAATGCTCTTTGATTGTAGGTGAACTATAAATCCCAGGAACTACAACTCCCAAATGACAAAATCAATCCCCCACCCAACCTTACCAGTATTCAAATTTAGGCATATTGGGTTGATGAGGAGATATTGGAAAAATAGATATTTATTTATGTATAAATAAATTGTATGTACTTTACAAGCACTGAAATGTATAGAAAAATCAAGTTTTCTCTGTATAGAAAGAATGCTAACGGACAAGTGAGCTGCTGTCCAGGCACAGCAAGAGAGGGGCTGAAGAGGGGGCATGTTATCTATACATTCCAGGAGAGAGATAAGCCTGTCCTAGGAGCAACAGACTGGTACAACTTGGCTCTAAAAGGAGCCCACCTCTCCCTCCTGACAGGTCATAGTTAGGCCCCTTGATTGATGAATGTAAGCTGCATGCTTCCTCTTTAGAAAGACACAGAGACATGCTTTTGGTATGTTGGAAGATATAATTTGATGCTAAGACGACGCAGTGAATGATGTCAATGTATGTAGATGCATGTTCTTTGTTTGCTTGCATTTGGAGACTATAAAAGGGAAAGTCCGCACCTATATCATTGCTCTGGATGCTTTTGGACATAGTCCACTCCAGGGTCCCAGCTGGAAATAAAATCCGTGCTTTTGAGACCTCCGGACCTCTCTTTGTCTCTTTTCCTCAAACCTTCTCCCTGCCATTTCAGAGTATTTGTGTAAAATTTGGTGCAGTGAATGAAAATACATCCTGCATATCAGATATTTACATTACAATTTATTACAGTGTCAATTATGAAATAGTAACGAAAATAATGTTATGGTTTATTTATTTATTTATTTACTTTGCTTATACACCGCTGTTCTCAGCCCAGGGGCGACTCACAGCGGTGTTGTTGTTGTTCATTCGTTCAGTCGTCTCCGACTCTTCGTGACCTCATGGACCAGCCCACGCCAGAGCTCCCTGTCGGCCGTTACCACCCCCAGCTCCCTCAAGGTCAGTCCAGTCACTTCAAGGATGCCATCCATCCATCTTGCCCTTGGTCGGCCCCTCTTCCTTTTGCCTTCCCCTTTCCCCAGCATAATTGTCTTCTCTAGGCTTTCCTGTCTCCTCATGATGTGGCCAAAGTACTTCAACTTTGTCTCTAGTATCTTTCCCTCCAGTGAGCAGTCGGGCTTTATTTCCTGGAGGATGGACTGGTTGGATCTTCTCGCAGTCCAAGGCACTCTCAGCACTTTCCTCCAACACCACAGCTCAAAAGCATCATCTTCCTTCGCTCAGCCTTCCCTAAGTCCAGCTCTCACATCCGTAGGTTACTACAGGGAATACCATGGCTTTGACTAGGCGGATCTTGTTGCCAGTATGATGTCTCTACTCTTACTATTTTATCGAGATTGGACATTGCTCTCCTCCCAAGAAGTAAGCGTCTTCTGATTTCCTGGCCA
Source organism: Anolis sagrei ordinatus (assembly GCF_025583915.1). Classification (NCBI taxonomy): domain Eukaryota; kingdom Metazoa; phylum Chordata; class Lepidosauria; order Squamata; family Anolidae; genus Anolis; species Anolis sagrei. The sequence goes on from NW_026844478.1 coordinate 19,842,606, forward strand.
CAGTCTGCATCTGCAGTAATCTTTGCACCTAGAAATACAGCGGTGTACAACATAGAAAGAACAAGGTACAAAATACAAGACACAATATAAAAAATCCACAATCCATCATTAACAAAAAACATCATCATCAAAAAGCATCATTATTACTACGAAAGCCATTCCGCATCGTCTCATCGTCGAAACCACAATCCAGTATCATTTTCCATTGTTCCATTCCTATAGTCAATTACCGATCATTGCACTTCTTGTTCGAATGCCTTCTTGAACAGCCAAGTCTTTAATTTCCTGCGGAATATCATCAGGGAAGGGGCCAGTCTGATGTCCATGGGAAGGGTGTTCCACAGCCGAGGAGCCACCACCGAGAAGGCCCTATCTCTCGTCCCCGCCAGCCGTGCCTGTGAAGCAGACGGGATTGAGAGCAGGGCCTCCCCGGACGATCTCAAAGTCCTCGTGGGCTCATAGGTCGAGATGCGGTCCGATAGGTATCTTGGGCCGGAACCGTTTAGGGCTTTATAGGCCAATGCCAGCACCTTGAATTGAGCCCGGTAGCAAATCGGCAGCCAGTGGAGCTGGTACAACAGGGGGTTGTATGCTCCCTGCGTCCCGCTCCTGTTAGTATCATGGCTGCCGCACGTTGGACCAGTTGGAGCTTCGGGCCGTCTTCAAAGGCAACCCCACGTAGAGAGCGTTGCAGTAGTCTAAACGGGATGTAACCAGAGCGTGGACTACCGTGGCCAAGTCAGACTTCCCAAGGTACGGGCGCAGCTGGCGCACGAGCCTAAGCTGTGCAAATGCTTCCCTGGTCACCGCCGAGACCTGGGGCTCCAGGCTCAGCAATGACTCCAGGATCACACCCAAGCTGCGAACCTGCGCCTTCAAGGGGAGTGCGACCCCATCCAGCACAGGCTGTAACCCTATACCCTGTTCAGATGGTTGGGGGTCACCACAACATGAGGAACTGTATTAAGGGGTTGTGGCATGAGGAAGGTTGAGAAACACTGATCTAGTCTGAAGTTTTAAAACAATGACTGGACAGATGCAGTATGGAGACTGGATGTTGACAGAATCCATCATTCAGATCGAAGCCGTCACATCTCTCGGAACTAATATCCACATTAAAATGGCTTTCTTTCATCATAAGATGAAACACGAGGTATTCATTGCACTGCTTATGAAAGTAGCCCCATTCTAAATCTCTTAAGCCTATCCTTTCCAGCTAGCATGCCAAAACCCTTGTGATTCAGTGAGAGCCATGGCAGAGTGTTAAATATATGCTTCAGTTATATTTTCTAAACTGAAGATGACACAATTTATCTACCAGGAAACCAGTAAATTACCGAACCAACACACTTAAGTAGAAACAGAGGTAAGTGTCATAAATTAATAGCCACAATATACTTTAACCTTTCATGATAAAGTTAAGGCATATTTTATTTTAAAAGGCCAACAATATCTCCTGTGGAATCGATACCTGTCAGGGCAAAGGACATGATGGTATGGTATCTACTGCTACCTTGTGTGCATGGGAGAGGAATTGTATCAGGGATTAGCCATTCCCTGCCAGGTGTTGCTGTGGCCCAGTCTGGTGATCTGGGAAATAAAGTAATGAGAAATTGCTGGTTTCTAATATATGTGATGTCTTTCTGCTTGTGGGTAAACAGCATTTCTTGCTGTTTCTTTGTCAGTGTTGATGTGGAAATTGTCTGGTTTGCCCACTCTGGAACATGCAACATATCATTGTCCTTCTTTAGGAGGCCCTATCCCTCATCCAGTCCCACACAGCAGCCAAAGTCTGCCTCCTTAGTAGCAGGTGAAAAGGAGTGACAGATTTGGACATCATCTGCATACAGATAACACCTTACTCCGAAACTCCGGATGATCTCCTCCAGCAGCTTCATGTAGATGTTAAATAACATCAGGGACAGTACTGAACCCTGAGGGACTCCACAAGACAATGGTTGTGGAGTCAAACAGGTGTCACTCAGTTATTATTATTATTATTATTATTATTATTATTATTATTAAACTTTATTTGTACCCCGCTAGCATCTCCCGAAGGATTCGATGCGGCTTACACAGGCCGAGGCCTCAACACACAACACAACAATACAATCTAAGCAAATCAAACAATTAAAAACAGAATAAAGCAAAATAAACAACAGGCACAATACACTAAACACAATAAAACTGGGCCGGGCCAGAGCAATGGGTACAAGATTAAAAGTGCTGATGTGACAGGAGGTGTATATAGGGCTTCCAGGGCAAGTGCGATGTGCGATGTGCAGCAATCATTGGTTCTGATAAAGTGCTTATGGGACTTGGTAGTGGAGATTTCCTAATCTGGGAAGGCGCATCGGAAAAGCCAGGTCTTCAAGTTCTTTCTGAAGACAGCCAATGTAGGGGCCTGTCTAAGGTCTTTGGGGAGGGTGTTCCAGAGTTGGGGGGCCACCACGGAAAAGGCCCTGTCCCGCATCCCCACCAAGCGCGCTTGCGACGCCGGTGGGATCACGAGCAGGGCCTCTCCAGATGACCGAAGTGAACGTGTGGGTTTGTAGATGGAAATGCGGTCACGCAGGTAGGCTGGTCCCAAACCGTTCAGGGCTTTGTAGGTAAGCTGCACCTTAAATTGGGCTCGGAATATAAACGGCAGCCAGTGGAGCTCCCTAAACAGGAGGGTTGACCTCTCTCTGTAAGGGGCCCCAGTTAGCATCCTGGCTGCTGATCGTTGGACCAGTTGGAGCTTCCGAGCCATCTTTAAGGGCAGCCCCACGTAGAGCCCATTGCAGTAGTCCAATCTGGAGGTGACCAAGGCATGGACCAATCTGGCCAGATCAGCCTTTGCGAGGTACGGTTGCAGTTGGCGCACGAGTCTCAGTTGTGCGAAAGCCCTCCCAAACACCGCCGATGCCTGAGCCTCAAGCGTAAGCATTGAATCCAAGAGGACTCCCAAACTGCGGACCTGTGGCTTCAGGGGGAGTGTAACCCCGTCCAGCACAGGTTGCCACCCTATACCCCGGTCAGGTTTACGATCGACCTTCTGTGACCGATCCTCCAGGAAGGACTGGAGCCACTGCAGAGCAGTACCTCCAAGTCCCATTTCTGCGAGGCGTCCCAGAAGGATACTGTGGTCAGTGGTATCGAAGGCCACTGAGAGGTCCATCAGAACCAAGAGGGTGTGTTTGTATGCGAGAGAGATTTTTTGCTCAACTCACTCTTTGACTGACAGACCTCATCTGAGCCCTTGGAGCAGCAACCATGAAGAGCGACCATAAGATTCATTCTTTTCACACTGAAGGTCCCAGGTTGAATCCCTGTTCAAACGGCCTCAGAAAGCAAGACCTGAAAGCTTTCTCTTTTCAAATTCTCACACAGCTAAGAGCCAATACTCTAGCTAATACTGGGCTAGATAAAGTAATGGGCTAGGACAGCATCAGGCGGCTTCGTCAGTCTTGGGAACTGTGGGGGAAAAGAAAGAGAGGATTGGGAGCTAGACATAAATTTGGAATGAAAAAGCAGCAGGCAGGCAAAGGGAGCTAAAGAATTCAATTCCAAATCCCCGCAAGCTCTTTTGTAAAGCTTAAGATATGCATCTACTCGCATATAATTTGTTATTTCTGCCTGGAATAATGTAACGTCTCTCCGCTATAACATACACCTTTTCGGTCGAGAAGCAATTGTGTACCATGCTATGGGCCGTTTCCGCTAAAGAGCTTCTCTGCAAACTGCCTGGCGATAGAGCACCTTCGTCGGATTATAAAGGGAACTGAAATGTGCCGAGTCTGGACACGAGAGCAACATTCTCCACCTCATTTGGGAGCAGAAGATTGAGAATGAACAATTTTGCTACATTTCTCCATGAAAATGAGAAAAATATCTTAGTGGTTGTGTTCACCACAGATACTACTTTCGGAAAGTTTTTGCTTTGATTTATTGTCGAAGGCTTTCATGGACAGAATCACTGGGTTGTTGTAGGTTTTTCGGGCTGTATGTCTATGTTCTAGAAGCATTCTCTCCTGACGTTTCACCTGCATCTATGGCAGGCATCTTCAGAGTTTGTGAGGTCTGTTGGAAATGAGGGAAATTAGTTTGAAATATCTGTTGAAAGTCCAGGGTGGGAGAAAGAACTCTTGTCTGTTTGAGGCAAGTGTGAATGTTGCAATTGACCACCTTGATTAGCATTTGATGGCCTGAAAGTTTTTAGGATGTGGCTTGATACTGCCTGGGGGAATCCTTTGTTGAGAGTTGATTAGCTTCCAGACAAGAATCAATCAAGACCAGCTAATCACCTCCCAACAAAGAATTCCCCCAGGCAGTAAGAAGCTACACCTTGTAACTGCAGGCCATTAAATGCTAATCAAGGTGGCCAATTAAAACATTCACACCTACCTCCAACAGACAAGAGTTCTTTCTCCCACAGATATATAAAACCCACTTGCCTAGTTTCCAACATACCTCACAACCTCCGAGGATGACTACCATAGATGTGAGTGAAATGTAAGGAGAGAATGCTTCTGGAACATGGCCATACAGCCCAGAAAACTCACAACAACCCATGATGATGATGGCTTGACCAGAGAGGGACTTGAATATCCTTACCCGAAACTCATATATGTTTAAAAAGCACTAAGCAGAAGAGCTTCTAATTCCAAAGTTATGAGGTAGAAATGGTGTTGATGAAATTGTAACGAGAAGTGACACCTACCAAGAGAAATCAATGAACAAGGACACTAACTCACCGAGACTGAGAACAGCTTGGAGAATCAGCTTCCCTCCTTGCAAACACTTTATTTCAATATCACACAAGGAGACAATTCACTTGTGCCACTCTCCAGATTAGCTCCACAGAAATCAAATCAATTTTATCATTGCAGAGGGAAAGAGCTCGCCTTTCGCAGCTTCATAATTCTGCCAGGTGCCGATATCAACTCACAACACTGCTGACTTATTTCAGAAGTTTAGGTTTGGCTTCAAAGAGACAAACAAATAGCTTCCTGGATAGGATACTCTTCAGAGGAAAGAGGCATGAAAATTAGGACTGAGCTGATATTTCTCAAAAGACTTTTTATTTCTCTGAGAAAAAGCCTGATACGTTTTTTCACATGCACAGGATAGAAGAAGACAAGGTTGCAGGACTTTCTCAAGTTACTGTTTAGATTATTTCTGCAGGTGATAGAAGACTCGATCCTTCCATTTCAAGTACCAACTGCAATAATCTAGAAACTTTGGTCCACCAGGTGATTGGGACTCCAATTCCCAGAAGACTTGGCCAGCTTGTCCAATGGCTAGGAATTATTGGAACTCGTGAGGACCGAGTTGTGGCACAGCTGGTTGGGGAGTCAGCTACATTAAAATCACTACTGACTGAAAGATCATGAGTTCAAAGCCAGCTTGGCTCAGAATAAGCTCCTGACCATTTGTCTAGCTTGCTGTCAACCTTTGCAGCCCAAAAGACAGTTGCATCTGTCAAGTAGGAAATTTAGATACTGCTTGTGCAGGAAGGCTAATTTAACTAATTTACAACACCATAAAACTCTCCAGCAGCATGCAAAAGAATGAGGAAGTACTCCATCAGTGTCACAAGTGGACAATGAAGCGACAGCTCCCCCGGTGGCTGGAATTCAAAGATTTGACATTATTTTAAAATTCAAATTATAAAAGATTTTATTCATTCATTTATGTACTTACTAGCTGTCCCCTGCCATGTGTTGCTGTGGCCCAGTCTGTGTATATGTGTTTTGTGTGTATATATATTTCTGTATATGTGTATATATGTGGTTTCACACATGTGTTGTAATATATAATATATTTTTGCCTTTTTAAATATCTTCCACTGTGTTTTTCAGTGTTGTATGAGTGATCACTCGTTTGTGTCCAAATTTGTGGTCAATTTGTCCAGTGGTTTTTGAGTTATGTTAATCTCACAATCAAACATTACATTATATATATATATACAGGGGCGGCTCAACCATTACGCAAAGTAAGCATTTGCAGTATAGTTGATGTTGCCCAGGGGCGGCTCTTGAGGCGCTCTTGGGGGAAAATAGACCTTGACATATGCGAGTTGTAGTTACTGGGATGTATAGTTCACCTACAATCAAAGAGCATTCTGAACTCCACCAATGATGGAATTGAACCAAATATGGCACACAGAACTCCCACGACGAACAGAAAATATATATCAGTGATTGGTTGGGGGCGCCAAAATACTGTTTGCTTACCATTGAAAATTACCTAGGGCCGCTTCTGTATGTAGATACACACACACACACACTAGCTGACTCCTGCCATACGTTGCTGTGGCCCAATCTATGTATATGTGTTTTGTGTGTATATATATATATGTGTATATGTGGGTGTATATATTTGTTTATATGTCTGTTTGTGTATATATGTGGTTTTGTGCATGCATCATAATGTAATTTTTGTTTTTGGCTTTTAATGTCTCTTCTGCTGTGTTTTCAGTGTTTTTATGAGTGATGGTCACTTGTTGGCCTGAGAGGTGTCTTGTGTCCAAATTTGGTGTCCATTCGTCCAGTGGTTTTTGAGTTATGTTAGTCACACAAACTAACATTACTTTTTTATTTATATATAAAATTTATTTATTTATCCCACCTTTCTCCCCATAAGGACTCATTGTGGTTAACAAAGACATGACATGATACAAACAAATGTTAAAACAATGCATAAACATATGTATACAAACATTTTTAAAGGTTTACGTAATTTCTTCCTTTGATGCCGTGTAGAATTGCATTGACTTTGTGCAAAAAGTTACCCCAGGTTCTTCCCCCTGAGCCTGTCCAACCTTAATATTCCGGCCCCTCAGAGGTGCATGTCTGGCTTCAATTTAAGTTAATCTTTCTTTAACTGTCAGTGTCAACCTTATTGTCAGGAAATCAATTCAGAATCAGTTGGTGATCCTCATGGATGGATTTGTTATTGACTACAGAAGCAGGAGGGCTTTCCATTGCCCTTCAGCTGCTGTGCTTCATGTAGTGATAGCAATTTACAAATTTCAGACACACTCGCACACACGCCAGACAAACAATTTTCTGACAGAGGAAATTGCGAAGACAGCAAATGAAAAAGAGGGATAAAAAGTGATCAGAATGAGACAATCCAGTCAAATGGATAATTAGATTTCATGTATCAACGTGCTATTTGTTTTGTCTTGATCCCATTTTTATAAACATACTGTGCTAGTGTTTTATTATATTGCAAAACTTTTAAATATATGTATCAGTGACTGATTTCCATTTTGTTAATTTCTTAGCTACCAGTTAAGGTATTACAGACCCAAAAGGTATTATGAAACTAACTATATAGCTGAAAAAAAATCCAAGTGAAGTATACTATGCAGTCAAATTGTAGTTGTGCACAGAAAATATGCAAACTGATCAGATAGATTCCCTTCTCTCCTGGAGGTTAGATAATTGTTCCTCTTCCTTTTTGGTTGCTATTCTGAGATACATTAAAGCTGGCAAGACCTTATTTTTATGGTGACCCTAAGTAATTCACTTTTCTTTGGTTGCTCCATAAATACTGTGGCCTACATCTTTCTCCCATAATATTTAATGGCCGATATATTTTAGTGTTACTATCTACATTTATATTTTTATAAAATATACTATACAGTAATCATATATAATAATCATATATTAAATGTATTATATAGTATAATAATATATAGAAATAATATCATAATGTAACAACGCTAATACATAAAATGTTAATAATGTTGTAATATAACATATTATACATTATATATATTGCTACTTATGATATAGTGCAATATATTATATAATAATAATAATAATAGTGTAATATACTGGTAGTGTATTATATATATTGTGGTATACTTTTTTATGTCAGGAGTGACTTGAGAAACTGGTTTGAGAAAATTGGCCATCTGCAAGGACTTTGTCCAGAGGACACCCAGATGTTTTGATGTTTTTACCATTCCTTGTGGGAGTCTTCTCTCATGTACCCACCTGGGGAGCTGGAGTTGACAAAGGGAGCTCATCCGTGCTCTCCCTGGATTTAAACCTCCGACCTGCCAGTCTTCAGTTCTGCCAGAACAAGGATTTAACCTATTGCACCACCAAGGGCTCCTATACTAATGGTATACTAATATAGTACAATATATGATTATATATTGTATATTACACATAATATAATTGTATATTATATAATATACATAATATTACTAACAATATTGCAGTATATTGGTATAATACAACATATAGTACACCATAGTAATATAAAATACTAATATGGTGCTATGCTAATTATATAATATATTGTATATACTTATAATATTGATGATAATATTATGATATAATACAATATAATATTAATAATACAATGTATAATAATATTGTAATATACTGATATATCAAATGTAATTACTACTGAAAATATATAATAATGATATACTGTTTTATTATTGCACTAGCCACCCCCTGCCACACGTTGCTATGGCCCAGTCTGTGTACATGTCTTTTTTGTGTGTTTATATGTGTGCATACATTTGTGTATATGTGTGTTTGCATATATATATGTGGTTCTGCGCATACATTGTATTTTTTTTTGTTTTTTGGTTTTTAAAGTCTCTTCTGCTGTGTTTTTCAATGTTTTGATGAGTGATGGTCACTCATTGGCCTGTTATGTGTATCGTGTCCAAATTTGGTGTCAATTCGTCCAGTGGTTTTTGAGTTATGCTAATCCCACAAACAAACATTACATTTTTATTTATATAGATATTTGTATATTTTAAGTTGACATGTTTTTGAAGCAAAGAGTCTGGATAAATATTGATCCATATTTGTATATACTAATTTCCTCTATCCATATACTTGCAAGCAATGCTTCCTAAATATACAATTTTTGTACACAATTTTGCATAACGTATGAATTATTTAAAAAAACAGAACTGGAAATTTACACAATCAATGCACAGTCTAAACTTAGAGCGTACAATTACTGGTGTAAAATCAATGAAATGGAGCCTGATAGACTTCCAAAATTGTGCCTATTAGAACAGATAAAATCCCAACTACCGGCCTCTTGGATTACACAACTGACAAATTATGTAAGAAGTTGTGGGCTTCCTGTCTCCTGCACCTCAAATGACCAAGTGAGAAAGGGTGCTATACAAAGAATTTTGGATAAAGAAGCACAAAAAGATATAGCCACCCTCAGTAAGACTGCTAACCTAAAATGTAATTATTTCGTAATTGTTTCGAAATTGTTTCGTTATTATTTCGTTATTATTTCCGTATGTCTGGTGCAAGTTTTATAGTTGTTGTTTGTTTTATCAGTGATAAAAAATAAATTATCACACCAACAGTCAACAACAGAGGGAGAGGGAAGCTTCAGAAGTTCCCCCTGTCCCATTTGGAGGTTTTTTTAGCGTATTGCGCAATCGCGTCTGCCATTAATGAATCGATTCGTTATTGTTTCGAAATTGTTTCGTAATTTCTGAAATTTTGTAAATATCGACCTTTTTAAAGAAAAATTTCAGAATTCTTTTAAAAAACGAAACGCAAAAACCCCCTAAAAACGAATCAAGTTTAGAAACAAATTTTTCCGTGGTTGCCCAGCCCTAATAAGCGTACTTTTCAAACTGCTAACTACCTAAAAATGCAAATACCAAAACATCTCAGGGAGGTATTCACTCGAGCCAGATTTGATCAGCTCGAGACAATGGTTAGATACGGGAGATTTAACGGCATCCCTTATAATGAATGGAGTTGTATCTGCAGGGCACCTGAAATTGAGGATATAGCACACATATTATTTGATTGCAAATTGTATCAAAAGGTGAGAGACTTCCACCTTGGTCCATATATCAAACGGACAATGTATTGGGATTCTCACATCAGAACAACACATTTTATGTGTGGCCAAGACCCAAAAAATAACATATAAAACAGCTCTATACTTAAGCAAAACAATACGTCTGTGAACCACATATGTAGGGCTGATTGGGGTAAATTGTAGGGGTGATAAGGAAATATGATGTATATACTCAGCTTGATCAGTTTATCAGTTTTATCATGTCTTATCATATTTATTTAATGTATTGTTATAAGTGTCTTATTTTAACTTACTACGTGGAGTGTGATCGGGTCTTGTCAGGCCTTGTTGCTCTGTTTCTTATTGTGATATGGCCTAAGGGCTAATCAATAAAAATTACTCCTACTAAAAAAAAATGAGATTCAGAAAAGTACAAAAATCAAATGAATTAGGTTGTACAGATTAGGTTGTCTTCAATATGCCTGCCACTTCTCTAGGCCCAGGGAAATGTCAGATCAGAGTGATCAAAACCTGAAATGTCCACAGACCTTCCCAAGGTCATCGAATGTGTCCCGAGTCTCGTCAGTGGTTAGAATGATGCAGATGGCAAATGGCGCTGTCCAAGATTTGGACTAGAACAGTCTTGAAATTTAATCTTAATAATTGAGTAACTAGTTGACAGTTTTATTTTGTTTTAGTGACATTACCAGTAATTGTATTTAGTTAGTGATGCTCTCAGGGATATTAGCATGCTAAGGGAATTAGCAGCTTAAGCAAATACAGCTCCTAATGAGGGAAGAGGGGCTACAACATCATAATTTGATGACATTATTCAGATATGCCCTAAAACACAAATATTTGCACAGTCAATTGAGCGCCTCGGATCAAAGTTTTGACATATGTTGCTGGCATTTTCCAACAAGACATCATTAAATCAAACATCTGATTATTTCCACCATCCTTTGATCTCTGAATTCCAGGGATTTAAACTGACGCTTCACAAACAAGTCCTCTCTCTCTCTCTCTTTTTTCTCACTATGCTGATGGCCCAACTTTTCTTTCCAGCTTGTGATGACTTCAATTTAAAAATGTGAAAAGGACCCTCAAATTACAGCACTAGTTCCTTTAAATCACATCATCAAACTCTTTAGCAAACTTAGTAAAGCCCATAATAATGTTGTTTTCATTACACTTGGCAGAGCACAGACAACAAACTATTTTAATTGGACGGAAATGGCTTAGCTCTCTGTGGGTATTTGGGCAACTGTTTTACAACAGGAGATAAAAATGTTAATCATTAATGCTCTACTCTCTAACACAGTCCCCATTCTATGGTGAGCATAGATCATATATGTGACAACAAGCTTGTAGCTGACCACGAAGCTAATGAGGTCTCTAACAAAGGTCCAAAACAGTAAGTTATTTAGTCTACACAGTAAGTTATTTGGTCCCAGAATATCAACGGACTTGCTGGTTCTAGATGCTATCGCTACAAGCAAATAACCTTTCCTAGCTGTGATCTAAAAGTAGTGTGTGTGTTGAGACAAAGGGAAGATCTGGATCAGTTTATTCACCATGTGCTTGATAGGAGGAAAGAAAATAATCTCTTTTATTATGTCGCTATTAGGATTGTGCATAATTTTGTTTTTAATTCGTATTTCAGATCAAATTCATTAAATTTGTGCATAAGGTAAAGGTAAAGATTTTCCCCTGACATGAAGTGCAGTTGTGTCCGACTCTGGGGGTTGGTGCTCCTCTCCATTTCTAAGCCGAAGAGTCGGCGTTGTCCATAGACACCTCCAAGGGCATGACTGCATAGAGCACCGTCACTTTCCCGCTGGAGCGGTACCTATTCATCTACTCACGTATAGAGCGCCATTGATACCTTCCCACCAGAGCGGTACCTATTGATCTAATCACATTTGCATGTTTTCGAACTGCTAGGTTGGCAGGAGCTGGGGCTAATAGCAGAAGCTCACGCCGCTCCCCGGATTTGAGCCTGCGACCTTTCAGTCAACAAGCTCAGCAGCTCAGCGCTTTAAACCACTGTGCCACCGGTACAAATCGATATTAGAAACATGCAGGAAAGGTGGGGTAGAATTTATTTATTTATTTATTTATTTACTTAGAATATTTGTATCCCACCCTTCTCAGCCCCCCCGGGGGGGACGGCGACTCAGGGCAGCTTTCAGTTGGCAACAATTTGATGCCTCTATATACAAATAATAAAATACATAACAACCAATAATTTAAATAGTTAAAAATACATTAGGTAATAAATACAATTAAAATCTTCTAACAATTATCAGTCTGGTGGCTGTTGTCTCGCTGAATTCTGTGATTGGATACTCCATCAAACTTATCCATAATCAATTACCAAGCCATTGTCAACATTGTCATTGTCCGCCTAATTACCTGAAGGACTGGTCCCACATCCACGGTTTTAACTTCTTTCTAAAGGTGAGGAGGGATGAAGATGACCTAATTTCCCCAGGGAGTGACTTCCACAGGTGGGGGGCCACCACTGAGAAGACCCTGTCCATCATCCCCGCCAAGCACTTTTGAGACAGAGGCAGGGCCAAGAGCAGGGCCTCCCCAGAAGATCTTAAACTCCGAGGTAAGACGTAGAAGGAGATACGTTAGGACAGGTACGCTGGACCGTAGCCATGTATTAGGAAATTGAAACACTCACCAATCTTTTTTGTTAAGATTCTGTAACATTCGGATGCCTCCCAAGGTCGGTTTAATTTTCAGTATAAGCATTAAGCAACTTTGGTAAAACCAAGAAAACATAAAGTGCTTTAAAAGCCAATGCTTTTTCTTTGGCCCGATTGCCATAAGGAAGGCACTGAGGATGGGAATAGAGTTAATGGCTGGGAGACTGAGAACATAGCCATCTTAAATGTAGTTTGGGAAGGCAAGGACGAGGGACAGGGTCTTCTCGGTGGTGGCCCCCCACCTGTGGAACTCACTCCCTGGGGAAATTAGGTCATCTTCATCCCTCCTCACCTTTAGAAAGAAGTTAAAAATGTGGATGTGGGACCAGTCCTTTGGGCAAAAGGCCCTTCCCTAAACTACATTTCCAATCATCTGAAAGCCCTAATGAGGGCTGCTGCAGCTAGCCCTTTAGAGTCAGAATAATAATAATAATAATAATAATAATAATAATAATAATAATGAATCTGCAAAGAGGACTAAAGTAAGTAACAGTATAAATCTGTGCTAAATTGAAGTTATGTTGTTGTGTGTCATAAATACAGAAAGACATTCAGGGGAACTGCTGTTGTCGAATTTTAGAGGGATACATTGTTTTTGTCTAAATCTTTTAAAATCCCCAAAAATCAGTAGATGTGTGAATCTTTTTGAAACCTCTGTGGATTAGTACCCTGGTTATCTTGTGTATTGTACATGAAATTCAACTAGATAACTCCTGTAGTTTTTTTTAAAAAAAATATGTTTATAAAGACTTTGAAAATTCCCCCAAAAATCAATGGATAAGCGAAATGTTCTGACATTTGGTGGGTTGACAATGATCAATGTGTTCTACCATTACAGCAAGTTTCACTCCAATAGCTTTAAAAATGATGGAGAAATGAGCTCCTGAAGTTTCTCCAATTATAATAATTATGCGCAGTAGCTATAATAAAACAGTAACAAAATTTCATTACTCTTGTCATAGTAATTTTTCATAAACTATATTTTAGAAACACTTTAGAAACAAAGCGCCAGCACCCCCCAGTTTTGTAATGTCTTTTTGAACCATCTTTTAATGGATCACACATTCCTAGTAGCTACATAAAGACCTTCACATTCACTAGGATTAAGAACTCAGGTCCTCTGAAAAATTGGGAAAATGTGAATTAAAAACTGCTGTATTTTTATATCTGATATAAAGAGTTTTTTTTTCTGATAACCTTAGCTAACCAGAGCCATGTTTCTGATGAATGACCTAGTCCATTGTCAGTTAGCAGAAAGGAGATTCACTTGAAATGTGGGGTGTCTGAAGAATCCTGTGATGTTGACCCAATACCTGATGAAAAGCAAGAACTGAGTATGATTGCTCCAGTATAATTCAGTCTGGCCTGTCTTTGTGATGCATGGGCATGGGCTTTGTAGGTCTTTAAAACATCTCGGCCTAGGGATTTGGTATGGCATCAAGATGGAAACGTTTATCGCTAATATACACTTTGGGATGCTTAGCTGTTTCCATTTGGCATTTACTCATAAGTCAAAGTTTGCCCTCTATGATTTTCGGAACTACTACAAACGACCAAACACCATATTCTTTAGACATCGGCTGATTTATAATCTATCGGGGTCTAGGTAACTAGAAATGTATTCTACCATCCATTTCAAAGGCTTGAACTGGATATTGCTGCACATTATATTACTGGGGAAGAGTTTGCTCCTCCTCCTCTTTCTTTTTGTCCCATAACATCTACAATGAAAACTACATGCTATCACCATCCCTCCAAACAATATTCAGTGAAAATTGGTGACAATAACTCATGTGTTGTTGTAGGTTTTTTCAAGCTATATGGCCATGTTCTAGAAACATTCTTTCCTGACGTTTAGCCTGCATCTATGGCAAGCAATCTCTGAGGATGCTTGCCATAGATGCAGGTGAAACATCAGGAGAGAATGCCTCTAGAACATGGCCATATAGCCCGAAAAAACTTACAACAACCCAGTGATTCCAGCCATGAAAGCCTTCGACAATACAATAACTCATGTGTTTTCTATTACAAAACATGAAATGAGCAATACAAAATGCATGACCTCGAGAGCCATTTTTCCTAGTCTCCCATTCAGGAAGGAAATCCATTATGAAAACTTACTTGATAAATGATTGTGCAACCTCGTTTTAAAATGAGAGAGAGTTCTTCCTTAATGATTCCATTGTCTGTGAGTTTCTTGCTTTTCTAGACATAGACCTAAACACTAGGCTTGTGCATTCCGGGTAAACCGTGATCTGTATTAGTATCCCGGATTTCGGTGGGGGACCCTGATCCATTTTTCAGGAGCCTCCCAAATTATGGGAGGGCAGATATCAGTTTTTGCTTTGGAGTGCTGAAAGATTTGTTTTTTATCCAGCCCATTATGGGCAAGAGGGGCTCCCCGGGCTCCCCTTCCAATCATTTTAGGCATTTAAGCTGTTTTACTCTAGAGCAGGGGTAGGGAACCTTTGGCCCTCCAGCTGTGGTGGACTTCAACTCCCACAATTCCTTGAGGCCCGGCATTCGCCCCCAAGGCTTACCTTGGCCCCAATGCCGGGCCTCAAGGAATTGTGGGAGTTGAAGTCCGCCACAGCTGGAGGGCCAAAGGTTCCCTACCCCTGCTCTATAGGAGAGGCGCTGCAGGCACTGGTGCTTTCTCTCCCAGGACTGCACCACACCACATACTCTTTCCAAGGCATTTAAAGGAAGGCTTCCCAAAGCTGTTTCTACTCTAGAGGCCAGCATCATGCCATGCACTCTTTCCAAGACATTTAAAGGAGGCTTCTCAAAGCTGTTTCTACTCTCAAGGAGAGGCACTGCAGGCAGGCAGGCGCACTTTAAGGAGGCTTCTTACCTATTTCTACTCTAGATGAGAGGTGCTGCAAGTACTGATGTGCACACTTTCTCTCCCTGGACTGCACCACGTCACACTCTCTTTCCAAGGCATTTAAAGGAGGGCTTCCCAAAGCTGTTTCTACTCTAGAGGAGAGGCGCTGCAGGCACTGGTGCTTTCTCTCCCAGGACTGCACCACACCACATACTCTTTCCAAGGCATTTAAAGGAAGGCTTCCCAAAGCTGTTTCTACTCTAGAGGCCAGCATCATGCCATGCACTCTTTCCAAGACATTTAAAGGAGGCTTCTCAAAGCTTTTTCTACTCTCAAGGAGAGGCACTGCAGGCAGGCACACATGCTTTAAGGAGGCTTCTTATCTGTTTCTACTCTAGAGGAGAGGCATTGCAGGCACTGGTGCTTTCTCTCACAGGACTGCACCATGCCACACTCTTTTTCTAAGGCATTTAAAGGAGGCTTCTCAAAGCTGTTTCTACTCTGAAGGAGAGACACTGCAGGCAGGCACACATGCTTTAAGGAGGCTTCTTACCTGTTTCTACTCTAGAGGAGAGGCGCTGCAGGCACTGGTGCTTTCTCTCACAGGACTGCACCATGCCACACACTTTTTCTAAGGCATTTAAAGGAGACTTCTTAAAGCTGTTTCTAAATAATATAATAATAAAACTTTATGTATATACCTCTCTATCTCCCCGAGGGGGACTCAGGGCAGTTTCCAAGTAACATCACTAAAACATACAAAGTAAACAGCAAAACATAAAATTAACAAAACAGCATAAGCATAAAATTATCACAATAACACATGTATATTAAAAGTAACCCTGCCTGTTCATAGCAATTAAAAAGCCGGGCCAAGGCTAATGCATACTCAAAATATGAGGGGACCGGGAATTAAGTCCAGTGCTGTAACAGGCTAACAGCAATAGCAGGTACGGGTCTGTGGCTGCTGATTTCCAAGGCCTATTAGAGGGATGACTGGGGTAATAGATAAGAAGTGCAAGGCCATATTCAACAATGGTTGGGGCTGGACTAGAACTGGTTTCTACTCTAGAGGAGAGACGCTGCAGTCAAGCTCATGTGATTTATCTCCCAGGCCTGTAGCATGCCACACACTCTTTCCAAGACATTTTAAGGAGGCTTTCCCACTTCCAGGTAAACAAGAGTAATGACCTCCTGGAGCTATCCTGGATTTCCTTTTAAAAAACATTTTTTCCTGGCACACGTAAATCTCCTTTCTGTCTTGGGTTTAAAGATTCCTTACAACTGTTTCTACTCTCTACTCTAGAGGAGAGGTAACTGGAAGTAGTTTTCAGGGAATGTTTTTGTTTGCTGGGATTAATAAAAAAGATCAAACTGTGATTAAAGGTTAAATGGCTTCTGCTTGTTTTTGTTGTGGGCAGGTTTTTGTACAGAGAAGGTTCTTACCATTATGTGCTCCTGAAGGTACAGAAAGTAACAAAGTTACCGAAGGGAAACAAATGTACTCGCAAATCTACTAAGCACGCATTTGAAATAAAAGTTGAACCAAATCTGTGGACATACTTTTAGAAAAGGACAGCTCTGTACCATTTTCTCTTTCCTATATTGCCCATATTACCCTCTAAAAGTATCACTCCTTCTACCAAATTAAAATAATAATAATAAAAAGTCAAATGACTCTCAGCCATTCTATCCAAAGTCATTCAAATGCTAAATTAACTATTATCCCATTACTATGCTAAGATTAAAAGTTCTCATTCCTACCGTATAACTCCACTATATTATACTTAATCTTCAAACCTTGCAAAGGTCTTCACTTTTTCTTTCTTTTCAATAAAAGACATAAAAAGTTCCCTTTAATTAAGAGCATAATCTTTTTATGTCTTTTCCACTATTTCCATTATTTTTGTAACCCGGTTCTCTTGATGGTAACTCTGTTGTCTTCCATTTTTCTGCATAAAGCATTTTTGCTGTTGCAAACATATAGTAGTATTATTTGAAAGTTAATTGTTTTGTCTATTCATTTAGTAAGTGCAATAAAAATAAAATTGCATCTAGATCCACTGCAGTTTCATATATATTTTGCATCAAACCCTGCATCATTGGCATTTAGAATAGGAATAGGGAACCTTACATATACTTAACTACATAGAAGAAGTGCTAAGAAACTGTTCGTGAATTGTCAAGGTGTGTTTTAGGTCCCTAGCATGAGTGGACAATGCACATCAAGACCAATGTACATCAGGTTGCTATGCACATCAATGCATAGATGGACATCATGCCCTTTACTAGCTTTGTTACATATTAACTCATCCACTGGATATGGATATTACAAAACTGGCCAGTTTTAGTTTTGGCATATTTCAATGTACTTACTAAGATGTAACTCCCATACTGGATTCCCATCCAAATCCCATTGGTTAGTCTAAACCAGGGGTTCTCAAACTTTTTCAGCTGCAGAGCTGTTTTTGAAGCAAGAGTTTCTCATGGAATCCCAAGAAAAAATAATACATTACATTACATTACATTACATTACATTACATTACATTACATTACATTACATTATATTATATTATATCATGGGTTCTCAAACTTTAAAAACTTTTCGTGAAGCCCCAAGATATATATGTATGTATAGATATAGATGTATATGTATGTATGTATGTATYTATATKTATATATATAWATCTGTAGGGGGCGTCGTACGGCGTCGCATAACTCCACAACCCCCCAACGGAACTGAACCAAAATTCCCATGCCCCTAGGKCAACCCACTCGCTACAKACTAATCTACMCCAAAGTAAAGKAKACACAKCTGCAACGACGKAAACWCCACAAAACAKCTGKKCATGCYCACTGGCGCAAACTCCCCGGCARGCGCGCACCCGCCGCCCCTCGCCCCCCCCCCGGCGGCACACACGCGCGCGCGGCGGAAACTCCCCGCCACGCGCACACCCGCCGCCCCTCACCCCCCCCCGCGGCACACGCGCGCGCGTCGGAAACTCCCCGCCACGCGCGCACCCGCCGCCCCTGCCCCCCCCGCGGCACACACGCGCGCGCGGCGCAAACTCCCCGCCACGCGCGCACTTGCCGCCCCTCACCCCCCCTCCCCCGCGGCATTACCGTTGAAAGGGACAGTCCAGAAGAAATGAGAGAAGAAGGGAAAGAGAAGGAATGAAGGAGCCAAAGGGGGAAGGAAAGGAAGGAAGGAGAAGGAGGAGGAGAAGGAAGGAAGGAAAGAAGGAYAGASAGAAMARATAAAGGAAGGAAGGAAACAAAAAAGGAAGGAAGGGAAGCAGAAAGGGAAGACTMAWATGGGCCACAGCAACGCGTGGCAGGGTACAGCTAMTATATATATATATATATATATATATAMAMWGAGAGAGAGAGAGAGAGAGAGAMAWTATTATTATATTATATTATATTATTATATTTAAAACATTTATATTATATATAATGTATATACCAGGAGCCCCCCTGGTGGCACAGTGGGTTAAATCACTGATGTGCTGAACTTGCTGACCAAAAGGTCAGCAGTTTGAATCAAGGGAGCAGAGTGAGCTCCCACTGTTAGCCCCAGCTTCTGGCAACCTAGCGGTTCGGAAACATGCAAATGTGAGTAGATGAATAGGTATCACTCCAGCAGGAAAGTAACAGCACTCCATACAGGCATGCTGGCCACATGACCTTGGAGGTGTCTACAGACAATGCTGGCTCTTCTGCTTAGAAATGGAATGAGCACTAACCCCCAGAGTTGGATATGACCAGACTTAATGTCAGGGGAAAGCCTTTTCATTGACTTATATACCATGCATGCACAAACTTTTAGACCAACATAAACTTAACAGTATTTTAGATGATACCAGTGGGCATCCAGTTGAACCCCTTCTGCCATGTAGGAAAGGCACAATCAAAGCACTCCCAACAGATGGCCATCTAGCCTTTGTTATAATAATAGTAACAGGAGCAACCCAAGGGGGCATCCAGTTCATGCAAGAAAAGCACAATCAAAGCACCACCTGAGTGGTGGGAGGGAAATAGAATCTTTTCTTGGAAGCAAGGAAGGTGAAGGGGAAAAGATCTGGGCAAAAAGGAAGGCAAGGAAAAAAGTCTTTTGGTGGCAATGAAGTGGAAGAAGGAGCCTTTGTCTGTGTAGGAAGCAAGGGGAGGGAAAGAGAATGAAGGGGGAGGAAAAGCTTGGAGTGGAAGAAGGAAGTAGGAGAAGGAAAACAAGGAGTCCTTCAGTATATTTCACAAAGCCCCAAAAGCTCCCTGGAGCACACTTTGAGAACCACTGGTCTAAACTAATGTAGATTCATTAATCACTGACTGTGATACATCCATTGATTCAGCAGATACTTACTTAGGCGATCCCTCGTTGGCCAAGTAGGATAGTCTTCCAGGATCAGTATTCTTGTGGGTCTGTAGTGACTGTGGAGCCCTATTCTTGATCTGCATCTTCTCCCTCAGTGAGAGCATTGGTTTCCAGGTGAAAGGCGGTCTTGGTCGGGGTTGGCTTGACGTGCCTTTCTCTTGGCATGTTTCTCTCTTTCACCCTCCTTTTGTGCCTCTTCAAATTCTGCAGCACTGCTGGTCACAGCTGACCTCCAGCTGGAGCGCTCAAGGGCCAGGGCTTCCCAGTTCTCAGTGTCTATGCCAGAGTTTTTAAGGTTGGCTTTGAGCCCATCTTTAAATCTCTTTTCCTGTCCACCAACATTTTCTGTTCTTGAGTTCAGAGTAGAGCAACTGCTTTGGGAGACGGTGGTCAGGCACCCGGACAACGTGGCCGGTCCAGCGGAGTTGATGGCGAGGACCATCGCTTCAATGCTGGTGGTCTTTGCTTCTTCCAGCACACTGACATTTGTCCACCTGTCTTCCCAAGAGATTTGCAGGATTTTCTGGAGGAGTTGCATGTGATGTCTGTAGACAGTCCATGTTTCGCAGGCATAGAGCAGGGTTGGGAGGACAATAGCTTTATAAACAAGCTCCTTGGTATCCCTACGGATGTCCCGGTCCTTGAACACTCTCTGCTTCATTCGGAAAAATGCTGCACTCGCAGAGCTCAGGCGGTGTTGTATTTCGGTGTTGGTGTTGACTTTGGTGGAGAGGTGGCCACCAAGGTAGTGGAAATGGTCAACATTTTCTAATGTTACACCATTAAGCTGTATTTCTGGCATTGGAAAGGGATTTACTGGTGACTGCTGGAAGAGCACTTTGGTTTTCTCAATGTTCAATGACAGGCTGAGCTTCTCGTATGCTTCTGCGAAGATGTTTAGAGTGGCTTGTAGATCTTCTTCTGAATGCGCACATACGACACGGGAGATAAACCCAAGTTGAACTCAACAATAGGTTTTAGGTGAATTCAAGTAAGAAAAAAGAAAATCAGCTATAGAATCAGAAAGTTTTCAGTTCCACGTTTCACTGCGAATGTATATGAGGAAAGTCATGTATTCATATGCACGCTATTTGTGTATAAGTCCCATTACCCTCAGAAGGATTTACATTTGAGAAACATGTTTTTGGATTACACATTTGGAATCTCATCTCAGAATATGATACAGAAAACAAATAAGGACAAAATCAATCACACAGATCTTGAAACCACAATCTCACTCATTTTAGTAGAATTCCTGCAAAAGATGGTTATTATACCAAGGGCTGGATCCATCATCTCATGAGTCACCTAACTGCAGAGGCTGGAAATAAGAGCTTGAGATAAGTGGTCTCCTACAGCCTCCTCTGTGGTTTCCAGCAAACCTCACATCAGATTCATGGCGGGAAGCTGAGCGTCAAGCGGCGTCCCTTGTTAGACATTCCTTTCCAAAAAGAATATCCAATAACTTTATGAAAAGTATGTGCGAGGAGAGCAATTGCAGACCCTTTGGGCTCCCTCTGCTCAGAATCTCAGCAGAGTGCTTTGCTACTTAGACAAACTTTTCCTACCGCTCCTCGCATATCCAGCTTACACTAACTATGTGAGACAAGTGAAAAAAGAAAAGAAAAGTAGTCATTGTTTACTATCTTCAAGGAAGCAGGCAAGTGTGAATCCATGGTAAAAGCCAGTTATGCAAAAGCTACGACTACAAATAAGATCAAGTGACTTTCCTTGGTATAAATCTCTGAATAGAAAATTGCTAGCCTGACTGCAATTACATATTCAGAAGTTATATCAGGCTCTTCTGAGTCAAAACCTGCCCTATGAGACAACAAATACAGTAAAGAAATAACTAGGTTTGTGTGCAGCGCTTCCTATTTAGTTTGGTGCTCAGTCCAGAGATTTAAATGTGAGCTGACTTCTACCTGGTCCCCTTACTTTTTTCTGACCACTAATTGGTCATGGGGGTGCATTATTGTATGGATTGTTTGTTTGGTTGCATGCTGCAAGTCACTTCTGGTTGCTTCTGGTGTGAGAGAATAATAATAATAATAATAATAATAATAATAATAATAATACTTTATTTATACTCCGCCACCAACTCCCCAAAGGGACTCGGAGCAGCTTACATGAGGCCAAGCCCAACAACACATCAGTAAAAACAACAAAGCAATAAGCAAATAAAACAATACAATTAACGAAACGAGGCGAAACATCAGGAGAAAATGCCTCTAGAACATGGCCATATAGCCCGAAAAAAACTACAACAACCCAATACATTTAATATAACTTACATATAGACAATAACACACAGTGATTTAAAACCTATGGCTGGGCGAGATGTAATAGTTAAAATTTTAAAAAAAATGCTGGGCATGAACAGAGGAAGGATGTATCTAGTAGGAGTGTTTAAAAGAAATGTAGGGAGAGCAACCCAACAGGTAGTTAAAGTGCTTCTGGGGACATTTTGCAGGGAATTTTCCAGAGCAGGGCATTGTTTCCTTATTCAGGGAAGGCACACTGGAATAGCCACGTTTTCAGGCTCCTCCTAAAGACTGCCAATGTGGGGGCTTGTCTGATATCCTTGGGGAGTGAGTTCCAGAGTCGGGGGGCCACCATAGAGAAGGCCCTCTCCCTCGTCCCCACCAATCGCGCCTGCGAAGGAGGTGGGAGCGAGAGCAGGGCCTTCCCAAGGGACACCCTTGGAGAAAGAAGAAAGAAAGAAGAAAAAAGAGAAAGAAGCATGGAAGCAAAAAGGAAGGAAGGAAAAAGGTAGAAAAGGAAGAAAGGAGAGAAAGAAGAAGGAAAAGAAAAAGGGACGAAGGAAGGAAAGAGGTAGAGAAGGAAGGAGAGAACGAAAGAAAAAGGAAAGGAAGGGAAGAGGGAGGGAAGGAAGGAAGGAAAGAGAGAAGGAAGCATGAAAGCAAAGAGCAAAGGAAGGAAGGAAAGAGGTAGAGAAGGAAGAAAGGAGAGAAAGAAGAAGGAAAAGAAAAAGGGACGAAGGAAGGAAAGAGGTAGAGAAGGAAGGAGAGAATGAAAGAAGAAGGAAGGGAAGAGGGAGGGAAGCAAAGAAGGAAAGAGGAAGAAGAGGAAAGCAAGAGAAGGAAAGAAGGAAAGAGTAGAGAAGGAAGAAAGGAGAGAAAAGGGAAAAGGAAAAGAAAAGGGGAGAGGAAAGAGGGAGAGAAGGAAGGAAGGAGAGAAAGAAAGAAGAAAAAGGAAAGGAAGGAAGAAGGAAGGAAGGAAGGAAGGAAGAGGAAGGAAGGAAGGAAGGAAGGAAGGAAGGAAGGAGAGAAAGAGGGAGGGAAGGTTGGCCACAGCAATGTGTGGCAGGTACAGCTAGTAAATAAATAATATTGTATGGAGGGAATTATGGGATGTTATGCTTCACCAAGATTGTCCAGGATGACCACCTTCTAGTCTTTGGCTAAGATTCTCCAATGTCATCTTGTTCAGCTTCTATGAGCAAATGGAAGGAGAGTTTGGCTAGGAAGAATCACATATGGCTCAAGAACAGAAAGACCAATGTGTTAGCATCTCTCGCAGAAATCTATTTGGTTGCAGCGTGACCCACGTCTTCTTTCCATTTTGCAAATTTTGCTCATCAGTTTGATTAGTGTTAGTTCTTTGGAAGAAAAAAAAATGCTACCTTGGAATGTCTATGTGCTCTCCACAGTGAAAATTGTAGCATTACATTTTACTTGTGGTAGAATAACAATGACTGGAGAACTTTAAAAAAAATCAGCAGCTAAGTTTTGTTTTTAAATTATCTGCTGAACAGGAATCTGTGAAAGGAAGTGTCAGGTAGAATTGCTTGTTGCACAGATCTCCAATGAAACAATGGAGAGGACAGCATACAGATCAGGCGAGTTGGACGAAGCCCAGGAAAACTATCCAATTAAAGGCAGAAGGGGGAGTGTGAGCTGACATGCTGAGGCCCTAAGCTATGCCAGGTTGACGAAGAAGCACCATAGTTTTAACCAAAAATAAAAAGTGTATTAACAGATTGCGGGCTGCTTTTTCGTATTTAGAAACCCCTCGTAACCCGAGGTTCTAAATAGCCGCTAATTTAATTTGTGCCTCAGTCTTGGGCAGAAGGAGAATGGGCAAATAAGCAAAACAAAGACAAAAATATGAGAAAGAAAGAAAGGACAGAAGGAAAATGAATGCATCGTCTAGTGGTTTGGGGTTCTGAGAGAAAGCACTGCGGCAGACTGGTTATTAAATTTACCAATAACTGAAAGGCCATGACAGTCTTAGGAGGAAATAAGATAATTCAAGATAGTAGTTTTTCACTTGAAAGGGTCACATCTTGTGCCATGTGGACCGAAATCCTGCACTCTAGGCATGGAATGAAGCACTCTGGACTGCAGCTCCATGTATCTTTCTCTCTTACAGGTGCCAAGTTCTCAGGGGCATTACAACAGTCATGAAGTCAAAGGAGAGGGAGGGATGCTCTGTTTTTTCCTTTCTATGGAAGTTTGCGAGCAGGAATAAAATGGAGAAAAGGTCATTTTTCTTCTTTTTCTCTAATGAACAGCAGTGGGAGGGAAGGCAGTCTCTGCTGTTTGGTTGCTTCTCTACCACCTGCCTACACAATAAAAACACTTGACAGATGGCTCTCTAGCTCAGCATTTCTCAACCTGGGGGTCTGGACCCCTGGGGGAGGGTCACAAGGGGGTGTCTGAGGGGTTACCAAAGACCATCAGAAAAAAACACATTATTTTTTGTTGGTCATGGGTGGAAAGTCTGGCCCAATTCTATCTTTTATGGGGTTCAGAATACTCTTTGATTGTAGGTGAATTATAAATCCCAGCAACTACAACTCCCAAATGTCAAGGCCTATTTTCCCCAAACTCTACCAGTGTTCAATTTGGGCATATTGAGTATTTGTGTAGAGTTGGGCTGGGATTTATAGTTAACCTACAATCAAAGAGTATTCTGAACTCCACCAATGATGGAATTGAACCAAACCTGGCATACAGAACTCCCATGACTAACAGAAAATACTGGAAGGGTTTGGTGGGCACTGACTTTGAGTTGTGGAGTTGTAGTTCATCTACATCCAGTGAGCACTGTGGACTCAAACAGTGATGGATCTGGGCCAAACTTAGCACAAATGCTCAATATGCCCAAATGTGAACACTGGTGGAGTTTGGAGAATACAGACCTTGACATTTGTGAGTTGTAACTGCTGGGATTTATAGTTCACATACAATCATAGAGTGTTCTGAACCCCACCAATGAGAGAATTGGGCCAAACTTCCCACACAGATCCCCCATGACAAACAGAAAATACTGTGTTTTCTGATGGTCTTTGACAACCCCTCTGACACCTCCTTGCAACCCCCCAGGGATCCTGACCTCCAAGTTGAGAAACGTTGATTTAGCAGATTCTATCTCACACTTTTAATGTTCTTTTTCTTCCTGAATCTCTAATTTTTCTTATTCTATACAATATGGCATCATAAAGACTATCCACTATGAAAATATGTATAAGATGTCTGTAACTTTTTAAAGAGTTTAAAAACGTTTTGAAGGATTTTTGCCCAGATTTATAGGAAGGTTCCCTCCCTCCCTCCCTCCTCCTCTTTCAGATAATTAGACAGGCAGAGAACTAGATATAGTTAGCTAGAGTTAGCTAGATAGAGCTGGGTAGTTTATTATGAGTACGACTCATAATAATCCTTCCAAACCAACCCGCACAATTCTGCATGGAATGTGGGTTGTTGTAGGTTTTTCTGGGCTATATGGCCATGTTCTAGAGGCATTTTCTCCTGACGTTTCGCCTGCATCTATGGCAAGCAGCCTCAGAGGTCTGTTGGAAGTAGGAAAATTGGTTTATATATCTGTGGAATGACCAGGGTGGGACAAAGGGCTTTTGTCTGCTGGAGCTAGGTGTGAATGTTTCAACTGACCACCATGATTAGCATATAATGGCTTGGAAGTGCCTGGGGGGAATCTTTTGTTGAGAGTGATTTGATGTGCCTGATTGTTTACTCTCTGTTGTTTTTGCTGTTGTAATTTTTGAAATTTTTTAATACTGGTAGCCAGATTTTGTTCATTTTCATGGTTTCTTCCTTTCTGTTGAAATTGTCCACATGTTTCTTAAGGATTTCAATGGCTTCTCTGTGTAGTCTGACATGGTGGTTGTGAGAGCGGTCCCACAATTCTGTGTTCTCAGATAATATGCTGTGTCCAGGTTGATTCATCAGGTACTCTGCTATGGCTGACTTCTCTGGTTGAAGTAGTCTGCAGTGCCTTTCATGTTCCTTGATTCGTGTTTGGGCAATGCTGCTGCGTTTCATGGTCCCTATGTAGACTTGTCCACAGCTGCATGGTACGCGGTAGACTCCTGCAGAGGTGAGAGGATCCCTCTTGTCCTTTGCTGACTGTAGCATTTGTTGGATTTTCTTGGTGGGTCTGTAGGTGGTTTGTATGTTGTGTTTCCTCATCAGCTGTTTACAGAGAGTGAACAATCAGGCACATCAAATCACTCTCAACAAAAGATTCCCCCCAGGCACTTCCAAACCATTAAATGCTAATCAAGGTGGTCGGTTGAAACATTCACACCTAGCTCCAGCAGACAAAAGTCCTTTATCCCACCCTGGTCATTCCACAGATATATAAACCCATTTTCCTACTTCCAACAGACCTCACTACCTCACCTAGATGCAGGTGAAACGTCAGGAGAAAATGCCTCTAGCATGGCCATACAGCCTGGAAAAACCTACAACAACCCAGTGATTCCGGCCATGAAAGCCTTCGACAGTACACTACATGGAATGGTTGTACACAACTGCTTGTTCCATTCATGAAGCCATTCCTCAACAGCTCACTCTTATTTCTCTCTATTTAATTATGCTCCCCCCCCCCTCCTCTGTTGTCAGCTGAACAAAGATGAAGAAAGGAAGCTACATCCCTGAGATTTTGAAGTAGCCTTCCTGTTTCCCTCCTCCTGCTCCAAGGAGTGTTCTGGTAAAGACAACTTGAAAGCTTTCCTTATGCTTATCTACCTCTTTCTGTTCTCTGCCTTTCAACATGCTTGGACTCTAATTTCTCACACATTTCTAATTATTTGCAGCTACTTCTGAGATGTTACTGTGTTAATAGAAACATGCATAAATAAATAAGAAGTTCTGAGAGACAGCAATCCCCCTTTGTGCTTTTTTCTGCCTTTCTAGTCGCAATAAGGGGGGAGAGACAGTCTCCATTAGGCTGAAATTTCTATTTCCTTTGCCTGTATGGGTCAGAGGATTGTATTGGCTTTGATAAAGTAATTATATGGATACAATGCAAGACATAGAGTTGACAATAGAAAGGGAAACAAATCTATCACAACCTGTGTTTCAAAGCACTGGTTTGTTTTTCATAGACAAATCAAAGGACACTCCTGGCTTCGAACATTGGTCTCCAGCAGTTTACTTTATTGGTTCTTGATTAATTGAGTAACAGAATAAATTAGGAGCGGTATTGGGTGTCATCTCATTCCAAAATGGCACTCACCATTGCTGGGCTGGCCTCAATGTGAGGGAAAAGTTATAGTTGGTGAGAATGCAAAGCACAAGGTTAGAATTGCTATCAACTTTTGCAGCCTTTTATAGCAACACCAGAGGCACTCCAAGTAGCCAGCTACTGGTCAAAGGACATTTAATATAATTCCAAGTTTTTAAACTTTGTGTTTTTAAATACATTACAACGGTACCCTTGGTTTGCTCCTGATATGTTAAATAAATAAACAAAAGAGTGGCTGGAAAGAGTTCTCATGGGTATCACTACCCTCTCATGCTTCCATTAGTCAACTGTGCGTCTGTGATTCCATCTGTTTACCTCCCCCACCAGCTGTTTTGGGACTTTATAATGAGAATAAGCACTGGGGCAGTCTACACCAGGTCTACACCAGGTTACCTCAAGGCACTCTGTAGCACTACACAGCTTGTTGTTGCTGACCTTCTGATCTTGAAGGTTGACCATTCAAATCGACATGAAGGGGTGAGCTCCTGTCTATCAGCTCCCGTTCCTGCCAACCTAGCAGTTTGAAAACAAAATATGAGTACATGAATAGATACCACTTGGGTGAGAAAAGACAAAGAGACGCTCCAAGCAATCTTGCCAGCCACACAACCTGGATGTAACAACACAGACACCTCGGCTAGAAAATGGAGAAAAGCAGCTCCCCAGAGCCCGAGATGAGCACTGCCTATTGAAGCAGGAAATGAAAGGAGGAGCCTCTGCCTTTGTTTGTGTTTGCATATAATTGTAAAGGCATTGAATGTTTGCCTATGCATGTAAATGCATCTCCTAGGGGAGAAGAACGGAAAATAAACAAACTGTGTTGTTGTTGTTATTGCTGCTGCTGCTTGCTATCAAATTGTATGTGAACCTTCAGAAGCCGGAAATGAAAGGAGGAGCCTCTGCCTTTGTTTGTGTTTGCGTGTCTGATTGCATATGATTGTAAAGGCATTGAATGTTTGTCTAGGCATGTATATGCATCTCTCAGGAGAGAAGAACAGAAAATGAACAAAATGTAGTGCTATTGTTGTTGTTGTAATTGCTATTGGATTTTATGTGAACTTTCAGAAGCCGGAAATGAAAGGAGGAGCCTCTGCCTTTGTGTTTGCATGTCTCATTAGAATCATAGAATCATAGAATCAAAGAGTTGGAAGAGACCTCATGGGCCATCCAGTCCAACCCCCTNTTTCGTTGGGGGGTTTTTGAGTTTTGTTTCCTCGTTGGATGCCCCTAACAAATTTATATATATAGATACAGAATAGTCATAAGGAATCTTATGGTGCATTGTTCATGCTGCATGCCTGAGAAGGTTTTTTGTTTCGGGTTTTTTTTTTTTGCTGTCTGGATGCAATATATCTCTTGTCAACCAATCAAAGGGGCTTCTGTGAGCTTGTTTTTCATCTTGAACTAGTAAGGACATCTCCATAAGTCTTCCAGTGTTCCTGTGTGCATTATTTATGTCTGGTAGCTGACCCCATTTCTTTACGAACCTATTCAATCATTAGTGGTAATGTCTTCGAGCAACAGATGCCCTGATAGATGGTTTGTATTGATAGCAATAATCCTTGTCCCCTGGTGACTAGTGAGAGAAAGATGAGTGGTTTCTTTAGTGATCTTATTCTTGTGCTTCCTAGGTTTAATCAAAACCAGGCACTCGGAGATTGTGTGAAAGTATGTACTTGTCTTCTATAGCTTTCTGAAATTTTGGATTACAGCTCCCTTGCCAATATACTCATTTTGGGGTAATGAAAGCTCAAAATACCTGGAAGCCACAAGGATGGGAGGTCTGACTTATGCCATGATAATGTTTAATATGTATTAATTTTAATTTAATTGTAATGTTTATTGGAATTGTATGTGTTCTAAGGCATTAAATAATTGCCTATATGTAAGCCGCCTTACATATAGAAAATAAAATAAAATAAAATAAAAACAAACCAACCAAAGCCCCATGGCGATCAGCGAGTGGCGACGGGAGCAGGACTGTGAAATCTGGAAGCCCCTAGTCACAGACTGGCACATGGGCGGTGGGTACGGACTCAGTCGTTCTACCTCAAGGTCCGAGGCAGTTGAGTAGTTCGGCAGCTGTATCCGCGACTGAGCAGCCCTTTTTAGGACCCACTCTGCTCACCCCACACGGGGAGGGGGCTAGAAAAGGTGCCCTAAACATAGTCCGCCTCACTTATCCCTGACTGGACTGCCGCGTCCAGTGGGGTCACCACCCTGCGGCCAAAAAAGAAAAATGAACTTCGGTACGTGGAACGTACGGACTCTGATGGACAACAGCGGCAGTGAACGCCCCGAACGCAGAACTGCCATCAACTGCTGGGATGCTTCAACATCGACATAGCAGCCCTTCAGGAGACCCGGAGAGCAGGAGAGGGACAGCTGAAGGA
>NW_026844478.1:19875788-19927605 GCF_025583915.1 Anolis sagrei ordinatus
TCTGCAAACTTGATGATCCTGCCTTCTAGCCCTTCATCTAAGTCATTAATAAAGATGTTGAACAGGACATATGATTGTAAGGGCATTGAATGTTTGCCTACGCATGTAAATGAATCTCCCAGGAGAGAAGAATGGAAAATGAATAAAATGTATTGTTATTGTTGTTGTTGCAATTGCTATTGGATTTTATGCGAGCCTTTTAATCTCGTGTTTTTCATGAAGTCCTTCGATCAAGAGCGCATTTCTAGCCACCGCCCCCTTTTATGCCACTTTCTTCTGGGTTTTGGGGCATGTTTAGATGGGGCCTCAGAGAGTTCATAAATGTGACAAAGAGTACATTCGTTTCTACTGAGTGAACTTGAAATTAATTTCACAGAAAATTGGTTGATTCTTTAGGGAATTATGGGATATGCTGCCTTTCAAAAACGGTGTCTTCTCTTGCTTCAGTGTGTTTCTTTAACTGGCTGAATTCCTGTCCAGGAACAAAATACCCTTGTGGGTGAACAACCCAATGTCACTTTGCAATGTGTCGCTTAGCACATTTCATGGAAATGAATTTTAATTTTTTTCAATATGGAATCAACTCTTTCAAGTGATATTGAAGTACATTGATCAGCCTAATTAGAAGTAAAGCCTAGTGCCTAACATTTTTTCAGAGTGCATAAGCTCATGCCCCAGGTAACATATTCCATGTTTTTACTATTATTGTATGATAATTCCCTTGCTTTTTTCCCCCTGTAATAAACTCTCACTGGGCTAAATAATTGGTAGCTTCTCATGCATGTTTTAATAGTCTTCAGAAAAGATTTCCTAACAAATGCCATCTAGCTGGGAAGAAGCATTTGAACTGCATTTATTTCTAAAGCAGATTTCCCAAGTTGGCTAATTAATTACAAGGTATAAGAATCTTTTTAAAGTCACTTGGAAAAAAAAAGAATGCGTTAAGAAAGACAGTTATGGTTCATTGTTCCCATCTTGAACTGGCTCTAATAATGCACACAGAGGATGCCAAAAGTACTGTTATCATATTTCTAGTACAATGTTCCTGTGTTCAAAAGTGCCATTAAGGCTAACGCAGTGTTCTTTGATGTATTTTTTTGATCACTTAATAGTAAGTGGATGGGATGAAAGGTTTATCACTCAATACATTCTTGTTACTTGCAATTGCCTAAAAGGTGTATTACCCTACCACATACTGTATTAAAATTACAGAAGTCATCTGGGGACGTTTGCAAAGCGTCGCTATGAATAATCTCTGATTAATGTATTACTATATGGCTGGCTACAGTAAGGTATTTCTGACTATTTGAAAAAGGGGGAAAGTCTCACCACAATCATCAGATAGCTGGGATGTGACTCATCATTTGAGATAAATCAGTGACGGATGGAAGAGGGGAGGATGGAGTAATGGTCGCGGTGTGTATTTTAGACAATCTGAGTTCTGCCAAGTTAGTTTCTTGGCCTTCATAGACAAATAATGGAGAACGGGAAAGGCGATTTCTTCCTGGCAACAACATCCAATGGCCTTGATCAAAATATAATGCCTCTTCATCTTGGAAAGAAGTGACAAGTGGAGTGCCGCAGGGTTCTGTCCTGGGCCCGGTCCTGTTCAACATCTTTATTAATGACTTAGATGAAGGGTTAGAAGGCAGGATCATCAAGTTTGCAGACGACACCAAATTGGGAGGGATAGCCAATAGTCCAGAGGACAGGAGCAGGATTCAAAACGATCTTGACAGATTAGAGAGATGGGCCAAAACTAACAAAATGAAGTTCAACAGTGACAAATGCAAGATACTCCACTTTGGCAGAAAAAATGAAATGCAAAGATACAGAATGGGGGACGCCTGGCTCGAGAGCAGTACGTGTGAAAAAGATCTTGGAGTCCTCGTGGACAACAAGTTAAACATGAGCCAACAATGTGATGTGGCGGCAAAAAAAGCCAATGGATTTTGGCCTGCATCAATAGGAGCATAGTGTCTAGATCTAGGGAAGTAATGCTACCCCGCTATTCTGCTTTGGTTAGACCACACCTGGAATATTGTGTCCAATTCTGGGCACCACAATTCAAGAGAGATATTGACAAGCTGGAATGTGTCCAGAGGAGGGCGACTAAAATGATCAAGGGTCTGGAGAACAAGGAGCGGCTTAGGGAGGAGGGTGACCAGATCAAGGGTCTGGAGAACAAGTCCTATGAGGAGCGGCTTAAAGAGCTGGGCATGTTTAGCCTGAAGAAGAGAAGGCTGAGAGGAGATATGATAGCCATGTATAAATATGTGAGAGGAAGCCATAGGGAGGAGGGAGCAAGCTTGTTTTCTGCTTCCTTGGAGACTAGGACACGGAACAATGGCTTCAAACTACAAGAAAGGAGATTCCATCTGAACATGAGGAAGAACTTCCTGACTGTGAGAGCCGTTCAGCAGTGGAACTCTCTGCCCCGGAGTGTGGTGGAGGCTCCTTCTTTGGAAGCTTTTAAGCAGAGGCTGGATGGCCATTTGTCAGGGGTGATTTGAATGCAATATTCCTGCTTCTTGGCAGGGGGTTGGACTGGATGGCCCAAGAGGTCTCTTCCAGCTCTTTGATTCTATAATTCTATGATTCTATGAATATATAGCGGTCTACACTTGTCTGCATAAGGCATTGAAAATATACTTATGCAAGTCCTTCGCATTCCCCAAAATGATGTGTGGACGCCTGTCACTTTGATTTCTTCAAAAATGCTTAAGATATACCAGTCGTCATCATCATCATCATCATCATCATCATCATCATCATCTTTCACTGAGTTGTAGGTTTTTCGGGCTGTATAGCCATGTTCTAGAAGCATTCTCTCCTGATGTTTCACCTGCACCTATTTTGTTTATTAAGATACAGTTGGTTGTTCTATATTGTCTAACTAGCCATCTCCTGCCATGTTTTGTTGTGGCCCAGTGTGTGTATATGTGTTTTGTGTGTGTATATATTTGTGTATATGTGTGTTTGTGTATATATGTGATTTTGCACATGTGTTGTATTTTTTTTTTGTTTTTTTGCTTTTAAAATCTCTTCCGCTTTGTTTTTTCAGTGTTTTTATGAGTGATGGTCACTCGTTGGCCTGATAGGTGTATTGTGTCCAAATTTGGTGTCAATTTGTCCAGTGGTTTTTGAAACATTACATTTTTATTGATATAGATGTCTTGATGTAAATTTTTTGTATGGTTTTCCTTTTGGCATTGAATGTTTGCCATATTCACTGGAAATTACCCTGAGTCCCTTTAGGGGGGTAGAGTGGTCTATAAATAAAGTATTATTATTATTATTATTATTATTATTATTATTATTATTATTGACATGGGGGGGGGGATTCACTGCCCCAGTAACAATGCAGCTGTGCTTTCAGCATGCACATATTTGTTTGTACTAGCTATACCCGCCATGCATTTCGTTGGCCAACCTTTCCCCACTCTTTATCTCCTTCCCTCCCTCCCTCCTTCTTTCTTTCCTTCCTTCCTCCATTTTTTTCCTTTCATCTCTCCTTCCTTCCTTCTCTTCTTCTTTCCTTCCCCCCCCCTTTTCTTTCCCTTCCTCTTTCTCCCCTTTCTTCCTTCTCTACCTATTCTTGGACTGCAACTCCCAACAGTCCTCCTGATCCATCTATCTACCTATCTCTCTCTATCCAATCTATCTGTCTTATCTATCTGGAGGATTGTGGGAGTTGTAGTCCAGGAATAAGAAATTGGAAATATGCAGGCACTGCGATACACTAAAAGTAATCCAAGGAGAAGAAAGCCGGCAGCTTGGAAACAGTGCATTTGGATCCTCCTCCTCTCCTAAAAGGCCTGGTCTGGGGATGCTGGGAGCAGTAATCCAGAAGAGAGTGTGGATATGCTATTGTGTGTTTTGTTTGCTGGAGGAGTCGTTTTTGCACATGCACTGTAGCATCTTTTTGCTTTTTTGAATTTTTAAGTCCCTTCCTCTGTGTTTTTAAGTGTTTTTATGAGTGATGGTCACTTGTTGACCTGATAGGTGCATTGTGTCCAAATTTGGTGTCAATTTGTCCAGTGGGTTTTGAGTTATGTTAATCCCACAAACAAACATTACATTGTGTGCCATCACACACAGACACTATAAAATTAAAACTAAGATGTGCTTCTCTCTTTATCTGGGTGAACTGCTGGTGTCTTTCTTAGAAGCTCAAGATTTTCAGCAACGGAGGCCAGTCCAGGTTTTGAACATCAAACAAAATATTTCTCAAAGTCTTTGGCAGACTTGGCACAGCTTGTTGAAGTTACAAACAAAACAGTCAGTTTGTGAAACCATGTAGATGTCCTTTCCTTTCCTTTTCCTCCAGCTGCTAAGTTAACTTTCCCCCAATGGTAGAAAATCCTGGGACACTCTACCCTAACCCTGAGCTGCTATGGTTAGAAAGAACAGGTCTTCCCCTATCTAAGCTCAAGGTTAGTTTTGGAGATGAAGTAATGAAGTCTCTCTCTCTCTCTCAATGACTCAATAGCTCAATATCCCAATTGCTAGTTTATCTATCTATCTCAATTTCTCAATTACTCAATTACTATTCTATCTATCTATCTATCTATCTATCTATCTATCTATCTATCTATCTATCTATCTATCTATCTATCTATCATCTATCTATCTATCTATCTATCTATCTATCTATCTATCTATCATCTATCTATCTATCTATCTATCTATCTATCTATCTATCTATCTATCTATCTATCTATCTATCTATCTATCTCAATTGTACTTACAATGGCTTGTCAGAGCTGCCTTAGCTTGACCTAACAGCACATCTGAGGCTTTTTTTCTAAACTGAAGGAGGCAGGGGAGATTCCAAAATGGAGATCTCATCCCCAGGAAAAAGGGCGGTCCCTAGATCCAAAGAGATACCTTTTAAACCAATAGCTGCAAAAGGCTTACAGACTGGCTTCCAGCCTCTGTTAATAATTAACTTTCAGGGTGCTGCTAGGGATGTAGCAACCCTGGGGGAAAATGCAAAGGGGTGCTATCTCAAGCAACTAAAAGGCAATGCAAACCAAGCTCCTGGAAGACGGAACACATTGTATTGTCGAAGGCTTTCGTGGCCAGAATCACTGGGTTGTTGTAGGTTTTCTCGGCCTATATGGCCATGTTCTAGAGGCATTCTCTCCTGACATTTCGCCTGCATCTATGGCAAGCATCCTCAGAGTTCCATCAGACCTCACTACCTCTGAGGATGCTTGTCACAGATGTAGGCAAAACGTCAGGAGAGAATGCCTCTAGAACATGGCCATACAGCCTGAAAAAACCTACAACAACCCAGAACATTACATTTTTATTTATATAGATAAGTGGAATGCCACAAAGGTAACAATTTCATGTGGGGCTAAATCCTGTACTATTTGCCTATATATCCTTTTACAAAGCCAACAATTAATTGAATGTAAACTCTAGTTGGGATTAAAGAACAAGATTCCAGCCATAATGGTGCACATCACTGAATGGTACATAACTATTTGTCAGTATCTTCAATGTGCCATTTCATCCCTTCTTCACTGCGCAGTGCAACAATAAGCAGCTGCATTGTCAGATATACAATTAGATGCACAATGTATTCAACAGAAGAGTGGTATAGTAAAGCCACTGTTTAGTTATGTGTGTAGAGTATACAATGCAAGATTAATGCACTCCGCCAGTGGATTTCTTCCTCTTCCTCTTCTTTAAATGTACTCATACAAAAAGGATGGTGTGCAGAGGCATCCTGCTATTTTTCTTCATAATATTGATAAGTTGTTTTCAAAGGTGCTGTAACAAACAAGGACATATAGCAAAAACTCATTAGGAAAATGAACAACCCTGCTTATTTCATGAAATGTTAAAACTTCCCTCTCCAAAGGTCAACGTGAAAGCTTCCCAGTGAAAAATCCCTCTCTAACCGCACTGGCCAAACTCATGCATCAAGGATATTAGACTGCTATAATAAAGTGTCCATCCAACCCCATTCCCTCCTCTATGTCCCTAACAAACCAAAATGCAATAATTTATGATTGCTTGGAGTAACCAAGACTTGGCTTCAGGGGTGACAATATGACACACTATCCCTCTCCCCAAAAAGGGACTCCCTGCCACCTCATCAGTGGAAGGAAGGGGGGAAAGGGCCAGCTCTGTAATATATCATCGTCTCTGAAGAGTATCATGATGTGCTGCCTGTTAATAAAAGAGTGGAAGGTTAATACAGAAGTGCCCGGAGCAATTGCAGATCCACAAGTCAGGTAGAAGAAATGTGCGTTCAGAGGTTTGCTTTCTGCAACTCGCAATCAACCATCTTTTCTATCTGTAGCTTTTTTTTCTTCCCTCCTTCCCTCTCGAGATGCCGCAAGGAACTGCACTCCAAGTTATTTCCCATCAAACGGGATTAAGTTTGTTCTAGGTGGAACATTCTTGATTTCTCTGTGCCGAGCTGCCGAGCCGGCCGGGCTGTGTGTCATGCACAACTGCTCACTACAAACCATCAAACTCATTCCATTTGTGACAAGAGCTGGAATTGGGCTTGTTCTCCTGAGGACGCCAGGCCCATGTATTAATCTGACATGTGCTTCCTTCCAGTCTGAAGAAATACCATTGTATATCATTACTGCCACTCCTTCTTCGCTGTGTGCCTCTTCACTTTCCTTTCTTGGCAACTGCGTGGATTTAGTTTWATTTTATTCCCCATTCTCCTGCTTTCTTTTTCCTGTTTCTCCTAAATTTATGTTTCTTATTAYRGATGTGAAAGAGRTCATAGAATCATAGASTTGGAAGAGACCTCATSGGCCRTCCAGTCCAACCCCCTGCCAAGAAGYATTCAAAGCACCMCCRACMRATGGCCATYYAGCCKCTGTTTAAMAGCCTCCAAAGAAGGAGMYTCYAYCACACTYYGGRGCAGAGAGTTCCAYTGCTGAACAGYTCTCACAGTCAGGAAGTTCTTCCTAATGTTCAGATGGAATCTCCTTTCTTGTAGATTGAAGCCATTGTTCCGCRTCCTAGTCTCCAGGATAGCAGAAAACAAGCTTGCTCCCTCCTCCCTGTGGCTTCCTCTCACATATTTATACATGGCTATCATCTCTCATCCTTCTCTTCTTCAGGCTAAACATGCCCAGCTCTTTAAGCCACTCCTCATAGGGCTTGTTCTCCAAACCCTTGATCATTTTAGTCTCCAGGGCAGCAGAAAAAAAGCTTGYTYCCTCCTCCCTATGACTTCATCTCACATACTTATTCATGGCTATCATGTCTCTTCTCAGCCCTCTCCTTCAGCTAAACATGCCCAGCTCTTTAAACCGCTCCACGTAGGGCTTGTTCTCCAAACCTTTGATCATTTAGTTTCCAGGGCAGCAGAAAACAAGCTTGCTCCCTCCTCCCTATGACTTCCTCTCACATACTTATACATGGCTATCATGCCTCCTTTCAGCCTTCTCTTCTTCAGGCTAAACATGCCCAACTCTTTAAGCCACTCCTCATAGGGCTCATTCTCCAAACCCTTAATCATATTGGTAGATCAACAATTATCTTTCCTGATTTCAGTGCAACTGTTTTTAATCTCACCTTCTTTCTCATTGATTTTCTTTTTCTTCCTGACACCAGTTTGCCATACAAAGTTTCCCTAATGTATGTATTTACATTACCCACTATATTCTATTTTTTCCTATTGACTCGAGTGTCTTTGTGCATATTTTTTTAATTGCTTGCATTTTTTTTCTTGCTGTTCACATTTTTAAAAAATGAGTATCTGGTTTTGTGCATATTTTATATCAGTGATACATACCGCAAGACTCACAAATATGTTGTTTCAGCATGCAAATGTTGTCTTGCAGCAAGCCTCAGAAGTGTGAAGGTATGAATCACAAAGCTGGAAGGGGCCATCGGGTCTAACCCGCTGCTCGATGCAGGATCTCCAGCTCGAGGATCCCCAGCAGGTAGCTGCTCAGCCTACTTTCAAACACTTTTGTCAAAAATCTGCTCTCCTGTGAAATTATTTTTTTCTCTACTTGTTCTTCAACTCTGCCAGGAACTGCACTTGTTAAATTGGATACAAATGTCATTAATATCTTCAGCAGCAGGGGAGTGGGAGCATCATCCCACTTACCTCAGTTGTGAAAAATATAACAATATGTTTTACATACCTGCTCCTTTCCTAAGCATATTCACTCCGAAACAACTCCTATACAGTTTGATATAGGACAAATTCAAAATATTTATTTTGGTCATTGACCAGCACAGGAAATAGTGTCACATTTCCAGAGAAACCTGGCATGTTTGGTACATTAAAAATATAAATATAATTGATATCGAGCTCTTTTAGGGGGCCTCTCCAGGGAGGAGAGCCCAAGGACCGCATCAAAGAGTCCTGGATACCTTGGTGAGCTTTTAACTACTAAAAACACAATATGGGTGAGGGAGCAGAAGGGGGAACAGGGTAAAAACATACAATGCCCAGATCCATCACCAAATTGTAGATTCAGGGAAGAAGATTACTGGACACACAGTTGACTTTTGGGACTAGTCATTCCCTGGCGGATTGTGTATGCTGCTGCACAGAACTTTGTGACATTGTAGGTTGTAGCTGAATTAGTATCTGCAAGTAGCATGGAGGTATAAAATTGTCCCGAATGGCCTGGGTGCTTGTCTATCAGAGGTAAGATAAGCCTGGCACAGATATCCCTGTAGAACGGGCACTGAAGGAGCACATGTTCTATTGTTTCTACGTGACCCGAGTCACAGGGGCAGAGTCTCTCTGGGAAAGGGATCTTCCGGTAGTGGCCTTCGAGTACAGCTGATGGGAGAGCGTGGCATCGGGCCAGGGTGAAAGCCCTTCGATGAATAGGAACCTCTAAGTATGTTAAATATGCCATAGGGGAGGCAAGGTATCTGCTGTCTTCACTGATAAGGAAGGTTGGAGCCGAGGCCAGATCTAGTTGGCGCTCTGTGTCTGTGATACGTTGTTTAATAAGTGCTTTGGCTTGATTGTAATCCATAGCTAATAGTAGACCTGGAGAAAATCCCAACGAGGAGATTTTGGATGCTACCGCCTGCTTCCATGTGGATTGGAAGTCATCCTCCATGGTTAGTGGGGCAAGGCCAAGGGGTGCACGGGACAGTCTGAGCCAGAGGTTAAGTATGGCCACCCACACCCTGGCCTCCACTCTCATAAAACCCGTCTCTAGTCGCAGGGTGGCATTAGAAACACATTTAGGGACCTGCAAGGCCGATCTCAGAAACTTGGACTGAACCACCTCTAATGGGGCAAAACTGGGGAAGGGGCCCAGCTGAGCCCCATACAAGAGTTGGGCTAATGACTAATGGGTGGGAGGGAAGTGAGGGAAAGCATTGGGAAGAGTAAAGACCATCTTACCCATTTTATCAGGAGCCTCCAGTGGCACATTGGGCTAAACCGCTGAGATGCTGAACTTGCTGACCGAAAGGTCGCAGGTTCAAATCTGCAGCGTGGCATGAGCTCCCGCTGTTAGCTCCAGCTTCTGCCAACCTAGCCGTTTGAAAACATGCCGTTTGAAAACACAGCAGAAGAAACTTAAAAAGAAAAAAAAAACAACCCCAAAAAATTACAATGCATGTGCAAAACCACGTATACACATATATTGACACACAAAACACATATACACAGAGTGGGCCACAGCAACGCGTGGTAGGGGACAGCTATAATATAATATAATATAATATAATATAATATAATATAATATAATATAATATAATATATAATGTAACATATAATGTTGCAAGGTAAAATAATACACTTATGTAAGAGAGATGTAATATAATATAATATAAAATATATAATGTAACATATAATGTTACAAGGTGAAATAATGCACTTATGTAAGAGAGATGTAATATAATATAATATAATATAATGTAACATATAATGTTACAAGGTAAAATAATACACTTATGCAAGAGAGATGTAATATAATATAATATAATATATAATATATAATGCAACATATAATGTTACAAGGTAAAATAATACACTTATGTAAGAGAGATGTAATATAATATAATATAATATAATGTAATGTAACATATAATGTTACAAAGTGAAATAACACACTTATGTAAGAGAGATGGTGACCCACATGAGGACAGTAGTCAGTATTCAGAACAGGATAGGCTGCTGAAAATTATCGACACTGGGAAACATTACATGAGACCATTAATTCCACTCCTTGGGGACACTCTCTGCCTTAGGCTCAGGTGAAGGTGTCTGTTGTGATCTGCTATATCTGCTTAGCTATACTTTTGATGGCATTTTCTCATCTACGAATGCACTTTGAAGAGGATAAAACTGAAACCCTTACTTTTGTGCTTACCTGTTTCTTAACAAAACTCTTGATACTGCTGCAAATGAGAATTTTGTAGAAGCTTGACTCCAAAATGGGATTCTGTATTAGTTGAATGTGTTGTCAAAAGCTTTCATGGCCAAAACTGCTGGATTGCTGTAAAAAATTTGGGATGTATGGCCATCTTCCGGAAGCACTGTCTCCTGACATTTCGCCTGCATCTACGGCACGCATCCTCAGAGGTTATGAGGTCTGTTGGAAACTAGGAAAATCTCAACAAAGGATGCCCACAGGCGGTAAGAAGCTACACCTTGAGAACTTCTAGGCCATCAAATGCTAATCAAGGTGGCCAATTGAAACATTTACCTCCAACAGACAAGAGTTCTTTCTCCCTCCCTGGACATTCCAGAGATATATAAAACCCACTTACCTATTTTCCAACAGACCTCACAACATCTGAGGATGCCTGCCATAGATGTGGGCAAAACGTCAAGAGAGAATGCTTCTGGAACATGGCCAAACAACCCAAAAAACTTACAGCAATCCACTGTATTAGTTGACTCTTACAATCTCGTTCCAGTTCTGTTTTATTCTTCCAAATTCCCATACCCAAAGAGGAATTAACCAGTCGATGATGTTAGTCTATCATGTTTTCATTAAACCTTACTGGAAAACTATATATGATCCTGGACATCACACTTAAAGAAGGATACTGACAAATTGGAACACGTTCAGAAGAAGGTGACAAGGCAATGAAGGCTCTGGGAGACATTTCTAGGGAGTCTGGTATATTCAACCTGGAGATGACAAATCTGAATGGAGATTTGCAATCATTTGCAACTATCAGAAGGGCTGCCACATGGAAGATTCAATAAGCTTTGCTTCTGCTTCTCTGCAGAACAGGACACAGATCAATAGATTCAAAGTCAGGAGATTCTGACTAAATATTGGGAGGAATCTCCTGATTGAAAGGACTGTTCTGCAGTGGATCAAATAATGTAGTGTTTCTCAACCTGGGGGTTGGGATCCTTGGAGGGGATGTCAGAGGGGTCGCCAAGGACCATCAGAAAACAGTATTTTCTGTTGGTCATGGGGTTCTGTGTGGAAAGTGTGGCCCACTTCTATTGTTGATGGGGTTCATAATGCTCTTTTATTTTAGGTGAACTATAAATCCCAGCAACTACAACTCTCAAATGTCAAGGTTGAGTCTCCCCAAACTCCATCAGTGTTCACATTTGGGCATATTGAGTATTCATGCCAAGTTTGGTCCAGATCCATCATTGAGTCCCCAGTGCTCTCTGGGTCTTGATGAACTACAACTCCAGAACTCAACCCTCACCAAACCCTCCCAGTACTCTTTGTTAATCATGGGAGTTCTGTGTGCCAAGTTTAGTTCAACTCCATTGTTGGTGGAGTTCAGAATGCTCTTTGATTGTAGGTGAACTATAAATCCCAGCAACTAAAACTCCCTAAGGCAAGGTCTATTTTTTCCAAGTCCACAGTGCTCTCTGGGTCTTGATGAACTACAACTCCAGAACTCAAGGTCAACCCTAACCCTCACCAAACCTTCCCAGTACTCTTTGTTAATCATGAGAGTTCTGTGTGCCAAGTTTAGTTCAACTCCATTGTTGGTGGAGTTCAGAATGCTCTTTGATTGTAGGTGAACTATAAATCCCAGCAACTAAAACTCCCTAATGCAAGGTCTATTTTTTTCCAAACTCCACCAGTGTTCACGTTTGGGCATATTGAGTATTTGTGCAAGTTTGGTCCAGATCCATCATTGTTTGAGTCCAAAGTGCTCTCCGAATGTCGATGAACTACAACTCCAACACTCAAGGTAACTACCCACCAGGCCCTTAGCCAGGATTTCATTTCGGGGGGGGGGGGGGCTGAATTTTTTTCAGGGGGGGGTTTCGGGGGGGCTGAGTGAAAGAGGGTCTAGCCTAGCAAACCTTTTGTATCATTACCCCAATACCCCCATGCATATGGGATATATTGAGTATGGTGATCAGATCATGATATGAATAAACATAACAGCTTAAATAATGCACCAGTAAGGCCTTTTCGCGAACCACCATGAGAATTTCGGGGGGGGGGGCTGAAGCCCCTCGAGCCCCCCCCCCCCCCCTGCTACCCACCAAACCCTTCTAGTGTTTTCTGTTAGTCATG
Source organism: Anolis sagrei ordinatus (assembly GCF_025583915.1). Lineage (NCBI taxonomy): Eukaryota > Metazoa > Chordata > Lepidosauria > Squamata > Anolidae > Anolis > Anolis sagrei. The sequence continues at coordinate 19,888,268 of NW_026844478.1, forward strand.
GGAGTCCTGTGTGCCAAGTTTGGTTCAATTCCATCATTGATGGAGTTCAGAATGCTCTTTGATTGTAGGCTAACTATAAATCCCAGCAACTACAACTACCAAATGACAAAATCAATCCCTCCCCCAACCCCAGCAATATTCAAATTGGGGTGTATCGGGTATTTATGCCAAATTTGTTCCAGTGAATGAAAATACATCTTGCATATCAGATATTTGCATCACTATTCATATCAGTTGCAAAATTACAGTTATGAAGTAGCAACGAAAATAATATTATGGTTGGGGGTCATCACAACACGAGGAACTGTATTAAGGGATCGAGGCATTAGGAAGGTCGAGAAACACTGCTGTAATGTGTAGGATGGTTTTAACCAGAAGTAGATGGCAATAGTTGGCAATGATGTAGCTGTGGAATCCTGCTGTGGAAAGGATTAGACAATACGAGTCCTTGAATCCCCTGCAGAAATATTATTCAGCCAGCCCTCCAGCAATATATTGTGACCTGCCTGTTGGAAGCCAGATAGTGTATGTGTGCATGTAAAATTGAGAGAGAGAGAATATACAAACTCTGTCTTCCTTATGGACTGTACTTTTCCTTACGCTTTATTTATGTATGAATTAATTCCAAAAATGTTGCAGGCTTGAACTACTCTTTATTTCGGGCTATAAATATGCTGCACAATAATGAAATTATTGCTAACCACTCTATTAGTATGCATTTATACAGAGATTTGTAGGCCCGTTTATGGCATGTGTTCCTTATCATTAGTGACTGAAGAAAGGATAGTTTGTTTATTGTTAATTAGATTTCGAGTGCACATTCCCCACTCCACCCGAAACATAAGGCACAAGTTATAGAGTTCAGCAGAAATGGCAAAACGTATTTGTATGCTTTGGATTAAGGTTGAAACCAAATTTTCAGCTCAGGGTTTGACATGTCTTTGTCCACATATGGGTGTCCTGGTTCCAACGGAGAAGGAAAGAGATGCCCGACTTCAGGGTAAAGCACTGTTTCAAGTGTAGACAGAAATGAAGAGAAAGGATGTTTTGGATTCTTGTGTGCTTAGAAAAATTAAATGTCATCTTTTATATTTTGGAATGGTTATCTTGTGAGATATATATATATATATATATATATATATATATATATATATATTCTGGTATCATTTACTGGTGTTGTGTGTCATGAGGGCATCCATGTTGWGCCGTCACARCCAACACTGTAACGTTAAAACTAAGATGTGCTTCTCTCTTTATCTGGGTGAACTGCTGGGGGTCTTTCTTTGAAGCAATAACTCAATACTTTCAGCAACTGATGCCAGTCAAGATATGAACATCAACAAAATATTTATTTCCAAAGTSCTTGGKACACTTGGCACAGCTTAATAAAGTTACAACACAAACAGTCAATTTGGGAAACCATAGAGATGTTCTTTCTTTCCCTTTCCCTTCAATTACTGAGATAACCTTTCTCCAAAAGGTAGAAAAAATCCTGGGATCTTTCACCCTAACCCTGAGCTGCTATGGTTAGAAAGAACAGGCCTTCACCTATCTAAGCACAAGGTTAGCTTTGAAGATGAAGTAATGCTCAATAGTACTCAATAATTATTTCTCTCTATTTCTCAATAACTCAATTTCTATCTATAACTCAATTTCTTAATTACTCAATTACTCAATTAGCTTCTCTTTATCTCTATATCTATCTCAGTATCTCAATTGTACTCAATTGTACTCACAATGACTTTTCAGGGCTTTGCCTATCTGACCAACAGCACATCTGAGGCTCTTTTCTCTACTGAAGGAGGCAGGGGAGATTTCAAAATGGAGATCTCAACCCTAGGAAAAAGGATGGTCACTAAACCCAAAGAGATACTTTCTAAACCAATAACTGCAGAGGGCCTGCAGGCTGGCTTTCCAGACTCTGATACTGTTTAACTTCCAGGGTGCTGCTGGGTCTATAGCAGCCCTGAGGAAATGCAAAGGAATGCTATCCCATGCAGCTAAAAGGCAACATAAACCATGCTCCTGGAAGACAGAACAAGTGTATTGCCAGCAATGCCTTGGATTCATTATGGATTTGATTTTGAATAATTTTTAGGTCTGTGTGCATTCAGAAACATTTTCCTATTCTGATTTTTTTTCTAAGCCCCACATTCAGGGATCCATAATTGTTAATAATTGTTTTTAAAAATGTTAATTTTTTTAAAAAAAAACAAGTTATGGATCGTCGATGTTGCAATCCCAGGTGACAGCAGGATTGAAGAGAAACAACTGGAAAAGCTGACATGATATGAGGATTTAAAGATTGAACTGCAAAGACTCAAGCCAGTCAAGGGGGCACAAGTCAGTCAAGGGGGTCCCAGTGGTGATTGGCACACTGGCTGCAGTGCCTAAAGACCTTGGCCTGCACTCAAACACAATTGGTGCTGACAAACTTACCATCTGCCAGCTGCAGAAGGCCATCTTACTGGGATCTGCACGCATTATTCGCCAATGCATCACACAGTCCTAGACACTTGGGAGGTGTCTGATGTGTGATCCAATTCAACAGCCAGCAGAGTGATCTTGTCTGCTGTGGACTCATCTTGTTGTGTTTCAAATAATAATAATAATAATAATAATAATAATAATAATAATAATACCTTTATTTATAGATCACTCCCCCCCCCCAGGGAACTCAGAGCAGTTTACATACAAAAGGCAAACATTCAATAGTTTGCTTTAGATGACCTCTTATTTCTCATGCCTCGTTCTGATGAAAAAATGTTTTGTCTAAAAAATTGAAAATTATTCTATTGTATGCTAGCACCTCATACCACGCAGAGCATGAATAGCATACTTCCTATTCAACTTGTATGCAGAACACATCATGCGATATGCAGAGCTTGACGAATTCAAGGCTGGAGTTAAAATTGCTGGAAGAAACATTAACAAGCTTACATATGCAGATGATACCACTTTGATGGCTGAAAGTGAGGAGGAGCTGAGGAGCCTTCTATCCAAGGTGAAAGAAGAAAGTGCAAAAGCTGGGTTGCAGTTAAACATTAAAAAAAATGAAGATGGTGGCAACCAGATTGATTGATAACTGGCAAATAGAGGGAGAAAACATGGAGGTAGTGAAAGACTTTGTATTTCTAGGTGCAAAGATTACTGCAGATGCAGAAAATCAGAAGATGTTTTCCTTCTTGGGAGGAGAGCAATGACTAATCTCGATAAAATAATTAAGAGGACAGACATCTCACTCGCATGAAGGTCTGCATAGTTAAAGCAATGGTATTCCCTGTAGTAAGCTATGGATGTGAGAGCTGGATCATAAGGAAGGCTGAGCGAAGGAAGATAGATGTTTTTGAACTGTGGTGTTGGAGGAAAGTTCTGAGAGTGCCTTGGACTGTGAGAAGATCCAACCAGTGCATCCTCCAGGAAATAAAGCCCAGCTGCTCACTGGAGGGAAGGAGACTAGAGGCCAAGATGAAGTCCTTTGGCCACATCATGAGAAGACATGAAAGCTTGGAGAAGACAATGATGCTGAGGAAAATGGAAGGAAAAAGGAAGAGGGGCCGACCAAGGGCAAGATGGATGGATGGTATCCTTGAAGTGACTGGCTTGACCTTGAAGGAGCTGGGGGTGGCCATGGCCGACAGGGAGCTCTGGCGTGGGCTGGTCCAGGAGGTCACGAAGAGTCAGAAATGACTGAACGAATAAATAACAAACATGCTAGCACCTCTTACCACACAGAGAATGTTGACCACCATTACTGTAGCTTTAAATAGTTCCAGGTTCCATTAACTTTCTCACATCAGTGGACATCAGTGGACCTTTAGTCCTTGCTCAAATACATACCCTCATGTATATGAAGACCTGGATGTTTGAGTTGAAGCAAATGCTTGGGGAATCATAAATACATTTTCTAAATACATCTCCTAATTTTTAATGACCAGCTGAGTGCTAATGGCTTAAGGCAAAGCTAGTAGACCCTAGAACCTAAATGGTCATTAATTCTATAGGAAATAGCCTAGACAAAGCTCATTACTGTCCACAGATCTTACTGGAGCAGAAATTTTAAATAAGTTTTCCATACACAGACATATTGGCAGCTCTCTGTTGTTTATGCATTTTCTATTTAGTTATCTGTTCTTCTTTAAATATAATGACCCTAATTTAAGATTCCATGTTGTGTTCACATCTCTCTCTATATATACACACACATATATACATACACACACATACATATACAAAAGGTTAATTTCAAAATCTAAAACAACCTCGCCTAAACTACATCCTAGTGTCATGTCTCAAAGAAAGCCTTTTGTTATGGTTGAAAGTTTGAAATTCTGCATTGCAAAGACATACACAATATATTGCAAGTTAAATCAACAGACAAAATCAGAATAAATCAAATCTGACAGTACTGCATAAATAAGCTACATTGATATATGTGTTTGTAGCTTGGAGGAATTGTTCAAAATGTTCCTGACGGAGGAATGGTCTCTAAAGAGTTGCACTTACTTCTGTTTTTAACCTTTTTAACAGAAGTCAACGTGACCAGAGCAAGGCATGCTCTGTCACTGCACCAGAATGCCTTTCTTACCATTACTACATGGAAAAAAAATTGAAGTTGCATGCAGTGCTCACATAGACAATAGGCTTGTGTAATTCAGCCAAAAGGCATGCTGTTTCGGAGTCCAATTTTAGCTAATCCCTCATTAACAGGAAGTTACTCAAATTGAGAGAAGCGTCACCATTTTCATTTGGCAAAGATTTGGCCCAGATTTGGTTATTAGGCCTGGGTAACAACGGAAAAATTTGTTTCTAAAATCGATTTGTATTTGGGGGTTTTTTTTGTTTCGATATTTAAAATAATTACAAAATTTTCCTTTTAAAAAGTTCGATATTTACGAAATTTCGTAAATGGTAAAAAATTAACGAATCGATTTCCGAAACAATAACGAATCGATTCGTTAGTGGCGGACGCGACCGCGAAATACGCTAAAAAACCTCCAAAACCTTCTGAAGCTTCCCTCTCCCTCTGTTGTTGACTGTTGGTGTGATATTATAATTTTTTTTTCACTAATTAAACCATAAAACTGGCCCAGACATGCGGAAATAATAACGAAACGAGCTCAAAACAATAACGAAACGAATACAATATTGAAATACGAAGCATTTACAAAACGTTTTTGAAAATTCGTTTTTTTTTAATAATTGCTCCAGAATGGTTCGTTATCGTTTTGTAATTGAAAAAATTAACGAATTATTAACGAATTACGAATTAACGAAACGAAACCGCTCAGCCCTATTGGTTATCATGGGAAATTTCAAAGGCTCAATACTCAGTCATTTTAAGGTTTACCTTCATAAAGCCTACCTCAGTTTTAGACCCCATTTGCAACTACAGGCCTGCCATGTTTCAGAACAATTCACTAATCTATGGATTTTTTAAGAATTATTTTAAGTTTTAACCATAACATTTTAAAAAATAAGACAAACCGCAAGAGAGGGTTCTGGAAATTGTAGTCACTGGTTGTGTCCATTCTCAGCCAACCAGTATATGGACACAACCAGGCCTTTTACTGCTGAGAAACCGAGAGAGAAAAAAACTTCCACTCCCATCATGCTCTGAGAGGAACTTAGAGACTATTCAATGCCTGCCCTATGCAAGTGTTGCTGGGAAAGTGAGTTCTCAGCGGGGCTCTGTCTGGAGGAGGAGCCTAGGGAATTTCCCCCCAAAAAATGGACACTTTGCTTACCAGAAGGGAGAAAAAAAAACATTGCAGGTAATCCCATCTTCACCAGGAACCCCGGAGAACACTCCAGCCTCCAGTATATTGCAGACTTAACTCCATCCCCTCCAATAGCCAATAAATGTGGCTCTCTTGATCTGTTTTGCCCATCTTTTTTGGTTCCCTCCTCCATTTTCTGTTTTCAGATGATTACATGAAATGGACCACCAAATATTACAAACTTATTTATTTATTTATTTATTTCAAAGTTTTCTATACCGAACTTCTCAACCTCACTGAGGGACTCAGCCCACTTTCCAACCATAAAAACACATACAATCATTAAAATATCATAGATCACAATTACAGTAACAGATTTAAAATTAACACTATATATAAAACTACGGTGGTCAGTCGTCATATTAAAATCAAATCTACATCATCTTCCATCCAGAATCCTAGGGTGTTGTCTCATTCATCGAAAGCCTGACTCCACAGCCACGTCTTCACCCATTTCCTAAAAGTCAGGATAGACGGGGCAGTTCTGACCTCCGGTGGGAGAGAGTTCCAGAGTCGAGGGGCCACCACCGAGAAGGCCCTGTCTTACCATTACTTGCGAGGCCGGTGGGATCGAGAGCAGGGCCTCTCCAAATGATCTTAATAATCTTGATGGTTCGTAGGGGAGAATACGTTCGGAGAGGTAAACAGGGCCAGAGTCCTTTAGGGCTTTATAGGTTAACACCAGCACTTTGAATTGTGCGCGGAAGCTAATTGGCAGCCAGTGGAGCTGGTGTAACAGCGGAGTGGTGTGCTCCCTGTACCTTGACCTTGAAGGAGCTGGGGGTGGCCATGGTTAGGAGGGAACTCTGGTGTAGGCTGGTCCAGGAGGTCACAGAGAATTGGAAGTGACTGAACAAATAAATAACAACAACTCAGATATAGAACAATGTCACTGTTTGTCATGAAGAGCTGATACTTTCATTTAAGTACTATTTATGTTAGACGTCTAGGAATTCCTATTTATTAATTCAATCAGCACAGAGGAGCTTTGGGGAAATCCCAGTTTTGTCAACAGTTTTCCACTTGGGGAAGCAGCTATTTGAAATGTGAGCTGTCAGTGTCCTTTAAAAATAATGATAAAATTATATTATAATTACAATAATAAAAGTGATGTCTTAGTTAGATACAAATTTTCCTTGGAAGTTCCCAGAGGGAAGCAAGCCAAGCCTTTCATAATTGCTGTAATTGTTTTTGATGTTGACTAAACCGGGAGATAAAAATGGGCCACTACAGTGTTGTATACTGGTACAAAAATAGCTCCCCACACGCCCTCTGGGAATGCATCTTCACAGACAATTTGGCCAATCAAGTGAAAAGCACTTCCTACTTATTTCCCATCTTGAAAGCCATAGTTTTGAATTTAATTGAGCTCAGAGCAGCTGAGTTTACAAAGGGGATGTGCAGAGTTCTCTCCCAAGCAATGGCAGCTGTGGGAAGGAGGTTTACCTCTAAGGGAAGAAACCTCATGAGTGACCCAGGGTCAACAATCCCATTTATCATACAATATTAGGAATTTGTGAAAGGATGATTATGGAATGGAACCCCAATTTGTATTACTCTGTGAATGGACAGCAATGGCTCCCAAAGTGACCCATTTAAGGAGGAATCAAGTGTCAAATGGGGATGTGTTATTGCCCCAACTTTATTTTCCATTTTCATCACTATAATACTTCATCTTGTTGATGGGAAGCTTCCCACCAGAGTGGAAATAATCTAAGCCACTCTGAGTCCCCACCTGGGGGTTGAGAAGAGCAGGGTAAAAATGCTGTAAATAAAGTAAATAAATATGGGACAGATAGCAAGCTATTTAACCTCAGTGGACTGAAAGCCAAAACCAAGGTTACAATAACATCTGTTACAGAACTCCAATATGCTGATGACAACGTCATCTTTGCGCATTCAGAAGAAGACCTACAAGCTACTCTAAACACCTTCGCAGAAGCATACGAGAAGCTTACCCTGTCATTGAACATTGAGAAAACCAAAATGCTCTTACAGCAATCTCCAGCCAGTCCCTCTCCAATGCCAGAAATACAGCTAAATTGTGTAACATTAGATGTTGACCATTTCCACTACCTGGGCAGCCACTTCTCCACAAAAGTCAACATTGACACTGAAATACAACACCGCCTGAGCTCTGCGAGTGCAGCATTTTTCCGAATGAAGCAAGAGAGTGTTTGAGGACCGGGACATCCGTAGGGATACCAAGGTGCTTGTTTATAAAGCTATTGTCCTCCCAACCCTGCTATATGCCTGCGAGACGTCACAGGCAACTCTTGGAATGATTCCATCAGCGCTGCGTCCGACAAATCCTGCAAATCTCTTGGGAAGACAGGCGGACAAACTTCAGTGTGCTGGAAGAAGCAAAGACCACCAACATTGAAGTGATGGTCCTCCATCATCAGCTCTGCTGGACCAGCCACGTTGTCTGGATGCCCGACCACCAGCTCCCAAAGCCGTTGCTCTACTCCAAACTCAAGAACGGAAAACAGAATGTTGGTGGGCAGGAAAAGAGATTGAAAGATGGGCTCAAAGCCACCCTTCAAAACTCTGGCATAGACACTGAGAACTGGGAAGCCCCGGAACTTGAGCGCTCCAGCCGGAGGTCAGCTGTGACCAGCAGTGCTGCAGAATTTGAAGAGGCACGAATAGAGGACGAAAGAGAGAAATGTGCCAAGAGGAAGGCACACCAAGCCAACACAGACCAGGAATGCGTTCCACCTGGAAACTGATGCCCTCACTGCGGGAGAACATGCAGGTCAAGAATAGGGCTCCACAATCACTTATGTACGCACCGCCAGTACACCGACCTTGGGTGACAATCTGACTTGGACAATGAGGGATCTCCTAAGTAAGCAAACTCTGTGAATACAGCTCCCATTAATTATGACTGAAATTATGGTGTGAGACTGGAATCTTGTTGCTAATATATACAGCCAGATTACGCCATTGGTTCATATTCTCAGGAGGACAGGGTGCCCATAGCTTCTAGGCTAGCAGAATTGTGCACTGCCCTGGGGCCTCATATGTCCTGATATGCAGCATCCCCAATGAACAGCATGTGTTTCAGATGAACAGTGTGTTTCATTGCACAATGGAGCCCCTGTTGCACGATAGGACACCTTACACTGTGACCTATTGTTCATTGCCACAATTCATAGTTGCACATTGTGTCAAAGCTATAGATTCCTCATTGCTACTCGGCCTTTTGGCTAAGAGCAAGTGTAGTATTTGTTCTTATCACTGCAAAGTTATGCATTGTAGCCTCAGATGTGGGAGCTCAGTGTGAGTTTGCAAATGCCTCCTTAATGATGAGAAATATTATCTTTAAGGGTTTGTCTACACAGAATACAAGATTGTACTCATTTAGTGCCTGTTACTGTCTAAACACATAATATTCTTAACCATTCACTGGGAATGCGGTTCTTTGAACTTTAATGCAATTCAGAAAATCGTGTCTTTAGACCCATCTACACTGTCAAATAATGCAATTTGAAACTGCATTGTATGGTCGGTGTAGATAAGGGTAAAAGTTTCCCCTTGACTTTAGATCTAGTTGTGTCCGACTCTGGGGACTGGTGCTCATATCCATTTCTAAGTTGCAGAGCCGGCATTGTCTGTAGACACCTCCTAGGTCATGTGGTCGGCATGACTCCATGGAGCACTATTACTTTCCTGCCTGGGTGGTACTTATTTTTTAAATTAATTTTTAATTGTTTTATAGTGTATGTAGAAAACAAAACAAATGAACAAAAGGGAAAAAAATGAACAAAGAAAAAATATGCAAAAGATTTACAAAAGAGTCAATATTCAGTGCTCATTAAACATATGTACAATCAGATTTGGTTGTACAATTATTTATACTAGGGCTGGGCGGTTTCGCTCGTTAATTTCGTAATTCGTTATTGATTCGTATTTAAATTAGCATACGATCCTATATTGAGCCATGCAGGAGCAACTAAAAATCGAAACGAATTTTTCAATTTATTTCGTAATTGTTTCGTAATTGGTTCGAAATCGTTTCAAAATTGTTTCGAAATCGTTTCGAAATTGTTTCGAAATCGTTTTGAAATCGTTTGGAAATCGTTTCGAAATCGTTTCGAAATTGTTTCGAAATCGTTTCGAAATTGTTTCGTTATTATTTCCGTATGTCTGGTGCAAGTTTTATAGTTGTTGTTTGTTTTATCAGTGATAAAAAAATAAATTATCACACCAACAGTCAACAACAGAGGGAGAGGGAAGCTTCAGAAGTTCCCCCTGTCCCATTTGGAGGTTTTTTTAGCGTATTGCGCAATCGCGTCCGCCATTAACGAATCAATTCGAAATATACGAAATTTCGTAAATAACGAATTTTTTTAAAGAAAAATTCGGAATTCTTTTAAAAAACAAAACGCAATGGACCCCCTAAAAATGAAACGAGTTTAGAAACAAATCTTTCCATTGTTACCCAGGCCTAATTTATACCTTAACATTACATAACCCTCTATCCCCCACCCGTGAACCCCACCCCCTGACCTCCGAAACCCCTCAAAACAGGATCACATTACTAAACAACAACTACCCAAATATCTTCTTTCACTGAATCCCCTTTATGGCAATCTTCAAGTTTACCTTTGTCTTCTTTTCCAAATACCCAAGTGCCAGCCTCCATTTGTTTGCAAATTCTTCATTATTTCCTCCTCTGCTGCTATTTGTCAGCTTGGCCATTTGGATATAACCTGCTAACTTATATCTCCAATCTTTAATAGATAACTCTTTTTCCCTTTTCCAAGTTTTGGCTATTGTTAGTCTTGCCGCAACAAAGCAATATTGACAAATTTCTTCATCTCCTGCACTGATACGCATTCTAAATAATCCTAATAGGCATATTTCTGGGTTTTTCTTACCCTTTTTGTTAATCATATTGTTTGTTTCTTTCACCACTTTTTCCCAGAATTCTTTAACTATATTACACATCCACCATACATGGAAGAATGATCCCTTCTTACATCTCCAGCAAGTTCATTGTCCTGTTTTTTTTTTATTTTACCCAATAATTCTGGAGTTATGTAAGTTCTATAAAACATTTTAAACATATTTTCTCTAATTGAGCTGGCCACTGAAAATTTAAACCCCTTTTCCCACAAATGTTCCCATTCTTCCAAATCAATATCTATATATATATAAATGTTCTGTGCATAATGAGTACCTTAAAAACAAAAGAACCAATGAACAAAATCACACCAAATTTGGCAATAAAACGTCTCACAACACAAGGAGTGACCATCACTCAAAAAATTATGATTTTGTCATTTGGGAGTTGTAGTTGCTGGGATTTATAGTTCACCTACAATCAAAGAGCATTCTGAACTCCAACGATGGAATTGAACCAAACTTGGCACACAGAACTCCCTTGACCAACAGAAAATACTGGAAGGGTTTGGTGGGCATTGACCTTGAGTTTTGGAGTTGTAGTTCACCTACATCCAGAGAGCACTGTGGACTCAAACAATGATGGATCTGGACCAAACTTTGCACAAATACTCAATATGCCCAAATGTGAACACTGGTGGAGTTTAGGGAAAATAGACCTTGACATTTGGGAGTTGTAGTTGGGATAGTTCACCTACAATCAAAGAGCATTCTGAACCCCACAAACAACAGAATTGGGGCAAACTGCCCACACAGAACCCCCATGACCAACAGAAAATACTTAAGGCCATCCAATCCAACTCCCTTCATCAGGGCAAGAAACGTAATCAAAGCCCTCCTGACAAAGAGCCATCCAGCCATAGATATAGATAGATATATATGATTCACACAGAGAGAGATATAGTATCATAGATTTTAAATTAAGACAATTATATGTTGCATGATCCAGAGTAGGCAAACCAGACAATCTCCACATCAACACTGACAAAGAAAGAGCAAGAAATACTGTTTACCCACACAAGGATGAAGAAATGACATATATTAGAAACCAACACTTTCTCATTACTTTCCCAGATCACCAGACTGGGCCACAGCAACGCATGGCAAGGGATGGCTAGTTTCTACCTAAATCTTTGGACTACGTAATCATAACAGTTTTTATCTGGTTATCTATTAAATTGTATTCTAAAATATATTTATAGAGCCTGGATATTAGGCCTTTGTTGCCCTTCTCAAAGATAAGTTCTAACTCTGACTTTTTAGAGGCAATTCCTACCTTTACGTCCTTCCTAAATCTACCATGCAATTGAAAGAAGCAAAACCAATATTTTATCCCCAATTCTTCTCTACCTTTAAGTGTTCATTACCCTTTCTCTTTGACTAAATATTCTTCATAAGTTCTAGATTCAGTATGTGTGACCTGCCTGGGTGGTACTTATTAGGGCTGGGCGGTTTCGTTTCGTTAATTCGTAATTCGTTAAAAATTCGTTATTTTTTTATAACGAAGCGATAACGAACCATTCTGGAGCAACTTAAAAACGAAACGAATTTTTAAATTCGTTTTGTAAATGCTTCGGATTCGTTATGTATTCGTTTCGTTATCGGTTTGAGGTCGTTTCGTTATTATTTCCGCATGTCTGGGGCAAGTTTTATAGTTGTTTTTTGTTTAATTAGTGAAAAAAAATTATAATATCACACCAACAGTCAACAACAGAGGGAGAGGAAGCTTCAGAAGTTCCCCCTGTCCCATTTGGAGGTTTTTTAGCGTATTGCACGGTCGCGTCCGCCATTAACGAATCGATTCGTTATTGTTTCGTATTTGTTTCGTTAATGTTTCGTAATTTTTTTTAACATTTACGAAATTTCGTAAATATCGAACTTTTTAAAAGAAAAATTTCGGAATTCTTTTAAATATCGAAACGCAAAACCCCCCAAAAAACGAATCGATTTTAGAAACAAATTTTTCCGTTGTTACCCAGGCCTAGTACTTATTGATCTACTCACATTTGCATATTTTTAAACTGCTAGGTTGGCAGAAGCTGGGGCTAACAGCAGGAGTTCACCCCATCCTGTGGATTCGAGCCACCAATCTTCCGGTCATGTTACCTGATTCCTGTTTCACTATTAATCCACAATATCCCAAGAATATACATTAGTTAAGAGGCACAAGGTAAATGTCATGATCAAACAGGGATTTCAGCTTGAGTCTCTATGTTTAAAAATTACTTCGTAAATTTCCTCAGAAGTGTAGTGACTATGCAGTGGCCAGAATAGAAAAATGCAAAGATTACGTGTGGAATCTGTGTAATTAGAATGCAAATTAAAATATGCATAAATATAATAATTTGCATAATATGCAAACTGCATGCTCAAATTTGAAGGGCTGCAATATGGCAGGCTTTTCGAAATGAGGAAAGGAATCAGAAGTAAAAGTAGTAGTTTTTGAAGGCTTTTTAGTCAAAATGAAAGAAGATAAAAGAGTTTTGAAAGGTGTGTTGGAAGACAGATGCTCTGAGGAGCAATATGTCTCCCCAACCCCAGCCATCTATTCACCAGCAATAATCTTACCTTTTGTATGTTTATCCCTGCCCTCATCTTCCCCAGCATGTATATAAAGTAGCCAATTAAGGCAATATCCTATGAATCCGATGCACTGAGCTGCAATATATAGGAGCATATGTTCAATAAAACCTGCTTGACAACTACCTTGAGAAATAGTGAGCCAGACTCCGAAATGGGATATAAAATGGGGCCACTTTATTAATTATAGCCTAATTGTTGTTTTGCTCTTGAAGGATGCTATAAAATAAGGGAGTAACCTGGTGAGAGAAATGCTGAGGAAGGAGGTCTCTGACTAATCCTTGTTTGCAACTTTCTTTGGGAAACATGACCTGAGTCCTAAGTCAACCTGCTTTCGAAGGTTTCGATCCCCAGTATGGATCTCCAGTTACCCCCAAAAGACCCTTTTACCACTTCCCCAGCCCTGTGACTATCAGCCTTATCATAGTAAAGGTAAAGGTTTTACTCTGACATTAAGTTCAACTCTGGGGGTTGGTGCTCATCTCCATTTCTAAGCCGAAGAGCCGCGTTGTCCACAGACACCTCCAAGGTCATGTGGCCAGCATGACTGCATGGGGTGCATTACCTTCCCGCCAGAGCTGTATCTATTGATCTACTCACATTTGCATGTTTTCGAACTTCTAGGTTGGCAGAAGCTGGGGCTAAAAGTGGGAGCTCACCTCGCTCCCTGGATTCGAACCGATGACCCTTCGGTTAGCAAGTTCAGCAGCTCAGTGGTTTAACACACTGTGCCACCAGGGCTCCTTATCATAAGGGGTTCCTTATCATATCCTAGGATGCTTCTGCTCTAATTTTGTCAGTGCCAATTGTGTTTAAGTGCAGGCCAAGCTCTTTAGGCACTGCACCCAGTGTGCCGATCACCACTGGGACCACCTTGACTGGCTTGTGCCAGAGTCTTTGCAGTTTGATCTTTAAATCCTCATCTCGTGTCAGCTTTTCCAGTTGTTTATCTTCAATCCTGCTGTCACCTTGGTTTGCAACATCAACGATCCACACAGTTTTTTTAACATGATTGTGAGGTCAGGAGTCTTGTGCTCCAAAACTCTGTCTGAATTCGGAAATCCCAGAGGAGTTTGACGTGTTCATTTTCTGTAACTTTTTTCTGGTTTGTGATCCAACCAATTCTTTGTTGCAGGCAGATGGTATTTGTGGCACAAGTTCCAATGAATCATCTGAGCAATGGTGTTATGCCTCTGCTTGTAGTCTGTCTGCACAATCTTCTTGCAGCAGCTGAGGATGGGAAAAAATGTTTCATCTGCTTCCTTGCAGAGTCTACACTTGGGATCTGTCGTCAACATTTCAATTATTGTTGTTGTTGTTGTTGTTGTTGTTATTATTATTATTATTATTATTATTATTATTATTATTATTATTATGAAACACAACAAGATGAGTCCACACAAACACTCTGCTGGCTGTTGAATTGGATCACACATCGGACACTTCCCAAGTGTCCCTAGGACTGTGTGATGTATCGGCAAATAATACTGCAGATCCCAGTAAGGTGGCCTTTTGCAGCTGGCAGATGGTAATTTTGTCAGCCCATTGTGTTTAAGTGCAGGCCAAGGTCTTTAGGCACTGCACCCAGTGTGCCAATCACCACTGGGACCACCTTTACTGGCTTGTGCCAGAGTCTTTGTAGTTCGATCTTTAAATCCTCATAGTGTGTCAGCTTTTCGAGTTGTTTCTCTGCAATCCTGCTGTCACCTGGGATTGCGACATCGACAATCTATACTTTGTTTTTTAACACAATTGTGAGGTCAGGAGTATTATGCTCCAAAACTCTGTTTGTCTGAATCCAGAAGTCCCAGAGGAGTTTGGCATGCTCATTCTCTGTAACTTTTTCTGGATTGTGATCCCACCAGTTCTTTGTCGCAGGCAGATGGTATTTGTGGCACAAGTTCCAATGAATCATCTGAGCAATGGTGTTATGCCTCTGCTTGTAGTCTGTCTGCACAATCTTCTTGCAGCAGCTGAGGATGTGATCTAGTTTTTCATCTGCTTCCTTGTAGAGTCTACAATTATTATTATTATTATTATTATTATTATTATTATTATTATTATTTATTATTAAGTTGTCTTGGGGTGGAAAAATATGCACCTCCGATCCTACCAAGGATTTGATTCTTAGTTCACTTTCAGTTAACATCTGAATCTAGTGAATGCTTGGCACACTGGGTTTTAGCAGGTCCACTACTAAGGTTGTGCGTAAAACCCTCAGATATCAGCACCTGTGGAGAAGACACCGAAGCCTAACCCAGATTCTCAGCACTGCAACATTTCCACCTCAGTTGCTCATCCATTTAACCTCTGAAGTACATGGCTCAGCATTAAATACTCACTATCATCTGTTCAGGAGCAGTGAGGGAAATCAGAGGGGAATCTGTAGACAAGAATTGGCATTTCCTCTCTGGTTTTGATCAGAGCGATTCGTCTTCCCAGGGATCGCATTGCCAGCTCTGTCTTGCACAAAATGGCCTGGCTTCTTGCCTGCCTCACAACACTCCACTGGGTTCTTTTTACTTAATGCTGAGCTATACAATTAAGTCAGAACAAGGCCATCATTTGTGAGAGCAGGTAACACAAACAACGGGAAAGCATTTTGTGTTTTGCATTAGAGAACCAGATAGGTAAATAAATATATATTTTTTTTTCTAAAGAGGCATTCCCCAAAGGCCAGGAAGGTAACTGTGAACAAAGGGATCTGTTGAGTAGTAACAGAGAAATGCAACAGAAGAAGACAAGTGTATCCACATATTGTTTGAAAAGGCTCACTCTTTGTATCTGTATGTTTATAAATATATGGAATTAACGCCTGAATTTCCTCCTATGACCTTACAGAGGAGATGAAGGAACGGCATGTTTAATCATCTGCATGTTTTATTGTTATGGTGACTATATATTTCCTCCAGTCTCAAAAGTAGCATGTCTCTGTCTACCAGTTTTGGGGGAGCACAAGGGTCCTATTTTGCCAATATGTCACCAACTATATATTTCCTCCAGTCTCAAAAGTAGCATGTCTCTGTCTACCAGTTTTGGGGGAGCACAAGGGTCCTATTTTGCCAATATGTCACCAACTTGAATTTTGAAATGTCAAGTTCTAACATCTTCACTGCAAAGTGGGAGTGAGGGGAAGTAATTTGAAACAGAAACTGAGCAAGGAGGGTACACAATGTATTGTCGAAAGCTTTCATGGCTGGAATCACTGTGTTGTTGTAGGTTTTTCGGGCTGTATGGCCATGTTCGAGAAGTATTCTCTTCTGACATTTCAAGGTGGCCAATTGCAACATTCACACTTGCCTCAAGCAGACAAGAGTTCTTTCTCCCACCCTGGACATTATTCCACAGATGTATAAACCCCACTTGCCTACTTTCCAACAGACCTCACAACCTCTGAGGATGCTTGCCACAGATGCAGGCAAAACGTCAGGAGAGAATGCTAGAACATGGCCATACAGCCCGAAAAACCTACAACAACTCAGGGCAAACAAAGACTGAAACAGAACATGTATTGTGGTTAAGTGTATTGAAGGTGTTTCACAAGTTTTACTTCTGGGAAAAAATGCTTTATTTCACTGTACCGAATTTTGTGGACATAGTTGCTGTGAGTTTTCTGGGCTGTCTGGTCATGTTCCAGAAGCATTCTCTCCTGACGCTTCACCCACACCTATGG
This sequence comes from Anolis sagrei ordinatus, assembly GCF_025583915.1. Taxonomy (NCBI): domain Eukaryota; kingdom Metazoa; phylum Chordata; class Lepidosauria; order Squamata; family Anolidae; genus Anolis; species Anolis sagrei. Next base: position 19,905,212 of record NW_026844478.1, read on the forward strand.
CAGGCATCCTCAGAGGTTGTGAGGTCTGTTGGAAAGTAGGCAAGTGGGGTTTATATATCTGTGGAATAATGTCCAGGGTGGGGAAAAGAACTCTTGTTTGCTTGAGCAAGTGTGAATGTTGCAATTGGCCAGCTTGAATGGCCTTGTGGTTTCAAAGCCTGGTTGATTGCTGCCTGGAGGATCCTTTGTTGGGAGGTGATTTGGAAAAGATGTACTTATGTATCCGAGGGCAAAGATGCCTGGAAGAACTCTCTTTCACATGATGTAGCAATGGCCATCAACTTTGACAGTTTTAAACAGAGATTGTACCAGCTCAGGATGAATAAGGACCTCATCAGATGGCCAGCGGTAGCCGTTGACCACTGCAGCTCTCCTTACTGGAGGAGGAGGAGGAGGAGGCAGTCGTTTCACCTTGCCACCTTTCACTCTGGTTGTTTGGAGATTCCACAAAGGGAAGTGATGTGCACGCATAGTGCGCGGGGCTTCCTTCCGCTTCCCGTGTTGTCAGATCCAGGCGGTCTCCATGGAGGGAAGCTGCACACACTAGGCATGCACCTCACTTCTCTCCATGGGATGGCAGTGCCAGCCTGGAGAAAGGAGCTGAGGCAGGGTGAAGAGAGACGAGAGCCCCAGGCCTCGCCATTAAGAATGCATGCCAGCGGCTTCCATTGCTGCTACCACACGTGTGATGATGTCCTAGGACTATCAATGATTACTAGCCTATTTGTTATGGTGACTGTATATTTCCTCCAGTCTCAAAAGTAGCATGTCTCTGTCTACCAGTTTTGGGGGAGCACAAGGGTACTATTTTGCCAATATCTGGTTTGTGGACTTCCTAATGGGAAATCTGTAAAGCACTAGAAAAGTTGGTTGGATCCAGCAGACTGTTTTTTTAGGTTCCTAGCCTCTTATTAGCAGCACCATGTAGGAAACTCCAAATGATGCTGTGGGTCTCTGAAAGGAATGAAGCTTTGTAACCCTATAGTCAGTCCAAGGCAATCAAGGAGCTAAGCCTGTGGACGAGAATAGCCTTTGTTACTTTAATACCTGATGACTGGCATTTATCTAGGAAAAAGTGACACACACTCCATTATGTGAATATTTTACCCAGCTTTGCTCATTTGCTGTCACCAAATGACTTGCTGTTCAATTATTTGTGGCTTATTACTTCCACTACATTTTCCCCCATGGCATGCTGTCCTGAATAAGACATACAGGGCTGCCAGTTTTGACATCTCTACTTTGCATTAATGGCAGAAGGATGGAGAACCAGCATCATTTTGCAGACAACTGGCCACAGCAACAGCTAATAGTATCTTCCCTTCCTCTCTGACAGCTTCATTGACTTGCCAGAACATCAAGAGTTCTGTCACAGAAGGCAGGAGAACTTCTGTCTTGTAACCGCTTGAGTTGAATGGATCCAAGTGACTGCAAAATTCAATGGCTAGAATTTAAGAAAAATAAATTTACAAGTCCCATTTCAGACACATTCACTAGCGGCGTGCATTTTTTTCATTTGCCTCGTAATTCGGGTCAAATTCATTAAATTTTGTACTTACGAGGCAATATCCGATATGTGGGCATGGCCTGTGCCAAACATTTAAGGATTGAAATGTATCGCATCCTTTTTTTTTGGTTTTGGTTTTGTAATTTTTGGAAGGCTCCCAAAGTCAGTTTCCTTTTCAGCGTAAGGAAGCAAAGCAAAGCCAAAAAGGCTGCCCTACTGCCTTGCTTTTTCTCCAAATTAGGAGCGGTGTTTTGTTGGGAACAGCACAGCAGTCTGGAAAATGTAGTTTGAGAGGTTGGTTTTCCCCTGACATTAAGTCCAGTTGCGTCTGACTCTGGGACTCTGGTGCTCATCTCCAATTCTAAGCCAAAGAGCCTGCGTTGTTCATAGACACCTCCAAGTTCACTGGCATGACTGCATGGATCGTTGTTACCTTCCTTCCAAAGCAGTACTTATTGATCTACTCATATTTGCATGTTTTCAAACAGCTCGGTTGGCAGAAGCTGGGGCTGACAGAGGAAGCTCACGCTGCTTCCCAGATTCGAACCTGTGACCTTTTGATCAACAAGTTTAGCAGCTCAGCGGTTTAACCCACTGCGTCAGGAGCTCTATGCCAGAGAATTCAAAAGACCCTGCCCTAAACTACATTTTCCAGAATGCATCTGCATCAGAGAGCACCAATCAGGGGAGTGGAGAGAGAGAGATTTGTTCCTCCCTTAACAGCATTTCTTAAGGTTGGCTCTGCACCTTCTGGTGCCAGAGCGCAGTCTGTTCAACGCCCTCCAATTCACCCAGTCTTCTGTGTGCCCAGGAGGGAGTCTCTCATTTGGTCTCAGCCACTGATTGAGGTTTTGGGTTTTAGCCTGCCACTTTTGAACTCTTGCTTGCTGAGGTGTTCCTGCGAGTCTCTGTAGATCTTAGAAAACTATGTCTTGATTTTAGGCATTGGAGTGCTGGCTGATATCCAAACAGAGGATGGGCCAGAGAAAGTGAAACTATGTGACTGACAATTTGCTATTCTAATGAGGCATTAAGTATCCTGAGAGCTAAGCATAGGAATAAATTTTATTGCTGTCTGCCAGTCATTTTATAAGCTGTGGTTTATTTTAATTTTGTGTGTTTATTGTGATTATTTGGAGTTGCATTACTTAATACTTCAGTTGAGATATATATATATATATATATATATATATATATATATATATATATATTCTTCATCTGTAAATAATCCTTGGGTTTTTTTTTAATTGAAGGAGATATAAAAAAATGTGTACACGCTGTAGAATCATTGATTGTTGTTCCATCTCTTGAATCTAGGACACAGGGCAGGTTAAATTCTAATTATGCATACACACATACTAGAGGCCTTTCACTAATGTGTTGCTGGTGGATTATAGCACACACAATGGTCCCCACAACTCATAATCAGCAGATTAGATAATAATCCCTTTCACTCTTTCTCTGTCTCTCCACATTCCCAAAGGTGTTATATCCCTGTCACTCATCTTCCGCCCCCTCCTTTTCTGTCCTATATTTTCGCTCTTGGTCCCATCACCATTTCATTCTACGCCATCTGCATACTAGATCTCTCTTCACTGTGCTCTCTCTTCATAACCCACTTATATTTTGCTTTTGTGGTAGTACACCTGGTGACACAGTGGGTTAAACTACTGAGCTGCTGAATTTGCTGATCAAAAGGTCACAGGTTCGAATCCTGGGAGTGGGCTGAGCTCCTGCTGTTAGCCCTAGCTTCTGCCAACCTAGCAGTTCAAAAAATGCAAATATGAGTAGATCGATAGGTACCACTTTGATGGGAAGGTATTGGCGGCACTCCATGCAGTCATGCCAGCCACATGACCTTGGAGGTATCTACAGAAAACGCCAGCTCTTTGAGTTAGAAATAGAGATGAGAACCACCTCCCAGAGTTGGACACGACTAGAGTTAATGTCAAAGGAAAAATTCTACTTTTATTTAATTAAGAAAATGTACTTTCCAAATAACAAATAATGTATAAATGCACCCTCATATGGAACAATAAAAAACAAATATCAACTTTAAAATGGTAGAAGCACAACGTTGTGACAAAGAAGCACAAAATGAAGAGGCAGAAGCATCATTTTCTTCACACTGTCCTCATTTCAGCCTTCCTCCCTCTCTTGCTCTCTCTCCCTTTCTCTCTTCATGAAGCCAAACAGATCAGGAATTAAAAAAACTACACAAAACCAACTAAACCAAAGTTCCTCAAAGTGGACGAGAGCAAAGCAGACAGCAATTTCTCAAAGCAGACAAGAGCACGAGGCACGGAGGCTGCTCCCTTGAGGTCCTAATGCCCTATACTCTGGTGCTAGTGCTTCCTCTGGTGCTAGCTCTTAACTCAAAATGCTGTTCATATGTCAAAGCAAAACCTGGGTGGATAGCTCTTATCTCAAAATCCTCTTAAGTTGTATTTAGCTCCCCCTTTCTTCTGTAACGGCGTTCCATGCAGTCATGCCGGCCACATGATCTTTGAGGTGTCTACGGACAACACTGGCTCTTCGGCTTAGAAATGGAGATGAGCACCACACCCCAGAGTCAGACATGGCTGGACTTAATGTCAGAGGACTACCTTTACCTTTACCTTCTTCTGTATACCTTACTTACTTAGAAGATCCCACATTATCCGAGTAAGATTGCCCTCCAAGTTCAGTGTCCTGGCAGTGGGTACGTATAGAGCCCTATTCTTGATCCGCATGTTCTCTTGTAGTGAGAATTTCCAAGTGGAAGATGGTCCTGGTCGGGGTTGGCTTGACACACCTTCCTCTTGGCACATTTCTCTCTTTCACCCTCCATTCATGCCTCTTCAAATTCTGCAGCACTGCTGGTCACAGCTGACCTCCAGCTGGAGCGCTCAAGGGCCAGGGCTTCCCAGTTCTCGATGTCTATGCCACAGGCTTTGGGCCCATTTTTAAATCTTTTTTTCTCCCCTCCAACATTTTGTTTTCCGTTCTTGATCTGTATACCAGATCCCACCTGGTCACTCAAGGGGCAACTATTTCTCCTCCATCTTTTTCCTTCTTTGCTTTGGCCACTCGGATGCAGCTTTCTTTACCTTCCCCCTAGGTATCATGGACTAACACACATACTTGCTCTCTTCTTAGTTCCCTGTTTGTATTGTAGGTGACTTCTCTTTCCACATTAATGAACCCAACCTCGCTGCTTCTCATTACCATCTTCTTTCTCTCTCATACCGGCTTTGGACTGTCTTGCTCATTCAGTGCCTCTGACACTGTTGACTCAGGAATTGCTCTTGTGAATCCTTCCAATTAAATCCCTGTGCCTCTGGGAGCAACTCTATACAATGTAAAGCCTTCACCTTACAAGACATTTTCAAACCACTCTACCATATCTCCTTAACCCAAATCAATGCATTAAGATGCCATTTTAGTCTCAGCGAGTCTGGATCCAGCAATTATGCTAAGAATGCTAAACAGTAGGGACCCCAGACAGAGCGAAGCCCCCTGCTGTGGCGTAACTATCTGACAGCATTGACTTTCTTATATGCTCACAGATCAGATGACTGCTCCCACGTTGTATCTGTAAGCAGTAATGTTTAACATCTTGATAATCTTCTCTTCGAAATATATATTAACACACAGTTTCTTGGTGGCTGTTATTTCACAACATAGAGTCATCTAGGCAGTTGGCTAAGAGTCAGCTGCATTAAATCACCACTGACCAGAAGGTCATGAGATCGAAGCCAGCCTGGGTCAGAGTAAGCTCCCGACCATTTGTCTAGCTTGCTGTTGACTTTTGCAGCCCAAAAAACAGTTTCCTTTGTCAAGGGAGATGTTGACAAGCTGGAAGGCAACTGCGCCGGGACTGTGACGCAGCTGGCTGGGAGTTAGCTGCATTAAGAGGTCATAACTTCGAAGCCAGCCCTGGTCGGAGTGAGCTTCCAAAAAATTTGTGTAGCTTGCTGTCAACCTTTGCAGCCCAAAAGACAGTTGCATCTGTCAAGTAGGAAATTTAGGTACCGCTTATGCGAGGAGGCTAATTTACAACGCCATAAAAATCTCCAGCAAGCATGAAAAGAATGAGGAAGTACTTCATCAATGTCACAAATGAATGGTGAAGTGACAGCTCCCCTGGTGGCCAAAATACCCTCATGAAAAAGCTTTGTGTGTCTGTCTTTATATGTTGTGTGTCTATGGCATTGAATGTTTGCCATGTATATGTACATTGTAATCCTCCCTGAGACCCCTGTGGGGTGAGAAGGGCAGAATATAAATATTGTAAATAAATAAATGATCAAAGGTCTGAAGAACAAGCCCTATGAGGAGTGGCTTAAAGAGCTGGGAATGTTTAGCCTGCAGAAGCGAAGGCTGAGAGGAGACATGATAGCCATGTATAAGTATGTTAGAGGAAGTCATAGAGAGGAGGGAGCAAGCTTGTTTTCTGCTGCCCTGGAGACTAGGACGCAATGGAACAATGGCTTCAAACTACAAGAAAGGAGATTCCATCTGAACATGAGGAAGAACTTCCTGACTGTGAGAGCCATTCAGCAGTGGAACTCTCTGCCCCGGAGTGTGGTGGAGGCTCCTTCTTTGGAAGCTTTTAAACAGAGGCTGGATGGCCATCTGTGGGGAGTGCTTTGAATGCAATTTTCCTGCTTCTTGGCAGGGGGTTGGACTGGACGGCCCATGAGGTCTCTTCCAACTCTAGGATTCCATAAGTAGGAAATTTAGATACTGCTTGCTCCATGCAGTCATGCCGGCCACATGACCTTGGAGGTGTCTATGGACAACGCTGGCTCTTCGGCTTAGAAATGGAGATGAGCACCACACCCCAGAGTCAGACATGACTGGACTTAATGTCAGGGGACTACCTTACCTTTTTACAATCACCTAGGGGGGGGGGGGGTGCTAATTTAACTAATTTATGTTGCCATAAAAATCTCCACCAGCGAGTGAAAGAATGAGGAAGTGCTCCATCAAGGACTCAGTGTCACAAGTGGACCATGAAGCGACAGAATTCGAGCATACCCTCATGAAGCCTAAATTGCTTCTGTGTTTGTCTATATATGTTGTGTGACTATGGCCATGTATATGTGCAGTGTAATCCACCCTGAGTCCCCTGCAGGGTGAGAAGGGTGGAATATAAATACTATAAATAAATAAATCTGCCTCATTGTGTTGATCTCTCCATATGCGACTGTTTGTGGCACATAGGTTGCAAAGGGACATGGCTCCAAAATAAGATTCACTGGGGGGATTCCGTGTTCTTTAAGCTAGTGCTAGTCCTCATGATCTTATCTCATAACTAAAGCTTTAGGAAGCATTCACAATGAATAATGTGAAATCTTATGAAATCTCCTTTATTGCCTAGGCAGATTGACATGCAAATGATAATTTCTTCAAAAGGTGAAATATTTATATCTTATGGGAATAAGAGGACAGGAACTGGTGAACCGAAAGAGCAAGGCCTTAGAAAGAAAGTGCCACTCAGTTTCCACCTGCTTAACAGACTCCAGTTATAGAGAAAGCTGCAATTCTTCCTAGCCAGATCCGCATAGTAGTTGCAACCTCTATTGCACATAGGATTACCAACTCTGAGCATCCCAAACTCAGCGTTGTTGGGGCTCATACCTAAGATTAAATGTCCTTTGACCAGTATCTGGCCACGTGGAGCGCCTCTGGTGTTGCCGCAAGAAGGTCCTCCATCGTGCATGTGACAGGGCTCAGACCCGCTGCTGATGTTTGAGGTGAGAAGTCCTGGTCATGTAATGACAAGTATCAAACTCAACTGGTAGAGAAATTACACTGCTTAGCCGGTACTTGGACCACCTGACATCCACCGGGAAGTAGCAGCCAATAGTGAAAGGACCAAGGCAGAGACATCTCCAGCTCATCCCCTGTTTGGGTATCAGCCAGCACGTCAATGACTTAAATCAAGACATAGTTTTCTTAGATCTACAGAGACACTCGCTGGAACACCCAGCAAGCGAGAGTCCAAAAGTGGCAGGCTCAAACCCAGAACCTCAATCCATGGCTGATACCAGATGAGAGACTCCCCCCTGGGCACACAGAAGACTGGGCGACTTGGAAGACGCTGAACAGACTGCGCTCTGGCACCACGAGATGCAGAGCCAATCTAAAGAAATGGGGCTACAAAGTGGAATCCACGACATGCGAGTGTGGAGAAGAGCAAACCACTGACCACCTGCTGCAATGCAACCTGAGCCCTGTCACATGCACGATGGAGGACCTTCTTGCGGCAACACCAGAGGCACTCCAAGTGGCCAGATACTGGTCAAAGGACATTTAACCAACTACCAAATTTGCAAAATCTGTGTGTTTTTTTTCTTTTTCTTTTTAATCTCTGTGTTGGTTTTGCTCTGTTAGAATTGTAATACAATGTTTGCTGATGACACGATAAATATATAACTGGTAGAGAGATGATACTGTAATTGGAACAGTAAAGCTTAACAAATGAGGGGAAAGATTCTCCAGTTGAGTGTTTTTTATATATATAGTGTCAGAAGCAAATTGAGAATATACTGCAAGTTGCTTCTAGTGTGACAGAATCGGCTGTCTACAGAGATGTCCAGATGTGTTACCATCCTGTGGGAGGCTTCTCCCATGTCCCCACATGGGAAGCTGGGTCTGACAGGTGGGAGCTCAACCCATCTCGCAGATTTGTGCTGCCGAACTTCAGGTTTTCAGGTCAGCAGTTCAGCCAGCACAAGGGTTTAACCCATTGCACTACCACGGCTCCTTGTGGAGGATGAAATGATATTGGATGAAAATGTCAAACTCTTTTTCATTAAGGATGATATCAAACTTATGGTTTCCTTCAAAGGGCCATTGAATCTATGGATGGAGGATCCATAAATATAGAGATATAGGGTGGTGTAGCAGGTTAAACTGCTGAGCTGCTGAACTTGCTGAGAAAAAGATTGGCGGTTCGAATCTGGGAGTGGGGTGAGCTCCTGCTGTTAGCACCAGCTTCTGCCAACCAAACAGTTTGAAAACATTCAAATGTGGGTAGATCAATGCAATCATGCTGGCCACATGCCCTTGGAGGTGCAATTCGTGGCTCTACGTGGGGTTGCCTTTGAAGACTGTCTAGAAACGTCAACTAGTCCAATGGGTAGCAGCCAGGTTACTAACTGGAGTGACATACAGGGAGCACACGACCCCCCTGTTGTACCAGCTCTGCTGGCTGCCAGTCCACTTCCAAGCACAATTCAAAGTGCTGGTCTTGGCCTATAAAGCCCTATACAGTTCCGGCCGAGCTTACCTGTCTGAACGTATCTCCCTCTACGTCCCACCTCATAACTTAAGATCATCCGGGGAGGCCCTGCTCTCAGTCCTGCCAGCCTCGCAAGTGCGCTTGGTGGGGACGAGGGACAGGGCCTTCTTGGCGGTGGCCCCACGCCTGTGGAACTCGCTCCCCAGCAGGCGTCTTCCCTCCTTTCTTTTAGGAAGAAGGTTAAATCATGGCTCTGGGACCAGGTCTTTGGACAACAAGCATGACAGCACCTTGGATGTTGAACTGGATTGAAATTGGCTATATGGTTGATGACAATGTTTTTAACGTGTTTTTCACTTAATATTTTATTTACTGCTTTAAACTATTACTATTTGTGTTTATATTTGTATTATATTGAGGTTTCAAATTGTGGCTGGTTTATAAACCGCCCTGAGTCCCTCCCTTGGGGGTTGAGAAGGGCGGGATAGAAATATTGGAATTAATAAAATAAATAAATAAATTCGGACAATGCCGGCTCTTCAGCTTAGAAATGGAGATTAGCACCACCCTCCAGAGTCAGATATGGCTAGCTAGACTTAATGACAGGGGAAAACCTTTACTTTCATACACACACTCTCACACACACAAACAGAGTAGTCGGTGCCCTATAGTTTTTATCCAATTTGGATCCACAGATGTTATTGAAGAACAACTCATATCACTGGGTTGTTGTAGGTTTTTTCGGGCTATATGGCCATGTTCTAGAGGCATTTTCTACTGATGTTTCGCCTGTATCTATGGCAAGCATCCTCAGAGGTAGTGAGGTCTGTTGGAACTAGGAAAAAGGGTTTATATATCTGTGGAATGACCAGGGTGGGGCAAAGGACTCTTGTCTGTTGGAGCTAGGTGTGAATGTTTCAACTGACCACCTTGATTAGCATTTGATGGCCTGGCAGTGCCTGGGCAATCTTTTGTTGAGAGGTGATTAGATGTCCTTGTTTGTTTCCTCTCTGCTGTTGTGCTGTTCTAATTTTAGAGGTTTTTAATACTGGTAGCCAGAAAGTTCATTTTAATGGTTTCCTCCTTTCTATTAAAATTGTCCACATGCTTGTGGAATTCAATGGCTTCCCCGTGTAGTCTGACATGGTGATTGTTGAAGTGGTCCAGCATTTCTGTGTTCTCAAATAATATGCTGTGGCCAGGTTGGTTCATCAGGTGCTCTGCTATGGCTGACTTCTCTGGTTGAAGTAGTCTGCAATTTCAAAAAAACTCTAAAATTAGAACAGCACAACAACAGAGAGGAAACAAACAAGGACATCTAATCACCTCTCAACAAAAGATTGCCCCAGGCACTGCCAGGCCATCAAATGCTAATCAAGGTGGTCAGTTGAAACATTCACACCTAGCTCCAACAGACAATAGTCCTTTGTCCCACCCTGGTCATTCCACAGATATATAAACCCATTTTCCTAGTTCCAACAGACCTCACTATAGGCTTGGGCGGTTTCGTTCGTTAATTTCGTAATTCGTTATTAATTCGTATTTAAATTAGCTTACGATCCGATATTGAGCCATGCAGGACTACTGTGAGGAGTAATTAAAAATCGAAACAATTTTTCCAATTTATTTCGTATTGTTTCGTAATTGGTTCAAAATTGTTTCGTAATTGTTTCGTAATTATTTCCGTATGTCTGGTGCAAGTTTTATAGTTGTTGTTTGTTTTATCAGTGATAAAAAATAAATTATCACACCAACAGTCAACAACAGAGGGAGAGGGAAGCTTCAGAAGTTCCCCCTGTCCCATTTGGAGGGTTTTTTAGCATATTGCGCAATCGTGTCTGCCATTAACGAATCGATTCGAAATTTACGAAATTTCGTAAATTTTGAAATTTTTTAAAGAAAAAATTCGGAATTCTTTAAAAAAAACAAAACACAAGGGCCACCTAAAAATGAAACGAGTTTAGAAACAAATTTTTCCGTTGTTACCCAAGCCTACTCACTACCTCTGAGAATGCTTGCCATAGATGCAGGCGAAACGTCAGGAGAAAATGCCTCTAGAACATGGCCATATAGCCCGAAAAATCCTACAACAACCCAGTGATTCTGGTCATGAAAGCCTTCGACAATACATACAACTCATATCACTTTTGAATATCCATCATGCATACTGGGAATAATGAGAATTGCAACCCAACAGCTTTTGTGGCTCTGAGTCTGGGAAAAGGTTTAATGGCATTTGAAAGTCAGATATCATACCCACAAATTCAAGCCCCTCTCTCTTGACTAAACAGAACAAACTGCAGCCTTCCAGATGTTATTGTACTACAATTCCCATCAGCTCTAATCATAGTGTCTAATGATGAGGAATACAGGAGTTGTGGTCCAGCAAATGGAAGGCCACATAAAATGACATGACGGGTAGGATCACTCACAATTGTGCAAAAGGGACTGGATAAGTAGAAGGAATATGATGAATAGCCTGGAATCCTAAAAAGCACCACTCCACACTACTTTATTGCTATTCCCACTTGAGTTTTTGATATTCAAAGGTTTAATTCCTCAAAAGGAGCAAGGGAGGAATGAGTTATGGACTGGGCTGAGGTATATACTGGATGATCAAAGTGGCCTTTTGAACAGATTCTAATTTTTCAGCTCCTTTTTTTCCAAGAGATGTCCTCTATTGATCTGAACAAGAGCATGTAATGCTCTTAATGAGGTTCCCCGTCTGAAATAAGGGTTAGAGAATCATATATATATATATATATATATATATATATATATATATCGCCCTCAAGCAAGCACCCTTACTCCGGAGAGTGTCAAATATAATGTATGCAATGCGTAGAGCTTCATTTGAATGTATACTATTTTTGAACACTTGCAGCGGTTGAGAGAGGAACGTATGCATAAAATATTAAATGTGGGTTCTACAGAAATTAGGAAGGATAGAGTGTGTTATCCGAGGGGGGAAGAATTAAGCAGTGTCTTGACACCTGAAATCTGATGCAAGTGAAAACACCGTTTCGGCACTGGAAGTCAACAGGGTGGATTATCTCTGCTCTTTGACAAGCTGGTTGACAGTAATGACTCCACTAACATGCCCGAAACATCCTTGATTTCATCACTTCACCCCCTTTGATTTCTGAGATGACGGTACCTTTGGAAATTAAATATTGCTCTCATCACAGGGGCTGTCTAACGCGAGGAAGAACGGGGCAGCGTTCGCTCCCAGAAATCGAATGAGGGTAATGCTGCTTTGCCTTAGAAGGGAGATCTCTATGGAGGAAGCAAATCAGGATCAGAACGAGGAAGTATTCCGACACATTGCAGCCAGTCAACTCAATCACACAAATGCAGAGATAGAGGGGAGAGACTGGTGAATTATTCATGAAGCCAAAAACACTGGGAATTTTTCCAGAGAACAATGCCATCGACCAGAGATAGAGCTTATCAACTGTTTTATATATAAAAAAGACCCTAATGCAATAACAATTTATTTGCTGGAGATATTTATACATTATAAGCTTCTCGTCGCCTAATTGATTCTTTTCATCAAAGGTCCTCTCTGTTGGGAAAACAGAATTGCCCACACAGGCTCTTTTTTGAATGGCTTAATTCCGAGTGGATACGGGGATAGATCTGTTAGTGGTTCAATTATCAGCTTCTCCTTCCTGGGGATGGGAACAGGGAACGGGAACAGTCTGACGCTTATGCCATTTGTACCTCGAAAGCATGACAAGAATGTCCCTTTTGGAGCCGGAAAATAGCCCCGCTCCCGTTTAATCTATACAGACAGCTGGACATGTATTTGGCAGACACCAAGCTCGGTCCAGAAAACCATGAAATGAAACTCAGTGGGATTTCTCAGAAGTTTCTCCTGGAAACTTTAGAAAGCTTCTAAAGCAGAACCAATGCAGATGTACAATGTGTGGGTGAATATAAAGCAGAACTGCCTGAAATACAGAGCTTGCTCTATGTTGATATCTCTGTCTGATAACCTTCAGCTATTGGCAAGGCTGGTGGGAGGAAGTGAAAGTTCCTTTGCTGGAAATAAATGTTTTACCATTCTTGTGCGAAGCTACTCTTATGTCCCCACATAAGGAGCTGGAGCTGACAGAGGAAGCTCATCTGCGCTCGCCCCAGATTCAAACCTCCAACATGTCAATTTTCAGTCCTGCTGGAATCTTCCATAAAACTCTCTTCATCTCCATTCCCTTTATAATATATCTTTCACTACAATTCACATCACCCTTGGCATTGAAGGAGATAGGAGTTGTAGGTTTTTTTTTCATGTCAGGAGTTACTTGAGAAACTGCAAATCACTTCTGGTGTGAGAGAATTGGCCATCTGCAAGAACATTAGCCATGGGATGCCCGGATGTTTTGATGTTTTACCATCCTTGTGGGAGGCTTCTCTCATGTCCCCGCATGAGGAGCTGGAGCTGATAGAGGGAGCTCATCCCCCTCTCCCCAGATTCAACCCGCGACCTGTTGGTCTTCAGTCCTGCCAGCACAGGGGTTTAACCCACTGCGCCACCGGGGGCTCATTTTTGAACTGCTAGATTGGCAGAAGCTGGGGCTAACAGCGGGAGCTCATCTTGCTCCCTGGCTTCTCTCATGTCCCTGCATGGGGAGCTGGAGCTGACAGAGAGAGCTCATAAACGCTCTCCCCGGATTCAAACCTCCAACCTGTCAGTCAGCCTTCCTGATGACATAAGGGTTTAACCCAGTGTTTCTCAACCTTCCTCATGCAGCGACAGCTTAATACAGTTCCTCATATTGTGGTGTCCCCCAACCATAAAATTATTTTTGTTGCTACTTCATAACTGTAATTTTTGCTACTGTTATGAATTGTAATGTAATGATATGCAGGATGTAATTTCATTCACTGGACCAAATTGAGCACAATTGCCTAATACGCCCAATTTCGAATACTGGTGGGGTTGGGGGGGGGATTGATTTTGTCATTTGGGAGTTGTAGTTGCTGGGTTTTGTAGTTCACCTACAATCAAAGAGCACTGAGACCTCCATACACAGAATGGCAAACATTCAATGCCTTTTTAATACAGTGAAATAACAATGACATACAAATATGCAGAACAAAGGTAAAGCCTTCCCCTTTCATGTCTGGCTAGTGGAGGCAGTGCTCAACTCTGGCCACGTGAAGGTGTTTTTTTTCTTCTTCCAATTCCAAGACAAGTTGTCTGTAGACATCTCCTGGTCATGTTGCTGGCATGGCTGAATAGGCATCTTTATTATCTTCCCACTGAAGCTGTTCTGTTGCATGCTGGGCCTGTAAAGAATTTCCTTTAGAACAGGACATGCAACCTTTGCCCAGCGGGAAGCCAGGGAGCCCAAAGAGAAGTTCTTAGGAATTTTCCACCACAAACAGTCTTTAGAGGGCTTGTGAAATATAACAGTCTTTTATTGAGGAACAATCAAACAGAAACTTCTTTTGTCTTCAAAAGGTTAAAAAAAATGCTTCCAGGCTTTTGTGCAACTGGTGGCTACTAACTGTTACTTTACTTTAAAGGAAAATCCCTTTCTAACTTCTCCTAGGCTGACTGTGAACCTAAACCTAACTGATGTGGGCTCTACTACCGGGTTGAATTGCATCTCAAAGCACCGAGTGGACCTACCAGCAAGGCCTGTTGTCTCTTCAGCTGGAATTCTTTGGTTTTTAGGGCTGTTTCCCTGGGAATCTTTGGGAAACTTTGGATGCTCTTAAGACTGTTTCCCCCTGGAAAGTCTTAAGGGTTGAAGCTTTTGTACATGGGAAGCTTGCACACGTCCTGTACATTAGCTTTCCTTGCTGAGACTAACTAAAAAATGGTTCCCTTCCCTTCCCAATTGCCCTGAGCAAGGGGCGGGATCAAAACGTAACGATGATGGACAGGTGACTTGCCCTATGATTGCAACCAAAAGAAGCCACCTATCTGCAGAGTCCCTGAAATATGCAGGACTGCAACCAAACATTTAATACAAAGCAAATAAAGCTGGTGCTTCTGGTACGGCCGTACCAGCGCAGAAGCGGTAATTATTGATCTAGTCACATTTGCATGTTTTTGAACTGCTAGGTTGGAAGGAGCTAGGGCTAACTGTGGGAGCTCACCCCAACCTACTGCTTTGAATGGCCAACCTTTAGGTCAGCAGATTCAGCAGTTCAATGGTTTAACCCACTGCCTCATCGCAGCTCCAGTATGTCCCCACAACAGTTGTAGTTACAATAGTAGTCATTTTGGATGAGAACAAAGATATAAAGGATGTATTAGCTAGGGAAACCTTGCCCACTAAGGCAAAAAAAATACCAAGTAAGGAAAATGTAAATAAATTGAGATTATACATGTTTAATTTTCAGTGTTTGTGTTTCAGCAACGACTCGTGTTGCCTCAACACGTTTAAAGTGAGGCAGAATCAATTTCTTTTCAGCTCCATCTATTGTTTGATGTGATAAACAATGTCTAACAAGTTTGAGAGAGAAATCCATTTTGATGCCATTTCCTCAATTAGACCTGTTAAATGTTCTTTGAATGAGTGAACTTGGTTTATTTTTACATGGAGAGAGACGTTGTTAAGCTAATGTTTTAAGTGTGGAAGACTACAGTACCAGTCACATTAATTTTTAGTGTCTTTTTTATATCAAGCTGCTGACTCTAAGTAAATGAAATGGTGGTTGTTCTGTTGAGAGTTAGTAGTACTTGATTACTCTCTAACTACTCCATAATTTGTAGGGAAGGCTTCTCATTCACTCTGAACGGCAGAAATAGCTGTCTTTCGCAAGGACATAGTTATAGACAACCAGAGCAATTCCCAATGTGTTATTATTACACTCGACACAAGTTGTAAGCCCCTCCTTGCAAGCGTCTATGCAAACTTGCTTGGCTCTGCACATTTTGGGCTAATTGGAGAACTGCAACTTTCCAAACCAATAGATTTTATATTTCTCTGAATGTTGTGACATATTTATCAACAGTTTCGATGCATTAAAAATGACAGCTTTCAGTATGCTTGTTGGGAGGGATTAAACTGAATTTTGTATTTGAATACATCGTTTGAGAAACAGTTTTAATGTTGCAGGGGGAAAAATCAGATGAATGTTTCAGTAAAAAATTAAGTAAAACATGACATGGACTGGGAAGAGACAAGCTTGCCCAGTTCCAGTAGGCTTTCTGGCAAAGCTTCATACATAATTCTAGATTGGCATGGACGATCCAAAAAAATTGGTTCTAAACTGTGTTCAAAAGTGGGGGGTGCTGTGATTTGACTCTAATGTCACATCCGAATTTTTCCAAAATAATTCAAAACTGGTTTGTTGTAGGTTTTTTCGGGTTATATGGCCATGGTCTAGAGGCATTATCTCCTGACATTTCGCCTGCATCTATGGCAAGCATCCTCAGAGGTAGTGAGGTCTGTTGGAACTAGGAAAAAAGGTTTATATATCTGTGGAATGACCAGAGTGGGACAAAAGACTCTTGTCTGCTGGAGCTAGGTGTGAATGTTTCAACTGACCACCTTGATTACCATTTGATGGCTTGACAAAGCCTGAAGCAAACTTTTGTTGAGAGGTGATTAGATGTCCTTGTTTGTTTCCTCTCTGTTGTTGTGCTGTTGTAATTTTAGAGTTTTTTTTAATACTGGTAGCCAGATTTTGTTCATTTTCATGGTTTCCTCCTTTCTGTTGAAATTGTCCACATGCTTCTTGTGGATGTCAATGGCTTCTCTGTGTAGTCTGACATGGTGGTTGTGAGAGTGGTCCAGCATTTCTGTGTTCTCAAGTAATATGCTGTGTCCAGGTTATTATAGGCCTGTTTGATCAAGAAAAAATTGTTTCTAAAATCGATTTGTAATTGGGGTGTTTTTTTGTTTCGATATTTAAAATAATTACAAAACTTTCCAAAAAAAGTTTCGGTATTTACGAAATTTCGTAAATATTTACAAAACATTTTGTAAAGATGGCGCCCTTTTTTTTTCAATATTTTTTAAATATTTTTTAAATTTAATTATTAATTTAGTAGAATAGGGAGGAGAAATTATTATTGAGGGAAGGCAGGCACTCACTCTGGCGGGCCCTCTCGCTCGCCGCTCGCTCGCCGCTCGCCCTCTCGCTCGCCCTCTCGCTCGCCGCTCGCCCTCTCGCTCCGCTCGCCCTCTCGCTCGCCCTCTCGCCCTCTCGCTAGGATGGGTTCCTTCCAGGAGGGGCTCTTTTTCCCAGGCTGCCAAACTACAACTCCCAGGATGCTACAGCATTGAGCCAATGTGGTGCCAAACCTCATCCAGGCTGCAGTGTAGATGGCTGCAGGATGGAGGGGTTTCCTGCCTCGAATTGAGAGAGAGAGAGAGAGAGAGAGAGAGAAGAGGAAGCAAGTGAGACGTTTCCAAGGCTCTGCTGATCTGCTTCTGCCATGGCTGAGAAAGAAGGGCACAATGGGGGCTGCCTTTCCAACCAGGAGGGAAAGAAAGGGGAGCCTTCTTTGGAAGAGAGCTCAGAACCCCCCTGCGAAAGGTGAGAGAGAGAGAAAGAAGAGAAAAGGAAAGAAAGAGAAGGAGACCTCCCTCTCGCCCTCTCGCTCGCCCTCTCGCTCGCCCTCTCTCTCGCTCCGCCCTCTCGCTCGCCCTCTCGCTCGCCCTCTCGCTCGCCCTCTCGCTCGCTTGCTCAGCCGGCGCGGAGAGAGGAGAGCTCCCAGCAAGCCAGGCGGCCATCTTACGTATTTCCGAAATGGACGGAAATACAAAATTTTTTGGTGCCTGCCGTTTCGATATTTAAAAACACTTCCAGGTTTAAAAATAAGTTTTGTAATCGTTTTGTAATTCAAAAATTAACGATTTTTTAACGAATTACGAATTAACGAACGAAACCGCACAGCCCTAATAGCTCTGCTATGGCTGACTTCTCTGATTGAATGAGTCTGCAGTGCCCTTCATGTTCCTTGATTCGTGTTTGGGCGCTGCGTTTGGTGGTCCCTATGTAGACTTGTCCACAGCTGCATGGTATACGGTAGACTCCTGCAGAAGTGAGAGGATCCCTCTTGTCCTTTGCTGAACGTAGCATTTGTTGGATTTTCTTGGTGGTCAGGAGAGAATGCCTCTAGAACATGGCCATATAGCCCAAAAAAACCTACAACAACCCAGTGATTCTGGCCATGAAAGCTTTCGACAATACATTGATTCAAAACTTTCCAAAATGTCTGAATCGATTTGTTAATAGTGGATGCGCATGTGCAGCTAGGAGGCAAGCACATTAGGTTGCGCTTCCCAGCAGGCTTACTTTCATTTAAAAAACCTTTCTTATACTTCCGAATCGACTTCTGAATCATTGAAATCAATGGCCCGGGTCACTTCGGAACTACAGGGGACTTCTGACTCACCGTTGCATGTTGGAATTCAGTTCAGAAGTATGACACTTCTGACTTTAGTTCCAATATCCACAACTTCCAAACAAAATTGCCCGTGCATACTAGATACTAATGAGTTGGAGGAGCACCGGTCAAGAGACTTATTTATTATTTATTATTTATTTATTTAGAGTTTTTATAACCCTGTCTTCTCGACCTCCGAAGAGGGACTCAGGCTGGCTAACAGCAGGAAATTCATACACAAGTAGGATAAACATAATAGCATCGTAATACATTAATACATAAAATACATTAAAATACAGATCATACAATTACAAAAAGCCAGGTCGTCAAAGTAAAATCACAAATTCATCACCATCCACCGGTGTGGTCAGCAGTTATTGACTCGATCATCATTCTGCAAATGCTTTATTCCAAAGCCAAGATTTTACCAGTTTTGTGCCGTCACGCTTGGGGGCTATTAGTCTTAATGAAGAAGGGATGGACATGGCACCTTTCCTCCAAGGGATTGCTTCTTGCCCTCCTATAGGAAACTGGAACTCCCAAAAACCCAAAACTCTGTAAATAGCTCAAAATACGTTTTATTTGTCACAAAGTCATTTCTTCAAACAATGAGCTGGAAAACTTTAGAGGGGTGAAGGAAAACATACTTTACAGTCTCAATTAGTCCTGGGTCCAAGGGGTTTGAAGCTGAGAAGCCTCACCAAGTTTCCTCTTTCCTCAATGGCTGTGAATGCCGGAGCAAACCACAACCCCAGTTCAGATGGCCTATGTTTTGAAGATTCAGGATCTTCCTTTGGTGCCAAAAGAACCGGCTTGAAGGTACCTGGGTCTCCTCAATAATTGTCCAGGACGATCTGGACATAAAGCATGAGTCCCAGGGGTAAAAAACCTCAGAACTGGTGCTAAGAGGTAACTTAAATCAGGGTCTTTTAGAATCAAGTCTCTTACTCACGTCCATCTGGCAGGACCTCTGATGGCAGAATGAAAAGAAAAGGGAAGTTCTCCCCTCTTGCAGGAAGAGGTGGAGCCAAACAGTACCGATTGACAGCTACAAGCAACCAATCCATACAACTATACATAAACAGTGTAAAAGGGGGCAGGATTAAGCATGATACAACAGTTTAAATCTAACAACTAACAGTTCTATACATAGGTGGCACCACTCACGCCATCACAAACTTTCTGAAAGTCAGGAGGGAAGGGGCAGATCTAATCTCCAGCGGGAGAGAGTTCCAGAGCCGAGGGGCCACCACTGAGAAGGCCCTGTCCCTCGTCCCCACCAAACGCGATTGCGAGGGTGGTGGGACCGAGAGCAGGGTCCCTCCAGAAGATCTTAACAACCTTGATGGTTCATAGGGGAGAATCCGTTCAGACAGGTAAACTGGGCCGGAGTCGTTTAGGGATTTATAGGTCAGCACCAGCACTTTGAATTGTGCTCGGACGCTAATTGGCAGCCAGTGGAGCTGACACAGCAGAGGAGTAGTATGCTCCTTGTACCCCGCTCCTGTTAGTAATCTGGCTGGACTAGTTCGAGCTTGGCTATAGATGGTAGAGAGCCTTGAATGGGATGCAAAAGGCTAAGAGATACATACATAAATCACATTTATATGCATGTATGTGACCAATAAGAACACCAGTCTTCATGAACCAAAGCCAACACAAGAACATACTAATATTTAAGCCAGATACTTTTTCTGTCCCAACATTGACTTGATGCCTATGGAAAACTCACCATCAGGACATAGACAAAAGAGAACCTTTCTACTTATGTTCTCCTGGAAGATGTTATACAGTATTTAGCCACTGATAGTCTTGTCATCTATTTATAGTATGATCCCTCTAGCTAAGCTCCCACTTCCCATGGATAATAGCAAACTATGGCTAATAGAGAATCTAATATTTTGACTATACTTGGGTCAGAAGCATATTCTGGAATCTTACTTGGAGGAACTAGGCAGACTCACAAATAATTAGGGGAAATTTTCTGACTTTGGATAAGAGGAACTCATATTGTATTTGACTCTTTGTGTAGATTTGATTTGTTGAATTGTGCCTCTTTTTCTGCCCAATCAGTATTCTGTAAGAAACTTACATTTCTTCAGTAGCTTTCTTGCCATTGCTTATTAGCTATGTTTCTTAACTGGAGGATGTAGTTCATCTCTAGTTCTATTACAGATTTAGATAAATTGGACACTCTGGTTGGAAATCTTCAATATCCTTTTCATGAACACCCTCATTTTAAGTTTACTTTGTGAAATCAAAAGCCCAATGCCACCTGAGTCCAGGCTATTTGAAATATAAGCCTGGCCAGGCTTTATAATCTCCTGGAGAGGCCCTTCTTTCAGTCCTACTATCTTCAGAAGTAGCAAAGACACAAGAAAAGGTCTTTCAGTTACTATTTCAAGACAATTATGCCCCCACAAAGGAATCTAGACTAGTTTTCATGTGTCCTTCCATTGGTGTGTGTGTGTGTGTGTGTGTGTGTGTATACACACAACGGTCTATTATAATCAGAGTTTTTTGAATAAATGTGCAGCACTTTTTCATTTTATGCTGCTTATTTATTAGGAGTGCAGCATTTTAAAACTACAGTTAATTTAATTTGTAATTTAAAATGTATAATTGATTGTGTTTTTTACGGTAGCTTTTTCCCATTATGTGGGAAGCCACTTGACATCCCAGCCCAGGGAGAAAGGATAAATATTCATAAATCAGATAAAACATTTAATTATATTTTTAAACAAATTAAAGAAGTAAATATAAACCAGGATATCAATCAATCAGTGTGACTGTCTTTGGTAATTACCCTACTTTCATACACTGTTGAAGATCAGATTGAGACTCCTGAGGCTGATGGGTTCACAGATCATAGAATCAAAGAGTTGGAAGAGACCTCATGGGCCATCCAGTCCAACCCCATTCTGCCAAGAAGCAGGAATATTGCATTCAAATCACCCCTGACAGATGGCCATCCAGCTCTGTTTAAAAGCTTCCAAAGAAGGAGCCTCCACCACACTCCGGGGCAGAGAGTTCCACTGCTGAACGGCTCTCACAGTCAGGAAGTTCTTCCTCATGTTCAGATGGAATCTCCTTTCTTGTAGTTTGAAGCCATTGTTCCACGTCCTAGTCTCCAGGGAAGCCGAAAACAAGCTTGCTCCCTCCTCCCTGTGACTTCCTCTCACATATTTATACATGGCTATCATATCTCCTCTCAGCCTTCTCTTCTTCAGGCTAAACATGCCCAGCTCCTTAAGCCGCTCCTCATAGGGCTTGTTCTCCAGACCTTTGATCATTTTAGTTACCCTCCTCTGGACACATTCCAGCTTGTCAATATCTCTCTTGAATTGTGGTGCCCAGAATTGGACACAATATTCCAGGTGTGGTCTAACCAAGGCAGAATAGAGCATGGGGAGCATGACTTCCCTGGATCTAGACACTTAGACTCCTATTGATGCAGGCCAAAATCCCATTGGCTTTTTTTGCCACCACATCACATTGTTGGCTCATGTTTAACTTGTTGTCCACGAGGACTCCAAGATCTTTTTCACACGTACTGCTCTCGAGCCAGGCATCCCCCATTCTGTATCTTTGCATTTCGTTTTTCCTGCCAAAGTGGAGTATCTTGCATTTGTCACTGTTGAACTTCATTTTGTTAATTTTGGCCCATCTCTCTAATCTGTCAAGATCGTTTTGAATCCTGCTTAGAGAGGATTGTGGGATTGCCTGTGGGATTTCCTGGGGCTCAAAGTGATGAAGATTCCAGTCAGGAGAATGATGCTTCTCTCAGTGAGAATCTGACTGGGAAAGTACAGGGCTTCAAGGTCAGTCATAGGAGCCAGAAACTGCAACATTAGATAAGGAGTTGGCCTAAGAGATAAGTGATACCGAAGTCTCTCAGGAGAAAACACGTGGAGTTATGGAGATCAACAAAGGTATTTGCTTACAAATAAGAACAGAAAATAGGCATCGTACATCAGAGCTCTTATGTGGGAAAGCTGAGGAGAGATTTTTTGGGGAAAACATGACTTCATGGGTGTCTATTAATTAGCAAGCTGTTTACTTAAGTGTTAGTTCAGGCAGCGTAGCATTCAAGTCGGAGTTTTCTGGTTCTTGTTTCAAGTCAAGCCTTTGGTTTTGGATTTAAGTTTCCTGTAAGTATTCTGTGTTCTTGTTTCCTGCCCAAGGTTTACTAAGTATACCTTTTGCTTGTGGACTTATGTTGAACTTGTGTCTTTTTGGCTATTCCTGGACTGTGTAACTTTTGGATCTTCAAGAGAAAATTGGATTACTATTTGGATTAT
>NW_026844478.1:19927705-20330244 GCF_025583915.1 Anolis sagrei ordinatus
AAATAGAGTGAAGTATGTACTTTCTGAAAATAAATTTACTTTTTGGAAATAAACTTTCGTTGTGTACTTATGCTCAAACGGACCTTACTTAAAAAATTACCCCTTGTATTATGTGGTGGGTCAGGAATCTGATCTTTTAATAGTTTGTTTAATGATGTTAGCCCCAGCTTCTGCCAACCTACCAGTTCGAAAACATACAAATGTGAGTAGATCAATAGATACCGCTCCGACGGGAAGGTAACGATGCTCCATGCAGTCATGCTGGCCACATGACCTTGGAGGAGTCTATGGACAATGCCGGCTCTTCGGCTTAGAAATAGAGATGAGCACCAACTCCCAGAGTTGGACACAACTGGATTTAATGTCAGGGGAAAACCTTTACTTTTACTTTAATGTCTTATCATATAAATAACCAACATGCTCTTAAACACAACCTTAGAGCAGCAATGAATCCTCCCCTGACTTTGCTTTGGTTTTCAGAGACACACCCTCTTCCCATTCAATATGGAGTATAATGTGGTTTTAAGTCCCACATACCTCATTCTAATGAGATTGCTTTTCTACCTCTTATCAGGTTGGGTCAGTAATTGAAGTGAACATTAAAATGTAATCAAGCATTTTTAAATGTAGCTAATGGACCTTGTTATGCAGAAACAAGGACAAACCAACCAACTGGAATAGCTGGCGATACTAACATCTCCCTTAACTCTGGGTGCTAATAGGAAAACATCTAGCAAAGAAAAGAGCTTGACATATTGTGTGAAAAGTCCTTTTGTTAAAATTGGCAATCATATCTTTGGGGATTCATTCATGCTGGATAAATAATTCTTAGTAATATGTATATATATATATATTCTTTCTGAACACAAATACATTTGCCTTCCCTACTGACATTGCAAAGATTTTACATATGTGTGAAGTTATTATTAATGGTGTTAAGAATGATTAAGGAGAGAGGTGCCCCCAAGTAATCAGTCAATAGATGCATTTAACAAAATAAAAGAAGATCATTTACTTTAAATACAAAACTGATTCAACAGTGGCAATGACAAATGCTATTTTAAAAACTTAGTAAGAGTACCACTGGTTCAGGCAAAAGATCTGTCAAGTCTAGCGTTCTGGTCCAGCAGCGATCACTCACGTTTTCTATATAGGAAGGCTTTCTTTTCAATTATTCTTGAACAAATAATGTGTAAGAAATCCATTTTTGAAACTTGCAGGAACACCTCAGCAAGCGAGAGTCCAAAAGTGGCAGGCTAAACCCCAGAACCGCAAGCCATGGCTATTTATTTATTTATTTATTTGCTTATTCGTTTATTTATCATGTCAGGAGCAACCAAACATTAGTATTACATTTTTAACAAACAAACAAACAGACAGACAAAACACAAAGTTTGCAAGCTTGGTAGTTGATTAAATGTCCTTTGACCAGTATCTGGCCACTTGGAGTGCCTCTGGTGTTGCCGCAAGGAGGTCCTCCATTGTGCATGTGGCAGGGCTCAGGTTGCATTGCAGCAGGTGGTCAGTGGTTTGCTCTTCTCCACACTCGCATGTCGTGGATTCCACTTTGTAGCCCCATTTCTGAAGGTTGGCTCTGCATCTCGTGGTGCCAGAGCGCAGTCTGTTCAGCGCCTTCCAAGTCGCCCAGTCTTCTGTGTGCCCAGGGGGGAGTCTCTCATTTGGTATCAGCCATTGGATTGAGGTTCTGGGTTTGAGCCTGCCACTTTTGGACTCTCGCTTGCTAGGGTGTTCCAGCGAGTGTCTCTGTAGATCTTAGAAAACTATTTCTTGATTTAAGTCATTGACATGCTGGCTGATACCCAAACAGGGGATGAGCTGGAGATGTCACTGCCTTGGTCCTTTCACTATTGGTTGCTACTTCCCGGCGGATGTCAGGTGGTGCAATACCTGTTAAACAGTGTAGTTTCCCCAGTGGTGACACTGGGGGAACTTTCAATGAGGCACCCTGTGATAATGCGCCATGTCTCATTAAGAGCCACATCCACTCTTTTAGCATGGTGAGATGTGTTCCACACTGGGCATGCATACTCAGCAGCAAAGTAGCATAGTACAAGGGCAGATGTCTTCACTGTATCTGGTTGTGATCCCCAGGTTGTGCCAGTCAGCTTTCGTATGATATTGTTTCTAGCACCCACCTTTTGCTTGTGTTTTTAAATACAACTGTGTCCTTGGTTCGCTTCTGATCCAATAAATAAATATCCCCACCCCACCCACCCCCACCCTGATGTTTTCAAATACTCTTTCCAACATGGCTCTCCCTATGAGAAACCCATAAACAAATATAAATGCAATAGTGCTCTCATTCAGGTCCCCAGTCAATTATGCTAGAAGTGGAACAATATGTCTGTTTGAAACCCAAATTTCCTCTCTTTTCCATTTTCAACTGTTCTAACCTTAACAAGAACCACAGTGGTGCAATGGGTTAGACCCTTGAGCTGCTGAACTGCTGACCTGAAGGTTGACAGTTCAGATCTGCGATACAGGGTGGGCTCACATCTGTCAGCTCCAGTTTCTGCCAACCTAGCAGTTTGAAAACATGCAAATGTGAGTAGATAAAAAGATACCGCTTCAGTGGGAAAAGGCCAAGGGATGCTCCAAGCAGTCTTGCCAGCCACACAATCAGGAAATGACAACACAAGCTGCTCGGCTTGATAATGGAGAAAAGCAACTTCCTGGAGCCGGAGATGGGCACCGCTTCCAGAGGCCAGAAATGAAAGGAGAAGCCTCTGCCTTTGTTTGTGTTTGTGTGTCTCATTGTATCGGATTGTAAATGCATTGAATGTTTGCCTGTGTATGTAAATAGCAGAATATAAATAAAGTGTGTTGTTGCTGTTGTTGTTGTCGTTCTTCTTGTTGTTAACTGTGGATCATCCTGATGTTTAACATTTTATAAAATCATACAAAATTCATAATTTTGGGTGGCGAGAAATTACTCCTATTTTGTGCACAGTTTTACCTTCTATGCCTTTTTTTTGGCAAGAAATTTTACTGACTTATTTCAAGACATGCTCACTGGTAGTGGCAGTAATATATTGCCATTATATCCATCTATATTGCCCTATTTAAATCAAAGGGACTAATTCCTACATAGATATGCAGAGAATTGCTCATGTATAAGATAGCACTCTTAACTGTGCACTAAAGCGGATTAGATAAATTCACGGAAGAGAAATCTATCAGTGAGTGAGACTAGTTCTGATGGCTATGGATGTCTTCCAGGATTCAGATGTACTGTGCTTCTTAGTACCGGGTGATGGAGAGAAAACTGGTTCAGGATTACAAAATGTTTAACTTGCTTCTGGGCTTTTTCGTGTTTTTTTTCTGTTTGGCAGCTTTTAGGAAACAGATGTGGAACTGGACAGAATGTTCATCGGAGCCAGCAACAGGACTGACCCTAGTCAGAGTGAGAAGAATACTTAATTCTAGATTAGTGGTTTTGCATTTTATTATTTTTTTTATTTTTTTGGTTAGCGATGAGGAGATGCACTTGTGGGATCTTCTGCCTCATGTGCTAAAATTATATGGCTGTCTTGTACTACTGTGCACCTTTTCTTGGATGAGCAGGAGCACCATTTGCTGCTCTGCCTCAGATGGCAAAATATCTTGAATATACCCTGCCCTTCTTTTTATGTTCCTATGGAAGCCAGTGCATTTCCTTAAATACCCCTTTAAACACCCATTAGAGAAGCAGGTGGCAAAAACAGAAGAACGGCCTGCCTCAGGGGAGTGTGCTCACTCCATCAGTGTTTAACATTTACACAAATGACCAGCTACTTCCAGAAGGGACAAAAAAAGCTTCATCTATGCTGACGATCGTGCCATCACCGCTCAAGCTGGAAGCTCCGGCCCAGTGTACCTGTCCGAACATATCTCCTTCTATGTCCCACCTCGGAGTTTAAGATCTTCTGGGGAGGCCCTGCTCTCGGCCCCACCTTTATCACAAGTGAGACTGGTGGGGACGAGAGACAGGGCCTTCTCAGTGGTGGCCCCTCGCCTGTGGAATTCACTCCCTGGGGAAATTAGGTCATCGACATCCCTCCTTTCCTTCAGAAGGAAGTTGAAAACATGGATAAGGGACCAGGCCTTTGGGTAATTTGGCAGATTGACAAGGTAATGATGACCAGAGTTTGGAAAGGATTATGATAATGCTGAATGGACTTACGGATTTTTAGAACTCAGTGAATGTTAGGCACTAGATTGGCTTTTCTTTTAGTTGTTATTGTATTAATTGATTGTTTTTAACTATTTGTGATTACTGCTGCTATGTATTTTACTGTTGAATTGCTGGCATCGAATTGTGCCGGTTGTAAGCTGCTTGGGGGTTGAGAAGGGCGGGGTAGAAGTACTCGAAATAAATAAATAAATAAAAGCTTTGAAATGGTTGGATAAAAGCTCTCCAAAGCTTTAGGGGCCTTTACTGCCTATTACAGGGAGAACCAGCTGATTCCTAATCCATCTGAAATGCAGACATGTGATTTTGATCTTAAAACCAGACAAACATCTCAAGCCCTGGGGATTATCTGGGAAGGAATCCCACTGGAGCATTGCAGCACACCCAACTACCTGGACCGTGCTCTCACCTATGAGAAGCATTGCTTGAATATCAAGCAAAAAGTAGGTGCTACAAATAATATCATACGAAAGCTGACTGGCCGGGCCAACCTGGAGATCACAACCAGACACAGTGAAGACATCTGACCTTGCGCTTTGCTACTCTGCTGCTGAGTACGCACGTCCAGTGTGCAATACATCTCTCCACGTTAAAACAAGGGATGTGTCTCTTAATGAGACATGCCACATTACCATAGGATATCTATGCCCAACACCACTGGAGGAATTATACTGTTTAGCCGGTATTACATCACCTGACATCCATCGTGAAGTAGCAGCTAGTAATGAAAGGACCAAGGCAGTGACATCCCTGGTCCATCGTCTGTTTGGATTTCAGCCAGCAAGCTAATGCCTTAAATCAAGGCATAGATTTCTAAGCTCTACAGAGATCCTCGCAGGAACACCTCAGCAAGCAAGAGTCCAAAGGTGACAGGCTAAAACCCAGAACCTCAATCAGTGGCTGGAACCAGATGATAAACTCCCTCCTGAGCACACAGAAGTTTGGGCGACTTGGAAGGTGCTAAACAGACTGTGCTCTGAGACCATAAGATGCAGAGCTAACCTTAAGAAATGGGGCCACAAAGTGGAGTCCATGACATGCAAGTGTGGAGAAGAGCAAAGAAGAGAACACTTACTACAATGCAGTCTGAACCCTGACACATGCACAATGGGAACCTTCTCACAGTGACACCAGAGGCACTCCAAGTGGCCAGCTTCTGGTCAAAGGACATTTAGTATAATGCCAAGTCTTCAACTTTATGGTTTTTCAATATGTTATAAATGTATTCTCAATTCACTTCTGACACAATCTATCTATACACATAATAAAAGTGAAAATCTGTATGTGGCACAGGTGTCTATTCACACAGACGGCCTCCAGCCTCCACAAATAGGCTATTGTTTCCAGTGCTGAGAAGACAGCAAGTCACTCTCTTGAAGGACATTGCAGGTTATAGCAAGCACATCCCAGTGTTCCTTTCTCTCTTCATTTGCATGACCCCACCCACTGCTTCTCCCATATCCCATTCCAACCCTTTTCTTTGGCACACAGCAGAGGAATTGATCAGCAACTGAACATACTGGAAAGGTTTGGAGAGAATTCACCATGATTTATAGGAGTTGTAGGGACTGGGATGCATAATTCACCTGCAATCTAAGAGCACTCAGAACTGCACCAATGATGGACCTGGAACTCACTTGGCACACAGACCCACCATGGGCAATTGTCCATACTTGCAGAGTTTAGGATTACCCTGAGAGTTGTAGTTCACCCTTATCTYGAGAACAGTGAACTCAGCCAACAGTGGATCGGGACCAAACTTGGCACATAGAACCAACATGGCCAATTGTGCATACTGGCTGAGCTTAGGGGAGATTGCCCTGGGAATCTGGGAGTTGTAGTTCTCCCTTYCCTAGATAATCACWGAACTCAGCTGCTGTCAGATCTGGACCAAACTTGGCACACAGATCCAACATGGCCAACTTTAAGTAATGGCAGGGTTTGGGAATGACTGACCCACAATTCTGGAAATTGTAGTTCACCCACATCCTTATGCATTTTTTCCTAATGGGAGCATTAATTTAAAAAAACAAAAAGAAAGACTGTTTTTCTAATAAATAGCATTACAACCCAAATGGATATTACCAAACTTCACAAAACAAACAATGCCTTCTCAAATAACCCGGGCAGCGCCGGGTCCCCAAGCTAGTAAATAAATAAAAAACACTCCTATCTTAGGTTCTTTTAAGGCACATGTGTCAAACTCAAGGCCAAAAACGTATCAGCTTGTAGCAAGTCATGCTTAGCTGAAGACTCCCATCGCTGTTGTGTTTGGGGTTATGTGTCTCCGCAATTGAGTTCCGGGAGTTTGTAATCCCAACGCTTCTGTGGATTTATTGGGCAATGATGGATTAACTCTCAGTAGGGAACTAAAACCCTTAGCAGTCCTCAGGGTAAGCTTCTTCTTTTCTGTTGGCAAAATGCAAATGCAATAAAAAAAAGCCTTTTTTTAAAAGGGTGATCAAATTGTAATTGATGGCGCTTGTGAGAGCAGAATGATGGGCAATTAACAAACTTGGAGAATCTGACCATTTCTAATGTTGCATATCTCCTCTGGCACTTGAAGTTTCCAAATAGACCATCTTTTTTCATAAAGATGACAGCTTTGCACGTACAGGTAGAAACCATTCCCACAAGGAAAAACGGCTCTTTTTACATCTCATGATTTAGTCCCTGTGCATTTTTCTCTCCCTTTGTTGTCTCTCGAAATATTTTTAAATACTTTAAATTCAGTCTCTAAACGCCTTTGCAGAAGCATACGAGAAGCTTGGCCTGTCATTGAGCATCGAGAAAACCAAAGTGCTCTTCCAGCTGTCACCAACCAATCCCTCTGCAATGTCAAAAATACAGATTAATGGTGTAACATTAGAAAATGTTGACCATTTCCACTATCTTGGCAGTCACCTCTCCACAAAAGTCAACATCGATACTGAAATACAACACCATCAGAGCTCTGCAAGTGCTGCATTTTTCCAGGGTGTGTTTGAGGACCGGGAAATCCATAGAGACACCAAGGTGCTTGTATATAAAGTTATTGTCCTCCCAACCCTGCTATGTATGTCTGTGAAACGTGGACTGTCTATAGCAGTGGTTCTCAACCTTCCTAATGTCGCGACCCCTTGATACAGCTCCTCATGTTGTGGTGACCCCCAACCATAAAATTATTTTCCTTGTTACTTCACTAATGTAACTTTGCTACTGTTATGAATCGTAATGTAAATATCCGATATGCAGTATGTATTTTCATTCACTGGACCAAATTTGGCACAAATACCCAGTATGCCCAAATTTGGGGGGGTGGGACTCGTTTTATCATGTCAGAGTTGTACTTGCTGGGATTTATAGTTCATCTACAATCAAAGAACATTCTGATCTCCACCAATGATGGAACTGAACCAATCTTGACACACAGGACTCCCATGACCATCGGAAAACACRAGCAGGGTTTGGTGGGCATGGATCTTGAGTTTGGGAGTTGTAGTTCATCTACATCTGTGGACTCAACCAATGATGGATCAGGACCAAATTTGGCACAAATATGCAATATGCCCAAATGTGAACASTAGTGGAGTTTGGGGGAAATAGACCTTGGCATTTGGGAGTTGTAGTTTCTGGGATTTATAGTTCACCTACAATCAAAGAGCATTCTGAACCCCACCAACAATAGAATTGGACCTAACTTTCCACACGTAACCCAAATGACCAAGAGAAAATACTGTATTTTCTGATGGTCTTTGGCGACCCCTCGGACACCCTCTCGRGACCCCCCCAGGGGTCCCGACCCCCAGGTTGAGAAACGCTGGTCTATAGATAGCACATTCAAATCCTGGAACAATTCCATCAGTGTTACCTCTGGAAACTCCTGCAAATCTCTAGGGTGGATAGGTGGATAAATGTCAGCATGCTGAAAGAAGCAAAGACCACAAGCATTGAAGCAATATTCCTATGCCATCAACTCCACTGGACTAGTCATGTTGTCTGAATGCCCGATCACAATATCCCAAAGCAGTTACTATACTCCGAACTCAAGAATGGGAAATGTAATGTTGGTGGACAGGAAAAGAGATTTAAAGATGGGTTTATAGCGAACTTTAAAAACTGTGGCATAGACACTGAGAACTAGGAAACCCTGGCCATTGAGCGTTCAAACTGGAGGTCAGCTGTGACCAACAGTGCTGTAGAATTCAAAGAGGCACAATTGGAGGGTGAAAGGGAGAGACATGCCAAGGACTTCAGTTTCCAGACAGAAGGCAGTTCTGGTCAGGGTTGGCTTGAAATGCTTACCACCTGGAAACTGATGTCCTAACTGTGGGAGAACACGTGGATCAAGAATAGTGCTCCACAGCCACCTATGGATTCACCACCAAGACACTGAACTTGGAGGACCATCATCCTTGGGCTAAAAGGGATCACCTAAAAGAAGAGAAAATATAATTTATCTTTTTTCTGTTTAAAATTGTAGTGTAGGAACCCCCACCTAACATTCACATGTACACACGAGATGATGTCAGGGAGTTTTTCTTGGCTGGAGCATTTTACAAATCAATCAGACAGTCAATAAATCAAAACCTAAATGGACCTCTGTTATTTGAACTTGGATATTTTTAGTGCACTACATTGGAGGCATAGCTCCTTCTCCTGACTCTTAGAGCTTTTGCCATAGCAACTGATGGCTATTTTTTGCTCCTGCTAATTGCCTTCTGCAGACCTCATTTACTTCTTTTAGACCACTTCTTTTATTCTTTAATATTTATTTCTCACTTCCCATTAGAATAGTGATATGCAAGAAAATGGCTACGGTTAGGAAGAAGGGTGACAACTCCATCTATATATGTGCGGCGCTTGCTCCTTGCATCCTTAACTAGCAAAACTCAATTGTCTTCGGCCTCGTATCATCTGTGTCTTACATTATGTTCCAATGAGGAATTTTTAACACCCTTTGCTTGAATTTAATTTCCTAGCTCTTCTTATTCAGACCATCTGTTAAGGCTGGCCTTAGGTGAATTGAGTGTCCCTGAATTTGCTTTGTTTTTGAAGTATTTGCAAAGGTGTTGTTGTTTACTTTTCAGACCTTGTGTAGGTTACACAGATGAGCTGCTCATTAAAATTACTAGAAATATTTGAGGTGACTTTTTCATAGGATACTGATGAGTATATTTTCCTCACCTGACTACTATTTCGGAGTATTGAGGTGATAAAATGTTTTAGAGTTTGCAAACAAACATGCATACTTAAACAGCAAATTTAAGATCAGTGTGAAAAGTAGGGAAGACAACATTTGATAAATATACAAGTAAAGCACTATAAAAAGGGTCACAGGGTGAAGACTTTGGGGCAGGGAAAAAGGGCAAAGGAAGGGTATTGGAGGACCTGTCTTCTGTTTACCAAAAAGGTGTCCACAATCAAAATAATATTCCGGTATGTAATTTAAACAAGACTCATTAAAATAACTGCAGAGCAACTAGGGATCACAAAATAGTCACAAAATAGTGTGCAAGTTTCTGAGTTTTCCAGAGCTCTTCATTCAGCATTATGGTAAACTAAAGTGAAGAGTAAGAAAATGTTGAGTGGTGCTCAATCCATAAGCACCTATTTAAAGGAAATTCAGGATATGAATTAGTTACCTACCTACGTGACCACATCTCTGTGTACGAACCCACACGATCTCTTCATTCATCTGGAGAAGTCCTGCTCACGCTCCCACCTCCATCGCAGGCATGATTGGTGGGGATGAGGGAGAGGGCCTTCTCGGTGGTGGCCCCTCGACTCTGGAACTCGCTTCCCAAGGACATCCGGGATGCACCAACTCTGGCAGTTTTTAGGAGGAGTCTGAAAACGTGGTTGTTCCAGTGTGCCTATCCAGAATAATGAATTTCTCAGCAATATGCCCTCAAAATGCACTTTATTATTGATTTAGGATTGATTAATTGGCATGCCCTATCCCCTCCAAAAAATTTCCATCCCAGTTATATCCTACCTTGCTCATGCCCAGCATTATTTTTTAAATTTTAAATTTTTACATTTGGCCCAGCCATTGGTTTTTAATGCTTGTTGTGTTACTGTACTGCTTATATTTTATTTTTGTTTATGAGATGTAATTTAACTGTTTTTGTATTGTTTGTTGCTATTGCTTTATTATTGATGTGTTGTGGGCTCGGCCTCATGTAAACCGCACTGAGTCCCTTGGGGAGATGGTAGTGGGATATAAATAAAGTTTATTATTATTATTATTATTATTATTATTATTATTATTATTAACTAATGGGACTTTGTTCGGTAAGACTCTGGGTACATCCAGACAGGCCCCAAAACCAGGACTTTTCTCGGTTTTCCCGGAGGTGTCCAAACAATGCCTCCAATAAAACCAAATTAATCCAGGGTTTCCCTGGTTTATTCCAAATTAACTAAACATTTGGTAAGATCTGGATCTTATCATAAGGTCCATGTCTTAACAGGTGTAAACCCTGTGGGATAGAATCTGGGGACCACATCATCTGATCCTCAGGCCCAATTCACACCGCCATCTCAGTTTTTTGGACTTCAGGAGCCTGAAAAACTGAGAGGCCACCCAGCTGTACCCTCAAACCCTAAATTTCACTGCAAAAAGTAAATAAATCTTATTTGGTCACCATTAAATGACATGCCAGGAGACCAGGAGGGGGGTGATGAGGAGAGATTTTCCATGCACCCTCCTGGTGTGAAAAGGAATATAATGGAAGCCAGGTAAGTTTTATTTACTTTTTTGGGGGGAAGCCTGGGGATTTTGGGCCGGCATGGGGACTCAAATCCATGCCAAAGCTTCAGCGTGGATTTGGGGCTTGTATAGAAGTGCCTTCTTAAGACAAAATGTGAGAGGACATTCAAATTAGTTTTTGATAGGTGCTGGGATAGATTCTGGTTGCACATGAGACTATGCCTGAGCTTTCTGGGGTAGTGAAATAAATATGTTGCATGTCCTTATCTTGGAGTAAGTCCCACTGAGCCTGACAAGACACATCTTTGCTGCAGATAAATTTTGCCATTTAGCCCTATGCATATCTAAACTCTGTTGAATGTAATAGAACTTACTCCAAAAAAGGTGTATACAATGTGCTAAATCCAAGTCTCTTGATTTCTTATGGAAAATAGAGAATCTTACCAACTACGTGAAAATGTCCCTTTATATCTACAGGTCCATACAGTAGCAGAACCATAAAAGCTGCATTAATGAAAATCATAGAACCCTCGAATTATAGTCTTATAATGGGAAGAGCACCCAAGTCCTTGCCATACTGTAATATTCAAAGGCAGAGGCTCCTCCACTCTCCAAGCCTACCAGCTCTACAGTCAAGACTTTCTTCCTAATGTTTAGCTTGGATTCTCCTTTTTTCTAACTTGAACTCCCTGTTTTGTATTCTAGTGTCTAGAATAACAAAAATTGGGCTTCTGTTTAAGGATGCATATCAAGTTCCCTGAATCATTGTTGGTTTATAGACCTTTGATCATCTTGGTTGTCCTTTCCAGCTAGTCAATATCTTTATTGAGCGGTAGTGTCTGGAACTGGACATAGTATTTCAGGTGAGGTCTCCCCAAAGCAGAATAAGCATTACAACTTGCTCACCATGGAAAACAAGAAGATATACTAAACTACAAATAAGGAACAAAGAGTCCTGGAGTCAAATCTGCCCCCTCCTCTGAGGGTGCTTCCACACAGCTCTTTATCCCAGAAGCATTCATGTTTTAAAAACGTGGATGTTCCTGGGCCCTTATCCACACCCCCCCCCCCCCAAAGTACATGCTTTCTGGGGTGGGTGTCCAGATTTTCTTCCAGGACTGGCCTGGGAGAACACCTAGAGACTCAACCCCCCTCTCTCAAAGCCTTAAAACCCCTTTTAAAAGTAAGGAAAACTTACCTGGCCTCCAGTAGAGCAATTTTCCTCTCCCTCTACTCGCTCTCCTGGCACATCATTTCTATGCTCCGGGAGAGCTCTGGCAACACTCTACTGGTGGCAAAGTAAGTTTTCCTTACTTTTAAAGGATTAGGGATTTGGAGGGTGGGTTGGGATTGCCACAGTTTTGTGGAAAAATTTAGTCCAGAAAATTGTGAGAATGGTGCCCGGACTGCAGTAGTAGTGGGTTTATCCCATGCTTTCCAAGAAGGTGCGAAATAAACCCACTATCTAATTAATTTGCCACAAATTTCTTGGTTTATGGTGAATTAATTGCAGGTTGCCCAAAACGTCATCTGGACGGCCCCCTTTTCATTGTGGGGCTGTTTGGGTGCAGCCTGAGCCTCCTAGTCCCACTATTTGGGATTCTCCAACTTCTCAGGTTCACTACAAAGGGTCAAGTATATTCGTCCAGATACTGTTGAGTTACAAATCTCAGCTTCCCACAACATTGGCTAGAGTTGTTAGCTAAGTTTTCTGTGAGTTGCATTTTGGAAACATTTGAAGGCCTGCACTTTGTCCACCCATGTACAAGATGGACCTTTGGTCTCAATTAGCAGAGCTCTTCTTGTGTCTCTATGGATAGACTAGGAAATGGCAGTGGAAATAACAGTGGAGTTGCTCAGAACTCAGCTGGTTGTGATCCAGTCCTTCTCCCACTTCCTTTCTCCTCACCATAAGAGTATCTTCAGAGCTCTATAGAGAGACTTTGGATTTCAGGCTTGTATTCTGCTCTCTATTCAATTCTAACTCTGGAGAAAAAACCTGTCTCTGTGCTCCCTATTCATATGTCTCCATGGGGCTTCACAGCAGGCTCCTGTAGCAGCATGGATGTATGTTTTTTTTTTTCTCCTCTGGGAGGGAAAGAAATTATGTACACTTAATTCTTTCATACGTACCGTTTAAAGCATGCAACGATTATAAATTTGTTCATAAAAGGCATGAAGGGTGAACACCTTCTCCTCCCCAAGCTTTGAACAGTGCTTGAGTACAAATTTGGTTTTGGAGATTATTCAGAAGCCTTCAGCAAAGGTGTCAGAAGCCCAGCAAGCTTTTGTGCGAGGCTTTCTAGTTATTTTACATTTATCTCTACTTTTAAAGAAAGTAGAGTATGAACGGGTTGGAATGGTGCTTAAGATACTGGCATCACCACCTGTCTGCTTATCCTGCTTATTCGTCCATTTAAGTCAGTGATTTTTGCAGAAACTTTCTGCTGAGGATAAAGCAACTTCGAAGGACTCTTCCAGGGACTGTGGACCTGCCAACAGTGCTTAACAGAAGTGAAATGTTCATGTAATGAGAGGAGAATTACTGCTGCTCACATTTCAAGAACAAGAGAAAGAAGTCCCATATTAATGCCCAATGTCAAGTCTCCAGATTAGAGCTTTTGGAGAATATTCTTTAGTCACCTTTTAAAAGCAAATCAAACTGGCGGTGAGGTTGGTGTACACCCGAGTATTGAGACGAAAGAGACCTACCATCAAGAGAAGAGTGGATAGATAAAATGCTAGAAATCACGAGGACGAACAAACTAACATCATTAGTTTCCAAGACACAAGGTAGATATATAAAAACAACAGACTGGACTCCTTTCACAGAATGGTTGAAGGAAAACTGTGACGGCGTGAGTGGCGCCACCTATGTGTAGAACTGTTAGTTGCAAGATTTAAACTCTTGTATCATGCTTAATCCTGCCTTTTTACCCTGCTTATGTATAGTTGGATGGATTGGTTACTTATAGCTGTCAATCAGTGCTGTTTGGCTCCACCTCTTCCTGCAGGAGGGGAGTGCTTCTTTTCTTTTCATTCTGCCATCAGAGTTTCCACCAGATGGACATGAGTAAGAGACTTGACTCTAAAAGCCCCTGACTAAATTACCTCTCAGCACCAGTTCTAAGGTTTTTTTTACCCTTGAGACTTGTGCTTCATGTTCAGACCAACCTGAATGACTCTGGAAGTCTCAAGCACCTTCAAACCGGTTCTTTTGGCACCAGAGGAAGATCCTGAGTCTTCAAACATAGGCTATCTGAACTGGGGTTGTGGTTTGCTCCGGCATTCACAGCCATTGAGGAAAGAGGAAACTTGGAAAAGCTACTCAGCTTCAAACACCTTGGACGCAGGACTAACTGAGACTGTAACGTATATTTTCCTTCACCCCTCTGAAGTTTCCAGCTCATTGCTTTAAAGAAATAACTCTTTGTGATCAATAAAACTTATTTTGAGTTATTTACAGCGTTTAAGGTTTTTGAGAGTTCCAGTTTCCTATAGGAGGGCAAAAAACAATCCCCTGGGGAAAGATGCCACGTCCATCCCTCCTTCATTAAGAATAATAGCCCCCAGGCGCGACGGCACAAAAACAAAGTAAAATTATTAATCTAAAAAGAAGAGAGCAGACAGAAGATGCCATCGCTGGGTGAGCAGAAAGCAGCAGTAAAAAAAGACTATAACAAGCTTGGAAAACTAATACAAATCCCCCTTTCCTAACCTTATCTGTCCTCCCCATATCTTCCATCCCTTTCTTGCCACATTCCTAGCAATAGGTTGTTGCCAATCACCACTTGGACCACCTTGATTGGCTTGTGCCAGAGCCTTTGCAGTTCCATCTTTAAATTCTTGTATCATGTCAACTTTTCCAGCTGTTTCTCTTCAATCTTGCTGTCAAGAAACAACTGGAAAAGCTGACATGATACGAGAATTTAAAGATCGAACTGCAAATACTCTGGCACAAGCCAGTAAAGTAAAGTAAAGTAAAGTAAAGTAAAGTAAAGTAAAGTAAAGTAAAGTAAAAAGTAAAGTAAAGTAAAGTAAAGTAAAGTAAAGTATTATTATTATTATTATTATTATTATTATTATTATTATTATTCCCTTCTAACCTTTAATTATCCCTTTCCCCTCTTTCCAGCAATTCATTTTCCAGAGTCCCCCCCCCCCACACACACACACACCTTTAAAGTAAATTTGTTTGTTGGAAACTTATAATAAAAATATTATAAAAAAATAAATAAAGCAAAGCAAAGCAAACTTATTGAAAGCTTCCATGCCAATACATGTGAAGTTGGTGCAAAACAGATCAGATTTGCAAACACACACGCGCGCACACATACCAACACAGTTTTAGAAAATCTTTTTGTATTAAAATAAAATGCACCAAGACTCCTCAATTTTCACCTCGAAATTCCTATGAATGTCTGCACAGAATTTCTCCAAATATCAATACTATAATTAAAATATATATATATGGTTTAAAAGTGGACAAAAGATCAAAGGACACTTAATAGAATTTAATAGAATGCCAACTTTTTTTTAAAAAAATACAATACAACTGTTTGGTTCACTCCTGTCACGATAAATAAATAGTGGACAAAAACTACACTGTTATTTATCTTTTCTTCCATATCAGAAAAAAGGCACACATATCTATATACTCAAGTATAAGCAGAGTTTTTCATCCCTTTTTTAAGGCTGAAAACGCCCCTCTCGATTTGTACTCAAGACAAAGTTTTTTATTGTTTTACTCTGTTGTTGTTGTTGTTGTTGTTATTATTATTAATTTATTATTTTTCTCTATTATTGTTTTGATTACATTTATTATTTTACTCGATTTATTGTTATTGTTATCATTACATTTGTTATTTTTTCTATTTATTATAATTACATTTATTATTTCATTATATTTATTACTATTGTTAGTATTACATTTATTATTTGACTATTACTATTTTATTACATTTATTTTTTAACTCTCTGTTATTATTGGAAGGATACATAAGCAGCACATTGACATTGAAGATAGTTATAATAATGGTTTTATGTAAATATTCAAAAACATTGAACCTACTGATGCCTCAATTAATACAATTTTCTTGGTAACTATTTTTATTTTGAAATCTACCACTAGCTGCTGCATTTCCCATCCTTGGCTTATACTTGAGTTAATGCATTTTCCCAGTGTTTATGGTAAAATTAGATTTCTTGGGTTATATTCGGGTCAGCTTATATTCGAGTATATATGGTAATTAGGATGTGAGGACAAAATAACCAAGTATATATATATATATATATATATATATATATATATATATATATAGGAAAAGGGTGTTTTGTGAAGACCAGGGATGAATCCATAGATTTCCAACCCATACCACTTTTGCACTTGTTCTCCCTTACTCTGTGAGTTGATTTGTGCACCAAAAATATGCATTCAGAAGTGTGTTTTAATGTATTTCGGTATC
Organism: Anolis sagrei ordinatus; assembly: GCF_025583915.1. NCBI lineage: Eukaryota > Metazoa > Chordata > Lepidosauria > Squamata > Anolidae > Anolis > Anolis sagrei. Next base: position 19,944,057 of record NW_026844478.1, read on the forward strand.
CCCGCACCCATCCCCAGAATACATTTCCCTTCTCTTAAGGAAGACTTTTGAATTTGCTGGAAATTCATCAGATATTTTGCTGAGAATGGCTGCTCCATTATGCTTTGGATTTCCATGGCAACCCTGCTCATAATCAAGTAGGAAGTTAGCTTCGCATTGCCTAAATTTATGTCAATTTTGCATGTCGTTTTAATGAAACCAAAGAATTAACTGATACTATTTTGGCCTCTCCTTTTTTACTTAGGGCGTTCTCTCTGCTCATGAGCTTTACAAATCACATACTGCTCCTTGATGTGTATATTACTATTTCACATGTGATTTTTTTTTGCTATTCTGTAAACAATAAAACCAGGTGAAAATTTTGTGAAGAATTTTCACCTGCTTCTTCTCATTCGCATTCTTTTCATCGGGGTTTCTGAACACTCAGAAACATGTGGTTCAACTTTTTCTCAAATATTTTAGAATATTTTCCCATCCCTATATTCATCTCTCCTATAATTTTTAATTCTGAAGAACATTGGGGCGGGGGGCTTAAAGATGCCTTAAAGAGCCAGACTCAGGAGTATATACAAAAGAATAGTTTATTAGTACAAAGCAAAAGAGACTCAGAGACACTTGCTTCAGTGCCTCTAGTCAAAACTCAAAAGTATCAGCAGTTTCTAGCTTGAAAAACAAACTAAGGCAATAATCCGGATTATCCAGGAAAAAGATCCGGATTAAACCGCAGTACTTCCAAAGTTCCACAAAATTACACAGCAAATGAAGGATGATCAAACAAACAAACAAAGTCCGAAGTCGAAGAAAGCCGACTGCAAATTTGCGAAGTTCCAAAATCCAGGAGGCAGCGTCGTCGTCAAAAGCAGTCCGAAGTCAAGGAAAGGGGAAATCTGCACTCACGATAATCCAAGCCGAGTTGTAACACAAAGGTAAACAGCAACCTGCAGATCCAGGACGCAAGCCCAACACGAAAGCGGCAGCGACAAGACCCAAGGCACGAAACCAACACTTTGCCTACTGCAAAGTTCTTCCATTTCAGTGCCTACTTTTATCTTACAACTCATCATCCGATGATGAGCTGCCCTCCACCCCGTCATCATCACTTACAGCTGGCTTAGCTTCTTCACCTGAATGCCGACACCCATCTCTCCAACTCTTCCATCTCTTGTCAAGACTTAGTTCTCTCCACAAATCCCCAGTATCTCCCAATTGCCAATCCCCACCACCAGAAAACCCTGCAAACATGTCACTAGACATTGGTTGAGTACACCCATCCTGAACCTCTTGCACTTTAGTCCAATCCAGTGATTCATCCTCATCCCCATCACTCCCAGACCCATCATTCCCAGAGAAACCCATGAAATCCTCCTCTTCTGTGGGAGCAGTAAGTATATCCCGAATCTTCTTTCTCTGTCGCTCCTCATCTGATTCCTGCTCCCGAGTAACCCTCTTAGTTCCCCTATTCCCATCCACTGTATCTCCTTCCTCCTCCTCTCATTCACTCTCAGAAAACCCCTCGAAGGAATCTTCATCCATTGGTGACATAAGTATATCTTGGATCCTCTTCCTCTGTTGCTCCTCTTCTAACTGCTGAGCACTTCTCTTCCCTCTTCCGGCACCTTTACTACCAGTTGCAGTGTTGCCAACAGACTCTACTCCAACAGGGGCAGTATTTGTGACCGTAATACAGTACTATTCTCATGGGTGAATCTGAAGTCTTTTGAAGGACACGGTCAATTTCAATCTCTCCTATGTTTAAAGGTTTTCAATGCCAATACTATTCCATCCTGAATGTGAAGTAATTTGCATTTTTAGCAAAACCTTAGTTAAAAAAATGAATTCATATTAAGTCATCAGTTCCTGCTCCCCTCCCTGAACGTGTTCCAGCTTTATCATAATGGGGACAAAATGGAATAAACAATACATTATTATCTCACATACATACTGCCATAAGCCCTTTGTAGAAATGTGAGATAATAATAATAATAATAATAATGTATATATTTATATACATTATAATAATTATTATAATATATTATAATATTATAATAAAAATAATAATGTATATATTTATATATGGATCTGCGTGCATCATTCAAAAATACATCACACAGTCCTAGACGCTTGGGAAGTGTTTGATGTGTGATTTTGTGATACGAAATCCAACATATAGATCTCCTTTTCTATGACATACTGTGGATATATAAGCCAACCCGAATATAAGACAAGGCATCTAATTTTCCCACAAAAAAAAAAGCAAAACTGGCAAAACTTATTGACTCAAGTATAAGCTGAGGGTGGGAAATGCAGCAGTTATGGGTAAATCTATGTATATAATAAAAGTCAGTGTTTGTATGCGGAGGACGGGAGGTGTATGTGACACCGTTCTGATTGGCTGCTACTGTGGTACAATTTGCATATGGTCTCTGATTGGCCACCCTGTGGTCCATACCAAGGACGGATCAGGACCAAACTTGGCACACAAAGGCCCAATGGCCCACTTTCCAACCTGGTGTGGTTTAGGGCAGGATGGGCCATGAATGATGGGATTTGCAGTACCTTCACCCAATTCACTTCCCACAGAACTTTGTAGCCCCTACAAATCACAGACCAGGTCCAAACTTGGCACACAGAGTACTCATGACCCACTCTACATCCTGATGCAGTTCTAAGGGGGATGGACCATGGATGATGGGACTTGCAGTACCTTCACTCAATTACTGAAACCACTGCGACCCTCATCCAATGATTGATCAAGACCAAACTTGGCACACAAAGCCCCCATGACCAACTCTATATCCTGCTGCAGTTTGGGGGAGGGTGGACCATGGATGATGGAACTTCAAGTACCTTCACTCACTTCCTGAAAACAATGCAACCATCATCCAATGACCCTGGCATTAGTGTTTACAGCCTGGCGGCCATGTTTACATTTGCTATCACCACTGATGGATGTGCACTGTTTTATTCTGAGTTTTATGTTGCTGTTACATGTTTATATGTTTTATTGCATTGTATTTTTCTTGAGTTTTATGTCATGTCTTGTTTTAGGTACCTTGTGCCTTGTGTAAACCGCCCCGAGTCCCTTCAGGGAGAGGGTGGCAGGACATAAGAATAGGTGAAGGTAAAGGTTTTCCCCTGACATTAAGTCCAGTCATGTCCGACTCTGGGGGTTAGTGCTCATTTCCATTTCTAAGCCAAAGAGCTGGTGTTGTCTGTAGACACCTCCAAGGTCTTGTGGCCACTTGCATGAGTGCATGGAGCACCATTACCTTCCCGCTGCAGCAGTACCTATTGATCTACTCACATTTGCATGTTTTCGAACTGCTAGGTTGGCAGAAACTGGGGCTGACAGTGGAAGCTCACGACGCTCCCTAGATTTACAACCTTTTTTCAGTCAACAAGTTTAGTAGCTCAGCGGTTTATGCCACTGCGCCACCGGGAAATACAATGATATTATTATTATTATTATTATTATTATTATTATTATTATTATTATTATTTAAATAGCACAATAGCAATTATGAAGAGTATAACATAATACAACCCTACTAGTTAAAAATTCAGTGCAATGCAATAATGACTGCAACAATGGAAATAAACATCTCAGAAATTGTTTTATTTATTTTTATACAAATTGCATCATTTCTTCTATTTCTCCTGGTATAGATAACATGGATACATGCAGTCCAGAATTAAGACTAGCAACTGTTTTTCCAGTTTTGTTAGAAACTAAAGCACTTCATCAGAGGGAAACACACACACACACACACACACAGAGAGAGAGATAACACTATGCCCATCACGGTATGTGTTCTTTCATGTTGCTTGTCATATCTATACTATAATTTAAAATGTTTGTCTCTGTCGATCTGTCTGTTTTGCTGTACAAAACCACCTGCCTGATTACAGTATCACCAAACTTGATATGTTATGCAATGAAACTAAAACGAAGACAGCAGTAAAGTTTGGGATGCAATCTGTCGATGACTTTTTTTTTACATGCATTGCAAATAAACACTCTGAATTTCGATGTTGTTATTGGGGCTGTTAAATTTTCCGGAGCTAATCAGACCATTGTGGCTAATCAGACCATTATCACAAGCTATAATAATAATAATAATAATAACAACAACAAAAAATCCCATTTTCCCTTCTTCATCATCAAATATAACAGCAGCCCAACCTTGGGGCAGAGGGGGACACTGAATCACTTACTTACTTACTTACTTACTTACTTACTTACTTACTTACTTAGGCGATCCCTCATAGTCCGAGGATGATGGTCCTCCAAGTTCGGTGTCCTGGGGCTGGGTTCATAGGTGGCTGTGGAGCCCTATTCTTGACCTGCATCTTCTCCCACAGTGAGGACATTGGTTTCCAGGTGGGAGGCGGTCTACCCCTCTATACTGTCTTGGTGAGACTACACCTAGAATACTGTGTCCCATTCTGGGCACCACAATTTAAGGGAGATGTTTTCAAGCTGGAATGTGTCCAGAGAGAATGCTTCTGGAACATGGACATACAGCCCAGAAAATTCACAGCAACTCAGTGATTCCAGCCATGAAAGCCTTCGACGACATATTAGGAAAGATGTTGGATTTAGAGAGGGGAAAAAAAGGAAAGAAGATCTATTCCAAGCAGAACTCATGTCACATAGCCAGAAATCTTTAGTGAGAACTTGGAACCAGGTCAAGGAACCCATGAAAAGAAGAAAGGCTGCTAGTAGGAGGGGAGTATCACTAGACACGCTGGTCAACCGCCAAGAGGATCACTGGAATAACTTAAGCTACCCCAATTAGTCCTACTAGGGAGAGAATAAGATCAAAGGAACGAGGAGTTGTTAGGATAAACTGTCAGCCTGGCAGTATTAAGCTCCCGCAATGGGTTACAAAGGACAAATTAAAGGAATCTTCGGAGATGTTGTAGCTGGTGCCAGAAGCGATGTTGCCTCCCACTCAAAAGAAACAGGCCCCAAAGTTTCTGATTTGGCCTCTTCTGTAGAGGATTAGCAAGCAGTATATGAAATGAAACAATTCATTAATCCTTCGTGCTTGTACCATCGTGCCAACTAACTGGTTTGGGACATGTGCCACTCAGTATTCATTTCACAGACAGCATGTGTTTGGGGATATTATCAGTGATTGACTCATATTAGGTAATAGATTTCTTATGCATGAGACTGACATCATTTAGATATTGTCTGGGGTGATGGATAGTTTTCAGTCATTCTCCTGCTTGCAAGCAGCACGGTGGGTTTATCTTTCCAGTTCCAGATTTTAGCTGCTCTATTTACTAACGTAGTATGTCCCCGCTGCATGGCAATGCATTGGACATGAGGACAAAGCAATATCCGGATGCATCCCTTGATTGGCACTAAATTGTGACTAATCAGACCACTATCACAAGCTATAATAATAATAATAATAATAATAATAATAATAATAATAATAATAAGTTATTTATACCCTGCTACCATCTCCCAAGGGACTCAGTGCGGCTTACAATTGGACATGAGGACAAAGCAATATCCAGATGCATCCCTTGATTGGCACTAAATTGTGGCTAATCAGACCACTATCACAAGCTATAATAATAATAATAATAATAATAATAATAATAATAATAATACTTTATTTATACCCCGCTACCATCTCTCAAGGGACTCGGTGCGGCTTACATGAGGCCGAGCCCACGTGTATCAATAATAAAAGCAATAACAACAAATAGTACAAAACAATAAAATAAAACTCATAACAAAAATAAGCAATAAACATTAACAGTAACACAACAACATTTAAAACCTATGGCCAGGCCAAATGTAATAATTAAAATTTAAAGATAATGCTGAGCATGAACAGATGAAATATGAACTAGGATAGAGTTTTCAGAGAGGGATGGGGCGTGCAGACATTCCTAGATCCATAGTAAAGTGCATTTAGAGGACATATTGCTGGGAGTTTCCTTATTCTGGGAAGGCACACTGGAACAACCACGTTTTCAGGCTCCTCCTAAAGACTGCCAAAGTTGGGGCATGCCTGATGTCCTTGGGGAGTGAGTTCCAGAGTCGAGGGGCCACCACTGAGGTCCTCTCCCTCGTCCCCACCAATCGTGCCTGCGATGGAGATGGGAGCGTGAGCAGGGCCTCTCCAGATGATTGAGGGGGTTGTGTGGGTTCGTACACAGAAATACGGTCATGCAGGTAGGAGGGTCCCAAACCGTTCAGGGTTTGGGACCCTCCTACCCTCCTACAAAATGAAACAACGATGAGAATATGTTAAGGTTATTATTTGATTCTGTCAGTACTATAGTTTTACTAGCGTGAAATATAGTTTATAGTTTTTTAAACTCTGTGTGTCCAGTGTAGGATGTACTGCTATGTAATGCTATGCAAGAATTAAAGGCATAGAGTGATTTACTGCCTAGAGAGTGAACTGTGAGCTTTTCCTGTATATGTCACATATTTCAATGACGTGGATTTGAGATAACGGACTGCTGGGCGTTCTCTTCTAGCCATGCTGGAGAAGAAGCAAGATGTGTGTGTGATTTCTCTTGTACATAGTTACGGTATGTTTGTTATTTTTGTAGCTTGTAGAAAGTAACTAAATAAAATGTGCCACTTCCAGGCTTTGAAGTTGATTGAAGACTGCACACTTTGTTTTCATTGCGTGCCTCATAGCAGTTACTCTGAGGCCGAATTTTACTGACAGATTCTAAAATCAATTAGAATTATAGTCACCTGCTTTTTAAAAGTCAAATATTTAGTGGAGTTGATTGCTTTGCCGAGAAGGTAATGTACGAGGGTTGGAACTTTAATAGTGCCAACACTGCTGTAAAGATGCCATGCAACGAAACCAAAGAATGTCGCATAAACCGCATGTTAGTTACATACCTTCCTTACCTCTGAGCAAAAAGACTCACCCTTTTTACATCACACGCATGCAGAGGCGGCCCTAGGTAATTTTCAACGGTAAACAAACAGTATCCCGCCCCAACCAATCACTGATATGTATTTTCTGTTTGTCGTGGGAGTTCTGTGTGCCATATTTGGTTAAATTCCATCATTGGTGGAGTTCAGAATGCTCTTTGATTGTAGGTGAACTATACATCCCAGTAACTACAACTCGCATATGTCAAGGTCTATTTTCCCCCAAAAGTGCCTCAAGAGCACCCCTGGGCAAAATCAACTGTACCGCAAATGTTTACTTTGTGTAATGGATTGAGCCACCCCTGCACGCATGCATAGTGATGCAAAGAACTAAGCCTCGTATTAGCTTGTGGTCTAATGTAAGTGTTGTCATGATTTTTTCAAAACAAGAACAATAGAGTTGGATAAAGATTGAATGTGCCAGAGGTCATAAAGTCATATGCGCAAATCCTGTGTTTCAGGCCAGCTCACAAATCGTATGGTGTCGATCACTGTCTGCGAGTGCGACAACAGCATTCACTTCTACTTAACTGACACTAGGACGACTTGGCTGATGCATGTCTGCCACATTTTGGCATCCTTCGTTGAAGGCTTTTACCCACCTTGACACTGTTCTGTAAGGCAATGCAGATTCCCCGCAAGCCTCTTGAAGGCCTTGCTGACAATATTGTGCTGTATGACCTGAGCTGCTCATTTATTTATTTATTTACAGTATTTATATTCCACCCTTCTCACCCTGCAGGAGACTCAGGGTGGATTACAATGTACATATACATGGCAAACATTCAATGCCATAGACACACAACATATATAGACAGACACAGAGGCAATTTAACATTCCAGCTTTTCTTGGGAGTATTCTGGCCACCAGGGGAGCTGTCACTTCACCAACCATTTATGGCACTGATGAAGTACTTCCTCATTCTTTGCATGCTTACTGGAGATTTTTATGGCCTTGTAAATTAGTTAAATTTGCCTCCTTGCATAAGCGGTACCTACATTTCCTAATTCACAGATGCAACTGTCTTTTGGGCTGCAAAGGTCGACAGCAAGCTCCACAAATTGGTCGGATGCTCACTCCAACCTAAGCTGCCTTCGAACTCATGACCTTTCAGTCAGTAGTGATCGTGATGCAGCCGACTCCCAGCCAGCTGTGTCACAGTCCCAGTTTAGGGCTTTATAGGCCAAAGCCAGCACTTTGAATTGTGCCCGGAAGCAAATAGGCAGCCAGTGGAGTTGACATAACTGTTGCAATCCAGAGCAGGGAACGAGGCCCTAAGATAACTATCCACCACACTTGGCTGTGAAAAACAATCCTTTTTTATTGAAGAAAAATGGTTACAAAATAAAGGAAAAATGCAAGTCAAAGCCACAGCAAAATCAGCAAACATGAATTTAAATGGACAAAGCAAAACCAAAAGCCTCACTGTGAAATACTGGAACCTGTTAGCAATCCACTAACCGTACTTGATATCCTAGAAATCTTCCCAAACTATGGCCAGGGAACCGGGAGAACTGCCAAGGTCTTCATCAATTCTGAAACGATGCCTGAACTGAGACAGTCAGCCCGGCGTAAGGCAATTAAAATTCAAGAATTGGTTCCGTGAACCGCCCTTCTGTTTTGAAGCCAATGTTTTTAATTCTTGAATTCGGGAGGATCGACGCAAACTGAGTGATTTACTTCTGTCTTCCCAAATTTGGCCCCTTCTGTTGTCATTACAGTTAACAGGTGCAGAAGGGAGGGAAAGTTCAAGGTCTCCCTCTGAAACATTCTCATGAACACTGGTACTTTCATTTTCCAAATCTACAGAAGTTCCTTCCTCACTAATTTCAGGAACATTGGCATTTTCCAAACCTACAGCAGTTTCTTCCTCACTAATTTCAGGAGCATTGACATCAAAAGGTACATTTCCATTAGCATCAGTAAATATACTTTCATTAGCATCAGGAGGAACAAACAGAGAATCAGGTTCAAGTTCAAACTCAGGCTGAACCCCAACAATAACATGGGAGTTTTGTGCTCTCTGTATGCCGCCACAGTTATTAATCTAGCTGCCTCTTGTTGGACTATTTGAAGTTTCCGAACAGACTTCAAAGGCAACTCCATGTAGAGAGCGTTGCAGTAGTCTATCCTGGACATGACGAGACTGTGGACCACAGTGGCCAAGTTTGACTTCCCAATGTACGGGCACAGCTTGCACACTGTGCTAAGCCTGGCCCAAAACATGACTTATTATTGCTCATATCTCTTTCTCATTGCTTCTGCAGCCTCTTCCTCGTTCAGTTGGGGAATGCCAATGAAACAAGTGGCTGAACTTTCTCCAACTGGAAGCATTGTGACATGGGGAGAAGGGAAATAGCCAACAGCAAGCTGATGCAGAAGAGAGCATTAGTAAGAAATTGAGCCAGGCCAAGATTAAAGAATTCAGTATTGCTCTTATGCATTGGCTGCATAGTTCAGAAAGCAGCCTTGGGAAAACTATTGTTATAGAGCTAAAATTTAGGGGTCTTTGCCAGGAGGCAGAGACCAAATAGACTCATCAAAGAGTTCTTTTTTCCCTGGCGAGACAGAGAAGCATCCCATATTTTTCCCTGATTTCCCAATGAAAAGTCTCACCAGTTGAAGAAGAGCCATCGAAGTTTAATGCGATTCAGCTGAAACCGGATGCAAAGCTGCAATCATTCGCCAAGCTAAGCATGAGGGGAATACACCAATACAGTCATATTTATAGCAAATTCAAAGTTGTAGAGTTCAAACTCCCCACTCTGGCTTCCCTGTTGTTCCCTGCCATGATTGGGCGATGGGCTCCAGTGGTCCGTAGGAACCAATGGGGAGACCTCTGCCACCTGGTGGCGACAGCCAATCAGGAGGAATGGAGGCGGGATGAGGGAGCACAAAACAAAGGAATGCCATGTGCTCTGTGAGACAAAGGGTCAATATGTGTCCTGATCCTTCCTGGCTGTGAGACAGGGGAACAATGATGGCAGCCTGAGATTAATGCTAAGTAAACAAAAGCAGAGGGGGGAGGTTTCCCCTTATCTTACAGAAACTTTTGTCAAACAATGCTTTACTCTAGTGGGCCATCTTCCGAGGCTAGAGATAAGAATCTCCTTCTTTTATCCATGCAAAAGTGTCTTTGGCAGGAGGTTTCAGTCTTTTGTTTCTGAAAGCCAGGGGGTTCCCTTACATATTTCTTTGGAGGGAGAAGGGGCAAATGGTCAGGAATACAAGGAAACATAAAAACCATACAGAAATTATACACAGGGAAATCATATGCAGCTATCTTCCCATCCGGGACCCCAGAGAGAGATTAATAATACCAATTATAAAAAGCAGACGATATCAGGACACAGCATGAATTCATAAGTTGTCTTGAAGAAAGTTCATGGGTAGAGAGTGAGTCCTTGAAGAGAGTGAAGTCCAGGAATGTAGCAAAATTCAAAAATCCAGACAAAGGGAGTCTATGGAGTTCCACTGGGTCAAGACACAAAGCCCTGCAGCACTAGGATGGAAGCCGGTCCCATGGTCCTTGGAAAACTACAGCTCTCTCTCTCTCTCTCTCTCTCTCTCGAGAGGCAGAGACCCCAAGGTCTAGCCATTCCCAAAGTTTCATGGGGTCCTCATTGTTTGTTAAGGCCTTGACAAATTGACGAAGACTTAACCCCTATTGTGCAGTCTGGTACCTTTGTCCTTTGCAGAACTATAAGTCACCATCCCTTGTTAGGGGGGGGGGTCATGCTCGGCTTCACTATGAGGTCTTCTTTCATCTCAGGTAGTATCCTGCTTAAAGGCAGCAAAAACAAAGCTTTGCAGAACCTGTAAGTATTCAAGACTGGTTAGCAAACAGAACTCAGGAAGCTTTCAGCTATGCAATTATACTATGTGTGCCCATCCACACTTATGGGTGAGCTTGCCCATTCTGTTTGTCAATGAAAGCAATGATACCTTAGGAGAGAAAATGACCTCCAAGGTTCTGTGTATCATACTTTGTAAATTTGGTAGCATGATGAGAATTTAAAGCAGCTACAGCTGATCAAACAAGCCAAAGTACAACATGATTGTACAAGGAGATGCACCTCAGTTTGTATTGTTTTGGATTTCACCTGATGCTCCTCGCTCCCCAAACACAAAGATTAAGAGCAGTTGTCTTCTTCTTCTTTTCTCTCAAAAGCCACAAAGGCATCATCTGAAGTTCTGATACTTTCGAAAGATATTAGTTAAACGTGTTTGCTTAACAACAGAAGAACAGATACCTATTGTATTCTTGCTCAAAACTATCATTTATCTTACACCGAAGAAAGCCAACATGACCTATTTTTCTCCTTTTACAGAAAGAAAAATACCTTTGAGAACAAATTGGATGTGGTATAACAAGACGTGCCCCATATATATATATATATATATATATAGAGAGAGAGAGAGAGAGAGAGAGAGAGAGAGAGAGAGATTCATATTCTCCATTTTCGGATAGGACTATGATAAAGAAGGTGCAACATGTATCTAAAAAACTGGAGACAAAAAGAGAGAGATTGCTGGGCCTGATTTCATTGAAAAGAAAAATGTAATGAGAATCCATAACAGCACATGAGATTCAAGGTATTTTACTCCATTTGGATATATTATCCTGCCAGTGCCCACGATTTAAGTATTTTCTTTGAAGGGCCATATTGTGAGAACTCCTAGACATGGTTTTGTTGGCATGGGTGTTGCTATTAATTCATTTAAAAATTAGGAGCCAATGAAAAATACTATTTCTCCCTCTCTATTCTGTTATATGACTCTGGATGCCATTAGGAGTTTTCAAGGAGAGAGTGGTTCTTTCGTAGGTGGTTCTTTCATTCACATCATTCCAGTTATGTGTGGAATTAGAACTGTTGCACAGCTCTCATGAATAGCCCAGATTTGGAAATGTTCATACTAAACACAACAACACACAGTCCTGGATGCTTGGTAAGTGTTCAACTTGTGATCTTGTGATATGAAATCCAGCATATTTATCTCGTTTGCTGTGACATACTGTGTTTTTGTGTCAGTAAAATAATAATAATAATAATAATAATAATAATAATAATAATAATAAACTTTATTTATATTCTACCCTTCTCCTCTAGGAGACTCAGAGTGGATTACAGCCATTTACATGCATAGGAGAACATTTGATGCCTTTACAACTATATACAATTACACACAAACACAAACAAAGGCAGAGGTTTCTCCTTTCATTTCTGGCTTCTGGAGACGCTGCTCATCTTTGGCTCTGGGGAGGTGCTTTTTTCTCCATTTTCAAGTCAAGAAGCCCGTGTTATCACCGCCTGGTTGTGTGACCAGCATGATTGTTTGGAGCATCTCTTTGCCTTTTCCTACCAAAGCAATACCTATTTATCTACTCACATTTGCATGTTTTTGAACTGCCAAGTTGGCAGAAGCTGGAGTTTGCAGATGAGAGCTCACCCCATCTCACAGATTCGAACTGTCAATCTTCAGATCAGCAGTTCAGCCAATGTTCAGGTCAGCAGTTCAGCAGCACAATGGTTTACCCCAGGGGTCCTCAAACTAAGGCCCGGGGGCTAGATACGGCCCTCCAAGGTCATGTACCCGGCCCTCGCTCAGGGTCAACTTAAGTCTGAAATGACTTGAAAGAACACAACAACAACAACAATCCTATTTCATCAGCCAAAAGCAGGCCCACACTTCCCATTGAAATACTAATAAGTTTGTATTTGTTAAAATGGTTCTTCATTTTAATTATTGTATTGTTTTAATGTGTTTTTTGCACTACAAATAAGATATGTGCAGTGTGTATAGGAATTCATTAATGGGTTTATTTTTCCAAATTATAATCCGGCCCTTCAACTGTTTGAGGGACTATGACCTGGCCCTCTGTTTAAAAAGTTTGAGGACCCCTGGTTTAACCCATTGTGCCACCACAATCGGTTAAACATACACACACACACACAAAGAGCAATAAAGCAAAACAATTTAAAAAACTACCTAGAAGAATCCTCTACCTTGTGTGACAGTGGAGCAGAACAAACAACACAGCATCTGTAATAATAATAATAATAATAATAATAATAATAATAATAATAATAATAATAATAATAGCAATAATAATAAAGAAAAACTCAGCCATTATCAGGACCTCAAAATTGAACTGCAAAGGCTGTGGCATAAACCAGTACAGGTGGTCCCATTGGTCATCGGCACACTGGGTGCTGTGCCAAAAGATCTCAGCTGGCACTTGGAAACAATGCACATTAACAAAACCATGATCAGTCAACTGCAAAAGGCCACCTTACTTGGATTTGTGCGCATCATTCGAAAATACATCACACTGTTCTAAATGCTTGGGAAGTGTTTGACTTGTGATTTTGAGATACGAAAATCAGCATATATATCTCATTTGCTAGGAGCCCCTGGTGGCACAGTGGGTTAAACCCCTGTGCTGGCAGAACTGAAGACTGACAGGTCGCAGGCTGGAATCTGGGGAGAGGCGGATGAGCTCCCTCTATCAGCTCCAGCTCCTCATGCGGGGACATGAGAGAAGCCTCCCACAAGGATGATAAAACATCAAATCATCCAGGCGTCCCCTAGGCAACGTCCTTGCAGACGGCCAATTCTCTCACACCAGAAGTGACTTACAGTTTCTCAAGTTGCTCCTGACACGACAAAATAAATAAATAAATCTCATTTGCTGTGTCATATTGTGTTTTTGTGTCAGTAAAACAACATTATTTTTGTACCCCGTCTTTATCTCCCCAAAGGGGTGGCTTACACATGGCACAAAGTGCCTAAAACAACACATAAAATAATTAAAAACACACAGTACAGTACAAGATAGATCAGTAGTGTATCAAACAACAATTTGAACTCAAAACAGTGCCGAATAACCAATAGTGTCAACTGTCTTAAAATCATGGCCAACTGTAAACAAGAAGAAGGGAAAAGGATAGTGGAAGTTGTAGCTAAGGAACAAGGGCAGGGGATGAAAGTGCTGTGCTGTATCAAAATTGCAGACCATTGGGCTAGACCAGTGGTTCTCAATTTTCCTAATGCCAGGACCCCTTAATACAGTGCCTCAGTACTATACCTTTGTAGACTGTTTTTATGTACAACTAAGAGAAAATATATTCAATAAAAATTATTTATAAAAAAAATACAGTGCCTCATGTTGTGGTGACCCCCAACCATAAAATTATTTTTTTTGCTACTTCATAACTGTAATTTTGCTCCTGTTATGAATTGTAATGTGAATATCTGATATGCATGATGTATTTTCACTCACTGGACCAAATTTCGCTCAATATCCAATACGCCCAAATTTGAACACTGGTGGGGCTGGGGGAGGGGGGGGGGGTTGATTTTGTCATTTGGGGGTTGTAGTTGCTGGGATTTATAGTTCACCTGCAATCAAAGAACATTCTGAACTCCACCAGCAATGGAATTGAACCAAACTTGGCACACAGAACTTCCATGACCATCAGAAAATACTGGAAGGATTTGGTGGGCACTGACCTTGAATTTTGGAGTTCTATTTCACCTACATCTAGAGAGCACTGTGGACTCAGTGATGGATCTGGACCAAACTTGATATGGATACTCAATATGCCCAAATGTGAACACTGGTGGAGTTTGGGGGAAATAGACCTTGACATTTGGGAGTTGTAGTTGCTGGGATTTATAGTTTACCTACCATCAAAGAGCATTCTGAACCCCACCGACAATAGAATTGGGCCAAATTTCCCACACAGAACCTCTATGACCAACAGAAAATACTGTTTTCTAATGGTCTTTGGTGACCCCTCTGACGCCCTCTTGTGACCCCCCAGGTTGAGAAACGCTGGGCTAGACATTTCCAAAGGCTTGTCTGTATGCTTGCCCACACTGCCCTGCCTCATGCACAGAGGAAGAATGGTTTAAAGCTACAGACAACGCAGTTGCTGTTGCCTGTTTTTGGTGCAATACTGTCTAAATCCCTTTATTTTATCAGTTTTAGAGAAACTATTTTATCAATTTTAGAGAAACTATTTCATGCAATGCTTTTGATACAGAATAAAAAATAAATTAAAAAAAACTGAGGAAAGTAATGAAATGCAAGGAAGTCCACTTGTCTTTGCAAACCAAAGTAATCCAAGGAAGCAATTTAATAATAAGCAGCCATTTCATAGATGTGCTACTATTTCAAGCATAATTCTCTCTCCCTGTACCCGAAAACCTAGTTTTCATCCCTTAAAAGAGCGTAAGCACTGCCGAGTTCTCCATTCCCATGGGAACATTGTTCAGAGCTGAAGTGAGCTATGTGACCTGTTTAAGCTGCCAGGAAGTATTAGTATTTCTTTAAAATGGAGATCAGGAATGAAGGACAAAGGCAGAGAATTAGACCTTTCCACTTCCTTGACAAGAAGGCAGTATAAGGCAACGTGGTATTTCCCAAGGTACTCACGCATTTCACAACTTATTTTACCACTTTTATAGGATCTAGGAACCTTTGCCTGAAAGATCACCTTTTCCTGTGCAATAGAAAAGTTGGAGGAGGGAAAAAAATGCTTTCCTGTAATCTCCGTCTTAGGAATTGCTCAGTTCTCATTGTCAGCAGGAGGATCTGCTGACTAAATATGAGACCTTTTGCAGGAGGATAATCTTTTTTTCATTATTATTATGTTGTAGCATCTCCTTAAGCATGTAAATCCGATTTTGATTAACTTTAAAACAGATCCCTGAGCAACCCGGAGATGAGTTCATTTTAAAAAGCAGTTGCAACAGCCAGGTAAAGAAAAATGTTCTCTATTTAATATGATCTAACAGTCACAAAAGCCTCCTGCTGGGAGACTCCCATTTGGGAAAAGCTGCTTTCCGTTAATTATTAAATCCAGTTTTTAAGTCTTTCCGGAAGACAGATTCCTGCAAGAAGCAGTCCTAGAATGGATCTGTGAAGATGCAAACATACCTGTGGTCTTTTTGAAAAATAAATAACCCAGAAAATAGGGCTTACCATTTAATTAATTAATTGATCTATGGGTCATATTATGTATTGATTTATTGATTGATTTATTGTTACATTTTTACATTGCTAAACCACTTACTGACCTAAGCTCTCTGCCAAATGTGTAAATTAAATGTAAACAAACACAACATAGCTAAAATAAGCAGTAGACAATAAACCTACAATTGTAAAAAATAAAAATAAAAATGGAACCAAAAACAAAAAGGATGTTTTGTCACGCGCTGGACCTGTAAAAATTGTCTTTTGAATAGGACGTGCACTTTGTGCCCAGCGGGAAGCCAGGGCGCCTCGAAAGAGAGGCCCTCAAGGGTTTTCCTCTAAGGCTATTGCCTCAGAGGCTTGAAAAGTTCAACAAAGTCCTTTATTATTGAACAAATTAAACAAATACTTCCCAAATCTTCAAAGAGTCAAACAAATTCTTCTTAACTTGTCTACAATGGACAGGCACCTTGCTTGGAGAACTATTTCTTTCTTTAACAAGGAAAACCCTTTTTTAACCTCTTCCAGGCTGTCTACTATCTAAGCTTTGCTGATGTGGGTTCTACTACCGGATCCAAACTGTTTCTCGGGCGCCGAGTAGACCTACCAGGCAAGGCTTGTAGATTCTCCAGCTGGAGTTCTTTGGGTCTGTAAAACTGTTTTCCCCTGGAATTTCTTCAGAAACCTTTCAGGGCTGTTTCCCTCAGATGCTGTAAGGCTGAGAGGCTGTAAGCTCCCAGCCAAAGCTTTGGGACTTTCCCCCTGGAAATTCCCTGGAAATTCTTAAGAAATGAAGCTTTTCTGCAGGTGAAGCTGGTCCACATCCTATAGCTTAGTTTCCTTCTGTAAGACTGAACTAAAAATGGCTAAAAATGGCTCCCTCTCCTCCCCAGATCCCTGGGAAAGGGGCAGAACCAAACATAACAATGATAGACAGGTGGATAGCCCTATAACTGCAAACCAAGGGAAGTCACCTTTTTGCAAAACCTTAGAATGCATGCAAACATTAAATAGAAAGAAAATGAAGTTGGAGCTCCTGGTACAGCCGTACCAGCACAAAGGCATAAAACAGTACTGAGACCTTAAAGCAGAAAAGTGAGTGAGAAGAACTACCAGACACTAAAGAGCATAATGTAGGTCCAAGGTGAACTTCGTAGTGGTGGTAAAGCCACAGAAAAGCCATGAGTCTAGTAACACCCACTTATCCAAAAGAATGGGGATCGCTAGAGAAGGGCCTAAGATGGTTGTTCCAGGAAGATGACCACAGGGGGATGTGATTTTTCAGGTAACTTGATTCCAAGCTGTTTCAGGATTTAAGAGTTAAACCAGGCATTTTGAATTGGATCCAGAAATTGAGTGGAAGCAGTAATGCTACATCTCAAATAGACTACTGCAATGCACTGTACATGGGGTTGCCTTTGAAGACTATTTGGAAGCTTCAAGTGGTCTCAACGGGCGGCAGCCAGATTTCTCACCGGAGCAGTGTACAGGTAGCATACAACTTCCCTGTTGGGTCGGCATCACTGGCTGCCAGTGTGCTTCTGAGCACAATTCAAAGTGCTGGCTTTAGCCTATAAAGCTCTAAACCAGGGTCCTCAAACTAAGTCCTGTGGGCCAGATGTGGCCCTCCAAGGTTATTTACATGGCCCCCATTCTAAACATTAGCCTGAAGGCTGCCCTAAGTCTGAAACAACTTGAAGGCATACAATAACAATGAGCCTAAAGAACTTAACTATCTCATCAGCCAAAAGCATCCTACATTTTTTTTACAACAGGTGGATGCATACAGGGTCCTGACAGGATGCATACACATCACATGAATTTTTCACTGTTTAGAGCAGGGGTCCTCAAACTTTTTTAAACAGAGGGCCAGGTCACATTCCCTCAAACTGATTGAGGGCCAGATTATAATTTGAAAAGGCAAAACAAAACATGTACGAATTCCTATGCACACTGCACATATTTTATTTGTAGTGCAAAAACACTTAAAAATAATACAATAATTACAATGAAGAACAATTTTAACAAATATAAACTTATTAGTATTTTAGTGGGAAGTGTGGGTCTACTTTTGGCTGATGATATAGGATTGTTGTTGTGTGTACTTTCATGTCGTTTCAGACTTAGGTTGACTCTGAGTGAGGGCCGGGTAAATGACCTTGGAGGGCTGTATTCGGCCTCCGGACCGTAGTTTGAGGACCCCTGGTTTAGAGTAATCCAGTTGGACTTATTTTCTTCTTCCAATTTGTTGTGATTTCTGTGTACGTCACAGATCATATAGATCTTCCATCTACACAGTAGAGAGCCACTATCGCTGCCATTTGGCACGAACGAGCAAATAGTGATTACTATTGTGCTGTATGAAAGCATTCTGATATTTTCCTGTCAAGTTCTTTTGAAAATACATTTTTTTAAAAGACTGAAGGTTTCAAAATAGCTTTCTGTTTCACCAATCACACATAAAAGCAGATCATTCCATGCTATTAGTATTTTTTATCTAAAAACACAATATGAAACCCAGGTCCAAATGCTCCATTTCTGCCAACTTTTGGTCGAGATTTAGCACAACTGGTAAATCACCAGCAGTGATAAGATCTACCAATCGAAAGGTTTCCAGTTCGAAGCCCTGAGTCATCATGAGCTCCCAACTGTCAGTCCAGCTCATTGTTTATCTAAGCAGTTCAAAAACAGTAGAGAGGTTAGGTACTGCTAAACAAGTGGGGGAGGTATTTTACGACACCATAAAAAGATCAGAAAATGCTCAGTGACCAAAAGGAAGGAGGAAGTCCTGATGAATCTTTGTCACAGAGGATGGAGCGACAGCACCCACCATGGCTAGATTTGAGCACAACTTCCAAGATGCCAAAAAGCTGGATGTTGATGCAACATACCTCCTTTCTGTTTTTTTCTTGTCTCTGTCCTGTCTGTCCAAAAAATGGCATTGACTATTTGCCATGTCTATATACTGTGATCTGCCTTGAGTGCCCTTGGGGAGATAGGGCAGAATACAAATTATTATTATTATTATTATTATTATTATTATTATTATTATTATGCACATGGTTTCCAGTGGATTGATGACAGCAGGGGACAAATGTCATTTAATAGGACCCATTGAGATTCTAATCAAGGTGAAAGAAGAAAGCGCAAAAAGCTGGGTTGCAGTTAAACATTAAAAAAAACCAAGATTATGGCAACAAGAATGATTGACAACTGGGAAATAGAGGGAGTGACAGACTTTGTATTTCTAGGTGCAAAGATTACTGCAAATGCAGACTGCAGCCAGGAAATCAGAAGACACTTACTTCTTGGGAGGAGAGCAAGGACCAATCTCGATAAAATAGTGAAGAGGAGAGACATCACACTAGCAACAAAGATCTGCATAGTCAAAGCAATGGTAGTAATCTATGAATGAGAGAGCTGGACCATAAGGAAGGCTGAGCGAAAGAAGATAGATGCTTTTGAACTGTGGTGTTGGAGGAAAGTTCTGAGAGTGCCTTGGACCACCAGAAGATCCAACCAGTCCATTCTCTAGGAAATAAAGCCTGACTGCTAATTGGAGGAAAGGATATTAGAGGCCAAGATGAAGTACTTTGGCCACGTAATGAGAAGACAGGAAAGCTTAGAGAAGGCAATGATGCTGGGGAAAATGGAAGGAAAAAGGAAGAGGAGCCGACCAAGGGCAAGATGGATGGATGGCATACTTGAAGTGACTGGATTGACCTTGAAGGAGCTGGGGGTGGCCACGGCTGCCAGGGAGCTTTGGCGTGGGCTGGTCCATGAGGTCACGTAGAGTTGGAAATGACTAAATGAATGAACAACAACAATAAATTGAACTTTGTATGCAAATGAGCTCAGAAATTGACTATTGCTTAATGTGACCAGATCCTTAGTCATTGACAGTGGTACTTAACTCGTCCTTATTAGGATTGTGTAGAAAGAAGCATTGATAAATCTTCTGACTGAAGTTGATCTCAAAAACTCTGGGATGACACAAACCAAAATCAAATAAGAGTGGAAAACAAGACTCTCAAGTCTACACTTTCCTCTAGAACGGAGAGGCCCTTTTCTAGTTTCTCTTCCTGTGCTGAACCCAACCAAACTTACAGAACAGAAGGAAAACTTGGCTGCCTGTGAGGCATCAGTTGCAGCTCCACCATTGATAAGTCTGGTTCTTCTTCTGTTGACGAAGGACTCTCAAGGGTGGAGGGAGGGCGTGACATCTGCTCTCAACGCACTTGGAAAAAATAATCACCAAGAACAGATGGCCTATGAGCTCTTTCAAGACACAGAAACGGAGCCCAGAATTCCACAAAAATCTGTCAACAAATATAGAAAACACACCAATAGCCCAAATACTTGATATATATATACATATGGCTGAGGAATAAAAGCTGGAGGTGTGAAATCTGGCAAAGGAAACATCAAGAATGTAAGATATACAATATTGTTGTTTAAGATATGATGATACCTGATTACTAGCAGAAAACATCAAAGATTTGAATAGCTGCTAATGAAAGAGAAGGAATAGAGTAAAAAAAATCAGGTTTAAACTCAAACTAATGATCAGTAAGGATTTGCATGCATATGCTTAAGGTGAATGCATTAAAATTGCTGGAGATTTGTATACCTTGACTGAGTCATTGATCAAAATGGAGATTGCAGGTTTTTTTAAAAAAAAGAAACAGCAGAAGATTAACCTCATCACATTACAAAAAAATCCCCATCGTGGGACACTTCCATAATGCAGCCGGCACAGAGCCCGTCCCACAACCTATATTTATTTCTGGCGGGTCTCCACACCAGCTGCATTGAGAAAGCATGGTAGGAGACTGCCTATGTTCAGGTTAGGAATAATGGAGTCAATTCAAGTACACACTGGTAAGCTATGCTTTCTGGTGTATGATGGACAAGCGGCTGGTGTGGGCGATGTGGGGTGTCAGGTAGCAGATTCTCCTTGCTGCCCCATTGTCCAATGGGCCCCCTTGCTTTACCCTTCATTGAGGACCTCAATGTGAAGAGGTCCCAAGATGTAGAAGAACTACAAAGGAATTAGATAAGATATCACTCATGTCTGAATAGGATGGCCTTTCAAGCGTAGGGTCTTACCAGTGGGTTCGTAGGTGACTGTGAAGACATATTTTTGACCCGCATGTTCTTCCACCATGAGGACATCGGTTTTCAGGTGAAAGGAAGTCCTGGTCAGGGTTGGCTTGAAGTGCCTTCTTCGTCTTGACTCATTTCTCCCTTTTGCCCTCCATTCATGCCTCTCCGAATTCCACAGCACTGCTGGTCATAGCTGACCTCCAGTCAGAGTGCTCAAGGGCCAGGGCTTCCCAGTTCTCAGTGTCTATGCCACAGTTTTTAAGGTTGACTTTAAGCACATCTTTAAATCTCTTTTCCTGTCCATGAACCTTCAATTTTCCATTCTTCAGTTAGGAGTAGAGTAACTGCTTTGGGAGACGGTGATCAGACACCATGGCCAGCCCAGAGGAGTTGATGGTGGAGGAGTATCGCTTCAGTGCTGGTGGTCTTTGCTTCTTCCAGCATACTGACATTTGTCCACCTGTCTTCCCAAGAGATTTGCAAGATTTTTTGGAAGCAATGCTGATGGAATCATTTCAGGAGTTGAATGATGTCTGTAGACGGTCCACGTTTTGCAGGCATATAACAAGGTTGGGAGAACAACAGTTTTATAAACAAGCATCTTGGTCTCCCTGCAAATGTTCTGATCCTCAAACACTCTCTGCTGTATTTGGAGGAATGCTGCCCTTGCAGAGCTCAGACAGTGCTGTATTTCAGTGTCGATATTGATATTTGTGGAGAAGTGGCTGCCAAGGTAATGGAAATGGTCAACATTTTCTAATGTTACACCATTAAGCTGTATTTCTGGCATTGCAGAGGGATTGGCCGGTGCCTGTTCTATGTAGGGATGTGATAGTTAGACAGTGATGCAAATTAACAAAGAAAGTTATCTTAAAGATAGTGATGGAAGAGTTTTCTGAATATCTTGAAATGTCATCAAGGTAAATTAGGGATATTAGATCGGCCCCCTTGCTCTTGACTTTCCAAAAAAAAGTAAAGACCTGGCTCTTTGAGCAAGCTTTTGAGAATGCAGCGGAATAGATAACACAGAACTATGAATGATGAACATGGAATGGCCAGACGATGTTACTGGATAACGTTTTTAACAAGATGGCACCAATGATTATATGCTTTGATGGTTTTTATTTGTGTTTTATATTGTAATGTTGATTGTTTTTAATGGCACTTTTATGAATGCCTGACATAGAATTGTGCCAACCTGAAACCCACCTTGAGTCACCGTATGGCTGAGAAAGGTGAGCTATATAAATAAATAAATAAAATGGGTCTGACTAAACTCTCACTAAAGTCCAAAATTGGAGTCCCTGGTGGTGCAGTGGGTTAAATCGCTGAACTGCTGAACTTGCTGATTGAAAGGTCACAGGTTCGAATCCAGGGAGCAGGATGAGCTCCCGCTGTTAGCCCCAGCTTCTGCCAATCTAGGAGTTCGAAAGCATGCAAATGTGAGTGGTCAATAGGTACCACTCCAATGGGAAGGTAATGGCGCTCCATGCAGTCATGCCAGTCACATGACCTTGGAGGTGTCTACAGACAATGCTGGCTCTTCAGCATAGAAATGGAGATGAGCACCAATCGCCAGAGTCGGACACAACTAGATTTAATGTCAAGGGGAAACCTTTACCTTTACCTTTAGAGGCCAAAATGAGTAACTGAAGGCTATCATGCTTTGGGAATGTTTGGAGATTGCAGAGCTTCATGGAAAAAACAGTGATGCTTGTCAAAGTTGGAGGCAATCATTAAAAAAGGGAAGACCACATTAAATTTAGGTTAATTCAATAAATACCTTGAGTTTGCATGACCTGAACAAGATAACAGGGTCTCTTGGAGGTGTCTTATTCACTGCATTGCCAACCCTGGATTGACAGTGTATAATAAAAATGGCACAATTTTCACAGGATTACGATGCTCATGATAATGACGATGATGATTTATGACTTTTTGTACATTGTCTCCAAGAGTCAATACTGCCCTAAATTGAGGTCTGTCAATCCAGAAATGAAATACAACATGAGTGACTTCCAGAAACTTGTCAAAAGTGCCATTTCTGAGCTTATGCTTCTCCATTAGTAGTCTGTTAGAGGCTTGTGCGGAGAGACCTTGTGCTCCACTGGATAGAAATGTAGAATGTTCTTAAGGACAGATTTCAGATCTCCTTGCCATAAAATCTGTGGAAATGTTGTAATTAATAATGAAAAAGGGTGCCATTTCTATTGCCAAAAGAGATCTCAAGTTCAAATTTTAACATCTCAAGAGTGTTTTCTTGGTCTAGCTGTCTGGGTTTTTATTTTTTTGATATGTAGAAATGTTCTCTTCCTCCCCGAGTAAAAGGCTGGAGGGGTTTTAAAACGTATCTTTTCAGAGGTGCATTAGTCCCACACTGGAACAAGAAAACTGCCTTTTAATCTCTACTCTAACCAAAATCCTGGCAGACAAACATTTTGCATTAGTGTCGAACGGATGTTAGCTGCCCATCAAGCTAAGTGCCACTTTGCCATGATTTGTGTTGGCAAACAACAACATAAAAAAGAACAAGAGAGGTTTTTTGATGCGGTGGCAAAAAAAAAAAAAGGCAATAGGATTTTGGCCTGCATCAATAGAAGTATAGTGTCTAGATCCAGGGAAGTCATGCTCCCCATGCTCTATTCTGCCTTGGTTAGACCATACCTGGAATCACACTGTGTCCAAATCTGGGCACCACAATTAAAGGGAGATATTGACAAGCTGGAATGTGTCCAGAGGTGGGCGACTAAAATGATCAAGGGTCTGGAGAACAAGCCCTATGAGGAGCGGCTTAAGGAGCTGGGCATGTTTAGCCTGAAGAAGAGAAGACTGAGAGGAGACATGATAACCGTGTATAAATATGTGAGAAGAAGTCATAGGGAGGAGGAAGCAAGCTTGTTTTCTGCTGCCCTGGAGACCAGGACGCAATGGAGCCATGGCTTCAAACTCCAAAAAAGGAGATTCCATCTGAACATGAAAAAGAACTTCCTGACTGTGAGAACCATTCAGCAGTGGAACTCTCTGCCCCGGAGTATGTTAGAGGCTCCTTCTTAGGAGGCTTTTAAACAGAGGCTGGATGGCCATCTGTCAGAGGTGTTTTGAATACGATTTTTCTGCTTCTTGGCAGGAGGTTGGACTAAATGGCCCACCAGGTTTCTTCCAACTCTAGGATTCTATGAAGCTAAGAAGGGGTAGAGATTAGTGTTCTGAAAGAGAAAATTCAGAAAGAGAGGTCACATATTGGCACTGATATAACTTAACAATGCTTTGATATGATACACCAAGCCAAACAACTTGTTACCCACCCACCAAAAATATATACAGTCCCTTATTCGGGCTGCAGTGGCTCAGTGGGTAAAACCACAAAGCTGCAGAATGTGCTGATTGGAAAGTTTGTGGTTTGAATCTGCAGAAGGGGTGAGCTCCCGCTGTAAGCCCCAGCTTCTGCCAACCTAGCAGTTCGAAAACATGCAAATGTGTGTAGATCAATAGAAATGAGGAAGGAAGGTCACAACGCTCTATTGGAAGGAAGGTAACAACGCTCTATGCAGTCATGCCAGCCACATGACCTATGATGTGATGGCGCATCTGGCCCCACTTGTATGTAAATATATAGTTGAACTGTTGGTTATCTACAGCTTTCTATCAATGTTGTTTTGCATCAGTTGAATTGCTCCCCCAGCTCAATTGCTTGACTCCGCCCCTTCCTAGGGAGGAGGGCAGTGCTTTCTTTTTCATTCCACCATCAAACAGCTGAACAGTTGGACGTGAGAAAGGCTTGGCTCTAAAACCCTCAGTCAAGTCATCTCTTATCACCAATTCTTTGTACTCTTAAGATTCATGCTTGATGCCCAGTTCACCTTGGATGATGTTGAGGAATCTTAAGCACCTTCAAACCAGTCCTTTGGCATCAAGAGGAATACTTTGTGCCTTCAATTATAGGTCATTGGGCTGGGGTTGTGAATGCTCAGGCCTTCACAGCCATTGAGAAAGAGGGAACTTGGAAAGCTTCTCAGCTGGAAAACTCCTTGGACCCAATAATCCAAAGACTGTAATGTATGTTTTCTTTACCCCTTTTGGAACATCWAGTTTATGCCTAAGGAAGATAACTCATTGTGAAAAATAAAGCCTATTTCGAGTTATCTATAGTGTCTTGATCCTTGAGAGTTCCAGTTCTCTAAAGGAGGGCAAGAAGCAATCCCCTGGGGAAAAGATGCCACGTCCATGTTTCTTTCACTAAGATCTATAGCCCCCAGGTGCAARGGCATATATGGAGAAATAGAAATGAGCACCAACCCCCAGATTCAGACACGACTGGATTTAATGTCATGGGGAAAACCTTTACCTTTGCCTACAATTGTAAAATAAGAAGACAAAACCAAAAAGGAATAAAACAATGCAGAAACCTTAAAGCAGAACAAATGTAGAATGTGAGAACTACCAGACACTAAAGAGCATAATGTAGTGATGGTAACACCATGGAAAAGGCCATGAGTTCAATAGCATCCACTTACCCCAATGACTGAAGATAGCTAGAGAAGGCAAATGACCAAATTTTGGGGTGAGCTCCCATTGTTAGCCCCAGCTTCTGCCAACCAAGCAGTTCAAAAACATGCAAATGTGAGTAGATCAATAGATACTGCTTTGGAAGGAAGGTAACAATGCTTCATGCAGTCATGCCAGCCACATGACTTTGGGAGGAGTCTATGGACAATGGCGGCCCTTTGGCTTAGAAATGGAGATGACCACCAACCTCCCAGAGTTGGACACGACTGGATTTAATGTCAAGGGGAAAACCTATACCTTTACCTACAATCTATTTAAATAAAAATGTAATGTTCGTTTGTGGGATGAACATAACTCAAAAGCCACTGGACAAATTGACACCAAATTTTGACACAATACACCACAATACATCAACAAGTGACAATCACTCATAAAAACATTTAAAAACACAGAAGAAGAGACTTTAAAAGCCAAAAAAGAAAAAAAAATCATTGCAATGCATGCACAAAACCACATATATGCGTAAACACACACATATACACATATATGCACAAAAACACATATACACAGAATGGGCCATAGCAACGCATGGCAGGGGATGGCTAGTTGTAAAATAAGAAGGCAAAACTGCATCACACGCTGGGCCTGTAGCAATTGTCTATTAACAGGATGTGATCTTTATGTGCCCAGCGGGATGCCGGGGTGCCTCGGCTGAGAGACCCTATGAATTTCCCTATACAAAGTCTTTAGAAGCTTGGAAAGTTTAACAAAGTTCTTTATTGGTGCAACAAATCAGTCAAATACTTCTTAGATCTTCAACAAATCAATCAAATGTTTCTTAACTTGTCCACAATGGACAGGCAACTAACCTCATGAACTGTTTCTTTCTTCTATAAGGGAAATCCTTTTGATCCCTCCCTGGGCAATCTGTCTTTTAGGCTTAGCTGGCGTGGGGCCCTACTCCCGGTTTCAATTTGCCTTACCGGCTAAAACTCTGAAGATTTTTCAGCTGGAGTCCTTTGGATGTTTTCCATGAATGCTGTGGATCTGTTTCTTTAACCCCAACAAGGGCTGTGCTGTATTTCTTAGTAAAGCTGTGAGAATTGTCTTCCCCAGCCAAGCTTGTAAGAAACGAAGCTTTTCTACAGGAGGGAAAAACTCACACATCCTGTAGTTGGGCTTCAAACTGTAAGACTGAACAAACTGTCCCCTTTTCCCTCCTGAACCTGGGGAAAAGGGCGGTTCCAAAAGCCCCAACGATGATAGGCAAGCTGCTAGCCTATGACTGCAGCCTGGGGGAAGCTGCTTAACTGCAAAATGCCTGGCTAACAGAAACATGTGCAAACTAACCATGCATAGAAAAAGAAAATTTAGCTTCTGGCACAGTTGTGCCAGCACAAAAACCAAAAAGGAATAAAACAATGGAGAGACCTGTGATGTGGTAACACCACAGAAAAAGCCATGAGTTTAATAGCATCCACTTATTATTATTATTATTATTATTATTATTATTTATATTCCGCCCTTCTCACCCCGCCCTTCTCACTCCGCAGGGAACTCAGGGTGGATTACAGTGTACACATATATGACAAACATTCAATGCCAATTTTGACGTGCAGACATATACAGACTTACACAGAGGCTATTTAACTTTTTCTGCCCGCCAGGGGAGCTATCACTTTAATCATCCATCTGGGATGCTGATGAAGTACCTCCGCATTCCTCGGATGCTTCCCCGCTGGAGCGCTTCTTTATGGCCTCATAAATTAGTTAATTTTAGCCTCCCCACACTTTTAAGGTGGTACCTTATTTTCCTACTTGACAGATGCAACTGTCTTTCGGGTTGCAAAGGTCGACAACAGGGCTACACAATTGGTTGGAAACCCACTCCAACCCGGGCTGGCTTCGAACTCATGACCTTTTGGTCAGAGTGATCTTAATGCAGCTGACACTCAGCCAGCTGCGCCACAATCCCTTTCCCCAATGAATGGAGATAGCTAGAGAAGGCAAATGACCAAATAATGGGATTGAGCTCCCATTGTTAGCCCCAGCTTCTGCCAGCCTAGCAGTTCAAAAACATGCAAATGTGAGTAGATCAAAAGGTAACACTTCTGAGGGAAGGTAATGGTTCTCCATGCAGTCATGCTGGCCACATGACCTTGGAGGCATCTACGAACATAGCTGACTCTTTGGCTTAGAAATGGAGATGAGCACCACCTCACAGAGTTGGACTCGACCAGATGTAATGTCAAGGGGAAACTTTTATCTTTACTATAGTCAGCTTTTAATGATCCACTGAAGGTTCAAACAGTCCCTTGCTTCTGCAGCTTCCTTGGAACTGCATAAAAGAAATATAGAAAACGTACAGTGCATCCAACATCCTCTATTATCTGGTTCAAAATAATACTTTCATTAGGTGAAGCTTAGGCAGCAGGCAAGAATTCTTCTTGGGGGGTAAATTTTGCAGTGGAAGAGAGCCGTACAGCTTGCAAATGTCTCCATAAACCTAAACAAAAGGTCTTGAGGCACTCAGCTCTTAAACATTTGGTTTTGAATCTCTGCGTATTTTGGAGGAAGAAAATTAGGGTTGCCATGTTAGCTTGTTTTTTCTCTCTCGCAAACTTTTCATCTTTAAGTGATACATGACAGGCAGGTGTAGCACAGTCCTTCCCTTTCTTGGAATCGTTATCAAGGGTGAGAATTCACACTTCGGAATCTTCCAACGCATTTCCTTTTCCCTTTTTAAAACAAATGGTAATGCATTGAGAAAGACACCTTTGGAGAGGAAATGCGTTTCAACCTGAGTGTGAGAAGGAAAGCCATGTTTAGAAATGTGCACTTCAATATTACAATCTATCTATATATAAGGAAGAGGGGCCGACGAAGGGCAAGATGGATGGATGGCATCCTTGAAGTGACTGGACTGACCTTGAAGGAGCTGGGGGTGGTGACGGCCGACAGGGAGCTCTGGCATGGGCTGGTCCATGAGGTCACGAAGAGTCAGAGACGACTGAACGAATGAACAACAACATCTATATATAAATGCTCTGTGCATAATGAGTACCTTAAAAACAAAAGAACCAATGAACGAAATCACACCAAATTTGGCAACAAAATGTCTCAACACAAGGAGTGACCATCACTCAAAAAATTATGATTTTGTCATTTGGGAGTTGTAGTTGCTGGGATTTATAGTTCACCTACAATCAAAGAACATTCTGAACTCCACAACGATGGAATTGATCCAAACTTGCACACAGGACTCCCATGACCAAGAGAAAATACTGGAAGCGTTTGGTGGGGATTGACCTTGAGTTTGGGAGTTGTAGTTCACCTACATCCAGAGAGCACTGTGGACTCAAACAATGATTGATCATGACCACAGTACACATACATGGCAAACATTCAATGCCGCTTTGCATAGACAATACACAGACAGACAGAACAGAAGGAGGTGCCATGGAAGGTTGGGCTCGAGTCCAGGGGTGCTGTTGCTCTATCTTCTATGATGTAGAGCTGTCAGGACTTGCTCCTTCCTTTTGGTCGCCCAGCATTTTCTGATCTTTTTTTCTTTATGGCGTCATAAAACACCTCTCCCACTTTTAGTGGTACCTAATTTCTCTAGTCACAGCTAAACTGTTTTCAAATGACTTAAGTAAACAATGGGCTAGGCTGACAGTTGGCAGCTCATGCCAACCTGGGGATTTGAATTTGCAACCTTTTGGTTGATAGATCTTATAATTGCTGATGATTTACCAGCTGTGCTAAATCTCCAACATGGCTATCATGTCTCCTCTCAGCCTTCTCTTCTTCAGGCTACACATGCCCAGCTCTTTAAGCCACTCCTCATATGGCTTGTTCTTCAAACCCTTGATCATTTGAGTCGCCCTCCTCTAGACACATTCCAGCTTGTCAATATGGTGCCCAGAATTGGAAACAGTATTCCAGATGTGGTCTGACCAAGGCAGAATAGAGCGTTGTAGCATGACTTCCCTGGATCTAGAGACTAGGCTCCTATTGATGCAGTCCAAAATCCCATTGGCTTTTTTTTGCCACCACATCACATTGTTGGCTCATGTTTAACTTGTTGTCCACAAGGACTCCAAGATCTTTTTCACACGTACTGCTCTCGAGCCAGGCATCATCCCGCATTCTATATCTTTGCATTTCATTTTTTCTGCCTAAGTGGAGTATCTTGCATTTGTCTCTGTTGAACTTCATTTTGTTAGTTTTGGCCCATCACTCTAATCTATTAAGATCATTTTGAATTCTGCTCCTCTTTTCTGGAGTATTGGCATTCTACCCAATTTGGTGTCATCTGCAAACTTTTGCATCTTTCAATAAACTTGAGACAAATCAAAAATGTTTTAGGCATTTATATCTTTACAAGCATTTCGATATTATACTTATTAAAAGTTTTAAGGGCATTAAAGAATTGCAGTGATATTTTTAGAAATAAATGTCAGAAGGAAAAATAATTCCATTAGTAGTGGACAATTATAGTGAGACTGCTGAGCATAAATGTTACTGCTATGGTAACTGTAAAAGCAATGAATATAAGGAAAAATGTGTTGTAATATCTCTGGAAATATTTCTATCATTGTGTTTAAAATATCCGTGCCTCACCTAGATTACTACAATGTTCTGAAAGCAGTAGATCTGTCACGGGCTACAAACAAAACCATTGCAATTGTGGAAGTGAACTCCATTGAATTTGGGATTCTGCACCGACTTGGAAAGGTTGTTATTCCATTTCAGAACACACATCTTGCATACTGGAGTTCAGAGTTTTAATCCTTCTAAGGGTCTTTTTATCATGATCCAGGCCAACAGTAACCCGGGCTGTTTCTACACCAACCACTTTAGTGTTATTTCCTGTTTAATTGTTTGGTGCTTATTTTGAAAATGCCGTATATACTCAAGTACAAGCTGAGTTTTTCAATCCTTTATTTAGGCTGAAAAAGCCTCCCTTGGCTTATACTTGAGTCAAAGTTATTTAGTATTTTACTATTTTTTATTATTATTTCATTTATTATTTTACTCTATTTATTATTGTTATTATTACATTTATTATTTTACTCTAGTAATATTGTTATCATTAGACTAGCCATCCCCTACCATTGCTGTGGCCCAGTCTGGTGAGCTGGAAAATAAAGTAACGAGAAAGTGTTGGTTTCAAATATATGGAATTTCTTTATGCTTCTGGGTAAACAGTAGGGCTGGGCAACCATGGAAAAATTTGTTTCTAAACTCGATTCATTTTTAGGGGGTTTTTGCGTTTCGATTTTTAAAAGAATTCTGAAATTTTCCTTTAAAAAAGTTCGAAATTTACGAAATTTACGAAAAAAACAATTACGAAACAATTACGAATCGATTCGTTAATGGCGGACGCGATCGCGCAATACGCTAAAAAAACTTCCAAATGGGACTTCTGAAGCTTCCCTCTCCCTCTGTTGTTGACTGTTGGTGTGATAATTATATTTTTTTTCACTGATAAAACAAACAGCAACCCTAAAACTTGCACCAGACATGCGGAAATAATAACGAAACGATTTTGAAACAATTTCGAAACGATTTTGAAACAATTACGAAACAATTACGAAACGAATTGAAAAATTTGTTTCGTTTTTTAGTTGCTCCTGAATGGTTCAATATCACTTCGTTATAAAAAAATGAATTAATAACGAATTACGAAATTAACGAACAAAATCGCCCAGCCCTAGTAAACAGTATTTCTTGTTGTTTCTTTGTGTGTTGATGTGGAGATTGTCTGGCTTGCCTGCTCTGGAACATGCAACTTATCATAGTCCTTCTTTAGGGGTCCCTTTCAAATCTATGATACTCTCTCTCTCTCTCTCTCTCTCTGTGTGTGGGTGTTAGTGTGTGAATCATATCTTTCTATCAATATCTATGGCTGGATGGCTCTTTGTCAGGAGGGCTCTGATTACATTTTCTTACCCTGGTGAAGAGAGTTGGACTGGGTGGCCTTAAGTATTTTCTGTTGGTCATGTGGAATCTGTGTGGGAAATTTGCCCAATTCTGTCATTGGTGGGGTTCAGAATGCTCTTTGATTGTAGGTGAACTATAAATCCCAGACTACAACTCCCAAATGACAAAATCAAAATTTCACCAAATTCCATCTGTGTGTCTATTTGGGCATATGGAATATTCGTGCCAAGTTTGGTCCAGATCCATCATTGTTTGAGTCCACAGTTCTCTCTGGATGTAGGTGTACTACAACTCAACGTCAATGCCCATCAAACCCCTAGTATTTTCTGTTGGTCATGGGAGAACTGTGTGCCAAGTTTGGTTCAATTCCATCGTTGGTGTGGTTCAGAATGCTCTTTGATTGTAGGTGAACTATAAATCCCAGTAACTACAACTCCCAAATGTCAAGGTCTATTTCCCCCAAACTCTGTGTTCACATTTGGGCATATGGAATATTTGTGCCAAGTTTGGTCCAGATCCATCATTGTTTGAGTCCAAAGTGCTCTCTGGATGAAGGTGAACTACAACTCCAAAACTCAAGGTCAATGCTCACCAAACCCTTGTAGTGTTTTCTGTTCATCATGGGAGTCCTGTGTATCAAGTTTGGATCAATTCCATCATTGGTGGAGTTCAGAATGCTCTTTGATTGTAGATCTATAAATCCCAGCAACTACAACTCCCAAATGACAAAATCATTTTTTTGATTGAAGGGCATACATTGGGTTGTTAGGTGTATGCTGTCCAAATTTGGTGCCAGTTGGCCCACTGGTTTTTGAGTTCTGTTAATTCCACAAACAAACATTACATTTTTATTTATATAGATTTTGCATTATTTTACTTTACTATTTTATTTTATTACATTTACTATTTATTATTATATTCAAGTGTATACAATAGTTGTTATACTGCAAAAACTTTATTTTTTGAGTCTGCCACAAACTATGTTGAATTGGTTGAAACTCTATGAGATCTCAATTGAAAAACTATAGCAAAATGTGCAGCAGGACGTCTCTCCCAGAAAAACAAAGTTTTTGCAATTTAATGAACTTTCCCAGTGTCTTTATGATAGAACCAATTAGGAAAGTACAAGATGCTCATTAAGAGCTTTTCTCTATGTTGCCATTTGCTCAGATGGGAACAAAACATTTCTAATTCTAACTCAAGAACAAAAATTGTATTACATGGTGTTATGATTCAGGCTGAAGTGAGCCCCATCCAGCTGTCTAACTGGCTACAAAGCCTATAGGTACTCCTGGGGGGTCCTTCAAATTTTGGAGTATCTTCTAACATTGCTTAGTATGAAGAGCAAAAAACTCCTAATAATTACTGAAAGTTATCATGTGTTGAGAAGACTACAACCACCCAGTCCATCGCAGGGCTGCCTTTGAAGACTGTTCGGAAGCTTCAATTGGTCCAATGGACAGCAGCCAGGTTGTTAACAGGAGCGGCACTCAGGGAGCGCACAACTCCTCTGTTGCGTCAACTCCACTGGCTGCCAGTTTGCTACCAGGCACAATTCAAAGTGCTAGCTTTAGCCTTTAAAGCCTAAACTGTTCTGGCCCAGTTTACCTGTCCGAACACATCTCTTCCTATGAACCATCTAGGTGTTTAAGATCATCTGGAGAGGTCCTGCTCTCGGTTCCGCCTTCCTCGCAGATCTGGTTGGTGGGAACAAGAGACAGGGCCTTCTCAGCAGTGGCCCCTCAGCTATGGAACACCCTCCCTAGGGACATTAGATTGGCCCCTCCCTCCTGACATTTCGAAAGAGAGTTAAAACCTGGCTATTCGAGCAGGTATAACTGCTCGAATAGTATAACTGATTGATTGAGACTCATGGACTGACAAGACGATGCGACAGAAAATGATTTCAACGATGAGACGCTGAGAATTGTACTTTATGGTTTTAATTGTTAATTGTTTATTGTTTTTACATGGTTATTTTATATGTAATTGTTTTGACTGTATTTTATCTTGTGGGGCATTGATTGCCAAATGTAAACCGCCTCGAGTTGCCTTAGGGCTGAGAGGGGCAGTATACAAATATAGTAAATAAATAAATGCATATTGTTTGTTTTTGTTTCGGTAGTGTTTGGCCTAGAGTTGGACACAGTATTCCAGATGTGGTCTGACCAAGGCAGAATAGAGGGGTAGCATGATCTATATACTAGATTCTTATTTATCAGATTATTAACTGGTGTGAATTACAGAGAGCGGCCAACCTTCCTGTTTAAGGAGCTCCACTGGCTGCCGTTTATTTTCTGGGCCCAATTCAAGGTGCAGGTTTTGACTTACAAAGCCCAGAATGGTTTGTGACCCACCTACCTGCGCGACCACATTTCCGTCTACGAACCCACACGACCTCTTCGATCTTCCGGAGAGGCCCTTGTGCAACTTGTGGGGATGAGAGAGAGGGCCTTCTCTGTGGTGCCCCCCCCACCCCCCGGCTCTGGAATTCACTCCCCAGAGACATTAGGCAAGCCCCCACGCTGGCAATCTTCAGGAGGAACCTGCAAACCTGGTTATTCCAATGTGCCTTCAAACACTCCCTGACCAAACTTGGCATAAAATGACCTCAGAAGCACTTTATTTTAAGGTACATGCAATTAAATCCTTCCTCATCCCCGGATCCCCTGCCCCGACAATTTACATTGCACTATCTCCCAGTGTTTTAAAAAAGTATTATTATTATTATTATTATTATTATTATTATTATTATTATTATGATGCAGGCCAAAATCCCACTGACTTTTTTTTTTTTTTTTTTTGCAGTTGCATGACATGTTTGGCTAATATTTAACATATTGTCCTCAAGGACTCCAAGATCTTTTTCATGCGTACATGGTTTTTGGACCAGGCCTTCGAACAGTAGAAGTAAATGTATGCAACATTTTGGAAGACAATGACTGGAACAGTGATTCAACGGACGAGATTGTTTTATTGTTTTAATGATTGTTTTATTTGCTCATTGATGTATTTTAATTTGATTTATGTGTAATTGTAGTGTTTGTACTGGCATTGAATTTTTGCCACTACTTGTTTGTAAACTGCTTTGAGTCCCCCTCAGGGTGAGAAAAGCAGTATACAAATAGATAGATAGATAGATAGATAGATAGATAGATAGATAGATAGATAGATAGATAAATAGAATTTTTGCCACTACTTGTGTGTAAACTGCTTTGAGTCCCGCTCGGGGTGAGAAAAGCAGTATACAAATAGATAGATAGATCTATATATATAAATTTGTTAGGGGCATCCAATGAGGAAACAAAACTCAAAACCCCCCAACGAAACTTAACCAAAATTCCCATGCCCATAACACAACCCACAAGGTACAAACATATCTACTCAAAATGAAAAACAACACAACACCACACTCACAAAACGGCAAAACAACAAAACTCAAAAATCCCCCAACGAAACTTAACCAAAATTCCCATGCCCATAACACAACCCACAAGGTACAAACATATCTACTCAAAATGAAAAACAACACAACAACACACTCACAAAACGGCAAAACAACAAAACTCAAAAACCCCAACGAAACTTAACCAAAATTCCCATGCCCATAACACAACCCACAAGGTACAAACATATCTACTCAAAATGAAAAACAACACAACAACACACTCACAAAACGGCAAAAGGATAAAACTCTAAAAAAAAACCAACGAAACTTAACCAAAATTCCCATGCTCATAACACAACCCACAAGGTACAAACATATTACTCAAAATGAAAAACAACACAACAACACACTCAAAACGGCAAAAAAAAAAACTAAAAAAAAACCCAACGAAACTTAACCAAAATTCCCATGCCCATAACACAACCCACAAGGTACAAACGTATCTACTCTAAATGAAAAACAACACAACAACACACTCACAAAACGGCAAAACAACTGAGCATGCGCATTGGCGCCCAGCCGCAAGTTCCCTGGCGCGCGCACATGGCCTTCCGGCCAACGTTCCCTCTGCGGAAACCATGCCCACTCCAAGCCCCGCCGCGCCGCTTCCCGCACACACACCCCCTGCCGCACACACACACGCAACCCCACACTCCATCACTCCCCCCGCCGCCGCACACACACACGTAACCCACTCCCCCCCGCCGCCGCACACACACACGCAACCCACGCTCCATCACTCCCCCGCCGCCACACACACACACGCAACCCCACTCCCCCCTCCGCCGCACACACACACACCCCCGCCGCCACCCCCCTCCCCCCGCCGCCGCACACACACACGCAACCCCACGCTCCATCACTCCCCCCGCCGCTGCACACACACACACAACCCCACGCTCCATCACTCCCCCCCCAATCTTACCTCCTTTTACTTCACGCCACCTCCAAACCCCACCCGCCCCTTCCCGCCCTGTCAAAATCCAGGAAAGACGGGAAGGAAGGAAAGAAGGAAGAAAGAGAAAGGGAGGTAAAGAAAAAGGGGGAAGGAAGGAAAGTTAGAGAAAGAAGGAAGAAGAAAAGGAAAGATGGAAGGAAAGAAAAGAGAGACAGCAGAAGAGAAAGAAAAAGGGGGAAGGAAGGAAAGAGATAGAGAAGGAAGAGGAGAAGGAAAGATGGGAGGGAAGGAAGGAGGGAAAGAAGGAGAGAAAGAGGGAAGATTGGCCACAGCAACACGTGGCGGGTAAAGGTTGTTATTTCTATTATTATTATTATTATTATTATTATTATTATTATTATTATTATTATTATTATGCTATTGTTCCTATGAGACCCTTTTAGGGGGAATGGGAGAGGTGTCAGGTCCCAGAGGCAATGCATTGCATTATTGTTATTGTTATGATGGTGGTAAAATAAAAGGAAATAAAAAGTGAAAGAAGGAAGCAAAAGGGAGAGGAAGGAAAGGAAGGAAGAAAGGGAGGGAAGAAGGAAAGAGAGAAGGAATGAAAGCCAAGAAGGAAAGAAAGAGGTAGAGAAGGAAGAAAGGAGAGAAATGGGGAGGAAAAGGGGGAAGGAATAGGTAGGTACCTCTCTTTCATAATAGTCCAGTTATCTACCTCAACTTTGATAAGTTTTACTATAGGCCACAGCAACGCGTGGCAGGGCACAGCTAGTAATAGATAGATAGATAGATAGATAGATAGATAGATAGATAGATAGATAGATAGATAGAGATAGATAGATAGATAGATAGATAGATAGATAGATAGATAGATAGATAGATAGATAGACAGACAGACAGACAGATGGTCTGACCAAGGCAGAATAGAAGGGTAGCATGATTTCCCTGGATCTATATACTGGACTCTTATTTATGCAGGCCAAAGTCCCATTGGCTTTTTTTGCCGTTGAATGGCATTGTTGGCTAATATTTAACTTGTTGTTCACAAGGACTCCAAGATCTTTTTCACACGTACTGGTCTCGAGCCAGGCATCATCCCCCATTCTGTATCTCTGAATTTCATTTTTTCTGTCTAAGTGGAATAACAACTCCAGACAAGGAGATGTCCTTTATAGTTTCCTACTTGATAGGAAGACGTAGAAGCTGAGAAAGAACTTCCGGTCTGAATCCTTGAGCCTTCAGTTTGCTCTCAGATGTTGTGAAAGCAAGATGCTTTTCTCCGTACATGTTGCCATTTCCTCGGATGGGAACAAAACGTTTCTAGTTCTAACCCAATGTCCTCCTCCTTCATCACAATAGCTTATCATCTTAGCTTTACTTCTTGGATTCTGTTCCCCACTAATTTTTAAATGTCCAACGTTTTCTATTGTTTCCCACCCCGCAGACCCGCTTTTCATAAAACAAACTCTTATAGAGGACTTCAAAAACAGGTATAAATTAATCATTTTTTCTTGGCTTTTCTTCTTTGTAAACAAAGATTTTAATTACGCAAGTTCACGGACATCCTGTTTACTTCATAATTACAGCTAAATGGCATTTGTCCCAAAAGCAGCTCTTTTCCTTCTGAAGGATTTAACAATGCATTCTCCACGACACATATATTTGTTTGGAGTCTACACAATGGACCGAATCCCACTTGTGCTTAATAGAGGATGGTTTGCCAGTTCTCTGGTAGATGAGCCAAGACTCAACTCTCTATTAATGACTCAAACGTTACTCCCTGTAGTGAGGTAAATCCATTCCTTTTTGGCATGAACCAGCCTAGAAATACCCACACCACCTGTTTATCATAAATTACCAAGCTGAAAATAGATATCTATCTCTCCGGATGTATGAAAGAGGGGGAAGAGGGAGGGATTTTATGAACAAAGACAACAGGGAGAGACAAATGGAAATGGATTTTCCCCAAGTGGTATCACTGGAAGTGTAACTCATTTCATAACATGCATTGACGCTAGATATTCGTTCAGGAGTTGCTGAGATTCCTTGATAAATCATATTGCTGAGCAGTGGGCTGTTTTGTTTTTAAAGAAATGGAGACAGATGTTGGTAAGATTCAGCCAATTTGTATCATTGTGTCACATTCATAGATTCATGGAGCTGTAAAGTTGGAAGGTACCTCAAAAATCATCTAGTGCAACCCTCTGCCAGGACAGGAATTCACAGCTAAAGCATTCCTCAGGGGTATCCATTTCTGCTTCAGGAAACTCCAACAAAAGGGAATCTATCTTCTTCCATTGCTCAGTTTGATAGTACACTACTTTGCGGTTCGCTTTTCGTGAACTCGCTGTTTTGCGGTTTCTCAATAAACATTAATTAATCTATATAAATAGAAATGTAATGTTCATTTGTGGGATTATCATAACTCAAAAACCATTGGCCAAATTGTCACCAAGTTTGGCCACACAACTAAACCAAGGAGTGACCATCACTTAAAAAAATGATTTTGTCATTTGGGAGTTGTAGTTGCTGGGATTTATAATTAATCTACAAGCTAAGAGCATTCTGAACTCCACCAATGATAGAATTGATCCAAACTTGACACACAGGACTCCCATGATGAACAGAAAACACTAGAAGGGTTTGGTGAACATTGATCTTGAGTTTTGGAGTTGTAGTTCACCTACATCCAGAGAGCACTTTGGACTCAAACAATGATGGATCTGGACCAAACTTGGCACAAATATTCCATATGCCCAAATATGAACACAAAAGGAGTTTGGGGGAAATAGACGTTGACATTTGGGAGTTGTAGTTACTGGGATTTATAGTTCCCCTACAATCAAAGAGCATTCTGAACCCCACCAACAACAGAATTGTGGCAAACTTCCCACACAGAACCCCCATGACCAACAGAAAATACTTAAGGCCATCCACTCCAACTCCCTTCACCAGGGCAAGAAAATACAACCAAAGCCCTCCTGACAAAGAGTCATCCAGCCATAGATATAGATTAGGGCTGGGCAACCACGGAAAAATTTGTTTCTAAACTCGATTCGTTTTTAGGGGGTTTTTGCTTTTTGTTTTTTAAAAGAATTCTGAAATTTTTCTTTAAAAAAGTTTGAAATATACAAAATTTCGGAAATTACGAAACAATTACGAAACAATTACGAATCGATTCTTTAATGGCGGACGCGATTGCGCAATATGCTAAAAAAACCTCCAAATGGGACAGGGGGAACTTATGAAGCTTCCCTCTCCCTCTGTTGTTGACTGTTGGTGTGATAATTTATTTTTTTATCACGGATAAAACAAACAACAACTATAAAACTTGCACCAGACATATGGAAATAATAACGAAACGATTTCGAAACGATTTCGAAACAATTACGAAACAATTACGAAATATATTGAAAAATTCGTTTCGATTTTTAGTTGCTCCTGAATGGTTCAATATCGGATCGTAAGCTAATTTAAATACGAATCAATAACGAATTACGAAATTAACGAACGAAACCGCCCAGCCCTAATATAGATAGATATATATGATTCACACACAGAGAGAGATATAGTATCATAGTTTTGAAAGGGACCCCTAAAGAAGGGCAATCATATGTTGCATGTTCCAGAGTAGGCAAACCAGACAATCTCCACATCAACACTGACAAAGAAACAACAAGAAATACTGTTTACCCACAAGCAGAAAGACATTACATATATTAGAAACCACCTCGTTCTCATTATTTTCTAGATCACCGGACTGGGCCACAGTAACACAGGGCTGGGGACAGCTAGTGTAAAATATTTATCACAGTATTTTTGCTCTTTTCGCGCTTTTTTGCAGTACTCGGTAAAACAACAATCTCATGCATCAATTGGTTTTCCCACCAAATCAGGCAAATTCACTGCCAGCAAGGGCTGGTTTGATAAATTTCAGAAGCACTATGGATATAAGAGTATTTGTCTGTATGGAAAGGCTGCCTCTGCGGATAAAGCCGGAGCCGAGGATTACGTGAACATGTTCAAAGAGGGTCATGAAGTGTATAAGTGTGTGGGAAGGGTTTATAAAGACTTAAAATAGAGTATAACTACTAAAATAATGTATAAATATTAAAATAAATATAGCGTCCCTACTTTGTGGATTTTCACTTTTTGTGGGTGGTCCTGGAACGTATCACCCGTGATAAGTGAGGGAACACTGTAGTCTGTTCCACTGTCATATAGCTATTCCTGTAAGAAAGTTTTCCTAATTTTATCAGAATCTCCTTTATTTTAATTGGAAAGCAATGGTTTAGGTTCCATTCCCTAGAACATTTTAAAGCAATCTCTCTCCATTTTTCTCACGACAGCCTTTCACATATTTATGATGCATTCATGGTAACATTGCTCAGCATTCTCTTCTCCAAGGTAAACAGACCAAGCTCCATTAAATAATCCTCGGCGGGTATTTATTTGTTGTGTCAGAAGCAAATTGAGACTCTAGTTATAATGTATACAAACCACAAAGATAAGAACTTGGCATTATATGAGATCTCCTTTGACCAGAAGCTGGCCACTTGGAGTGCTTCTGGTGTTGCTGTAAGGAGGTCCTCCATTGTGCATGTGCCAGAGCTCAGATTGCATTGTAGTAGGTGGACTGTGGTTTGCTCTTCTCCACACTCGCATGTCTTAAGGTTAGCCCTGCATCTCATGGTGCCAGAGCACAAGTCTTTTTTTTTTCCAAATAATTTTTATTAAACATTTTAGACATCAACACAAGGAAAGAAGGAGAACAATACTATAGAAGATAGAAAAGTAGGAAACCCGAAAAAAAGAAAAAAAAGAAAAAGGCCAAAAGGCCTAAAAAAAAGTCCAAAAAACACACACACCTCAACAGTTCTAAAATGACTTCCACTCCTGCCTCAGGATCTTCTCTAAATACTTCTTGGTCTAATCAATGTATTCTTGCCCTCTATTTTTCTTCTATTTTTTCATAGTCATAAAAAAGGGTCCAGTCTGTCCTTTTTATCGATTTTCCGGTATTTTTCCTCATCAAAAAAGTTAGTTCATCCACGTCTCTTATTTCTTTAACCTTACCTATCCATTCGTCAATAATAGGAATCTGTTCTTTTTTCCAATATCTAGCAAAAATAATCCTCGCTGCCGTTGTAATGTATGTTAATAATTTGTCTTCATTTTCTTCAGGTTGTAGATCTAGGTCTGTGAAGCCAAGTAAATAATACTTAGGCTTCTTCTTAAACTTCCCTTTCAGTAATTTTTGTGTTTCCTCATGTTTTAGTGACCAATATTTAGATGTTTCTTTGCAGGACCACCACATATGATAGAATGTACCTGTTTGTTCAACCAGAACACAAGTCTTATTCAGTGCCTTCTAAGTCTCCCAGTCTTCTGTGTGCCCAGGAGGGAGTTTCTCAATTGGTTTCAGCTACTGGTTGATGTTCTGGGTTTTAGCCTGTCATTTCTGGATTCTCGCTTGCTGAGGTGTTCCTTTGAGTATCTCTGTAGACCTTAGGAAGCTATTTCTTGATTTAAATCATTTGCATGCTGGCTGATATCCAAACAGAGAAGTTAATATCTTGGTCCTTTCATAGCTAGCTGCTTTTTCCTGATGGATATCAGGTGGTGCAATGCCAGCTCAAAAGTATAATTTCTCCAATGGTGTTGGGCGTAATCCTGAGATAATATGGCATATCTCATTAAGAGCCACATCCACGGTTTTAACATGGTGAGATGCATTCCACACTGGGCACATATATCAGCAGCAGAGTAGCAAAGCACAAGGGCTGATGTTTTCACTGTGTCTGGTTGAGATCCTCAGGTTGTGCCCGTCAGGTTTCGTATATCATTTCTAGAACTCACTTTTTGCTTGATAGTCAAGCAGTGCTTCTCATGGGGTTAGTTCCAGTTACTTTTTATCACCTTGATCACCTTTCTCTGGGCATGTCTCAGAACTGGTCTCAGTATTTCAGATATACTCGTGAGACCAAGTAGCAACAACCAAGTTTCTCATTCTGTGTAGGAACAACTTCCTTAGACAATTGCAAAGGGACTTCTCACTCCAATAAGCTTACTGTCCCAGAATGCCTTACCCTCTTAGACTCCTTACCACTCCCTCTTGCTATTGCCTCAATAGATAGATAGATAGATAGATAGATAGATAGATAGATAGATAGATAGATAGATAGATAGATAGATATTTGCATAAATGACACATACAAACATGGTTTGAGAATACCAGAAAAAAATTCTGCAGGGCCATTTCCCTTTTTGATGAGGAAGGATATAAAAGCATACTAACAATCTATACAAATAAAAATGTAATGTTCATTTGTGGGATTAACATAACTCAAAAACCACTGGACGAATTGACACCAAATTTGGACACAATACACCTATCAGGCCAACAACTGGCTTTCACTCATAAAACACTGAAAAACACAGCAGAAGAGACTTAAAAGCCATTTTTAAAAAGAAAAATTACAATACATGCGCAAAACCACATATATACACATACACACACACACACACACATAGAGAGAGAGAGAGAGAGAGACTGGGCCACAGCAATGCATGACAGAGGATGACTAGTTTCTAATAATTCTGGGCCTTTGACTGCAATGCATATACACACATATATACACACACAAAGCACATATACACAGACTGGGCCACAGCAACACATGGCAGAGGCGATCATTTGTCAAGCCTTCATTAAAATCTATTTCAGACAACGCTAACAGCTATCAGACCACTCTGATCCAATGTGCAAAATTAAGCTCATAAACATTATCTCCACGGTTCCTTGCACTAAATTTTTACTTTTGTTGAAGGCAGCATTTTTTTTTGGATACCATTATATTTGGGTTACATTCAAAAATGTCCTACGACATGCTATCTATTGTGAGATGCATCTTGTTCTTGCATCCTGTCCCTTGCTTTCTCTTCTTCTTTGCCCACAGCTATCTGTGCTTGCTTTCAGCCCTTCCACGCAAGCTTTGGTACTAATTACCTGTTTTACTGCAAGCCTTCTTGTCATGCCACTGTGCTGTTCCTCACTCCCCAATCCCTAATATATTTTTCACAGCAGCCCTTTCCTGTGTGTTACCTTTTGGCATTTCTCGTCCGACACGCCATCCTATTGTGTGTTATCCACCGGCTTTTTCCCCGGAAATGCTTTTGTATTTCTCTTGCTCTTTTTACAAACAGCGCCTGCTTTAGTCTTAAGGTGCCTTTTGTGTCTCCCACCTCTGGCCCTGCCTTTTGTGCACTTTGATTGAAAGGCAGCTCCACATGAAGCAGTCAACAAAATAGACTCAAGCTGCGCATTGGCATGGTGTGAGCAGGTAGGCCAAATCCATCACGTCTATTGTCATGACAGCTGGGATGGGAATGGAGAGAATTCTTTCTATTTGTGTTTTGAACTCACTACGTTGTGATTCTGAGACTAAGGTCAATCCTGGTGAATCCACAATGGGCAGAAAATAGAAAGATTCACTTTATCTTAAGATCAAGATAAAATGGAGCAAAAATTGCCATTAGGGTCTTCCGGTAAGGGTTATTCAAGGTGGATCCACACCTGCAAAATAATACATTCATACCTGAGTCCCAGTGCTGTTGGAACACACAATGTCCCTCTGTTTTCAAAATGAAAGTGCTGCTTTGAAACTTTAATCCAATCCTCTGAAGATGCCAGCCACAGATGCAGGCAAAACAAAATCTGCTAGAATGTGGCCATAAAGCCCAGAAACTACACAACAGCCCTTTAATGCAATTTTAAAGAGCTTCCTTTTCACTCCACAGTTTCTAAGAAGCTTGCAATGTGCGTCTTGCACTTGAACTGTGGTCAGGATGAAATCAGGGTGATTGGAGGATGGGACAGGTGAATGGGTTGTTACTTAGTAAGTGTAGAGATGACACACACACTTATTATTATTTATTTAGAGCATTTGGATCCCGTCCTTCTCAACCCCCGAAGGGAGACTCAGGACAGCTTACAATTGGCAGTCATTAGATGCCGACAAAGAAACAGTTAGAAGACAACAATTCACATAAACAACAGCAATAAAAATACATTTAAAAAGCAATAAAAAACATTAAAATGTTGTCCCTTAAAATATTAACACAACCAAGTCTGAGTCCGCAAATCCAAATTATAGTCCAGACTTCCAGTCCACGGTCTCTTAATTAATAATTCTCACAAGTCATTGCAGTTGTTGCTCAGCCAGCTGCTTGAATGCTTAGTCCCAAAGCCAAGACTTGAATTTCTCCCTGAAGGAGAGGAGAGAAGGTGTCACCCTGATTTCACTGGGGAGTAAATTCCATAGACCAGGGGACACCACTGAGAATGCCCTGTCTCTCATCCTCACCAATCGCACTTGTGAGGATGGTGGGATCGAGAACAGGGCCTCCCCCGATTATGGTAAACTCCAAGGTGGGTCATAGAGGGAGATACATTCGGACATGTTTAGGACGTGCCAACAAATATCTAGAATTCTCTGGTTGTTCAGGATATGTGTCCAGGTGCATCAGACATGATGCCATGGGTGTCTTAGAGAGCTTAAATTAAGTGGTTTAGTTTCATGCCTCTCAGAGTAGACAACATTATCTTGTGTCTGCTCTCAAGTCCTTGATTCTCAAGTTTCCTGTTCTTGTTTATGCCTGTGTTTCCTTTTAACGTTTATCTTGGAAAAGTTCGTGTTTTCATGTTCATTGATTTATGTCTGAAATACTGCTGTGGATTTTGGT
This sequence comes from Anolis sagrei ordinatus, assembly GCF_025583915.1. NCBI lineage: Eukaryota > Metazoa > Chordata > Lepidosauria > Squamata > Anolidae > Anolis > Anolis sagrei. Next base: position 19,988,621 of record NW_026844478.1, read on the forward strand.
TTCCTTGGCTTTATGTCCCTTGTTATGTTTGGATTACTGTTATTTTGTATCTTCTATTCTACTGATCCTTTTGGAATCACCCCTTTCCTATTTTTATCTACTTTCTTTAATGAATATTTTTAGATTGAATTTCTGGACTCTGGTGGGATGTTGGGTGAGAGGGTGTTCCAGTGCTGGAGTGCAACAAACTCCCAGAAACCCCAGCCAGCTTACCAGCTGTTAGGAATTGTGAAAATTGAAGTCCAAAGCACCCAAAGGGCTGAAGTTTAGCCATCTCCAAGACTTGTAGGGTCAGAAGTGCTCTGGACTTGCCTCACAGTAACTGGCAGTGTAGATGGGCCTAGAACATATCTGCTTTATATTATAATGCCAAATGGTAAAAAGACAAAAGCATTCTGCATTCCTGTATGTTGTCTCTGAGAGGAGGGAAAATAGATGTGCCTGCATTAAATTAATAGTGCTACGTGATAAACATCACCCTTAAATTGTATGAACTAGCTGGCCTTTGTATAGGTGATGAGTATCACTGACAGATGGTCTTTCATTCAATGCCTTGGAATATTTCTAAACCTGAAGAAACAGAATATTTATAAACCCCAGTCTGTTTAAACACCTGTGAAACAGACTGCTGGTTTTGCTTTTTCTTCACAGAGTAAGAAAAAGCAAAACCCTTAATGGTTGATACTTCCCTTTATAAAAAGAGGGGGTGAGAGCAGAATTGTCTGGCACTATATTGCCTTCTTCAACAAGTTACTAACATGATCTGTTTGCATATTTATTTTCCCATTTATCCTGCTGCTCCCCAAAGAGATGACAGTTTCGAGGAAGGGAACATAACAAAAACAAAGAATTGTGTTCCACAGGTTTGCCTCAGGTTTGCTGGAGATACCCCCATCTGCAAAAGTGTCTTTTGTTTCACTAGACATACATAAAGCACTTACTCATTTGATTCCTCACATTCATTGTGCAGCGTGTTGGAGTGCAGAGAAAGAAAAAGTTGTATCTTTTAATGCACTGAGTCAGTCCTTTCAGAAGACAGTTACAAATTATTTATGAGATTTTTGTATTGTAGGACTATCAAAAATGATCATTTTTGCACAGAATGAACACTCTAATATATGAAACGATTAATTTCCCACAAAACACTTGATTTGTACCCTGAATTTGGACAGAAACTATTGTGTAGAAAATCCATTTGCAAATAGTCAATTTTTTTGCTGAACTCTCAAAATAGGGAAAAACACACCCCAAAGTATGCAAAAGCTCTCATTATAAAAGCATAGACCTGGAGGGTCCTCAATATTGATCCAGCCCTCTACCAAAAGATTGCCACCTAACCTTTCTTGGTGTATCTCCAATGAAGGCAATCTGTTTCACAGTAAACAGCACACAGAAATAATTTGTTTGTGCATGACAGTCTGAATTAAGTGAAGATTTGCATCCATGGTAGTGTGGGTCTTCCTCTTGGGATAGCAAGCAGAAACACCGCACCTACCTGACATCTTCCAGAGTATCTGAAAACAATTTAGATGGGGCGGGGTCATAGCCATGACACAGGATGGTGGAGACAGCAGAGGAATGGTGTCTCTGGACCACCTGAGCCCAGGGAATGTGAGATGGGAGTTGTTGTAGTTCTGGCTTGTTCCAACTGCAACCAGTTCCACATATGACCTCATCACATTAGGGTGGGATGAATACGGCAGGGCTCAGTGGGTGGCGTGGGAAACTCATCACCCTGTGCCCCACACTATCCGCTTCCCCCCCTTATCTCATCCCATGGAGGGAAGTGTCTGCCACCAAACTTCCCCTGTTGTTTCTAATGCAACACAGAAAGGCTTCCATGTTTCTACAGCACTGCTGGTCACAGCTGACCTCCAGTTAGAGCGCTCAAGGCCCAGGGCTTCCCAGTTCTCGGTGCCTATGCTATAGTTTTTAAGATTGGCTTTGAGCCCATCTTTAAATCTCTTTTCCTGACCACCAACATTCCATTTTCCATTCTCAATAGAGCAACTGCTTTGGGAGACAGTGGTTGGGCATCCGGACAACGTGGCCAGTCCAGCGGAGTTGATGGTGGAGGACCATTGCTTCAATGCTGGTGGTCTTTTCTTCTTCCAGCATGCTGACATTTGTCCACCTGTCTTCCCAAGAGATTTGCAGGATTTTTTGGAGGCAACGCTGATGGAATCGTTCCAGGAGTTTCATGTGACATTTATAGGCTGTCCACATCTCGCAGGCATATAACAGGGTTGGGAGGACAATAGCTTTATAAACAGGCACCTTGGTATCCCTACGGATATCCCGGTGCCTGCTTCATTCGGAAAATTGCTGCACTCGCAGAACTCTGACGGTGTTGTATTTCAGTGTCAATGTTGACTTTTGTGGAGAGGTGGCTGCCAGGATAGCGGAAATAATGCTTGAAGACTCAATGGGCTGCTATACTTTGCATGCACTACCTTACCTCCTTGGTTCTTGCTCAGCTGGACTATATTCATGCTTGACTTTGGACTATCTTTGCTCTCTGCTTAGACCGCTGGTTTAGATTCAGGACTGTCTGAACCATCCTCTTTGAAATCTGTGTGGCCTGTAAAGAGTCATGCGTATATACCAAATGGGAAGTTTCTTTCAGCACTCACCAAAAATTTTGGGAAATGAGCTAAGTAGTTTCATTCCCATTCTAACACAGAGAGACAGATTGTCAGAAGTTTCTCATACGATTTGTGAATTAAATGGCCAATGTTGGAGACATTGCCTCAAATTGAAATGTCTGCTTGTCTTCCTCTACCAGCAGAAGAAAGGCCTCCAGCAAAAACCACCCTCTGCTTCACCGGCAAGACTGTGTACATTTGAGACAGTTGCCTACTGTTTCGCTCCTAACTTTTTCTTAGGCTATGCACATATACACATGCACATACAAAGTACCATAGTTAGAAAAACAAAACCAAACAGGACTCCGCCACAAAGAAACAGGGCATCTAATTGCTCCTTTTCTTCGAGGTGAATTGTTCCATTTCCCCCTAGGATCAATACAAACTGACATGAGCATTACAATTCAAATCATTAGCCAGAAAATTTAAAAAGACAGCTTTTCTCAAAAGAAAACCAGCAGTATTTTTAGAATAAATACAAAGAAAGTACCGACAACCCTCAAGTATAGCATTAGCCCCTATTTTACAAGGAGGGGAAATACGTTACGAGCAACAGAAAGAAGTACTGGATGTAAACTTGAAAGGGGGGGGGGGGAAGTATCTGTAATGCTAGAGAAACACTCTGTTTGCTATTAGGTTAAGAAATACAATGTTTCCCCCATAAACTAATAGTGGCTTTTACAGGTCCTTTGTCCCAGAATAAAGGCACAAAACGTTAGCGATACATTAAAGATCGGCAAAATAATTGATAAAATCTGTTGGGCATACAAGTTCTTATCCACTTTAGAGCCTGAGATATATAGATCAAAACATCTTCTTATAGCATTCAAAAAATCAGATATGCAAGCATGTCTTCTTAATCCAAATCACAATTTACTGCATACTTGATCAGCAAGAAGCTCCCTAGTTATCTGCTTCCTCCATCCTCACTGTGTCCTAATTTAAGACTTAGGTTAAAGGGTTAGGAAAACTTCAATTTTTGTTTTACTTTCTCACATTTCCCAATATCTGGACTCTATGTAAAGGTAAAGGTTTTTCCCTGATATTAAGTCCAGTCATGTCTGACTCGGGGGGTTGGTGCTCAACTCCATTTCTAAGCTGAAGAGCCGGCGTTGTCCATGGACACCTCCAAGGTTATGTGACCAGCATTACTGCATGGAGCACTGTTACCTTCCCGCTGGAGCAGCACCTACTGATCTGCTCGCATTTGCATGTATTCAAACTGCTAGGTTGGCAGAAGCTGGGGCCAACAGCGGAAACTCAGGATTCAAACAGCTGATACAGTTGACCTCACTGGCATTACTGGCTGCATATTTTAATAGTTATTTTAAATGAATATTATTGTTCTTTATATCATTTGTGTCGAATGTCGGCTATGATAGATTATTTTTGGGGTACATGTTTGTTTTATGTTTCTTATTTATGAATTATCACGGGGTGTCTGCGCCCTACACCACTGGAGAAACTACACTGACTAGACGGTATTGCACCACCTGACATCCACCGGGAAGTAGCAGCCAATAGTGAAAGGACCAAGGCAGTGACATCTCCAGCTCATCCCCTTTTTGGGTATCAGCCAGCACATCAATGACTTAAATCAAGAAATAGTTTTCTGGAACACCTCAGCAAGCGAGAGTCTAAAAGGGGCAGACTCAAACCCAGAACCTCAACCAATGTCTGATACCAAATGAGAGACTTTCCCCTGGGCACACAGAAGACTGAGCGACTTGGAAGGCGCTGAACAGACTGCGCTCTGGCACCACGAGATGCAGAGCCAACCTCAAGAAATGGGCACGAAGTGGAATCCAAGACATGCGAGTGTGGAGAAGAGCAAACCACTGACCACCTGCTGCAATGCACCCTGAGCCCTGCCACATGCACAAGGGAGGACCTTCTTGCGGCAACACCAGAGGCACTCCAAGTGGCCAGATACTGGTCAAAGGACATTTAATCAACTACCAAGCTTGCATGTTGTTTGTTTGTTCTGTTAAAAATGTAATACAACGGTTCGGTTGCCTGACACGATAAATAAGTATTGTGCTGCAAAACTCTGTTTGTCTGAATTGGATCTGGCATTGAATGTTTGCCATCTTTTGTTTTGAATCTGCCCTGAGTCCCCTCAGGGAGACAGGGCAGAATATAAATAAAGTTATTATTATTATTTGAAACACAACAAGATGAGTCTACAGCAGACAAGATCACTCTGTTGGCTGTTTTATTGGATCACACATCAGACACTTCCCAAGTGTATAGGACTGTATGATGTATCGGTGAATAATGTGTGCAGATCCCAGTAAGGTGGCCTTCTGTAGCTGGCAGATGGTAATTTTGTCAGCACTGATTGTGTTTAAGTGCAGGCCAAGGTCTTTAGGCACTGCACCCAGTGTGCCGATCACCACTGGGGCCACCTTGACTGGCTTGTGCCAGAGTCTTTGCAGTTCGATCTTTAAATCCTCAAATTGTGTCAGCTTTTCCAGTTGTTTCTCTTCAATCCTGCTGTTGCCTGGGATTGCAACATAGACAATGCATACTTTTTTTTTAACACGATTGTGAGGTCAGGAGTAGTGTGCTCCAAAACTCTGTCAGTCTGAATTAGGAAGTCCCAGAGTAGTTTGATGTGTTCATTCTCTATAATTTCTTCCAGCTTGTGATCCCACCGGTTCTTTGTCGCAGGCAGGTGGTATTTGTGGTACAAGTTCCAATGAATCAACTGAGCAATGGTGTTGTGCCTCTGCTTGTAGTCTATCTGCGCGGTCTTCTTGTAGCAGCTGAGGATTTGATTTAGTGTTTCATTAAATCCTCATATCGTGTTAGCTTTTCCAGTTGTTTCTCTTCAATCCTGCTGTTGCCTAGAATTGCAACATCAACGATCTATACAACGATCTATGTAGACAAGTCTACATAGGGACCACCAAACGCAGCGCCCAGACACGCATCAAGGAACATGAAAGGCACTGCAAACTACTCCAACCAGAGAAATCAGCCATAGCAGAGCACCTGATGAACCAACCTGGACACAGCATATTATTTGAGAACACAGAAGTGCTGGACAACTCTCACAACCACCATGTCAGACTACACAGAGAAGCCATTGAAATCCACAAGCATGTGGACAATTTCAACAGAAAGGAAGAAACCATGAAAATGAACAAAATCTGGCTACCAGTATTAAAAAACTCAAAAATTATAGCAGCAAAACAACAGAGGGGAAACAAACAGGCACATGAAATCACTCTGAACAAAAGATTCCCCCCAGGCGCTTCCAAGCCATTGAATGCTAATCAAGGTGATCAGCTGAAACATTCACAGCTAGCCCCAGCAAACAAAAGTCCTTTGTCTCACCCTGGTCATTCCACAGATATATAAACCCATTTTTCCTACTTCCAACAGACCTCATTACCTCTGAGGATGCTTGCCATAGATGCAGGCGAAACGTCAGGAGAAAAATTGCCTCCAGAACATGGCCATATAGTCTGGAAAAACCTACAACCACCGATCTATACTTTGTTTTTTAATACGATCATGAGGTCAGGAGTATTGTGCTGCAAAACTCTGTTTGTCTGAATTTATTATTATTATTATTATTATTATTATTATTATTATTATTTCATCAAAGAATGAACAAACTTACATGCAACAGATATACTTGCTGAATTCTATTTGCAAAACTGTGAACTGTCTACTTTGCACTGGTCAAAAATGTACAATTATATGGGTATGGGCACTTTCCTTTGCACATGGTACTAACAAGATTTTGGCATCAAGCTTCCATTCTAAATCACTATAGGATTTTTTAAAAATAGATTTTCCCTGTCCTTTGGTTAAAGGCACGTATCAGTTTCTTCCCCAGAGACAAAAGCTGCATCCACTTTTAAACAATCCCTTCACTTGTTTTTTAAAACATTTTTTTTTCAGACCACATATTATGAATCTCGATGTCAGCGGTCAAGCTGTTATGTTACCACTAATGCGATAAGTCTCTACCATGTCTTTCTATTATAAATTATAACTGCCAGGAAAGGGCAAGTCCCTCGGATAATTATTCACTCTGATAAGAGAAATCAGACCTTGACAGCACAAATGAATGACAGAAGACTTCAGTTCATTTACACATTCAAACCCATTATCTCTTCCTTTCACATGAATCCTTTTAATAAGCCTCTTTCTTTCTGATCTGGATGCAGGGCATTTCATTATCTTTCACTCCATCAAGCCGATGGTCTAAAATGATATCCTGCGCACATGAAGGGTGGCTCGATGGCTCCAAATTAAGTGGACATCCCGCAAATGGTGATGAAATGGCCTTCTTAAAAATAAAGTAATGATCAATGTCACAGAACGGGAGATAAAGGAAGAAACATGTGCAGTGCGATAGCTAAGAGGCCACCTCCACAAAATGGAAAGGCAGTGATGAATTGCCAGTTCCTTCCATACTGAGGAGCACCTTATGGTGCAGTGGGTTAAACTGCTGAACTGCTGAACTTGCTGACTGAAAGGTTGCCGGTTCGAATCTGGGGAGTGGGGTGAGCTCCTGCTGTTAGCCCCAGCTCCTGCCAACCTAGCAGTTTGAAAACATGCAAATGTGAATAGATTAATAGGTTCCGCTCCAACAGGAAGGTAATGGCACTCCATGGAGTCTTGCCAGCCACATGACCTTGGAGGTGTTTACGGACAACTCCGGCTCTTCGGCTTAGAAATAGAGATGAGCACCAACCCCCAGAGTTGGACATGACTGGAATTAATGTCAGGGGAATACCTTTACCTTACCTCACCTTGAATTTGGAAGGGTTGTGTTGATGGCTTGTAGTCCCCATCCAAGAAAAAAGGATGCATGGATTCAAGTAAACTCAGAGTTACAACAAATAATTTCAGATTGCAAGGGAAGGAGATTGGCAAGAATGTAGAAGCTGGTTAAAGTTAAAATAATTGTGCTACTTGTAGGAGAAGCGAGTACAGTCATGGAGGTGCTGGAAAACCAGAGAGTGGAGGAGGAGGAGAAAGGGAGATGAGTCCAACAATATATAGATATATTGCTGAAGGCTTCCATGGCTGAAATCACTGGGTTGATGTAGTTTTTTCGGACTATATGGCCATGGTCTAGAGGCATGCTCTCCTGATGTTTTGCCTGCATGTATGGCAAGTATCCTCAGAGGTAATGAGGTCACTTGTTGGACTTGCCCCTGCAAGTTGCCTCGAGTCCCCTAGGGGAGATGGTGGTGGGGTATAAAAATAAAATCATCATCATCATATTCATCATCATCCCTAGAGGATATGGTGGTGGGGTATAAAAATAAAATTATTATTACCATTATCATCATCATAAGTGTGCTGGAAGAAGCAAAGACCACCAGCATTGAAGCGATGGTCCTCCACCATCAACTCCACTGGACCAGCCACATTGTCCGGATGCCCAACCACTGTTTCCCAAAGCAGTTGCTCTATTCTGAACTCAAGAACGGAAAACGGAATGGAGGACAGGAAAAGAGATTGAAAGATGGACTCAAAGCCGACCTTAAAAACTCTGGCATAGAGAACTGGGAAGCCCTGGCCCTTGAGCACTCCAGCTGGAGGTCAGCTGTGACCAGCAGTGCTGCAGAATTTGAAGAGGCACGAATGGAGGGTGAAAGAGAGAAACGTGCCAAGAGGAAGGCGTGTCAAGCCAACCCCGACCGGGACCACCTTCCACTGGAAACCGATGCCCTCACTGTGGGAGAAGATGCAGATCAAGAATAGCGCTCCACAGTCACCTACAGACCCACCAACAGGATACTACACATGGAGGACCATCTTCCTCGGACTACGAGGAATTGCCTAAGTAAGTAAGTATCATCATCATCATCATCATCAAGGGTGTGGTTGCGGATGACACGATAAATAAATAAATAAATAAATAAATCATCAAGGGTCTGGAGAACAAGCCCTATGAGGAGCGGCTTAAAGAGCTGGGCATGTTTAGCCTGCAGAAGTTAAGTTTGAGGGAAGACATGATGGACATGTATAAATATATGAGGGGAAATCATAAAGAGGAGAGTGCAAGTTTGTTATCTGCACATACATACACACACACATACATGAAGGAACATCCAGGGACACAGGGATAGCAGGGAAGCTGCCTTACTGCCTGAATTTCTGTCTGCCTTGCAAACTAAAAGACTAGGAACACTGCAGAGGCTATAACATTGTAGGCTTATGTCTTTTGAATCTCTCCTTCCCAGCTATGATCATGTTCTAAAATAGTATATTTCTAACCATTCAGATTTTTCTATCTGGGCCATTTCCTCCCATTCAAATAGTGGAAGCTCCTTGTGGACAAAGACCTGTCTAACTTTTTGGTCCCCATGTACAGGAATAACACTGAATTGAAAAAAAAAAAGCACATGGATGAATAATTTACTGATCAAAGTGGGATTGTTTGAAGGAAAAGGGAAGCAAGAAGTGCTGAGGGACAGAGAAGAGGCTCTAAATAATCCCACAACTCTATTTTATTTGTTAACCAAATTAAGGAAAGCAATATGAAAGGTTGATAAAAAAGACACTTAACTGGATAGCCTTGGGCAGCAGTGGATACGTTTGCCTAGACTGCAGGCTCCTCTAAGCGGTATTCGTTAGAATGCTTTCTGCAAGTCCAGTGGGACTGTGGGACTGCTTTACTCCCGTGAACAAAGTGAACCGGAGTGCAAAAACGCCTCTGGCAGCTTTGTTTACAACTGTTGGGAAAGGTATTCTTCTAAGCCCATTCAAATGTCTCCTCCATTGGGCTAGCATAGATCTGCCTGAGGTAGCCTTCTCTCTTAAAAAATGGGAGTTTAAAGGGAAATACTAATGTCTCTTGGTATTACGGCCCACATATGGTAATGGATACCAAGTCAATCCTGGTTAGTCTTTGGATGGAAGACCCAGGTGCTGAGGACTCTCTTTCTGAGGAGGGAACCGGTTATCCACTTCTGAGTATTCCTTGCCTAAGAAAACCCTGTGACAAAGGCATCACTTCACCATAGTGATTTAAACCACTGAGCTACTAAACTTGTTGACTGAAAGTTGCAGGTTTGAATCCAGGGAGCGGTGTGAGCTTCTGCTGTTAGCCCCAGCTTCTGCCAACCTAGCAGTTCGAAAACATGCAAAAGTGAGTAGATCAATAGGTACCGCTCCAGCAGGAAGGTAACGGCACTCCATGCAGTCATGCTGGCCACATGACCTTGGAGATGTCTACGGACAACACCGACTCTTCAGAAATGGAGATGAGCACCAACTCCCAGAGTCAGACATGACTGGACTTAATAACCTTTACCTTTACCTTTTAGATTTGCACAGAAAATGGTGTTTTATACAGAAATTTATATATATGTATGAAAATATAATGTCCCATGCAGAAAAATTTGTTTCCTGCACAGAAAATGCCGTTTTATATGCAAAACTGTTGTTGTTTATTCATTCAGTTGCTTCCGACTCTTCGTAACCTCATGGACCAGACCATGCCAGAGCTCCCTGTCAGCTATCATCACCCCCAGCTCCTTCAAGGTCAAGACAGTCACTTTAAGGATCCCATCCATCCATCTTGCCCTTCGTTGGCCCCTCTTCTTTTTTCCTTCCTTTTTCCCCCAGCATCATTGTCTTCTCCAAGCTATCCTATCTTCTCATCACATGCAAAACTACCATGTGAAAATTTTGTTTACAATTAGTCCTGACTTGCAAATAGTCTTTGAAAACTGAATAGTCTTCCAAGACATTCTCACAGTAAGAAAAAAGTTGCTCAAAACCACTCATCACTGCCTTCAAGATGAAACTTAAGTTGGGTGTGTATTTGTATCCTCTGTGTTATGAATAACTTCCCCACTTTGGAAACGAATATCTCACTTCTGACACCAATTTGTCATAAATAACTTTAAAGCATAGATTCTTTTAATTGCAATTTCCATTGTGAGAGTGTATATCAAATTACAGAACTTTTACGCAAAGAATGACATTGGACATACAGACATACAGATTCTATGCAACTACATTGGATTCACAATTACATGGCTAACAAACAAACCATGGAGAATTACATTTTCCATCACAATTCACACACATGTACATGCATTCATCTTCATGCATCCAAATATTACCATATCCTTTTCTCCCTCCTTGGAGAAGCACCTGTTAGGCCAGACCCTGCTTTCCTGCAGCCTGCCAACACATAGTTCCAAAATATCCATAGCTTCAAAACTTTGAAACTCCAAATTGCATCCTTCCCTTAAGCACAATGCCAAGGACCAGATCTCTGTTTTCCATACAGCAGAACTTGACTCCCTGCACAAAATCTAAGATTCCAAAAGCTCACTTCTTCCTCTTCCCTTGAGAAAGAAGTCACAACGTGTACAGAATCATGCTTTCCCATAGCATATCAGACACTCTCCGAATACACCATATCTATCCTTCCCATGGAGCAGAGTGGTGGGTGAACCAGACTCCTCAGGTCTGTCACAATTTGAACATTGTTAGACTGAGTCTTTTTATAGGAATATTCTGCTGATGTAGTCCCAAAGTAGTAAATTAATGATAGACATCTTCCATCCTGGAATATCTTGACTCCAACTCAGTTTCCTGGCCAGATGTTGATTCTTCTTGATTGGTGTTAGCCTTGTGTGGATTTCCTTCTTGTCATTGTAAACATTTATCTTATCACTGTCCAGTTCTTATCACAGTTTACTTTTCAGTTCTTATTAGCAACTTTTAATTACAGTCCAGCAAGCAGGTAGGTAGTCATTGCAGGCCTTAATCTTTTACTGGTGTTTCCAAAATTATTCACTCCATCCATACATCTTGCATAATTTCATTCAATCCCACATATCATATTAAATTTACATTTATCAAATCTACAATGATATTTTCATGATATCTCTAATGCCTTCAAACTAATTCCATTCACGGATATGGAGTGAGGGATTGGCAGCTGCTGCAGGGAAAAAGTCATGCAGAATATTGGAGAAATTTTGCAGTTTTCTTTGCAGATAGTCCCAGACATTTTCTCTCTCTCTCTCAGCTCTCACCTCAAAGTGGAGCTGCTCAGCAAGACCAATAGAGACCTCAGCGCACTAATTTAATCTTCTTGGCTTCCCTTTTCCACCTCCATCGGCTAAGATTACAGATCAGAAGTAGACAGCTCTGCTTGTCTCCCTGGTAGGTTTAGACAGATGAATCCTAATACAGAGAACCCATTTTTAGAGGGAAAATGAAGGGAAAGACAGAAGGGAGAAAGAAAGAGAAATGCCCTTCCATGTTTCACTGTCCTAAAATTCAAGGGAAAGCACAGCCTAATTTCCAATTTAGCTTTATTCGTTACATTGGGTTTTTTTTTCCAAACTTGCTTTACTAATTCTCCTAATTCATGTGACTGTGGGTGCTTATAGTTAATTACAGAAAATAATTGGAACTAACAATTTGGAATGGAAAGTCAAGTGAAAGAGTAAGTGTCTGTGTTGTTTTCAAAGAGGTGATGCTCAGCAGCCAGGGATGTGTTATGTTAAATCAATGGGAGGCATAGTTCAGCTACGAGCTTTCATAGCTCTCCTCCTGCCTGCAGTCATTCTGTGTATTCTGGAACATCTTATATTTTTAATGACTAGCTTGTCACTTCAGAAACGTACATTGAAACAGTCAGCACCATGGACAGGGAAAACCACACTGAATTTTTCTCCCTTTTTACATCTCAATGTCTCAGCAGCTACCATTTGAAACAGAATTAGAAATGGTTGATATTAGTCATTCCCATAATCTTCCAAAGCCACATTTGGCTGCGTACCTGAATAAAACAGTGGCCAAGATCCACCCATGTACTCCAGTATTCACTGTTGGTAGAACAGCTACTTTCTCACTTCATCCTTTCATTGTTGGTCTCCAGAAAGGCAAAAAATGCTTTGCAGAGTTTCACATCCCATTGAGGTAGACTTTAGAGGAGGCACGAGTGGAGGGTGAAAGGGAGAAACATGCCAGGAGGAAGGCACGTCAAGCTAACCCCAACCAGGACCGCCTTCCACCTGGAAACCAATGCCTTCACTGTTGGAGAAGATGCGGGTCAAGAATAGGGCTCCACAGCCACCTACAAACCTACAAAAATAGTCATCAAGGAAGACCATCTTACTCGTCCAACGAGGGATCGCCTAAGTAAGTAAGGATAAATGTATACATCAGGAGGGGAAGTGTTGCTCATCATGATAGAAGCAATGGGACCCATTGGATTCTTGAAAGTAAGTTGTAGAATTTATGGCAGTTGAAACATCTGAAGGTGGTCACATTGCCATGTCCATTGTAGAATCATAGAATCATAGAGTTGGAAGAGACCTCGTGGGCTATCCAGTCCAACCCACTGCCAAGAAGGAAAATCGCATTCAAAGCACCCCCAACAGATGGCCATCCAGCCTCTGTTTAAGAGCTTCCAAATAAGGAGCCTCTACCACTCTCCGGGACAGAGAGTTCCACTGCTGAACAGCTCTCACAGTCAGGAAGTTCTTCCTAATGTTCAGGTGGGATCTCCTTTCCTGTAGTTTGAAGCCATTGTTCTGCATCCTAGTCTCTAGGGAAGTAGAAAACAAGCTTGCTCCCTCCTCCCTATGACTTCCTCTCACATATTTATCCCTGGCCTTCATCATGTCTCCTTCTCTTCTTCAGGCTAAACATGCCCAGCTCTTTCAGTCGCTCCTCATAGGGCTTGTTCTCCAGACCCTTGATCATTTTAGTCGCCCTGCTTTGGACACATTCCGGCTTGTCAATATCTCTCTTCAATTGAGGTGCCTAGAATTGGACACAATATTCCAGGCGTGGTCTAACCACGGCAGACCACACCTGTACTTCATGTATGTGTTTGGAAAGATCCCTCTGCACCACTAAATAGATCAGTGTTTCCCAACCTGTGGTCCATGGACCATCAGTGGTCTGCAAGAAAGATTGCAGGTTTGAATCTGAGGAGCAGCGTGAGCTCCCAGTCAGCCCCAGCTTCTGCCAACCTAGCAGTTCAAAAACATGCAAATGTGAGTAGATCAATAGGTACCACACCAGTGGGAAGTTAACGGCACTCCATGCAGTCATGCTGGCCACATGACCTTGGAGGTGTCTATGGACAATGCCGGCTCTTGGCCTTAGAAATGGAGATGAGTGCCAACCTCCAGAGTCAGACACGTCAAGCCTTAATGTCAGGGGAAAACCTTTACATCATGATGATGATGATGATGATGATGATTTTGATGATGATGATGATGATGATGATGATGATGATGATGATTATTATTATTATTATTATTATTATTATTATCGAATACCAGAGGGGATGTGTAACTACTTTACCTAGTAATCAGACATAGCAAAGTGTAATGCCTAAATGTGTGTGTGTGTGTGTGTGTGTGTATACACAAGAGAAAAATTGTGATTATATCAAAGTCTCAAGCGTACATTCAATCTCAAATGTTGTATGTTAAGATTGTATTGAGGGATGACAATGTTGGCTATTTTTAGTTTTGATAAAAAATTATTTCTTTATTTTGGCTTGGAAATTGTCCCAATTTGCACTTAAACTCCATCGTTCACTAGTGCCAGAGTTCTCAAAATGGCAGCTCTTTTTCTTTTAAGCCTTCCACCCATGTTTGCTTACCTCATTGCATTAAGGTATACACCCACCCTACTCTGAACAAGGAAATTGAGCTTTCATTTGATTTGTTTTCCCCAAACTTCGTTTGGAGTCTTGGCCACAAAGGAAAATGACACATAAAAAGACATGGGAGAGGGTATAAACAATGGCTAGAGACAAAGAAAAAAAACATTTGATTCCTGTCCAAAGCAACTGCCCCATAAGCAAAAGGGGGAGCATTAATCATACACAATCATCCATCATAATGACAGAAAGACTAGAACACATTGGCCAAACATTCAGCCATGTTAGTCGAGCATGTGTATGGGAGGAAAAGACTTATATTCCGGAAAACTTATTTTAGGCCAGCGTACTATTATTGTCATAAGGGAAACACAGTTACCCATTAATAAGAGATTCCCTTGAATGTCATGATCCCCCAAAAGATATTGAGCCATCATTTTTACTTACACGTTATTACACCTCCCAGCACTTGCCACTGGTGTACGTCAGGCTCCGTATGACCATATCCATCAAGTTCCACGGGCTAATTGATGTACTTTCCCCAATGCCAATAAACCCACTGCTGAGAGGGAGGAAAATACACCCTTGACATCTTTGCCAATATCTTTGACAATTTCTTCATGTTGTGAAGATCCTTCTCCAGATATTATCGGAAGATAATACGAATGTTTCTAACACATCCCTAACTTTTCTGACTTTATTGTTGTTTGCCTTGGCGAACACATATTTCAGCCTTCATCAAGGAACCCTTTGCAAATGGACATGAAGGAACAAATATAGCCTCCAGTCCAAACAAATCTAACCAGTTCCAGTAACACTGAATCACAATCATTGTCAATTTGTCTGCGTGTTAGCATTTTAACCTTGCATGCAACCGCCCCTCTCCCTAAAATCCTTGCATGTCCTTAAGGATTCTTTTTCAGCCATGCCTGTATAATCCTTAACCAATTTAATACGGATCCCCTAGAGTGATAGCAGGGAGCTAATAAGGAGAAGCTAATTTAGCTGCAAGATCCCTAACATTATCTAAAATATTGTCAGTCTTAATCATCTCTGTAAATAACACCTTCAGTGTTCCCAGGAGTCTCATATTTGGCACCTTTGGACAACATGAGAATGGCCCAGTGCTGGAGCCATCTGCTCCATTTTTCCATTATACATTTAATCATACCTGCTCAATTAATATATGATGTGAGTGCCTTATACATTTAGTTATCAAATTCTTGGACCTGGAGAACAGTCAGTGCAAACCATAGCATGGAGTCTTCCATGAAACCCTCTTCATCTCCATTCCCTATATATCTTGCACTACAATTCACATCATCCTTGATGTTGGAGGAGATAGGAGTTGTAGTGTTTTTTTCCATGTCAGGAGCGACTTGAGAAACTGCAAGTCGCTTCTGGTGTGAGAGAATTGGCCATCTGCAAGGACGTTGCCCAGGGGACGCCTGGATGTTTTGATGTTAGATTTGGCCAACTAATTGAATTTGCACTATTTTAAATGGCTTCAATTTATATTAATGTTTTATCTATTTTGTAATTGCTGTTTTATCTGTGTGTGTATGGGAGACATTGAATTGTTGTAAGCTGCCCTGAGTCTGAGACCCCCTTCGGGGGTAGAGAAGGGCGGGGTATTTGAAATTATAAATAAATAAATAAATGTTTTACCATCCTTGTGTGAAGCTTCTCTCATGTCCCCACATGGGGAGCTGGAGCTGACAGAGGGAGCTCATCTGTGCTCTCCCCAGATTCGAACTTACGGCATGTCGATCTTTAGTCCTGCCAGAATCTTCCATAAAACCTTCTTCATTTCCATTCCCTTTATAATATATCTTGCACTACAGTTCACATCACCCTTGACATTAGAGGAGATTAGAGTTGTAGTTTATTTTCAAGTCAGGAGTGACTTGAGAAACTGCAAGTTGCTTCTAGTGTGAGAGAACTGGCTGTCTGCAAGGACTTTGCTCAGGGGATGCTTGGATGTTTTGATGTTTTACCGTCCTTGTGGGAAGCTTCTCTCATGTCCCCACATGGAGAGCTGGAGCTCGCAGAGGGAGCTCATCTGCCTCTTCCCAAATTCGAACCTCCGACATGTCAATCTTCAGTCCTGCCAGAATCTTCCATAAAACCCTCTTCATCTCCATTTCCTTTATAATATATCTTGCACTACAATTCACATCAACTTTGAAATTGGAGGAGATAGGAGTGGTAGGTTTTTTTTCATGTCAGGAGTGACTTGAGAAACTGCAAGTCGCTTCTGGTGTGAGAGAATTGAGCGTCTGCAAGGGCGTTGCCCAGGGGATGCCTGGATGTTTTCATGTTTTACCATCCTTGTGGGAAGCTTCTCTCATGTCCCCACATGAGAGCTGGAGCTGACAGCGGGAGCTCATCTGCGCTCTCCCCGGATTCAAACCTCTGACATGTCGCTCTTCAGTCCTGCCAGCACAAGGGTTTAACCCATTGCTCCACTGGGGTCTCCTTAGGAGTTGAAGTACAAAGCATTTAGAAAGAATCAGGCTGTGGGCATAAAATATTCTGCCAGCATAAAATAAAAACTAAATATTCAGCCGTATTACTGAGCCTTAATTTTGACAATAGCTGACGTCATCACTATGACCTGTATTGTTTTGCTAGTCTCTACTCTTTGTGCTATGGTAGAAATACTGTACCTGCAATGTCACCATATTTCTTCGATTGTAAGACACCATTGATTGTAAGACACATACTAATTTCAGTACCATCAAAAAAAAATAATTCTAAAAAAAATTCCTAGAATATCCTTTAGATACTTTAATATCTCATTTTTACCATCATGCAGATGCAAATTTGTGCCCATTAATTAATTTCTCTCTCTATTCATTTTTTAAAAATATTTAGTATTGCTAACATTATGTTAGACATTTGGCTATTGTCATTTCTTGGCAAGGAATTCCAGACAGTCTTCCTCTTAGCAGCTCTGAAAGCAATATGTTTAGGTTCATCTTTGTAAAGAATCACTGTAGGGCTTTTCTGTAGATATTCAAATGTCTTAAACCACCTTGAGTCCTCCTTGGGGTAAAGAAAGGCGGGGTATAAATAGGGTAAGTAAATAAATAGATAATAGCTCTCTGTATGTATAATGACCAAGTAGCAACAGTAAGATCTGACCATGGAACAACAGACTGGTTCAAGATTGGGAAAGGCATACAGCAGGGTTGTATCCTCTCACCCAACTTATTCAACTTGCATGCTGAACACATCATGTGATGTGCAGGACTTGAGGAATCTAAGGCTGGTAGAAACATTAACAACCTTAGATATGTGGATGATACCACTGATAGCCAGAAGTGAGGAGGAGCTGAGGAAAAAAGAAAGGGCAAAAGCTAGACTGCAGCTAAACATAAAAAAACAAGATTATGGCAACAAGAATGATCAATAACTGGCAAAGAGAGGGAGAAAACATGGAGGCAGTGACAGGCTTTGTATTTCAAGGTGCAAAGATGACTGCAGACGCAGACTGCAGCCAGGAAATCAGGAGACGCTTCCTTCTTGGGAGGAGAGCAATGCCCAATCTCGATATAATAGTGAACAGTAGAGACATCACACTGGCAACGAAGATCTGCATAGTTAAAGCAATGGTATTCCCCGTAGTAGCCTACGGATGTGAGAGCTGGACCATAAGGAAGGCTGAGCGAAGGAAAATAGATGCTTTTGAACTGTGGTGCTGGAGGAATGTTCTGAGAGTGCCTTGGATCGCGAGAAGATCCAACCAGTCCATACTTCAGGAAATAAAGCCTGACTGCTCATTGGAGGGAAGGATATTAGAGGCAAAGATGAAGTACTTTGGCCACATAATGAGAAGACAAGAAAGCTTAGAGAAGACAATGATACTGGGGAAAATGGAAGGAAAAAGGAAGAGGAGACGACCAAGGGCAAGATGGATGGATGGCATCCTTGAAGTGACTGGCCTGACCTTGAAGGAGCTGGGGGTGGCCACAGCTGACAGGGAGCTCATGAGGTCACGAAGAGTCGGAAGCAATTGAACGAATAAACAACAACAACAACTCTGTATGGTAAGTTTAGGACTCTGGGAGCATGGTGAGTTTGAGTGAGCTCTAAGCTCTCCCAGAACAATATCCTGCAACCTTTGCTTCAGGAATTCTTGTGCCATTTTGAATCCCAAATGGAGCAAAAGGGATGCGGATAGTCCAATTGAGGCCACTTTCCGTTCCATCCTCCTCGCCCAGAGTAGTTTGAAGGCTTCATAAGGGAGTAAATGTGGTAAACCTGTTCCCAGTTTGAATACAATTGTTTTTAAACATTCTAGACTAGGTGCATATCTAGTCTATGCTAAATTGTGTGGGTGTTTAGTCTGTTCTGCTGTGGTTTTTGTGATATTTTGCACCACATTCTTCTTTCACGGGAGAGTTTCATGCAATTTTCCACCCTGCTAGTGCTACCACCTGCTTTTCTGGCTGCAGACTTAGGATGGATCCTTATGGACAATGTCATCAAAACATGTTCACTATCAGAGATGTGTCACTAATGTGATGCAGAACAGTGCAATCTATGCTAGCCATTTGGACAGAAGACACGAACCTCCACATAAATCTACAAATCCCATTGTTGCTGACTACTGGAAATACTGTCTGTACTCCAAAACAAATGGGAAGCACCAAGTTATCTATCCCTGGACTAAACACGATCAGCAGTAATATGGGACTAATAACAACCAAACACAACCATCATGGCTGCTATTATTATTATTATTATTATTATTATTATTATTATTATTATTATTATATGTACTACACATTCCTCAGTATAAGCAGTTTCTGCTATCAGATTTATAATACAAAACAATACAGGAGGCTTTGAGCAGGAATCCATGCCCCCGTCTTTAGGGATAAAAAATATTGTGTAGGTGTGGACTACCTCCTTTTCTGTTGATGTGAGTCACATTTGCATACATCACCACTAAGTCTAATTCTGTCTGATTCCTACTTTAATCTGTATTTTTTAAGGTTGCACAACAATTTGCATTTAAAAGTGAATCTTTAAGCATGCCTTTCTCTTGAAATGCACATTTTAAGTCATTTGTGACATGTTCTTTTGACCAAGAGCCTCACTGGAGCATTGGGGAAGTGTGAAAGCTGATGCATGCAGCTAATGTCAGGTTCGGCGATTAGTCTGAAATAAGGTCAGTTTAAACTGGAGTTTGTGCCTAATAAGGAAAAATCTCTATTTAATCAATTGACTTTATTTTTATTTCATGATGGCAGAAATAGTTATGCATTCACCAACACCGCATTTTGCCCTCCTTTCAAACATAACCCCCATTTCAACTTCGGTATTCTCTTTCCAGAATTACCAGAAATCAAGATGAAGTAGGACACACATTACACTGAAACTCTCTCTGTGTGTGTCTCAGTGTTGTATATGTATATACAAACTTATTCAATGATCACGTTTACCTGTCTCATGTCCTTTTGTTAGTTACCAGACACAGGAGTCATTTCTCCAACATGCTCTCATTTGCATTAATATCGTCTCTATTATAAACAATTTCCACACTTTGCCAAATAAGGGAAACAAAACTAATTAGCCTGATTAATATTTCTTCTCTACTCGAAGTCTTGATGCACCCTTATTTATTTACTTATGCAAATAAAGACCTTGTTAGTCATTTGAACAGTATTTTATATATCGTGTAATAACGCTGAACGAGATAGCACAGCGTTTGCCCTTTAGTGACTTGCTCAGCATAAGGAAAAACAGCTCATTACCTGGAGCATTTAAGATAACAGTATCAGTCACCAAGCATGTGCTCCACAAGGAACAATAGCCACAGTCTTCCCAAAGAGAGGAAAATAAGAGAGAGAGAGAGAGAGAGAGAGAGAGAGAGAGAGAGAGAGAGAGGCTGTGCTTCTTTGCAGTCTCTGGCATAACTGCAGAGGTTCTTTAAGATTCCTGGTCACCCTTTCCATTTGTAATCCCTAAGAAACAGCTTCCTTCTATTTTATGAGGCCATCTATCTAGTGACCTGTATCTGCCCCTTCTGCACGGTTGATTTCAGTTCTGCCCTTGAAGCGTGGCTCAGGTAAGAGACAGCCAAGTGGCAACACACATACACAACACATCTTTTCACGATGCTCATTTACTTTTCTAAGGATGTTCCAGAGACACTTCCAGAATTACATTTTCTGCCAATCTGCATTGCCAAGGATAGAGAGAGCAAGGATACTGTTTGCTCTCTCTATCCTCATTTCAACAACTCCATCAGGATTCTTCTTCCAGATGGTGACACGTTTACATACATTTCAAAAATAGGGGGGAAGCATAAGGAACTTGGGAATCCTTTCTCCTTTCTCCCCATTTATTTATTTTAGTGGTTCCCAGCCTGTAGTCCATGGACCATCTCTGGTCCATGGACCATAAGTGGTCCCCAAGAACTAAAATATGATCGGCCGTCTCACTGTTACTACACTGTTGCAACGAGAGTGACTAGTCTTGCAATTGGGTTGTGGCACAGCTGGTTGGGAGTTGGCTGCATTAAAATCACCACTGACCAGTAGGTCATAAGTTTGAAGCCAGCCCGAGTTGGAGTAAGCTCCCAACCATTTATCTAGCTTTGTTGAAGGCTTTCATGGCTGGAATCACTGGGTTGTTGTAGGTTTTGCAGGCTATATGGCCATGTTCTAGAAGCATTATCTCCTGATGTTTCACCTCTGAGGATGCTTGCTTTAGATGCAGGTGAAATGTCAGGAGAGAATGCTTCTAGAACATGGCCATATAGCCCGAAAAACTTACCACAACCCATTTGTCTAGCTTGCTGTCGACCTTGCTGTTGAGATTTAGGTATCGCTTATGCGAGGAAGCTAATTTAACTAATTTACGACACCACAAAACACCATAAAAACACAAGTGGATGGTGAAGCAATAGCTTCCCTGATGGCCAGAATTCAAGCATACCCTCATGAAGCTGGACACTTAAATAGCCTCCGTGTGTCTGTCTATATATGTTGTGTGTCTATGGCATTGAATGTTTGCCATGTATAGGCTCATTGTAATCTGCCCTGAGTCCACTGCAGGGTGAGAAGGGTGGAATATAAATACTGTAAATAAGTAAATAAATAATAAATCATGCCAAGGCTTATTAAATATGGTTTTATGTCGGTGTGCAGATGGTGACTACTGGATGGCACATGTTCTGTATCAGAAACTAGAGCTGATGTAATTTGTCCAATGCAGTTTTCTGAATCAGCACCCCAAATAACCAAACGGAATCTAAAGTTGACCAAAACTTGATTTGTAACCCTTTTGGTACTAAAGTTGGAGAGTGGTCCCTAGTCAAAATGCTCCCTGGTCGAAGTGGTCACGGGTCGAGTAGTCCCTGATCAAAAAAGGTTGGGGACCACTGATTTATTTGATAATATAAATTTTCAAATTGGCTCAGACAAAAGGACGATATACTTGAAACAATACAGTTGAAACATTAGAATGACAATAGAATACCATATAACTGACTGAATGCCAGATTAAATTTTGTAAGTCACAGCCTAGCACCTAAAATCTAGATGCTAAATCAGCAGCTCTGAAAAGGCGATCCTAACTAGAGTAAACCCAAGAAATCCATTGCTGTATGGTAAGCCAATATTCTAGGCAATCCTATTGATTCAAATAGAGTTACTCCGTTGGAATTAACAATTGTAGACAGCTGTATCTGGAAAACTGCTCCTAATTTTGAGTTTATTTAGTGCAGATAGGTGGCAATTTCATTTCAAACTATTTTTGATAAGTTGTATCAGTATTTGCAAATATCTTTATAAAATAAATGGAAAAAGCACATGAAAAGGACTGAATTTGACCTCCTCTTTCTCTTCCTTTGATTCTAATACTCAAATTCGCATATTTTACAGGATTCCCTTATTCTTAATTTGATGACTATGCATAAATAAAACATGTCAATACAGTCAATGAAATGCACCTGTGGGGTGCTCCATCCATCTCCTCTTGCCCTTTCCCCCTTCGCCTCATCTCCTGCTCCAAGAGATGAAGGATTGGTTCCTAAAATTTTAAAAAAATGCCACCTGATTTATTTAACACGTTAATATGAATTTTGTACAAGGAAGGGAAAACATGAGCAAGCAGACACGGGCTTGAGACGCTGCATTTTTAATCTTGTTGGCATCACGATGCTCTTCAACTTTGCAAAATGTCATTGAAAGGTAATGCACCAGGGAAATTTACAAAGCACAGGACTGTCCATTTAGAAAGAGGTGAGCATCAATTTCTGTGGGAAAGGAGAAAGAGAGAGGATTCTATGCAAGCATTATTTCCATCACCAGTTCTGGTTCTGATATAAAGAATAAGAAAGAAAAAAATCTCATACTCATCGGTGCCCATGCTTCAATGCAAGATTTATAGGTAAGTTTGAAAGATTTTTCGTACTGTTAACTAAGTTAGACCACTCCCGTTGAAGCATTTTCAAGCAAACATTCTGATTCACAAGCAACCATAAATCTCAAAAAGTGTAGGCAAAATGTTATAGGAAATTCTGTTTTATTAAAAGTACCCCAGCATTAACATCTTCATCATTTTAGTCATGAATGAAGTGATAGAAGGAGCTGGGATGGGAGAATATGTCAAACTCAAATTCACCTGTGTTCTCATCTTAACATTGCTAACTTTGTTCAGTCATAGGCAGCACCTTTATCCAGGGGCAGACAGCACCTTTATCCAGGGGCGGCTCGTCCATTACGCAAAGTAAGCGGTCGCAGTACACTTTTTTTGCCAGGGGTGCAGAGGCGCCTCTGTAAATGCCCCTCGACTGCCACTTGAGGAGCGCCCCCTCGGCTCACAACAGCCCTAGCAGTCCGGGGGGAGCCTCGGCAACCCATTACACAAAGTAAGCATTTGCAGTATAGTTTATTTTGCCCAGGGGCACTCTTGATGCGCTCTTGCGGGAAAATAGACCTTGACATATGCGAGTTGCAGTTACTGGGATGTATAGTTCACCTACAATCAAAGAGCATTCTGAACTCCACCAATGATGGAATTGAACCAAATATAGCACACAGAACTCCCACAATGGACAGAAAATATATATCAATGATTGGTTGGGGGGGGGGCACCAAAATACTGCTTGCTTACCATTAAAAATTACCTAGGGCTGCCTCTGCCTTTATCCCAGGAGATTCCACAGCAAACAGGGGTGGGCAGACACCGTTCCCTGTAAACCCAGAAGCAACTGATACAAAAGACAAAAAATCCCAAAATTTCCAGGTACAGGAATATTACGGTTTTGAACCCAATACCTGCATCTTAGTTACTGGCAGCACATGGCGTGCAGATCCAAAATTAATAAGAACATCAGCCCTGGCCTTGTCTTACTCAACTGCCGAGTATGTCTGCCCTGTTTGGCATTCGTCTGCCTATGCAAAGTACGTGAACATAGCATTGAATGAAACATGCAGAATAATAATAGGATGTCTTAAACCTACACCTGTTGATAAACTCTACAAGCTAGCTGGCATTGCCCCCTCCCCCAATGTGCAAAAGGGCGTTGCTGATAAATGTGAAAGAAATAAGGTTGAACACTGTGAAAGCCGCCCACTACATGGCTACCAGCCTCCTCCCAGGAGACTCAAATCAAGGGAAAGCTTCATAAGAACCACCACTCTTCTTAATGTTCCCCCAGCAACAGCAAGAATATCCCTCTGGGCAGCTAAACCAGGAAATCCCAACTGGATGCCCCCCCCCCACTAGGGAGGGTCTTCCTTCAGGGGCAAAACAGGAATGGGCAACTTGGAAGTCCCTGAACAGACTCAGAAGTGGAGTGGGCAGATCAAAAGACAATCTGGAAAAATGGCACTATCTAGGAGAATTCCACACCTTGTATGACTTTGGAGCAGAATAGACAACTCTGCATCTGTATGCTTGGCCACTATGCCCTGCCTCATGTATGGAGGAAGAAATGTTGGAGGCTACAGACAATGCCATTGCTGTTGCCCGTTGTTTGTCAAAAGATATTTAGCCGCCTGCGCTTTTTTAATACTAATTTAAACAATGCAGTTTTATACTAATTTATACAATGCTTTTGATACAAAATAAATAAATAAACGCATGTCTGTATGTCCCTGCAATTGGATTTTTTAAAATCTAGGTTAGTTTCTGGGTTTTAGATGCTTGTTCTTAATTGGTTGGTTCCCAAAAAGAAGGTGACCGTTGAGTAGAGGGCAAAAGCTTTTGTCTGTCTGCCAGAAACTTCATGAAACACATGGAGGACACAGTTTCTCTGGCCTGCACATAGAACAGAACTTTTGTGGTGATCTGCATAACTGAATCTCCACATATCCACATATCCGCACCTAGTGGGAAGGTAATAAAGGCACCCATGCAGCCATGCTGGAAACACGACCAGGAGGTGTCTATGGACAACAGGTTCCTTGGCTTGGAAATGGAAAAGGAGCACCTCCTCATGGTCAGAGTCCAGCACTGCCTCCAGAAGCCAGAGATGAAAGGGGAAGCCTTTACCTTTGTTCTGTGTACTTGTGTGTCATTTTTATTCCATTGTATTAAGGGGATTGAATGTTTGCCTATTTGTGTATGTCGTAATCAGCTCTGTGTCCCCTCGTGGAGATAGAGTGGAATATAAATAAACTATTGTTATTGTTGTTGTTATTTTGATCCATCTCATGGACATTTGAAGAAATGTGTTCATATTGGTAAGCAGTGCACCTATCCTGAAATCCTCATGACATCTATATGATGCAAACTTGATTCAACTGGGAAGGCAAATTTCAAACCATGAGCCTAAAGTTGGAAAAGCTAAAGAGCAGTGGCCTACATTCCTTCTCCAGTTGATGTTCTGTTGGTGAGGAAACAAAGCAGACTTTTCCTCAATGTTTTGAATTTCTTCCTGAACCAGATTTGGTTGAGTCACTTCTGGTATAGGTCATTAGATAAGGCAAAGGGGCAGCTAATTTGTCCCTTACATTGTGACCAGAATGCTACATTGATTGCCACCAGAGACCTTCTAGAACAAACACCTTATCGTTTGGAGGGGATGGCTCAGATGTTCTGCTTTCTAATGGCTACAGACATGGAAGACAACCCTATCGCATTTTCAAGTTATATCTAGCTGCCAATACAGTCATCTTTTGTATGTATCTTGGACTGGTTTTCCTATGTGCAGAGGTGGCCCCAGGTAATTTTCAATGGTAAGAAAGCAGTATTCCCCCCCCCCCCCAACCAATCACTGATATATATTTTCTGTTTGTCGTGGGAGTTCTGTGTGCCATATTTGGTTCAATTCCATCATTGGTGGAGTTCAGAATGCTCTTTGATTGTAGGTGAACTATACATCCCAGTAACTACAACTCGCATATGTCAAGGTCTATTTTTCCCCAAGAGCGCCCCTGGGCAAAATCAACTATACTGCAAATGCTTACTTTGCGTAATGGGTTGAGCTGCCCCTGCCTATGTGTGACCCATATTAGCTACCATATGGAAGCCCTGGTGATGCAATAGGTGAAACCTTGTGACAGCAGGACTGATGACTGACAGGTCAGACATTGAAATCCAGGGAGAGCAGGTTGAGCTCCCTCTGTCAGCTCCAGCTCCCCATGCGAGGACATGAGAGAAGCCTCCCACAAGGACAGTAAAACATCAAACTTTCAGGTATCCTCAGGGAAACATCCTTGCAGATGGCCAATTATCTCCCACCAGAAGCAACTTGCAATTTCTCAAATCGCTCCTGATATGAAAAAAAAATAGCTACCATGTAAATGAAAGAGAGATTTTGGAAATGGGAATTCTTGGGTGCAGGCATGTAGCCGGGGGGGGGGGGGGGGGGGGGGGGGGGGGGGGGTTGGGGGCTTCAGCCCCCCCCCCCCAAATTCTCATGGTGGTTCGCAAAAAGGCCTTACTGGTGCATTAAACTGTTATGTTTATTCATATCATGATCTGATCACCATACTCAATATATCCCATATGCATGGGGGTATTGGGGTAATGATACAAAAGGTTTGCTAGGCTAGACGCTCTTTCACTCAGACTCAGCCCCCCCCCGAAACTCAGCCCCCCTGAAACCCCCCCCCCTGAAAATTTTTTAGCCCCCCCCCTCCCCCCGAAACGAAATCCTAGTTACGGGCCTGCTTGGGTGGGAGGCAAAAGGGATAGACAATTTGTTTTCTGGCTCACATATTAATATAGCAATGTATAAGGTTCTTCACATTCATGTCTACTTTCACACAGATAATGCAAGTCACCAAAACCTTAAGCTGTGTCCAAAGTTGACATGTCACATGCATAGAGACATTTTTGCAGATATTAAATAATGATAATAAACTTGGTTGACTGCCCTAGCCTAAGTGCTTTGCAGCAGCATGGAAAGTTCTGGATCACTTCTTTTTTATTGTGCACGCTCATGAACTGTAACTATGTATGCAGTGCACAAAGGCAATTTTATGCCACGGTAATAATTCCACACACACAAAACTTCCTCATCCCCTAAGGAACACTTTGACAGGTTTTCAACTCTGGGAGTGGACAGGTGCTGTCTTAATGCTTTTAAAAATCATATGCATTTCCAATAAACAGTATGATTTGAGATCCCTCGCAGAGATATAAGTACTAGCAAGGTCGATAATGTATCCTTGAAATCTGTGTAAGTAGCAGAGTGACCTGGTCAACAGACTATTTTAAACAACAACATAAAATAGAGTAAGATTTTCCAAAGGAAACTGGGGTCATGTTGCAGAGAGCACTGTGAGCAACAACATCTATAAACATAGGGTAGGGAGTCAAACCAAAACGACACTCAACATGAACAACTTGTCTCTATCCACGGCCAGCCAACTGCCCCAAAAAAGGTAATAAACAGGAAGTGCTACAGACAGTTCATAGTATTTTCCTCAATTATCTCAATTATCTAGTATTTCTAGATAACGACAACAACAACAACAACAACAACAACAACAACATTTTATTTATATTCTGTCTCAGGGCAGATCACAGTAGATAGAAAAGGACAGAAGAGATAGAAAGAAGGTATGTTGTGTCAATATCCAGCTTTTCGACATCCAGCTTTTTGGCGTCTTGGAGGTTGTGCTCAAATCTAGCCACAGGGGGTGCTGTTACTCCATCCTCTATGATGAAGACCCATCAGAACTTCCTCTGTTGTGGCTCCCGGCTTTGGAACTCACTACCTAGTGAAATTAGGCAAGCCCCCACCCTGGCAGCTTTAAGAAAGACCTAATAACTTGGCTCTTCTGGTGTGCCTTTGACGAGTGAACACATATCCCTACATCATATCAGTCCCAACTATAGTTCTGTCCTCATAAGGCACTTGTCTTTAATGAAGCCTCAATCCCATTGTTCACTCCTTCTGAGCTCTCCCACAGACCCATACTTCTCCATTTACTTATCTCACCCAGGGAGTTATCAATCTTATTCTGTGCATTTGGCCCACCCACTGTGCTTTTATTTTATTTTTTCATCATGTTAGTTTGCATCTGTTTATTTCCTTTTCTGTTATTTTCTGTATTTTATTTTGATGTCATTATTTGCTGTTTGTATTTTATTTTATTTTGTTGTACTGTAATTCTGGACTTGGCTTCATGTTAGCCGCCTGAGTCCTGTTTGGGGAGATGGTTGTTGTTGTTGTTCATTCATTCAGTCATCTCCGACTCTTCGTGACCTCATGGACCAGCCCACGCCAGAGCTCCCTGTCGGCCGTCACCACCCCCAGCTCCTTCAAGGTCAGTCCAGTCACTTCAAGGATGCCATCCATCCATCTTGCCCTTGGTCGGCCCCTCATCCTTTTGCCTTCCACTTTCCCCAGCATAATTGTCTTTTCTAGGCTTTCCTGTCTCCTCATGATGTGGCCAAAGTACTTCAACTTTGTCTCTCGTCTCCTTCCCTCCAATGAGCAGTTGGGCTTTATTTCCTGGAAGATGGACTGGTTGGATCTTCTCGCAGTCCAAGGCACTCTCAGAACTTTCCTCCAGCACCAGAGTTCAAAAGCATCTATCTTCCTTCGCTCAGCCTTCCCTAAGGTCCAGCTCTCACATCCGTAGGTTACTACAGGGAATACCATGGCTTTGACTAGGCGGATCTTTGTTGTCAGTCTGATGGTGGCGGGGTATAAATAATAATAATAATAATAATAATAATAATAATAATAATAATAATAATAATCCTTTTATGGTGTCATAAAATACCTCTCCTGCTTTTAGCTGTACCTAATTTCTCTACTTACAACTGCGTAGGTAAACAGTGATCTGGTCTGACAGTCAGGTGCTCACCCCGACCCAGGCTTCGAACTGGAAAACTTTTTGGTTGGTAGATCTTATTGCTGCTGGTGGTGATTTACCAGCTGTGCTATAGCCCGGCCCCTAACTCTTCATGTGTATATAATTCTTCATTGACCGTATAATGCATTATATAGCAGTACAGATGGGGCCTCAACCCAAGAGTCAGGAATCTGGAGCAAAGCTAGGTTTGCATTAACAATGAGCCACATGTGACTCTGTGTTGGTTGGCATCTCCCATCATGTTTCACTATAGTTTGTATTATCACAAAGTGGATGTCAATGAAGTCTTCAAGGTCTATCTATTATTCCCTCCTACTCTACATTTTTTTAAAAATTCAGGGTAGGTGTCTTTTAAAATCAATAGACCCAACATTTAAAAAAGAAAACAACCATCTGAGATGAATGAAAGGAAGTCAAGGACCGGAAAATTTCTAAGCCCCCATTCCCCTTGGTTCTCATTGTTTTTCACTATTCAGAACAGGACAAACGGGGTTAATGGTTCTATTCCTTTAGCTAATGGAGATGTTGCTGTCTCTATGCAAAAGCATGCCTCACTTTTGGAAGCAGACCAATAAATAAAGAGGAAAACATGTATTATTGATATGCTGTCTCCTTCCAGATTAAAAGGAAATGTGCAAAACTGCACAGAGGGCCTTGCCAATTTGGTGCCTGCATTTACTCTCTCGTACCCTGAAGGATGGTGAGCGTAACGTTGCTTTAACTCAGTAAGGGGAGGGGAGAAAAAAAAACATATTTGATCTGGTGGCCTAATTTTTATATTTAAACCTGATCCAAACCCTTCTTAGTACAAAAAGCAATGATCAATTTGAATGGGCTACTTGTTCTCTTTAGTTAATGAGCTCTGCTAAGCAGACATCTCTTTCTTCTGTTTCTCTATTCCCTTTACTCTCCTTTTCTTCTGTAATGAATCTTTGACAAGATAAAGTTTTTAAGCCCAAAGCTATTCCTGCTTAACCTATTATTTCTCCTTTTTTCTTTATCAAAGTTGTCATCGTCGGGTGGCATCCTTAAGCAGCCAAGGCCTTTTCAAGTAGCTGTTGAGCAACTTTGCACTCGAGGAGGACCAGCTGCTCATCTTTGCCCTTCCATGCTCCTTGCCAGGCTCATTTACCCAGTCCTTTCAAATGGACAAGCAAGTAATGAGGAGTGCTGCCACCAACTATTTGCTTACTTGCTTCATTACTTATTTGAGAAAGAAAAAGGTCTTCTCTTCAGGAAAACAAGATAAAATATAGATCCTACTATGAGAAGGAGGGGAAAAAAGAAACACTTGCTGCTGCCCAAATCCCTTGACTTTTTAGCTGTCACATTATACTGTTGATTCAAGCTCAGCTTATGGTCTACTGGTGTAACATTAGAAAATGTTGACCATTTCCGCTCCCTTGGCAGCTACCTCTCCACAAAAGTCAATATTGACACTGAAATACAACACTGCCTGAGCTCTGCGAGTGCAGCATTTTTCCGAATGAAGTACAGAGTGTTTGAGGACTGGGACATCCTTAGGGAGTAGGGCTGGGCGGTTTCATTCGTTAATTTCGTAATTCGTTATTAATTCGTATTTAAATTAGTTTACGATCCGATATTGAGCCATGCAGGAATAGTGTGAGGAGTAATTAAAAATCGAAACAATTTTTCCAATTTATTTCGTATTGTTTCGTAATTGTTTCGTAATTGGTTTAAATTTGTTTCGAAATTGTTTCGTAATTATTTCCGTATGTCTGGTGCAAGTTTTATAGTTGTTGTTTGTTTTATCAGTGATAAAAAATAAATTATCACACCAACCGTCAACAACAGAGGGAGAGGGAAGCTTCAGAAGTTCCCCCTGTCCCATTTGGAGGTTTTTTTAGCATATTGCACAATCGCGTCCGCCATTAACGAATCGATTCGAAATTGACGAAATTTCGTAAATAACGAAATTTTGAAATCTCAAAATTTCGGAAGTATTTAGAATTTGGAAACGCTAGCGCCCCCTGGAAACAAATTGAGTTTAGAAACAAATTTTTCTGTGGTTACCCAGCCCTATTAGGGAGACTAAGGTGGTTGTGTTAGAGACAGGGAATTTAGGGTGACGGGGCCCATAAGGCAGGGAGGAGACAAGATTCCGATGAGGCTTTTCAACAAGGCTTTATTTCAAGTTGATCAACATTGAGATGAACAGCCCTTGACCATTCAGGTCAAAGACAAAGACTGTCCACCCCTTGTGGCGCACTTAACAAAGCTTTTATATCAAACTGGTAAAAACAACACTCAAGCAACTTCTGATTGGTTCTTCTATGTTTCTAACATCAAAGCCTATCAATGATTCTGTTGAATGTCTGGCCCTGAGCTGTGGCTTATCTATCTGCAAGTTGCTTATCCATGGCTGAAAGAATTTTAAGGAGTAAGGGAGTGAAGGAGTGCATTTACTTGTATCTTTGAACAAAGAACACAGAGAACAATCATTCTTTCTCTATGCACCAGCAGTTCTTGGCAAGCAAGGTTTTCTCTATAGTCAGGGATTCTGGGACTTGTAATAATTGAGAATTTATTTTTCTAAATCATGTCTCTCTCAGTTGTTTATAAAGCTATTGTCCTCCCAACCATGCTATATGTCTCCGAGATGTGGACTGTCTACAGACATCGCATGCAAATCCTAGAACGTTTCCATCAGCACTGCCTCTGAAAAATCCTGCAAATCTCTTGGGAAGACAGGCGGACAAATGTCAGCTTACTGGAAGAAGCAAAGACCACCAGCATTGAAGCAATGGTCTTTCGCCATCAACTCTGCTTGACATGCCACGTTGTCCAAATGCCCGATCACCATCTCCCAAAGCAATTGCTCTACTCTGAACTCAATGGAATGTCGGAGGACAGGAAAATAGATTTAAAGATGGGCTTAAAGCCAACCTCAAAAACTGTGGCATAGACACTGAGAACTGGGAAGCCCTGGCCCTTGAGCACTCTAGCTGGGTGTCAGCTGTGACCAGCAGTGCTGCAGAATGTGAGGAGGCACGAATGTAGGGCGAAAGGGAGAAACCTGCCAAGATGAAGGCGCATGAAGCCAACCCTGAGCAGGACCATCTTCCACTTGGAAACTGCAGGAGAACATGAAGATCAAGAAAAGGACTCCACAACCACCTACAGAACCACCACCAAGACACATCATTTGGAGGACCATCATCCTCAAGCTACAAGGGATCGCCTAAGTAACTATGTAAGTAAGTATCTGTGCATTTCATCTCTTTTTCTCCCTGTTGAAATTCATTTTGTTAGTTCAACTCTCTAACCTGCTACGGTCATTTTGAATTCTAATCCTGTCTTCTCGAGTATGAAGTATTCCTCCCAATCTGCAAATCTGACAAACCTTCAGATTTGATGAAGACGTTGAACAACACTGAGAAGCCTAGGACAGAACCCCGTGGCACTCCACTAGTCAAATATTTCCAGAATGAAGAGGAACCATTGGTGTGTATCCTTTGGGTTCAGTCACTCAACCTACTACAAATCCACCCAAGAGTATTTTTGTTTAGCCTACAATTTACAAATTCTATAAGAGCCATTTAATTCATTAATAAGAGCTAAACAACCACATCCCATCAATCCAAATTTTTAGTTGTATAGCTAGCAGTTAAGTGCTCATTTTCCCAACTCCGCTGCCTTTAAATATTAATGGTCACTGCAGGCTAGAAGATCTACAAAGGGGTAATTTGCCTAACTATCCCAACATTTTAATGTTGTGCTTTAAAGCAGTTTTCTGTTGGGCACCACCTACCAGTTTAAATTTACAACACACACGTGCAATGTAGGATTTCCTGTAGTGAATTACTGTGTGTGGGCGGGAAGGGCACAAAGGGGCTCGGCATGAAACAAAGTAAGGGTTAAAGCACAGCCTTGTTCTTTAGCCAGGCCTTGAACTTTTCACATCGAATGGATCAATGCTCTGCTAGACAAACCATTCTTTGGGGACTTTTAAAGTCTAAGACATTTTTTACTTTTATTGCTGCAAATGACTTTGTTGTGTAACCCTCTTCCAGAAATTGTAAAGCTCCCTTTATGGGTAAATCCTGTTTTAGATATGAAAGAACAGCCGGGAAGTGCAAAACAACAACAAAATACTGATTTTTCTGCACTGACTTTTCCAAAAGCAGTTCCAGGCTCAGAGATTTGGGAAACAGCAAATACAGGAGTAGGTTACAGAAGGTGGATATGTAGTAAGTAGCTTAGGAAGAATAGTTCTTTGACTTAAAGAAATTATGTTATACCAACATTTTGCACTGATATTTTCATATGAAAGGCAAGACTATAGGGAGAATACAACGCCCCTATTAAAATAGTTTCATTGGCTGCCGATAAGTTGCTGAGCCAAATTCAAGGTGCAGGTCATGACCTACAAAGCCCTATACGGTTCAGGCCCCACCTATCTCCGTGATCACATCTCCTTCTATGAACTGGCGCAAACTCTAAGATCTTCCAGGGAGGCCCTCCTTTCACTCCCAACACCGTCACAAGTATGGTTGGTGGGGATGAGAGAGAGGGCCTTTTCGGTGGTGGCCCCCCTCCTCTGAAACACCCTTCCAAGGGAAATAGGACATGCCCCATCCCTCCCCTCCTTTCGTAAGAGCTTGAACACCTGGTGGCTTCAACAAGCCTTTGAGAATGACCAGTTCTAGTCCAGCCCAAACATTGTTGCAGTCTTACCTGTTACCCTGGTCATCCCTCTAATAGGCTCTGGGAATGAGCAGCCACAGACCCATACCTGCTATTGCCGTTAGCCTGTTATCGCACTGTACTTAATTCCCGGCCCTCTCATATTTTGAGTTTGCACTAACCTTGGCCCGGCTTTTTAATTGCTCTGAATAGGCAGGATATTTTTTGATATACATGTGTTATTGTGATAAATTTATGCTTATGTTGTTTTGTTAATTTTATGTTATGCTGTTTACTTTATATGTTTCGGTGATGTTACGTGGAAACCGCCCAGAGTCCCCCTCAGGGAGATAGAGCAGTATATACATAAAGTTTTATTATTATTTATATAAGACTGAGGGTGATTCCAGGCAGGATTTAATGCGTGCTCAAACGGGTTTT
Source organism: Anolis sagrei ordinatus (assembly GCF_025583915.1). Lineage (NCBI taxonomy): Eukaryota > Metazoa > Chordata > Lepidosauria > Squamata > Anolidae > Anolis > Anolis sagrei. The sequence continues at coordinate 20,022,274 of NW_026844478.1, forward strand.
AAAAACCCGATTGGATCCACATTACAGTCCATACATGCTCCAGAAAGCTCCTGCTTTTCTGCTGGGAGGTGTCCAGATGTCCTGTCGGACCTTCTGACACAAAATAAACTCCCCCCCCCCAACAGAAAGGCCTTTAAAAGGAAAAATTATTTACCCAGACAGCATTTTCCTGTTGCCAGCCCTCTCCCAGTGTGCAGAAATGATGTGCCAGGAGAAAGAGGAGGGAAGCGTGATTTTCCTCCCCCTCTTCTCCTGGCACATCATTTCTATGCACAATAAAAGGCCCAGCAGAAGCAGGGAAATGCCGGCCAGGTAAGGTTTATTTCTTTTAAAGGCTTCTTAAAGGTGTTTTGGGAGGTGGTGAGAGCTGTCTTGGGTTTTTCAGGCTCCAGTAGCCCAAAAATCCCAAAACAGCTGTGTGTATTGGGACCAAAAGTCAAGTGACGCAATCCCCAGTCCCAATCCACACACTGTCCACAGCTGGAAAGACTGTCCTTCCAGCTGTCAAATTCCTTCGGCACAAAGCAGGGTTTTCCTACTTGGTGCAGAAGGATTCATTTTTTACCCGAGGCGTCATTAAAAATGTGGGAAGGCGTGCACTTGCCACCCTGTGTGGATGCGCCCTGAGTTGAAATGTACTTAGCTCTTTGCTAAAAATATAAGAGAAATAATTCCCTTCCCTATTGAAGAACACAACAAGTGACAACTTGGACCTGCCTGATTCCTTCTGTGGTTTTCACTACAGCTACCAAATGGATACTACTTTTTCTCCATTCAATTTCAGAGGTCTGGCTTGCAATTTTTGGAGAGCTCTGGATGATGAGAAGCCAATACATTTTCCATTGTGTCCCACCTAAACTTGTGAAGAAACAGAATGCCTGAGGAGCTTTTACAGTCTCTGATATTCCTTCGTTTCCCAACCAGTTCATTCTCCCATACGCTAGCATTATTCGAAATGAGATAATAATTTTAGAATCAGGCAAATCCAGTTTTTACTAAAAGTCTTAGAAAAACAGTAATGATGGTGACAGCTGCTTTGGAATTCTGGGAAAAAGAAGCAATATAAGTAAGTGAGCAATGTAGATTTTAGAATGGGATTTGGAGGTATTTGTGTGAGCAAAGTGAATGTTGAAGCACCGGGATTGTGGCGCAGCTGGCTGAGTGTCAGCTGCATTAAGATCACTCTGACCAAAAGGTCATGAGTTCGAAGCCAGCCCAGGTTGGAGTGGGTTTCCAACCAATTGTGTAGCCTGTTGTCGACCTTTGCAACCCGAAAGACAGTTGCATCTGTCAAGTAGGAAAATTAGGTACCACCTTAAAGTGTGGGGATGCTAAATTAACTAATTTATGAGGCCATAAAAAAGACTCCAGCAAAGCACTCCAGCAAAAAAAGCATGTGGGGAATGTGGAAGTACTTCATCAGTGTCGCAGATGGACAATGAAAAGCAACAGCTCCCCTGGCAGCCAGAAAAAAGTTAAATAGCCTCTGTGTATGTCTGTATATGTTGTATGTTAAAATTGGCATTGAATGTTTGCCATATATGTGTACACTGTAATCCGCCCTGAGTCCCCTGCGGAGTGAGAAGGGCGGAATATAAATGCTATAAATAAAATAAATAAATAAATATACATCCAAGATGAGCCCCCAGTGGTGCAATGGGTTAAACCCTTGTGCCGGCAGGACTGAAGCCTGACAAGTCAGAGGTTAAAATTTGGGGAGAGCGTGGATGAGCTCCCTCTGTCAGTTCCAGATCCTCATGCAGGGATACGAGAGAAGCCTCCCACAAGGATGGTAAAACATCAAAACATCCTGGTGTCCTCTGGGCAACATCCTTACAGATGGCCAATTATCTCACACCAGAAGTGACTTGCAGTTTCTCAAGTCACTCCTGGCATGAAAAAAAAATCCCTATTTTAATCAAGATGCTTTCCACTTCTTTTAGCCCATTGATAATGCAGCAACAACCTCTTTTTCATTTTAGTTCAACTTATTTTGTCGCAGTGTCTAGTTCCTCTGCAGTGTTCTTCTCCTGACTCCATCTGCAGTGCTATTTCTCAAAATTTTCTCTTTCTTTTTGAACTCCCCAACAGCCCTTTCTTGCTTGATTTCCAGCTTCATTTTAAATCTACCTATCATTCTAAATCATCTATCTATATACTATTTTGATTTCCCTTTGCAATTCCTTAGAGTTTTGCTGACTGGTTATCATATATACAGGAAAGGTTTGAATTTCCTTGGCTAAACTGTTATACATCCTATAATCTTCTGGATATTCTCACAGCAGCAGCTTTTAAATAGAAAGCAACTAGTTCACAGCTAAGAATAACAAACAAATTGACGGAAGAGTCAGTCTCATCCTCCACAGGGTGGTGACTGGAAATCCATGGCGATGTGGAACTTTTCTCCCAAATAAGGCTGCAGTTTCCAATGGTTCTTTGCTAACTCCAAGCTGAGAGACCAAAGGCTTCATTTGATTTAAATCCCACCTTCCTCCAAGGACTGGGACTCAAGGTGATTCATAACATCGTTAAAGCTAAGATACAACTGAAACACAGTCAGCAATAATATTGTATCACAAACTGATTGCTATATTAAAGCAGCAACTGGATTAAAGACCATTTCTGAAACGCACTTCGTGGGAGGAGGGAAGTATACATACAAGGATTAAATGCTCCTTCCACACAGCCCAGCCTTCCTAAATAACAAGATCTTGGCTTGCCAACAGAAGAACAACAGAGAGCGGAAGCTGAACCTCCGCAGCCTGGGAGCATTAATCAAGAAGCCCCTCTCTTGTGCCATCACTGAACATGCCAGCGCGGGAGGCAGGATTAAGAGATGTTAGCGGAAATGCCGACTGCTTTGGTTTTGGGCTTCCATCTGGTTGGGCACCACAGAGAACACGGTGCAAAGCTAGAGTGCCCTGTGTGTGAGAGCCAACATAATTGTTGTGCTCATTCAGAACATTGTCAGGAGCCAGTGTGCTCACTCTGATTTGACTGTGTGATGCCATCAGTAGTGAGGTCTGCTTGTTTACGAGGGTTGAATGAAAAGTAATGCCTCCACCTTCATTACTTGGGTGTGGATGGGAATATTTTAATAAATAAAACACAGAAATAATCCTTAGAATGTGCTCTTTAACTACTAGGCCTGGGTAACAACGGAAAAATTTGTTTCTAAAATCGATTTGTATTTGGGGGTTTTTTTGTTTCGATATTTAAAATAATTACAAAATTTTCCTTTTAAAAAGTTCGATATTTACGAAATTTCGTAAATGGTAAAAAATTAATGAATCGATTTCTGAAACAATAACGAATCGATTCGTTAATGGCGGACGCGACCGCGAAATACGCTAAAAAACCTCCAAAACCTTCTGAAGCTTCCCTCTCCCTCTGTTGTTGACTGTTGGTGTGATATTATAATTTTTTTTCACTAATTAAACCATAAACCTGGCCCAGACATGCGGAAATAATAACGAAACGACCTCAAAACAATAACGAAACGAATACAATATCGAAATACAAAACATTTACAAAACGTTTTTGAAAATTCGTTTTTTTTAATTGCTCCAGAATGGTTCGTTATCGTTTTGTAATTGAAAAAATTAATGAATTATTAACGAATTATGAATTAACGAAACGAAACCGCCCAGCCCTATTAACTACCACTATTCACTTTTCCACTTCATCACCAGACAATTGGATACATTTCTGCCAACGATGAACAAGTTTTCTGAAGCCGTCAAGGAAGAAGTCGACACTCTGTTTCCACAACCGGCGTCTCACTTTTCTCTCAACGTCTTCATCAGAAGCATAATGATGTCCCCACAGGTCTTCATTCATTATCAGGAACAGATGGAAGTCAGACGGTGCTAAATCTGGACTGTATGGAGGATGTCGTGCGGTGGTGAGATCCAGTCTCTGAAGTTTCAAGTCTGTGCACTTTCAATTCAGGGGTCAGCATCCTGGGTACCCATTCTGCACAGATCTTCCAATAGCCAAACAAAGCAATAATGTGACCCCCACGTTCTTGTGAAATGCCCATTATGCTTTAAATTTCTCTCTGAGTGATACGATGATCGTCCTGAATCAATCTGTCAATCTTTTGCTTGTGAAACTCAGTGGTTGCTGTCACAGGACATCCAACACTTTGTTTGTCATGCAAGTCAGATGTTCCCACCTCAAGTTCTTTAAACTTACTGCCCAACGATGCACAGTACTCACATCAACACAATCACCATAAAGAGCTTGCATTCTCTGATGAATCTCCTTTGGGGAGACACCTTCTGCTGTCAAGAATTCAATGACTGAACGTTGCTTAAGTCACATTGACCGACCGTCTGCGCAGGGTTCCATACTTTGCACTTTAACAACACAACCATTCAATGCTAAGATTTCCCACCAAAATGGAACTGTAGAGCAAAGTCTCCTGAACAAGCCAGTACCTGCCTCATACCAGTGCTGCCATCTGTTGAGGAGTTACAAAGGTGGAGGCATTACTTTTCATTCAACCCTCATATATGGCAATTGTGTTTGCTCTATGCTTTCTCTGATCAGTTCAATTACATGACCAGGACAAAAGAACTCTCTTTTAAAGCAAAACTGCATCATATCAGCTGTGAAGAGAAACAGCAAAAATGAATAAAATATTGTAAATATGGTCACCTATTTATCTGTTTTAAAGAACAATTCCTACTATGACCTGGCACTTATCCTGCATTCGTTGTATTTATAACTGGAATTTAATATGGCTAGTTGACTGACATTTTTTTTCCAAAAAATAAAATAAAAGTAATATATTTCTATTCAAACCAATTACTCTCTTAGCAGATGCTATCAGGTGCTTGGAGCTGTCTACGTTCCAGACACAGCGAGATAAGACTGTGCTTCCGAATTGGATCATTTTCTCATGGGACAGATAAACATAGTTGAGATGTGTGAGACCCTTAATTTTAGTACCTATGACACCATATGCTAAATGCAAAATTTGATACTGAAAGTGGGTGCTATTAAGAAGCAAACTTAAAGTAACAATTATGAGGAATAACATCTGGCAGATGTGCGTTCCTCTCATACCTAGGAGAAGAACCAGCCATAATGTTGTTATAATGAATGGCACATATTATATAGATATGAAAACAATGGCTAGGCCATGCTGTAGGCTAGAAGCTACAAATACTGTGGTTGAACAAGCCTAAGGGAGCAAGGAATCATTGTAGCACAGCCAGAAGTTAAATAAAAGTAGCGAAATATGTTTCCGTTTATTTAATTGTATTAAATACTGGAAAATGTGCAAATTTAAAATATCTTATTGCTGTAGAATACTAGCTGGGGCTTTATATTAGGCTTGTGCACAGATTCAGATTGGTTGGTTCCCTTCGGCCAATCCAGCTTGTTGGGCTTGGTTGAATGGCCATAATGGCAAGGGCTCAATTGCCACGTGTGTTTATATATGTAACGGGACCATGTGGCAGCCAAGCATGGCTCCTCCTTCCCTATTCAGCATCATCCAGAGTTTCCCTATGAACTCTACCTGTTGGCCCAATCGCCTTGCCACTTGCTCGCCCACTCTCTGCTTTTTTTTTTTTTTTGGCATGGCTTCTCTCTTGAATCTTTTTGATTTCCCTTTATTTTCTTGATTCTTTTTATTTAGTGGGACTGCCAAGGATTTGGGAACGTGTAAGACAGGTGGGTGGGCTACATAGGTGGGTGTTTGGGGGCTTGGACAGTCATCTTTATAGCTTCTTTTTTCTCCTCCGCTCCTCTCCTTCAGAAAATATACTTCTAAAAGATTATTATTATTCTTTGAAACACAACAAGATGAGTCCACAGCAGACAAGATCACTCTGCTGGCTGTTGTATTGGATCATACATTGGACACTTCCCAAGTGTCTAGGACTGTGTGATGTATCGGCGAATACTGCTTGCAGATCCCAGTAGGGTGGCCTTTTGCAGCTGGCAGATGGTAATCTTGTCAGTAGCTATTGTGTTTAAGTCCAGGCCAAGGTCTTTAGGCACTGCACCCAGTGTGCCGATCACCACTGGGACCACCTTGACTGGTTTGTGCCAGAGACTTTGCAGTTCAATCTTTAAATCCTCATAACGTGTCAGCTTTTCCAGTTGTTTCTCTTCAATCCTGCTGTCACCTGGGATGGCAACATCAACAATCCATACTTTGTTTTTTAACATGATTGTGAGGTCAAGAGTCTTGTTCCCCAAAACTCTTTCAGTCTGAATTTGGAAGTCCCAGAGTAGTTTGATGTAACAGTTTTGTTGTTACAGGCAGATGGTATTTGTGGCACAACTTCCAATGAATCATCTGAGCAACAGTGTTGTGCCTCTACTTATAGTCTGTCTGCTCAATCTTCTTGCAGCAGCTGAGGATGGGATGTATTGTTTCATCTGCTTCCTTGCAGAGTCTACATTTGGGATCTATCACTGACTTTTCAATTCTGGCTTATTATTATTATTATTATTATTATTATTATTATTATTATTATTAGTCCCAGCAAACAAAAAGAAAAGCCTAATTCTCAGAAAACTACTACCACCTAGTTACCTCTCCTGTAGAGTAAAAAAGTAGTAGTAGCTTTAAGGAAGGTTTAAACTTGAAGCAGAGTGAGGAGGGAGAAAGGCACCACTCCAGGCAGGGCTTGCAGTACAAATCAAGAAAAAAGAGAGCTTTTTAAAGGAAGCTCAGGGTAAGATACCTCCAGGTTGTCAATCTTCCTTCCCTGGGAAGAGGAAAGCCTCCTTAAAATGCCTTGGAAAGCTACATGGTGCCTGTAGTGCCTGTCTCCTCTAGAGTAGAAAGAAACAGCTTTAAGGAAGCATTAAACTTGGTCTTCTCTACAGACAGAAGAGAAAGGATTGCAGAAAGAGTGGTATCTTAACTCTGACATTTTTAATACAGGTCTTAATGAAGGATATAAGGACAAACAATGTCTAATGATGGGAAGAGGAGCCTGGGAGGTCTCCCCCCGTCCCATAATGGGCCAGATAGAAAATGAATATTTTGGCTTCCCAGATCGAAAACAGATTTCTGTCCTCCTGAATTTGGGAGGCTCTCAAAAAATGTATTGGGATCCCCTCCCCCACCACCGAAATCCAGGACACCAAAACAGATCACAGCTTACCTGGATTACACTAGTCTGCTTTATATGTCCCAAGATAAAAGACTCCTCAAAATGCATAGAGAGTGTCCCTCCCTGGAACATCCTTGAGAAGAGAATGAGCTTCCGTAAATTTTCACAAGATCCCAAGTTGACAGGTTGAACTTAATTGCACAAAAGTTAAGGTGGATTACAGCTGAGTATTCATGTGGAAGGTGAAGAAAAAAAACCTATATCATTCTCAGAAGAAGATATTTGTAACTATAAGCTGAGAGCTTATAGTTCCACCTTCCAAATAGAGGATAATTCAGCTTCCAATTGAAACCCAATGGAATTCAGAAAGTGTCAGCCAATACTGGTCAGGCATAGTGCATTTTGCCCCTTGATCACAAGGGTCTGACATATACCTAGACAAAAAAAAAATCAAAGTGTTCTCACACTATATTTATGGGTTTTGGTCCCACCTAATTCTTCTGTAGACTGTTATATATTTTTTTTTTCCTCAGGAAGAAACTTTCCTTTGCTGATTGTGCATTTTTGAAAACTGGATGCAGTGCTAACACAACCTGAGTTTTGTACACAATATAATCCATCATTATTTGCCAAATCTCTGAGTAGATGTTTTTTAAAAATGATTATTTTTAATATTTCCCTTTCTGGCCACAGTAAGGTGTGTGGCTCAGCCTGAGATCCCTAAGTGAAAGGGACAACTGTGAATTGGCTGAGTATGCAGAGTCTAAGTGATCTAATAGCAATATGCTAGAATTTACATTTATACTGCTTAGCACTACTAGGCATACTCAGTATATTATTTTTTTGTGTCAGACTTGAAGATCTGTAATTGGTTAGCATATTTCCTACCGATGTTAACTGTGAGAGCCAATACTTTCCCCAAATATCAACACCACGTCCACACGCTGCAAAGGGGTGAGACGGAACCACTGACACCTGGTAGACCTTTTCAACCTGATTTGACTCACAAAGTTGTTATATAGATGACATGGAGAAGGAGAAAGTCATGTATATCTCAAGGCTTCTTGGGAATATGGAATATTTATTTATTATTTATTTCAAAGTTTTCTATACCGAGCTTCTCACCTCTTAGAGGGACTCAGCCCGGTTTACAACCAAAAAAACATACCATCAGGAAAATATCATAGTTCATAATTACAATAACACATTTAAAATAAGAACTATACTTAAAACTACGGTGGTCAGTCGTCATATTAAAAACAAGTATACCTCATCTTCCATCCACAATCCTAGGGTGCTGTCTCATTCATCGAAAGCCTGTCTCCACAACCACGTCTTCACCCGTTTCCTGAATGTCAGGATAGACGGGGCAGTTCTGACCTCCGGTGGGAGAGAGTCTCCAGAGTTGTGGGGCCACCACCGAGAAGGCCCTGTCCCTCGTCCCCACCAGGCACCCTTGTGAGGCTGGTGGGACCGAGAGCAGGGCCTCTCCAGACGATCTTAGTAATCTTGATGGTACGTAAATCTTGATGGAAGTAAATTAAAAAGATAAAGATTTCCCCTTGACATTAAGTCCAGTCGTGTCTGTCTCTGGGGTTGGTGCTCATCTCCATTTCTAAGCCGAAGAGGAGGCGTTGTCCGTAGACGCCTCCTAGAGTCATGTAGCCAGTATGACTGCATGAAGCGCCGTTACCTTCCCACCAAAGCAGTACCAATTGATCTACTCACATTTCCATGTTTTCGAACTGCTAGGTTGGCAGAAGCTGGAGCTAACAGAGGGAGCTCACCCCGCTCCCCTGATTTGAACTGCAGACATTTTGGTCAGCAAGTTCAGAGGAATTACAAGGAGTTACGAAGATGGAGGCATTACTTTTCATTCAACCCATTCAATGTGGGTAAATAAAGTACCCATGCAGAGAAGTGGGAATGAGAGGACTTTGCATTGTGCAATAGAGAACTCAGGTGGGAAGATTGCTCCTTGTGCAATGACTGACAGGTAAATTAAGCCCTTGGAATAGCAAGAAGAAGTTTTGTTTTTGTCATGTAATAATTTTCATTCAGAATCTTATTAAATTCAGTTTCACCCTCCTCTTTTTCTGCTCAGAATAAATCCATTGCCTTTACCAACAAGATGTTACACTTTTCAAAAGAACTTTTCATTTCGCAGAATTAAAAAGAGTTGGTTATTTTTAATGAACTGGCTGAAATCCTGGATTTAAAAGCTCTTTGGCATTGCTTTGTTTGGTACTCTTAAGAAAGCCTGATGCAACAAAGCAGTAGGATATAAATAATGATAATAATTTAATCTTTTATAATGCTTTTATCCAGTTACAATCCGTTGGTCCAGACAAAAAAGGCTCCCAGGGCTGTATTCTGACGGCACGTGATGCAGTAATGTGGGGGATGGAGAATAGAATGGATGCGTATCAAATATGCAGATAATACTGAGCTAAATAAGGAAGCTAACAGCACAAAAGAGAGGAAAAGGATTTGAGGGAGTCGGAATGCTTCCACATTGTCATTTACTGCATGCATCCAAACAACGCACATACGTAGGCTGATGGAATTCAACATGGAGTAATCTGTTCAATGTGACTGTTGCTTCAGTTAAACATCTGAAGGTTAAAATCTTGCTCCATTCTGGATCCCTATGCAGGATCCTGGACAACGCTCTTCATAGTCATCCTGCACTCCTGGAAAGATAGGAGGGCTTGGCCAGCTGTATTGATAGGAGTATAGTGTCTAGACTGTGGAAAGCAATAGTACCACTCTATTACTAGTAATAGTACACCAGAGCCGCTGGTAGGGTAGTGGGCTAACTCACTAAGCTTCTGAACTTGCTGATCAAAAGGTCACCGGTTCGAATCCATTGAGTAGCATGAGCTCCTGCTGTTAGCCCCAGCTTCTGCCAACCTAGTAGTTTGAAAACACGCAAATGTGAGGTATTACGGCCCACATTTGATAATGGATACCAAATCAATCCTGGTTGGTATTTGGATGGAAGACCCAGGTGCTGGGGGCTCTCTTTCTGAGGAGGAAACTGGTTATCTATTTCTGAGTATTCCTTGCCTAAGAAAACCCTGTGACAAATGCATGGGTCCACCATGAATAGCATAGTGATTTAAACTGCTGAGCCACTAAACTTCTTAACTGAAAGGTCACAGGTTTGAATCCAGGGAGCAGTGTGAGCTTCTGTTGTTAGCCCCAGCTTCTGCCAACATAGCAGTTTGAAAACATACAAATGTGAGTAGATCAATAGGTACCACTCAGGTGGGAAGGTAACAGTGCTCCATGCGGTCATGCCGGCCAGATGACCTTGGAGGAGTCCACCCCATTAACCCCGTTACACATAAAACATCAATAAAATCTTTGACCTATGTACCTACTGCATCAATAGGAGTCTAGTGTCTAGATCCAGGGAATCCCTCTATTCCGCCTTGGTCTGACCACACCTGGAATAGCATGTCCAATTCTGGGCACTACAATTGAAGAGATATATTGACAAACTGGAATGTGTTCAGAAGATCAAGGGTCTGGAGAACAAGCCCTATGAGGAGTGGCTTAAAGAGCTGGGCATGTTTAGCCTTCAGAAGAGAAGGCTGAGAGGAGACATGATAGCCATGTATAAATATGTGAGAGGAAGTCATAGGGAGGAGGGAGCAAGCTTGTTTTCTGCTTCCCTGGGGACTAGGACACAGAACAATGGCTTCAAACTACAGGAAAGGAGATTCCACTTGAACATGAGGAAGAACTTCCTGACTGTGAGAGCTGTTCAGCAGTGGAACTCTCTGCCCCACGGTGTAGTGGAGGCTCCTTCTATGGAGGCTTTTAAACAGAGGCTGGTTTAAAATGCAAAATAAAAGTGCTTTGAACGCAATTGTCCTGCTTCTTGGCAGAATGGGGTTGGACTGGATGGCCCACAAGATCTCTTCCAACTCTATGATTCTATGATTCAGCAAGAGAGAGTCCAAAAGTGGTAGGCTAAAACCTGAAACCTCAATCCATGGCTAATACCAGATGAGAAACTCCCCCCTGTGCACATCGAAGACTGGGCAACTTGGAAGACACTGAACAGGCTGCCCTCTGGCACCACAAGGTGCAGAGCCAATCTTAGAAAATTATTATTATTATTATTATTATTATTATTATTTTATTAAACTTTATTTGTACCCCATTAGCATCTCCCGAAGGACTCAATGCGGCTTACAAAGGCCAAGGCCTCAAACAACAACAACAGACAATAACAATACAATGCAAGCAAATTAAAAACATAAGCAATAACAACAAAAGATTACACTATTACGCAATAAAACCAGGGCCGGGCCAATGAAGGGTACAGGTTAAAAAGTGCTAGGTGTAAGAGGTGATATGTTGGGATTCTGGGCAAGTGCAATGTGCAGAGAGTCTTAAGCTCTAATAAAGTGCTTCTGGGACGTAGTGCTGGAGGTTATCCTATTCAGGAAAGGCACATCGGAATAGCCAGGTCTTCAAGTTCTTCCTAAAGACTGCCAACGTGGGTGCTAGTCTAATGTCTTTGGGGAGGGCCTACATAGTAGAGTCCACAACAAACAAGTGTGGACAAAAGCAAACCACAGACCCCCTACTACAAAGCAACCTGAGTCCTGCGACATGGAAAACAGAGGACTTTCTCACAGTGACACCAGAGGCACTCCAAGTGCCCAGCTTCTGGTCAAAGGATATTTAGCACAATGCCATTTTTTTAAATTTGTTTGTGTTTTTAAATGCATTATAACTGTATCCTCAATTCACTACAGACATGCTAAATAAATGAATAAATAAATATAGACACATAAACAAATGTTTACATGCAAAGTGTGCTGGTACAGCTGTACCAGAAGCTCCCATTTTGTTTGCTTTGCATTTAATGTTTGTTATAGTCCTAAATTTCAGGGACTCTGCAGATAGGTGGTTTCTTTTGGCTGCAATCATAGGGCAAGCCACCTGTCAATTATAGTTAGGTTCCCTGGTCCCGCATCCTTTGGGTTTTTGGAGGGAATAGGAGCCTTTTTGGTTCTGTCCACACAGAGCAGTTTTCCATGCAGGACATAATACCAAGAGCTCCTGTAGAAAGCTTCGTCTTCTACGGCTTGGCCGGGGAGATCTACAGCCTACAGCTTGGCCGGGGTTATACAGCCCACAGCTTGGCCGAGGATCATACAGCCTTACAGCTCCTTTGCTGAGGGACTTCAGCCAGCCACCACCGAAACCTGAACTCCTTTTTCCCTGGAAGTCTACAAAGCTCTGCTTGGTAAGGGTCGCTCGCAGAAGCCAGATGCAGTTGGTACCAGGGGCTCCATGCCAACAGAGGCAAAGAAAGACTGCCCAGATTAGAAGTTAAGGATTTCCCCATTAGTTAAAATACCAGTCATGAAGATAGTGCCTGTTCCCTGTGGACAAGATTGAAAGAGCTTATAGACTGTTAAGGAAGCCTTGAAATACCTGTTTGTTTTCCTTAATAAAGAACTTTGTTGAACCTTTAAGTATTCTAGAGACTGTGTTTTGAGGAAATTCAAAGGCCTTTAATCTGAGATAGCCCTGGCATCCCGTTGGGCACACAGAATTTATGTCCTGTCTACAGTCTTATGCACAGGCCCAGCGTGCGACAGCACACAAAGTCTTTCTATACAATGGGAAACAATGGAGTTCAAGACTCTCTGCAGGTAGAACAGATTTTCCTCTTTAGGGATTCTTTCTTCTCCTTGCATGTTTACTATATTGCAGAAGACCTCAATAGAATTTCGACTACCACCAGATCTCCCAGAAAGCAATATCTTGAGCAAGACTGAAAGCTCTTCCTCTGGCAAACTGTCGGAGGAATATCAAGCAAAGCCAAAAGAATGTCAAGCCAACTGGTGAGATTTCTCAGGGGCTTTCCCATGTCCTTAATTGGAAGAGAAAAGTGTACCCTGTGCATCATCCAAATCTAAAACCGCGGTGAAAGTAGAGTTTAAAAAATTATTAAGCATGTTGTGTTCTGTGCAGTTTAAGAAGGAGCGGGTAGAAAAAAAGTGGAAATGAAAACAAATTGGTATCCCTCTCAAAATGTGCACCTGTGTGTATGTGTGTAGTATATCAACACACAAGTACCAAAGAGAGAGAGAAAAAACACTTGTGTGGCTGAAATTACAAAAAGGGCACCCAAGAGTAATAAACATAGATGATATTTTAAATGCAACCGTTCCGGCGGTACTTCTCTTGTGCTGAAAATAGAAGGGGAAAAGAGTGAGAAAATAGGTTAGTATAGTAGTAAGCAAAGCTAACATGACAGCAATATGAGGCTATCACAACCAAACCAGTTGGTCTTCCAGGAATTTCTGGTATGAGTTTTTTTTAATAATAGATGCAGTTTCTCTTTGGGGAATGCTCCCAATAAGCCATAACGAGACAAAATTGTGGCACAAACCCCAAAAGGAGAAAATTACATCTATTATTAAATTCTTTTCTCCCTGTTAGTGACTTTTGCTCATACCTTTGTTTTAAAAAAACCCAAACAACTCCTTTTTATGGTGGAAGGCAGTCACAGCAAGAATAAGGATCAAAATTTCTAGGAGGTTTATAGAAATGTGTTGCCTGTTGTTCTCATAGCTGGTTTACACTGTTCACGGAAGAGGGAAAAATATCAGCCATCTTTCCTCAGTGGCTCTTATAACTAGGCTTAAATAACAGGATGCAGAGCAAGGGGAAAGTTCTTTGTGTTTTAAAACCAAGTCGGCTGTCAACATGGGATGAGCCATTTTTGTATGTTATTATGCATGTACAGCATTTCAGTGCTGCCTGCCACATAATTGAATCTCTCCACATGGTGCCTGTAAAAAATTGCGAAGATGCAATGTAAATAACAGAAATATAACTACAAATTAAAACAGCAAGGGCTTAAAGACTAAATTAAACACTGAAAAGTTTTAAAACTCCGAAAAGCTAAAATTGCCAATGCCCTGTTTGACATCTAAGGAGTTCACAAGTGCCGAGACAACCAATCAAGGAAAGATATATCCACAACTGGGACAATACTATTGTATATATACAAGGGTTGAATGAAAAGTAATGCCTCCACCTTCGTAACTCCTCAACAGATGGCAGTACTGGTATGTGGCAGGTACTGGCTTGTTCAGTAGACTCTCCTCTACAGTTCCATTTGGGCAGGAAGCCTTAGCATTGAATGGGTATGTTGTTAAAGTGCAAAGTATGGAACGCTGTGCAGACAGTAGGTCAATGTGACTTAAGCAACATGCAGTCATTGAATTAGGTTCTTGTGGGTTTTTTCGGGCTATAGGGCCATGTTCTAGAGGCATTTCTCCTGGCGTTTCGCCTGCATCTATGGCAAGCATCCTCAGAGGTAGTGAGGTGAGTCATTGAATTCTTGACAGCAGAAGGTGTCACCCCAAAGGATATTCATCAGAGAATGCAAGCTGTTGATGGTGAGTGTGTTGATGTGAGTACTGTGTGTTGTTGGGGAGTAAGTTTAAAGATGTTGAGGCTTGTGCATTTTGGCTGAACCTTAATCAATTTCTTTTGTTCGAATTCCAGGAGAGCCACAGATTTGTTTTTGTGTGCCTCCCATAAAAGGGCAGGTTGGCAAATAGCTGTTTCCGGTCTGCAACTGAAAGATCCAAGAAGATCTGGCCCATTGGCAGGAATGAGGAATTTATGAGGCTCCCCTTTCCATTCCTGGGATCCTTTCATTTCTTCCTTTCAAGGGAGCCTGGGTTTCAGCCATCATTTATTTATTTATTATTTATTTATTTATTTACTGCATTTGTTGACCGCCGTTCTCAGCCCTAGGGCGACTCACGGCGGTGTACAACATATAAAAACAGTTTACAAAAGGGAATATCACAACAATAATATCAACATAACAATCATTAATACAATTACACTAAATCATCCGCGCCGTCTCATCGTAGAATCATAAACCAATCTCGTTATCCATATTCCGTTCCAGTCATCATTGCCAATTGTTGTAGCACTTAGTCGAATGCCTTCTCAAATAACCATGTCTTTAGTCTTTTGCGGAATGTCATAAGGGAGGGCGCCTGTCTGATGTCTACAGGGAGGGCGTTCCACAGCCGGGGGGCCACCACCGAGAAGGCCCTATCCCTCGTCCCCGCCAGGCGTGCCTGTGAGGCAGGCGGGATCGAGAGAAGGGCCTCCCCAGACGATCTCAAGGTCCTCGTGGGCTCATATTTATTTATTTATTTGTTTGTTTGTTTGTTTATTATTTAAAGCATTTATATTCCACCCTTCTCACTCCGAAGGTGACTCAGAGTGGAGCACAACATATAAATGGCAAACATTCAATGCTGAAACATACTAGACTATACAGATACAAAAACATTAAAATCACTTATCTTGACATTAAAATCCTCTAGTTAAAACTATCTCAACAGCCATGTCGAATTTGGTTGACATAAGAGTTCCTATCGTTGCTTCATTACACAGTCCCAAATGCAATGGGGTTAAGGAATCATCCTTCCTGGAATCCTTTCCTATCCTCCTTTCAAGAGAGTCTAGGTTTGAAGAACTGGGTTAAGGAAGCATCCTTCCTAGGACCCTTTCCTTAGATACAGCTTGCAAAAGACATGTCATGGTGTTCTTCTATTCTGACTGGCCCAACAGGCAGGGATCACAGGGAAACCCTATGTGAGCAGCATGCGACATCCTCTCTGTACCACATGGTGCCTAATAGGGAAGAAGGAGCCATGATTGGCTGCCACAAGGTCCTTTAATGGATGAAAATTCATGACAGCTGAGCCATCTGGCCAAGCCAAACAAGCTGGATTGGCTGAAGGGAACAGAATGCCATGCATCATGTTCTGCAGTTGATGGTGGTTGGTGGTGATAGGCCTAGCAGTTGGTGAGGGAAGGGTTAATGTAAGTCTTGGTTCTAAAGGGTTGAGTAACCTGTAAGTAAAAGTTCATGGGTGAGAGCAATTAAGGGTGGAGGTATGCAAGAAATGGGTTGCATCTGGATATAAGGAGCTAGTCTTAGAACTGATTTTCGGAAGAAAAGTATTTGTCTTATCTTGGTGGTAAATTCTGCTGGTTTTCCCCCAGGTTTTTGGATTTTCGGTGTCCTGACCTGCCACCTGAGCCATTGGAATCCTGGAACCTTGGATCTTTGGACTGGCTTTTTTACTATGGTATAGAGTCTTGATCCCTGGACTTTGCTCATTGAACTCTCAGGATTTGACCACTGGACTGGACCCTTTGACTACGGTGTCACATTTGCTATCAGTTTTTGTTTTATATTCTGTGGCTGAGTACTATCTTTATGTTTTATATTTTGGACTATTAAAACAGCCAGACAGTAAGTGCTGCTTTTATTAAATTGTTTAGCAGAAACTGGGAGTTTGTTTGGTTCATCTCTGCCTCTGTACTGGCAGATCCCTGGCATAGTGACACAGACCACTCTAAATCAGTGCACAAGCCTAATATACATATCTTTACACCACCTGTCAATTTATGGCAACCCCATGAATTTATCATAGGGTTTTTTTTCAAGAAATACCTGGTTTGTCTAATAGGCATTAGCTTAAAGGGAGAAAAACCTGGACCTACACAATTCACAGTGCTCTAAGCTTGGAAAGGCCTCGATTCACTCAATGGATGATAGTGTTCTTTTTATGAGTCAAGCTGTTTCCAACCTACAGGATAATTATGCCAATTTTAAAATTATGAGTTTCTAAAGAAATTATATGATAATACTATCTCATTGGAACTCTTAACAAAATTGGTCAAATACCTAATGACTGATTATGAATAAATGATATGATTGCTGCTTCCTACAGAGATCTTCTTACAGAGATCACACCAGTAATGATTGAATGACAATATCTCCGTACATCATTAAAGCTTACAAGAGGGTTCTTCTCACATCCCACCCCTTGTATGTTAATTAGTCATGGAATCTAGATCCAGACATGGAAGAGTTGCAAGTAAACCTTCCTTGTATTAGATAATGAAACTTGGAAGTTCCATTTCTTGCATTAGAAGTCTCATAATCTCACCTGTGTACTATGTGTCTACAATAGAGGCCAATAAATGTTTACTTAGAGCTTTTTGCAATGGGGGAACAAAATCCTAGTGTGGTTTTGACCTAGCAACTATAACTATAGTATGTGCTGATTTCTTGGACTGGTGTACTGTTGTTAAATAGTGTGGATGGGACCTGTGCCTTATACCATAGCCCGAGGTTGCTACAAGACTTGGAAGTTCTGTGGTTTTTAGGCATGGTTAGGTACCATTGGAATCTTCGTAATTCAGAATCAAGTCAGAAAAAATACTTTTTTGAAGTGATTTTGAAGTTTTAAAGAAAACCGGAAGTCCCTTTGCCCTTCCAAAGCTTTTTCCGCCATTTTTGTTACGACTCATGAAGTGAGTCGGAAATAATTCAGCTTTTCCCCGCTTCTGGTCCCTGGCCTCGGCTCAAGCCAGAGAAGCCAGTTTTAAAGCCAGAGAAGCCAGTTTTAAACCAGAGAAGGAAGAAATTTCCTCTGCTTGCTTTTCCCCGCCTCTGGAGTATAATAACTACTATCATAATAAAGATCACCCAATGAAACAGGAAATGACACTTTCAAACCATTAATGAAAAGATTCGGAAGTCTCAGAAGTTTGGAAAAGTTTTGAACATTTTTTTCTGTGAAAATCAGAACTGACTTTAGAATTGAACCACCAGCACCCCTACATCCAAAATGAGTTTTGAACCAATTTTTTGGATCAACTAAGCCAGTGGTTTTCTTGTGTTCAGGGTTCAGAGCTCTTTTTGATGCAGAAGTAATTTATGAGCATCCAGCATCAGCCCTTTGAGTCTTTGAATGAATGGAGCCTTCCAAATGCACCTAGTCGACAGAACAGGACTTCTTATGTGTACTCCAAGTGTCTAATTTACAACTCCAACTCTTGTGTGCTAGATGGTAGCTCACTGACAAAAAGGATGCTTTGCGTGCAAAAAATACCATATTAAATTTCTGAAATTTCAAAAAAGGGCCAGAAAGAACCCCTGTGTAAAAGAGCAGTCAGCATAAATAATGCTAAATTAGATGGACCAACAGCCTAATTTGATATAAGGCAGTTCCCTAAAAGTATATATTTTGCTGTCTGTCCTATATCTAAAAAGAAAAACCCCAGACTCTGGTTTATTGAATGCCCCACCAAATAAATAATGTCATAAACCCTTCAATGCACTTGGGCTTCTCCTTTCCAGTACATAAGTATGCTGTTCCGCATGGGTCATCGGTATGTATAGCAGCTACTCTCTTCCAAGCTACCTCCAGCTGTCTCTCTCTCTCTTCTACTTTGCATTTCTTCAAGGTTTTTGATGTTGAAATGCATTCATTTTTCTTATCAGGACTTGGTCCCCAAGCATATGAAACTTTCTCAAAGAGAAAGCATGTAGCTGGTTATCCAACACTTATATTTTATTAAAGGTTTCAAAAGGAAGCTTTCTGTCTTTTGCTTGCCATTGCCAGCACAAAATATGTTTCAAAAGGCTGATTTCCCTTTTGCAGAACGATTCATAAACTTTATTCTAAGATGCCAAAGCTACTCTTTGGGGGGTTGCAAATAGGCTATAATCAAATGGAATGAGTGATATTTTTTTACCTGTAGCTCCCACACAGGAGGCTTCAGTCACATTTGGAGGATAGTCCTTCCCTATCTCGGCAGCAAAGAAAACCCTTTCTTCTTCATAAGGAATATTCTCACTTGAAAAGGGAAGCTGATAAGCTGATGGTGATAGACCAGCCACAGAAGGAAGATAAATATGATCTGAAATATGAGATGCGTAGCACAAGCCTATTCAGATGACTACTTAGTAGTCTCACTGACTTCACTGAGCATAACTCCCCAAGAAATGTGGAGAGGACTGCAGCCAAAGTATGCATTTTGTATTATGAATTCCATCAAGAACTATTCATTAGACCCCTGCAGGACAAGCTGGGTTGTGGGCCCAGGACTATGTAATGACTGGAATAATGCAAAAGATGTGAGGAATATCACAGGAGGATATGAAAAACAGAGAGGAAGAGAATTAGACCAGAGGGAAAGACATGAAGAGAATTTTCTTCAGGTACTGTACATGTCAAGTATGGGTTCTTGGAAAGGTAGGACCCAACAGCAATGAACCCCAAAGGGTTAGGCTTCAAATCAGTAAAGCAGTTCTTGAAGTCAAACATAGCCGTAGTGGTAGAATGGCAGCCAACACAATCTCAGACAGTATATGACCTTCTGGTGTCTTCAACAGGATTCCTCAACAGAAAAGTATCTTGGAGTCCTTGTGGACAACAAGTTAAACATGAGCCAACAATGTGATGCAGCGGCAAAAAAGTCAACATAATTTTGGCCTGCATCAATAGGAGCATGGTGTCTAGATCCAGGAAAGTCATGCTAACTCTCTATTCTGCGTTGGTCAGATCACACCTGGAATCACCCTGTGTCCAATTCTGGGCACCGCAATTGAAGGGAGATGTTGACAACTGGAAGGTGTCCAGAGGAGGGCAACTAAAATGACCAAGGGTCTGGAGAACAAGCCCTATGAAGAGCAGCATGTTTAGCCTGCAGAAGAGAAAGCTGAGAGGAGGCATGATAGCCATGAATAAATATGTGAGAGGAAGTCATAGGGAGGGGGAAGCAAACTTGTTTTCTGCTGCCCTGGAGACTAGAATGTGGAGCAATAGCTTCAAACTACAGGAATGGAGATTCTATCTGAACATTAGGAAGAACTTCTTGACTGTGAGAGCTGTTCAGCAGTGGAACTCTGCCCTGGAGTGTGGTAGAGGCTCCTTCTTTGGAAGCTTTTAAACAGAGGCTGGATGGCCATCTGTTGGGTGTGCTTTGAACATGATTTTCCTGCTTCTTGGCAGAATGAGGTTGTACTAGATGGTCCATGAGGTCTCTTCCAACTCTAAGATTCTATGATTCTGTTATTCTTAGTATGAAATCTCCAAGGAAACGAAGCTTAGGCATGGTCAGTCAAATTTGAGAAACCTTCTGACAAAGAGCCTGAACCCTCTTACTACAACCAAAGACCCCTCCATACATGCCTAAAAACAAGAAGAAACTGGGATAAAAGGAGGGGTGGCTAAATGACATTTGGGGAAAGTGCAGATGGAACTGTGTTAACAGTTGCAAAGAACGTGTTTAAAAGGTGCGCTTAAAACACGATTCCGCTCAAAAATGTGCACCTTCATATGACTGTATCTCCCTGCAGTTATGGAAACCACATGACTTCCTTCCGAGCTCCCTGTGTGGATTGCACCAACACACGTGCACATTTAAAAGTCTGAAACAGCTGATCAGGCTGTCAAAGAATGGAGCCTTCAACAATACAACAACCATGATGACTGAGAATGTGGTGAGATGGAGACCATTTTCACCAAGAGAGAATATTTCTACCCCTTTCTCCCTGTTCCACTTTCTGTGGAGCTACATTTCAAACAGAAGTCAAAACTGTAATAACCACAGCACACGTCCCTTGATTTTAATGTATTCCCACATCATCTATCATCATCTAATTTAGCTATCCTTCATTTATTTACCACCTCTGTTGCTGACTTCTCTCAGCTGACATTATCTTTATGAAAATGGCTTCCTAGCTATAGTACTTTATGGTGCAGAAACATGATTTGCAATATCACCTGGCTGGCTCAATCTGTTGCCACATGTTAGAAGGAATAACCTTAAATGGTCTTAAAGTCATGGTGCAATTATGGGATGCCGGCTTGCAGCATGTTAAGTAACACCATCTGGTGGGGGTGCAGGGTCTGGTAAATCATTCAAAACTTTGTGTAATATTAATAAAATTCCTTCTGTCTTAGAACTAAAATGTTGCAAAGACGGGAACAGAAATTGACTGAAATAGGCCAGTGATTCCCAAACAGTGTTCCAGAGAAGACTTAAGAGGGAAGGAAAGATGCCTTGGAAAATTAAGCAGCCATGTTGGAGGCAGACGAATTCTCAATCTGTTTGGGGGAGAAAACCAAATACTGCAATGACACAGTGACATTATGCCATGCTATGAACTTTTGCATGAAGAGACATTAGTGTGACTTCCAAGATGACATCATGTGATTTGTATTATGGTCCACAGTAAGCAATTGTTAGGTCCAGTCGGAATCATCATTATTCAGAATAAAGTCAGAAAAATTACCTTTTTGAAGCGATTATGAACTTTTTTCGGAAACCAGAAGTCCCTTTGCCCTTCTGAAGCTAGTCTTGCCAGGAAGTGAGTCAGAAATGATTCAGCTTTCCCCCCACTTCTAAGAAGCCAGTTATAAACCAGAGAAGGGTGAATTTTCTTTGGTTTGCTTTCCCCCCTTCTGGCTCAAGCCAGAGAAGCCAGTTTTAAACCAGAGAAGGGTGAGTTTCCTCCTGTTTGCRTTRCCCRCTTCTGGCTCAAGRCAYAGAAGCCAGTTATAAACCAGAGAAGGGTGAATTTCKTCCCGTTTGCTTTTCCCTCTTCMGGCTCAAGRCAYAGAAGCCAGTTWTAAACCAGAGAAGGGTGAATTTCKTCCRYTTTGCTTTRCCCTCTTCTGGCTCAAGCCAGAGAAGCCAMTTTTAAACCAGAMAAGGGTGAYTTTCCTCCTGTTTGCTTTCCCCCCTTCTGGCTCAAGCCAGAGAAGCCAGTTATAAACCAGAGAAGGGTGAATTTCATCCCGTTTGCTTTCCCCTCTTCTGGCTCAAGCCAGAGAAGCCCATTTTAAACCAGAGAAGGGTGAATTTCCACCCGTTTGCTTTTTTCCCTTCTGGCTCAAGCCAGAGAAGCCGGTTTTAAACCGGAGAATGAAGGAATTCGCTCTGCTTGCTTTTCCCTGCTCCTGGAGTAAAACAACTACTTTCAAAGTAAAGACCACTCAGTGAAACAGGAAATAACACTTTCCAACCATTAACAAAAGAATTCAGAAGTCTTGGAAGTTTTGAAAAGTTTTGAACATTTTTTTCCCTGTGAAAATCAGAATTGACTTTAGAACTGAACCACCAGCACCCCGCACATCCGAAATGAGTTTTGAACCAATTTTAAATCAAACAAGCCAAGTTCACAGCTGTCATAAGCTGCTGAGATAAAACTGAGAATATACTAAGAATTTCATTATATTCTTTCTTTTCTTTTTTCCATTTTTTTAAAAATTTGAGAACATCAGAAGAAGCTTGGAGAGCACCCACATTTGGATCAGCATTACTATTTGTGGTACAAGTAGATGAACCTTAACCCTGCTTGAGGAAATACATATAGTATGGTTTCGTAAAACTGGAAATGGTCTGTGACAAATTTGGTGAACTACCCATATTGACTTTTTTCAACATTGTAACAGTTTTTAATGTGTTTTTGTGTGCTAAATTGAAAAACACAATAAAAATGTCATAACTTATCATTATTTCACAAATTTCAATACGAATTTAATTCACTCACACTTTACAACATAGAAATGTCAAAGTAAGTTGCGAAAAAAGCTGTGGATCATATTTTATTTCTTGGGGACCACTGGTGGTCCACAGACCACAGGTTGGGAACCACTGCTCTGAAACCACCATACATTTGGAAAAAGTTTTATAACCATCAGTTTTGAAGAACAAGTACTTAACAAAAGGGCTGGATATTTTTTGATGGATGACTAGAGAAACGCTTGATAGGATTTGGGCAAGAAAATAAATAAATAAATAAAGGAAATAACTTATTATTATTATTATTATTATTATTTATACCTCACTTTATCTCTTCTGAAGGAGACTCAAAGTGGCTTAGCATAAAAGCATTAGCATACAATTTAAAATATACAAATATGCAAACATTAAAACAGAATTAAATATAAACAGTGTTTATTATTTATTTATTTACAGCATTTATATTCCATCCTTCTCACCCTGCAGGGGACTCAGGGGACTTCTGTCAGTAGTGATTTGCACATATACATGGCAAACATTCAATGCCATAAACACACATCAATAGACAGACACACAGAGGCTATTTAACTTTCCAYCTTCATGAGGGTATGATTGAATTCCAGCCACCYGGGGAGCTGTRACTTCACCGTCCACTTGTGATAATGATGGAGTACTTCCTCATTCTTCTGCATGCTTCTGGAGAGTTTTTTTAGGGCATCATAAGTTAGTTAAATTAGCATCGCTGCATAAGCGGTACCTACATTTCCTACTTGCCAGATGCAACTGTATTTCGGGCCGCAAAGTCAACAGCAAGCTAGAGAAATGGTCAGGAGCTTACTTCGATCCAGGCTGGCTTCAAACTCGGAATCTCCCCATTATTAGGAATGCTAAAATCTTCGCCCAGTGGAACAGGGAAATTGGGAAATTTTTATGGAATGGAAAGAAACCGAGAATGAGACACAAGTTCATGGTGGATAGAATAGACAGAGGGGGTTTCGGGCTCCCAGACCTCAAATCGTATTTTGAGGCTTGCGCACTGGATTGGATTAGGGAGTGGGCACTACTGAAGAATGAAAGATTACTAACATTGGAGGGCTTCAACCTGAGAGTAGGTTGGCACTACTATATGTGGTATGGGAAAACCAATGTGGAAAAAAATTTCAGAAATCATTTTGTAAGATCTGCATTGATAAAGGTCTGGGACAAACATAAAAAATATTTCCGTACGAAAACACCACTGTGGCTTTCGCCGATTGAAGCCAAACAAAGAAGACTTTTGGGCTGGCGCAAATGGCCGAGATATAAAGACCTTCTCGAGAAAAACAGCACCAACAACACCTGGTCCCTGAAATCCCAGGAAAGCTTGTTAAGAAATTTCAGTAACCTCACATGGCTTCAATACTACCAAATAGGAGAGAGCTTCAAACAAGATCAAAGAAACGGCTTCGAAGAAAAGGAAACAATATGGGATAGAATTTTAAAATCAGACAAGAAAATCATAACCAAAATTTACAATCAACTGTTGGAATGGGGCACCGAGACGGAAGAAGTAAAACATTGTATGATCCTGTGGGCAAGAAACCTAGGGAGACAGATAAAATTACAAGAGTGGCAATGTATATGGAAGAAAAAACTAAAGTATACTTACTCGATCACACTCAAGGAAAACTGGCTCAAAACCTTCCATAGGTGGTATCTAACACCAACCAAGCTGAGCCTGATGTACAAGAACTATCAGAATACGTGTTGGAAATGTAAAAAGCAGATTGGAAGCTACTTTCATCAATGGTGGTCCTGCCCAATCTCACTGAAGTTTTGGAAAAAGATACAAGAAGAGTCGCAGAAAATCATAAAAAAGAATATTCCATGTAAACCCGACTATTTCTTACTAGGCCTCACCGATGAAGTCTTAAACCTGAATGAAAATGACGATATCATTTTTACGTACATAACAACAGCGGCGCGATTGGCATTCGCGAAGAGATGGAAAGAAGAACACATCCCAACAGTGGAACAATGGTTAGACAAATTAATAGATATCAGAGATATGGACAAGCTAACATACTACTTAAAGTGCAACTCGGGCAAGCCAATGAAACAAACTGACTGGTCAGCGGTAGATGAATATGAAAAGATGAGGGTTGAAGAGGGTACTGCCCAGGGAAAGGAACGAAAAACTAAATGATTAAGGAGTCAATTTAAGTATATAAATAACCAGGTCAAAGATACTTCACCTTAATAACTGAGGAATAACAGGTGATGTAACACTACATGTAACTACTCTGACAGGAACAAATTGGAAGTCTTTTTTTTTTAATATGTGGGTATACTGCACCTTTGTATATTGTCAGGCACTTGGTCCGTATGAGGGGGGACATGGTAATAGGGGGGGATATAAGGATGCGTGCAGGGAGGGGGGAGGGGGAAAGGTATATGTCATATGTCACTGTCTTTCGTGTCTTTGTCTTTCGTGTTCAGTCCTCTATAATCTGTATCGCCCACCCAGACTTTTAAGACTAAGAAAACTGTAAAACATACTTACCGATACGAGGTGGTTATATGTGGTATATGTCTATATGTTTATATGTTTATAAAATTAAAAACCCAATAAAGATTTATTAAAAAAAAAACTTTCCAACTTCATGAGGGTATGATTGAATTCCAGCCACCGGGGGAGCTGTCACTTCACCATCCACTTGTGATAATGATCGAGTCCTTCCTCATTCTTCTGCATGCTGCTGGAGAGTTTTTTACGGCATCATAAGTTAGTTAAATTAGCATCCCCGCATAAGCGGTACCTATATTTCCTACTTGCCAGATGCAACTCATAACCTTTCTGTCAGTAGTGATTTGCACATATACATGGCAAACATTCAATGCCATAAACACACATCAATAGACAGACACACAGAGGCTATTTAACTTTCCAGCTTCATGAGGGTATGATTGAATTCCAGCCACCAGGGGAGCTGTTACTTCACCGTCCACTTGTGATAATGATGGAGTACTTCCTCATTCTTCTGCATGCTTCTGGAGAGTTTTTTTAGGGCATCATAAGTTAGTTAAATTAGCATCGCTGCATAAGCGGTACCTACATTTCCTACTTGCCAGATGCAACTGTATTTCGGGCCGCAAAGTCAACAGCAAGCTAGAGAAATGGTCAGGAGCTTACTTCGATCCAGGCTGGCTTCAAACTCATGACCTTTCTGTCAGTAGTGATTTTAATGCAGCTGACTCCCAACCAGTTGTGCCACAACCCGGTCCGTATTTAAAAATTCACAGTTAAAATCCATTAAAACATCCATTCACAGTTAAAATCCATAACAAAAGAAATAAAAGATAAAGTATAATAATAATTAAAGAAGAGAGACGATAATATATGGAGAGCACAGGGTGGATTTTCCCCCTCTGATTTTAGATATACTTTCTTTTCTGCAATACGATCCCCACGAGTATGGGCATACTTGCTTACAAAGAAGAACAGAATGCCAACTTTTTGGATGCTTCCCATTCTTGAATGTACACACAGCTTGGCTGAGAGATAGATAAAGGGATTCTGTGCAGACTGAAAATGGACAGGCACTGGGAGAAGTTTATGAATTGTCTGAATTAAGCTGGCATGCTATTCAGCGGTGTTAATAAAGCCGCAAAGAGGGAATTGCATCTCTACTGTGGGTTTTAAAGATTCTTCACTCTATGCATCTCAGGAAGAAAATTGGACCCCAGAAGTGCATTCCTCTTGTTCAAAGCCAGCAGGAAATAGTCGGAATGTATTGCCAACTGTCATGATGGGAGACACCGAAAAGAAGCAAGATGTTCCTTGCCGCTTTGGGTATGTTCCTTGCTGCCCATGTCTGACTTCTCTTGATTGTTTAGTACTTGAATTGTAGCTTGGTTTTAAACGACACACTATTTACTTATTTATTTATTTATTTATTTATTTATTTATTTATTTACTTTATTTGTATACCGCTGTTCCCAGCCCTTAAGCGACTCACAACGGTTAACAACAGAACAGCAAAAATACAGTACACAGTAAAAAACAATAACATCATAACACCTAAACAATGCTATATAATTAACAACAATAGCCATTCACTGGCGTCTCATCACTGAAAACATGATCCAAATCCGTCATCCATTGTTCCATTCCTATGTTCATTACACTCATTGCACTATCTATTCGAACGCCTGCTCGAACAACCAGGTCTTCACTTTTTTGCGGAATACCAATAATGATGGCGCTAGTCTAATATCTGTGGGAAGGGCGTTCCACAGCCGAGGAGCCACCACCGAGAAGGCCCTATCTCTCATCCCCACCAGCCGTGCCTGTGAGGCAGGCGGAATCGAGAGCAGGGCCTCCCCGGAAGATCTCAAAGTCCTGGTGGGTTCATAGGCAGAGATGCGGTCGGATAGGTATCTTGGGCCAGAACCGTTTAGGGCCGGAACCGTCTGTGTGATACGGAAATGCTCATTTCTTGGAGAGTTTTATGAGTATGAAATTAGGCCTTGGAAGAATCCTTACAACAAAGCTAGACATATCCATATAGATCTACACTTCAGAACCACAGAAAATTTGGGATACGCTTATGAGATTTATGAGAAACTTCTTGAATGGGCGACAGAAACAGAAGAGATTAAAAATTCCATGATAAAAAGGGCAAGGAATATTGGCCGACCAATTAACTTAAGGGAATGGGAACAAATTTGGAAAAAACATCTAAAGTATACATATGCCACTGATCTGAAGGAAAATTGGTTAAAAATGCTACATAGATTGTATATGACACACAAAAAAATAGGGATGATGTATAAAAATATGGACAATAGGAGTTGGAAATGTAAAGTATATGAAGGCTCATATTATCATATGTAGTGGACTTGTGAAAGAACAAAAGAATAGTGGAAAATGATACATACTGAGTGTAAAAAAATCTTTAAAATTGACTTTTTAATGAAATCTGAGCTTTATCTTTTAGGAATGTTCAAAAGGGAGACCTTTAACGACAGTAATTTGGATAAACTTTTCACTTTTTTTGTTACGGCAGCTAGAATGGTTTTTGCAAAATCATGGAAATTGAATTCGATTCCCTCCAAATCGCAATGGGTAGACAAAGTAATGGAAATAAAGGACATGGATGAGCTGACATTCTTGTTAAGACAAAATAATAGTAAAGGTGTCAAAAGGACAGACTGGACAATCTTCAATGAATATATAAAAAACGAGGACAACAATTAAGTTTAAAACTCTTTATTTGAGGGGGAAAAAATCATATTCTAGAAATGATCTAAAGACAATTTTTCATTTTTTGAGAACCGGTTTGACTACGACGCTGCTTCCGTGGACTTTGGAACTTCGCTACTTCGGATTCTGCTTGCTACGACCCTGGACTTCACTTAACTACGCTTTCTTCCCTGCAGCTTCTCTGTTTTGTTTACCGTTTGCATGCTGTACTGTTCTGTGTGACTTTCGGAGTACTTGATTTAATCCAGTTCTTTTCTCCGGATAATCTGGATTATAACTTTGGTTAACCTTTTTGAATCAGGACTGGTTACCTTTGAGTTTTGACCAGAGACATTGAGTTAAGTGTCTCTGAGCCTTTTTCCTTTGTTTAATAAACTCTGTTTTGGAATTAACTCTGAGTCTGGGTCTTTAAGGCGTCTGTGTTCCGACAGGCGAGGTATAAATATGGTAAATAAACACACACATATACACATACATACATACATACACACACATACACAGAATACAAGAAATCAGACTCCAGGAAATTGCACAAATGAAGAACTCAGCATACGTGTGTGTGTGTGTGTGTGTATGGTTGTGTGTGTGTGTATGTACACATATGATGAAGAACTCCCTTCTCAATTGCCAGCTTGTGTAGTTCCAGTAGGGCCTGGTTGACCTCATTGTCCAGCCTGGTTGACTTCGTTCCTTTACTTTTTTTATGCTATGATTAGCTTTATGCGGGACAGGGCCTTCTCAGCAATGGCCCCTTAGCTATGGAACACCCTTCCTAGGGATATTAAATCGGTCCCCTCCCTCCCAACATTTCGAAAGCGAGTCAAAACCTGGTGGTTTGAGCAGGCAATTGCAAACGCAGTGTAACAGACTAATTGAGGTCCATGGAACGATTGGACGATGTGACGGAAAAATGATTTTAGTGATGAGACGCTGAGGACTTGTGTTTTATGGTTTTTATTGCTTTTGTATGGTTTATATTATATGCAATGTTTTTAACTGTATTTATGTTAGGTTCTTGTGGGTTTTTTCGGGCTATATGGCCATGTTGTAGAGGCATTTAGAACATGGCCATATAGCCCAAAATGCCTCTAGAACATGGTCATATAGCCTGAAAAAACCCACAAGAACCTAGTGATTCCAGCCATGAAAGCCTTCGACAATGTATTTATGTTGTGTGGGGGCATTGACTGCCAACTGTAATCCACCTAAGGTCGCCTCCGGGTTGAGAAGGGTGGTATATAAATATGGTAAATAAATAAATAGGAAGTAAGAACAATGTGCAATATAGGAGAGGCTTCCTGTATTGACCCTTGGTGTTTATAAGGAGGATTGAAAGCCTACCAAAGGTATTTCCTGAATATAATTTATGAAATTTTGGGAGGTATGCACTTGGCATTCGTAACGCATGATTTGGAACAAAGACATGTAATAGTCTCACTCTCAGTAAGTCAATGAGTACTGGGGGGAAAAGACAATCTGCTATTGCTGTACAATGATAACACTCCAGAAGTATAATCTCATACAATTTCAGTACATGGGATCAGAGAAGGATTTTGTTAAGCGTGGAGGGATCGGAACAAAGGGCACTTCTCTAAAGTTAGCAGTTGGTTGAGATAACGGCACTTGGAAACCTACCCATCTCTTGCCATCTTTCAGAACATAACCATCCATTTTTAATACCTGTTTGTAAGAAAAAGCACCAGTTGATTTGGTCCCCTGGCTGGTCTAATGAACAATCCTTCCCACTTGGCTCTGAAAAAGCAACTAGAAACGGCTCCCATAGGCAAAATGGAAGGTAACATCTCCAGCTCTGAGCCTCTTCTGGGGTCACCCTGGAGCACCCAAGCACGCAACGCTGTTGCTTTCAGTTATTGTTTGGATTTCATTTTATTGTCGCCAATTAGTCCAACAATAACGATTGTTACAATCTGTTTCCTGTTGAAACTGCTCCCTAACACAATTAAATGCTTGCAACAAAATGCAAGTTTCGACGAGAAATGTAGCCCATTAAGTCCCATTTAATCAGCTCACAATCTCCACTGTTGCCTGGTGTGTCCCCCTAGGACCCGACTGAAATAATGGCAGTAGTTACTTCCTTCTACTATTTCGTGATTGATTGACAAGCAGCCACACAGTAAGCCACTCTCCTCCACCATTTTCCCAGCGGGGAACATTGCACAGTAGTGATATGGAGCAGTAATGACATTGCTGCTACAGTCTCTGTTATATAAATATGACATGAATTTTCTTTGCTATGTGGAACAGAATTTTTCTTTAGCATTTTATCTACACTTTATAAGCAGTAGGTCACAGGGAATAATTTTTGACTGTATAAATCCTTCACAAACAAGATGGGTTGTTCCTGAACACACATTTCAGTAATGTTGACCAGAGTTCAATAAAAAGGTTTGCTGACAGTAAGTTCTTTTTCAGCAAAATGCAGTGGTTGGATTAGGACTAGAAAGACAACCAGGCTCAAATCCATAGGAGTGTTGTGTCCGGATTGAGGGAAGTTATAGTCCCACTCTCTTCTCCTTTGGACCTCACCTGGACTGTTGTGTCCATTGTGTCCAGTTCTGGGCACCACAACTCAAGAAGGCTATTGACAACCTGGAATGTGTTCAGAGGAAGATAAAAGGTCAGGAACCCAAGCCCTATGAGGAGATGGCATAGGGAGCTGAGTAGAAGGCAGCCATAGCAGAGCACCATGCAGCTGCGGACAAGTCTACAGAGGGACCACCAAACGCAGAAGCATTGCCCAGGAACGAATCAAGGAACATGAAAGCCACTGCAGACTACTTCAACCAGAGAAGTCAGCCATAGCAGAGCACCTGGTGAACCAACCTGGACATAGCATATTATTTGAGAACTCAGAATTGCTGGACCACTCTACATCCACCATGTCAGACTACCAGAGAAGTCACTGAAATCCACAAGCATATGGACAATTTCAACAGAAAGGAACAAACCATGAAAATGAACAAAATCTGGCTAGCAGTATTAAAAAAAATCTAAAATCATAACAGTAAATAAAGAACAACACTCAAAAAGAGGAGAACTCCAGACAAGAAACAATCATGGACAGCTAATCACCTCTCAACAAAGGATTCCCCAGGCAATATGAAGCCACACCTTGAAAACTTCAAGGCCATTAAATGCTAATCAAGGTGGCCAATTGCAATATTCACACCTACCTCCAACAGACAAGAGATTTTTCTCCCACCCTGGACATTCCACAGATATATAAAACCCATCTTCCTAGTTTCCAACAGACCTCACAACCTCTGAGGATGTTTGCCACAGATGCAGGCAAAACATCAGGAGAGAATGCATCTGGAACATGGCCATACAGCCCGGAAAACTCACAGCACCTCACTGGTCGGATTTCTTTGGCATCAAGTCAAATGGATTACCAAACTGTGTGTGATGACTTGGGGACTGTCCTGTCCATAAAGAGCTGAAAGGATACTGCACCTCAACCCTAAATATTGCTTGGGTCCTTCTTATAAATAATATACACCCAGCAGTTGCTTTGAAACACACTTTTTTCTTCACTTTACGCCTTGATATTTCAAGACAGAAATGAGCAAAACAAAGGTTTGAGGTGATGCCATCTTGTGCTTTGCCACAAGGAATACGACAAACATATTTGAAACAATATTTGAAAAAGGAAATCAACCCGGCTGATGAGGTGGTGCTGCTGAAGGCTCTATTTGTCATAATGTTATGCTCGGGGCCTTACAGCTTCAATAGCATGAATTCTTATATTTTCTTGTTTAAGTGTTTGCACAGCAACCAACTTTGCAGCAGCACAATCTCAGAGCTGTGCCATTCTTTCCCCCCCATCACTTTGGGAAGAAGATGGACGCACACTCCGGCTTTCTTCTCCAGGCAGGAAAAGGCATGGAGCCAAGGCTCTTGCTGTGGGATACCTACTTCCTTCGGTGATCCCTCGTAACCCAAGGATGATGTTCCTCCAAGTGTAGTGTCTTGGTGGTGGGTCTGTAGGTGGCTGTGGAGCCCTGTTCTTGATTGATTACAATCTTTTGACCCACCGCCTTGCTGTTGCTGGAGTCAGGGGGACAGCTTTAAATTGCCTGTCCTCCTTTCTTCACAACTGTGGTCAGCGAGTGGAGAGGGGAGGCCTGGTTTCTGAGAGGTCCCCTCTATCTTGTGGGGTTCCTCAGGGGGCCATTCTCTCCCTTCTGTTGTTTAACATATATATGCGACCACTTGCTCAGCTGGTTCGAGGTTTTGGGCTTGAGTGTTACCAGTACACTGATGACACTCAGCTTGTGTTGAAGATGGAAGGCCATCCAGACTCTGTACCCAATAATTTTCATCAGTGCCTTGAGGCCGTTACTGGATGGCTGCATGCCAGCAGGTTGAGGGTGAATCCAGCAAAGACAGAGACCCTATGGCTGGGGATATCCAGCTGCCTACTCTGGATGGCGAGGCGCTACGCCCGTCATCATTGGTAAAGAGTCTGGGAGTCCTTTTGGACCCTCTGCTGACGATGGAGGCCCAGGTCTCCACCGTGAGCAGAACCGCCTTCTTTCACCTGCGGCAGGCTAGACGGCTGGCCCCCTACCTGTCCAGGGACAACCTAGCTACGGTGATCCAGGCCATGGTCATCTCAAGACTGGACTACTGTAACACCCTCTACATTGGCCTTCCCCTACTGGTGATCCGGAAGCTCAAGTTGGTACAAAATACAGCTGCTCGGCTTCTTGCGGGAATTCCAATGAGATGCCACATAACACCAATCTTACTGCAGCTGCATTGGTTACCAGATCACATTTAAAGTGATGGTACTTACCTTTAAGACCTTATATGGTCTGGGGCTGATGTACCTGAGGGACCGCCTCACCCCCTACCAACCCCAGAGATCCCTTCATTCTGAGAACCAAGATTTATTGGAAGTCCCCAGTGTCAAGACCTTGCGCCTAACAGCAACCAGACGCAGAGCCTTCACAGCAGTGGCACCATCACTCTGGAATACTCTGCCACCTGAAGTCCGTGCCTTGTGGGACTTACCAGCATTCTGCAGGGCATGTAAGACATATTTGTTTCGACAGGCTTTTGATCTTTGATATTGCTTTTTTAAAAATTGTTTTAGATTTTAGTCTGTCCTTGTAAGCCGCTCTGAGCCCTAGGGGAGTGGCGGCATATAAGTTTGAATAATAAATAAATAAATAAAATATGCATGTTCTCCAAATCTGACCAGGCTGACTACTTCTACAGTGGATCTTGCAAATCCTTCTTTTCTCCCTTCCTTCTGAAATTGTATATTTTTCCCCCTATGATTTATTCAGAAACCACCCCTCCCCTATTTAGGATCATCTTATAACAAAATGAAAGCAATCTGACTCTATATAAATTCAATACGAGCCCGCTTCCAGCCATGACTTCTTGTATATATTTCTGTCGAAAACTGCATGGTACTAATCTTTGCATGCTTGCATTGTTTGTATTTACGCCTTGTATTTCCCCTCAAAACATCTGAGGTGTACTTCACATAATGGGTGAAACGATCTGAGGCCTTAAAAATCAAACATACTCAAGTATGTGGGGGGAAAATGGTTTTAAATGCCTTAACAACAAGGTTAATGCGTTTCTTCCAGGCAGTTTAGTGAATGAATGTGCATGGCATTGGGCTGCTACCTATGGAGTAAGAAAGGGAGATCAGACTAGCTCCAGTTTGAAGCACAGCACATTAATCAAAGGACTAACCAGGTAGACATTCAAAAATAGTAAATTGCTTTTCAAATAAACAAGAGGATGAGCACAAGCTAATGAGGTATGCCAAGGCTCTAGAAAGACCTCATTAAAGGAGCTTGCATGGGGAAGAACAGGAAGGATTGAAGTCGAACATGACCCCCACCCCCAATAAAAGATAGTAACTTATAGTTTTGCTAAGGACAAGGATACCAGACTGGATAATAAGGGTTAAGCCTTGGTCAATTTGCCAAAACAAATTGGCAACAACAACAACAAGGACCCTTCCCATGTTAGATAGTGTGTATCATTTAATCAAGTTTTTTATGCCCTATTTTCATATATTTATAGCAGAAGGTAACAGATTTATTACTGAGAAACCACCTCCCTTTACACTTATGTACTCTCTTGAACTTCTATGGGACTTTTTTCCCTTTTGAAGGACACTTTTGCCCCACATCAAGGACTCTCTTTCCCATTATTTACACATTTTCTTCTATGGACCTTCCTATAAATATTATAAACCATGGACACATACTGAGCCATGGTCGAGGCTCTTATCAATTTCTCTATGGGACTTTGGT
This sequence comes from Anolis sagrei ordinatus, assembly GCF_025583915.1. Lineage (NCBI taxonomy): Eukaryota > Metazoa > Chordata > Lepidosauria > Squamata > Anolidae > Anolis > Anolis sagrei. The sequence continues at coordinate 20,056,302 of NW_026844478.1, forward strand.
GGGAGGGATAAATGGGTATATTTTCTAGACTATGATTTCTATATTTCTCCCTGTATGTTGTTGTTGTTCATTCGTTCAGTTGTCTCCGACTCTTCGTGACCTCATGGACCAGCCCACGCCAGAGCTCCCTGTCGGCTGTCACCACCCCCAGCTCCTTCAAGGTCTGTCCAGTCACTTCAAGGATGCCATCCATCCATCTCCCTATATACCTGTATACCTGACCTTTACTTGACCCTTCTGCCCTATTCCCTTTTATTTAAAAAAATGTATAAAAATATAAGAAGCCACTCTCTGTGACCCTGGAAAGAAGGAAATCCTCTGTTGAAAAGAACTTTATCAAAAGACTTATTTGCATGAACCATACAATGGGAAGCCACCCTGGGGCTCGGTGTTGGTTCCCCCAGTGGATGGTGCCCACTTGGCATTGATGATCATATCTCAACAGGACAAAGGGGCCTTAGGAAAGCCACAATTTGTCCTGATCTGTTCTCTCAGTTGTCTTCCATCCACCAAAACTACAGCCAGGATTACCCCATTGTCTCCATATCTCAGTTCAAGAAATAAACGGATCCTGGCCACCTCGCCAGACATCAACGTTTATTACCACCCATCAAAGACAATAAGCTGGCTGGCTAGAAGGCCCCCTGAGGACTCGCCAACCACATGGACACCACATATTTCCATAATCCACTCCAGTTCTCATTGTTTCCCTCTAGTCCCACCTCCTTCCCTCCTGATTGGCCAGGAGGCTGAAGTGGCATGAGCTCACCTATTGGTTAAGGTGCTCAGGAGGCGGCCAAGCTTCCTCCCACCTGTAGAGCACCAACCAATCAGACAGCTCTGTTTTATGTATATACAGGCTTTATTTTTTTGTACTCTGGATGCTTGCCTGACGAAATATCGCGGCTTTGCATCCTTTCCAGCTGGATTGCAATAAACAACTCAGTGGCTTTTCTTCAACTTGGTGAGACGTTTTATTGGGAAAAAACTCTTTGATGATTCTGATAGGTCTCTGCCTCCTGGCAAAGACCCCTAAATTCTTCCTCGATAACAGGATGGGACCTACATCAGGGGGTTTTCTAGCACAGCATATGCCTGTCTTGCCTTTTTCTTATCCTAGTGAAGACAAGGGAGAAACCCTCACAGGCACAGGTATTCAAAGCTGGAAGAAGGGGCAACATTCACTAGCCTTAAAAGATTGCAACCTGCATCCTTCAAGTGATTCCTGGAAGACTGGCTTGGTCTATTAAGGTAAGGTAAAAGTTTTCCCCTGACATTAAGTCCTGTTGTATCTGACTCTGGGGGGTTGGTGCTCATCTCCATTTCTAAGCCGAAGAGCCAGCATTATCCATAGACACCTCCTAGGTCATGTGGCCAGTATGACTGCATGGAACGCCCTTACCTTCCCGCCAGAGTGGTACCTATTGATCTACTCACATTTGCATGTTTTCAAACTGCTAGGTTGGCAGAAGCTGGGGCTAACAGCAGGAGCTCACACCACTCTCTGAATTCGAACCTGTGACCTTTCAATCAGCAAGTTCAGCAGCTCAGAGGTTTAACCCACTGTGCCACCGGGAGCTCCGGCTTGGTCTAGTATGTGCATAGTATGTGCATAGTATTTGCTGCTTGGCTAGTTTCTGCATTCAGTGTCGTTTCCAGAAATGATGTGGGGAGATATCCAAAAGAATGTAGCTTGGGGAAATGTAGCTGACTGTTGTTTTAAATCAGCACAACTATGCCTTTTCATTACTTACAAGGGACTACAGTATATCTGGTTGGACGATCCATTATGAACCTCTGTTCATAAAGGATCATCCAACAACATATACTGTGGGCCCTTGTAAATAATCAGAAATCAATCAGTTAGGAATAAAGGTTCAGACAAAATTGCAAGGCAGACAACTCATAGCCCCCTTGCACACAGCTATATAAAATCCACATTGAACTGGATTATATGGCAGTGTGGACTCAGATAATCCACTTCAAAGCAAATATTGTGGATTATCTGCCCTGATATACTGGGCTGTGTGGAATGGCTCTTAGAGATAGCAACTCTGCATTCCTATATTAACTAGTAGTTCGATTTTATATTACTTCCTAGCGGTTAAGCACAGCTAGTCTATTAGAGTTGCGCATGGAATTCATTCCTATCATTTCTTTTGTGTCTTCCATTTCTTCTGAAATGGGAAGCACCCTCCCCACATCAAAATCTGCTTGACAAGAAATCCTGTTTTCATTTGCATCTGGGCCTGAGTGAAGAAAGGGGGGCCATGGGACAGTTCCACCTTGTCTCCTGTGCTATTCTAATAATATGTTATAATATAATATATAATATATTGTATATACATATAATATTTATAATATTGTAATGTAATGCAATATAATACTACTAATAATAATATGATATTATAATTATATATTTATATTACATGTAATATTACTAATAATATTACAGTACAATTGATATAGTGCAATATAGCAATATTTAAAACTGATATTGTACTATGTTAATAATATATTGTATGCATATATACCTTGTAAGCCGCTCTGAGTCCCCTTCGGGGTGAGAAGGGCAGCATATAAATGTCGTAAATAAATAAATAAATAACTTGCCTCCTTGCTTTGGGAAGAGAGTGCATGCGTGCTGAGGTGTGCAGGCAGGCAGACCTGGAACCCGGCTGCAGATGTGCTCGGGGCCTGCCTGCACACCCCACCACACACGCACTCTCAGAGAGTGTGTTGGGGCATGTGTGGCGGGGTATACAGGCAGGCCTGGAGCAGACCTGCAGCTGAGTGCCTCTTACTCTAGAGTAAGGGGCACTTGGCTGCAGGCACTGGTAGGTGTGCACGTTTTTGGGGCCTGCCTGCACACCCTGCCACACACACACACTCTTTCCAAGGAGAGTGCATGAGTGGTGGGGCGTGCAGGCAGGCCTGGAGTATGCCTGCAGCTGAGTGCCTTACTCCAGACTAAGGAGCACTTGGCTACAAGCACTTACAGCCAAGCACCTAGAATACTCTAGAATAGAAACAGCAGGTTCCAGGTAAGAAGAACACATGCTGGGAAAGGGTGCCAATTGGACCCCTCCCCCCAATAATGGTCCAAATGTTTAGACCCCAAACCAAAAGAACTGAGAACAAGCCTCCCAATTTTGGCAGAGTCACAAAAATGCATCAGGGTCCCCAAAGAAAGCTGGGACACGAAAGAGGACAAGGTTTGTTGCTGTAAGTCATAGCAGGACCAAGTTATGTGTCTGTTGAAGAAAAACCTTATGATGGTAATTATTATGTGCAGCTGGTAATGTAGGTCAACCAGTAAACTTGGGCCACACCTGATAGGATATAATTGTATGAGTTTTTAGAATACAGTGTTGTGGAGAGCTTCTGGAGTTTAGGAGAGCTTTCTTCTGAGGAGATCTATGTTCAAAGACTCTGAGTTTGGAGAAGTTACTCTGAAGGAGGCTATGGTGGAATAGCTATTACTCAAGGTTTATGTTTTGCCCTCTCATTTGATTTAAGATGAAGATGCCTTATTTTGTGTTACTTACAAGGACTATGTACATTTCTTGCATTGTTTGATTTTTGTATGCAACATTATGTTTCATCTCTGCTGAGTAAAGATTTTTGTGTTCATTTTTCCTCTTGTCTGTGAGTCTATTGCATTTGGACTTTGGGCGCTGAATAAAATCCGCTGCTGCGCAACAAGGTTTACCCTGAAAGCACATGTCTAACTATTATAGTAACTTACTATTTGTGTGTTTGTTGAAACCCACTATCTAGCCTCTCTTTGATGTTCAAGTCTTGTTTTCAGCCCCATCTACCCTACAATACAATGAGTTTGAAATGACCAGATGTGTTCAGTGAAGAATAACTCAATGTGGTTTAATTGCATTGAACTGCATTACACAAGTCTATACTGATCACATAATGCAGCTTCAAAATGCATTATATGGTAGTGTAGATGGGACCTAAGCTAGATCTTGTGTGTAGTGTGAACTGTTGAACTTTGGCTCAATGCATTGGTTGATCTACTACAATTGCTCATCTTTCCCAATAGTAAATATCTTCTGCGGACAACTTTGCAGCTCTTTGCAAGAACGCGTTGTCAATGACCTATTTCTTAAATGGGAAAAATACACTTTCCATGAACTTGGGCCTGTGAAGGCATGACTGTTCGGTTGTTTAGAACACTGTGTACTAAAATGGAAGGTCATATAGAAAAGCTGGCTGCTATGGATGAAAGTCAAAAGGCGCCACTAGGCAATTATTTCCTCAATGAATATGATTGGTCAAAAAGAATTTGGGAGAACCTCAAAGCCTCGCTGCTAAGATTATAAAAGAAAAATGCTTTGTTTGATTTCTTGAACTCCTTCTCTTGAAGTTGTTCTCCATGTACGCACATTTAATAAAGGTGAATGCTCACTTCAAAGACCGTAACATTTTCAGAGTCAACTTTGACACCTTCCATCTCTCTCAAGTTGGCATGAGAATAATGCAGGCATTCCAGTGTTGTTGGGCTCCATCTCCTTGCATTCTTCCCCAGTGATTATGACTGATAGGACTGATGAGACTTGCAGTCCAGTCTATGGATGGTTGCATGGTCTAAAGCAGGGAGAAGAGTGTGGCTTGTGAGCCGCTTGCAGCAGTCAGGCATCTTTTATGCCCCCTTCAAGTCCTTGAGGAGTTAGGGTTTTAAAACAAATGCCCAAAATATTCTCTAAGGGATGTAAAGCCATATTCCATATTCCATATTCCACCAGGTAAAGGTTTTCCCCTGACATTAAGTCCAGTCATGTCCACCTCTGGGGGTTGGTGCTCATTTCCATATCTAAGTTGAAGAGCCGGCATTCCCGATAGAGACCTCCAAGATCATGTGGTCAGCATGACTGCATGGAGTGCCGTTACCTTCCTGCCGAAGCGGTACTTATTGATTTACTCACATTTGCATGTTTTTGAACTGCTAGGTTGCCAGAAGCTGGGGCTGACAGCAGAACTCACACCACTCTACAGATTCAAACCTGTGACTTTTCAGTCAACAAGTTTAGCAGTTTAACCCACTGACCATCCCATTAAATTCTGCACAAAAAAAAGCCTCAAATGCTCCAAAAATATTCCTTATTCAGTATAAAGTCACACTCAGCCAGGCCCGTAGCCAGGATTTCGTTTCGGGAGGGGGGGGCTGAATTTTTTCAGGGGGGGTTTCGGGGGGGCTGAGTTTCGGGGGGGGGGCTGAGTCTGAGTGAAAGAGGGTCTACCGTAGCAAACCTTTTGTATCATTACCCCAATACCCCCATGCATATGGGATATATTGAGTATGGTGATCAGATCATGATATGAATAAACATAACAGTTTAAATAATGCACCAGTAAGGCCTTTTCGCGAACCACCATGAGAAGTTCGGGGGGGGGGGTGAAGCCCCCGAGCCCCCCCCCCCCGGCTACATGCCTGGGTCCTGCTTATCTTCTTGAATGTTTCAACTCTATGAATCAACATGAGCTCTAAGATGTGCCAGGGGAGGCCCTTCTCTTTTTCCCTCCTCTGTCACAAATGAAACGAGAGAGATGACCTTCTTGGTGGTGGCCCCTTGGTTCTGAGACTCTTTTCCCAGAGAGATTAGGCTAGCACCCACTCTGGCTACCTTCTGCAATGACTTGGACACTTGGATGTTCCAATGTGCCTTTGAATAACGGTTCGGCTACTGATTGGGTCTCCCTAGCCCTAATGTATTGTTTTGGTTTCCCAGCACTTTATTTCCAGCCCCGGCCCTGTAGCTCTGTGTGTGTGCGTCCCTGCTGCCTTTGCCGAGGGAGAGGAGAAGGGAAGAGTCCTGGGAACCCCCTCCCCTTGGTGAAGAGGAAGGGCACCTTCTGGGTTGATTGGGCAATGAAGTCTTTGCATGCCCTCATCTAGCAGTAGAGCCAAAGGGAGGCTCGATTCAGGCTCCAGGGATTGGGGCCCTTGGCCTTCAAAAGGTGGGACGAGTTCGCCGGGGTCACAAGAAAGAAGGAAAGAAGACAGGAAGGGATGGTGGCGGCAGCACCCTCCCAAGCTCCGTCTTCTCTGCTGTGGAAGGAGGAGGAAGGAGGGGAGACAACTGCAGGGAGACGGAGGGCGAGGAGGGAAGGGGAGGGAGCATTACTGTTTCACGGAATTTCACTTATTGTGGATGGTCCTGGAACGTAACCCCCGTGATAATTCGGGAACCACTGTATAGCCTGTGTTGTACTCCAGGACAGGAATAATCCTCTGACTTTAAATACCACATGTTAAATAGGAAAAAAACAATCCTTTTACTGAAGATAAGTAAAAAAAAAGTAAAGCAAAAAGCACTTCAAATAAATGGGTAAGTCCAATTAGGTAAGAAGATAAGCAGGAACAAGTTAGTCCAAGGTAGAGTTCAGCAAAGTCCACACAACTCTAATACAATCCAGAAAATCAGGAATACATTGATCCAAGGCTTGGGTAAGCAATCATGAAATCCAGGAATCAAGACCATGAAACAAGAAATGTCTTAGCATGAATCTTCAAAGCAAGGCTTCCATGACCAAGGGTGAGAATTTGGCGTGATTCTAAATGATGCTTCATCTGACTACATATCCAAAACTTGAGACTTTTATCCCCTTGTTAGCTAGGTCACTAGCAATCAGAAATTGGTTTCTCTTTAATTGAGGCTTTGTTATTGTTTTCTGTCGAAGCCTGGCAAAGCGCCGAAGCCATTGCTCAGCTCTCCTGCTTTGACTAATCTCTTTTTATCTATCTCTGGGCTCGTTATCTACTTGCTCATTAACTTTTGCAACTTAGCCAGGTGCTGAGCTATTTTCATGTTCTCTCTCATGAGAACTCTCTGGTAACAATTCAGAAAGCACACCATCATCCCCACACCTCTCAGGGACATTCTCATGGGAAACTACAGGGATCTCCTGGTCATTCTCTGCATCAATATCATTGAGCAAACCATTGCCTTCTTGAAACTCATCTTGAACCTCATTAACATCATTTCCCACATCCAGAGCACCCTGATCCTGAAACACAATCACAGGCTGAACTCCAACAGCCTGTTTGTGGAAGTGGGAGGCTGTCTGTGTAAGTGGACACCTCCGCCACATACACATTTTTCACTTTTATTATGTCTATGGATTTATTTATTTTATTTATCGTGTCATCAGCAACCATACCATTGTGTTACAGTTCTAACAGAGCAAAACAAACACACAGATTAAAAAGAAAAAGAAAAAAACACACAGATTTTGCAAACTTGGTAGTTGGTTAAATGTCCTTTGACCAGTATCTGGCCACTTGGAGTGCCTCTGGTGTTGCCGCAAGAAGGTCCTCCATGGTGCATGTGGCAGGGGTCAGGTTGTATTGCAGCAGGTGGTCAGTGGTTTGCTCTTCTCCGCACTCGCATGTCAAGGATTCCACTTTGTAGCCCCATTTCTTAAGATTGGCTCTGCATCTCATGGTGCCAGAGTGCAGTCTGTTCAGCGCCTTCCAAGTCGCCCAGTCTTCTGTGTGCCCAGGGGGGAGTCTTTCATCTGATATCACCCATGGATTGAGGTGCTGGGTTTGGGTCTGCCACTTTTGGACTCTTGCTTGCTGGGGTGTTCCAGCGAGTGTCTCTGTAGATCTAAGAAAACTATGTCTTGATTTAAGTCGTTGACATGCTGGCTGATACCCAAACAGGGGATGAGCTGGAGATGTCTCTGCTGGATGACTATTATTACAGCTATTACTTGTTATGCCTCATTATCATTCTTTTCTTTTAAGACAAGATAAATACAAAAGAAGGAGGAAAAGAACCTGGGCAGAAAACGTCCGCATAAATATGGAATTGGACCAAGCTTGTTTCTGTGCCCACGTTCCTCCGGTTGAAAAATAATAATAATAATGTATTGGCAGATGCAGCCAGAGGTACCAAACTAAATAACTGCCTTGGTTCCCTAGAAAAACTTCATATCATGCAGAGGAATTCAATATGGTTTAGACAGGTACTGCGTCAAGGAATCTCTGTTCAAAGTTGGTTGCCAATCACTTCCCAGGCATGTATGTGTGAGAGCGAAATGAGCAATGCTTCATGAAAGTGCCTCGCTTCCACAAAGTTTCTCTAAAACTTAACTTTTAAATCCTCTGTAGATTAAATGCTACTTGTCACTATCAAGTATTATTATTTCCTGCTCAAAAAAAAAAAAACCCTGCCTTGATTTATGGTGGCAATGATAAAAATGGCAGGTGTCCCAGAGAGTCTGAAAGCGCCATGATTTCCAACTGAAGGAGCACTTCCATGTGCCAAGATATATTATTTGTCTTCTTGGAGCTCAGTGTGATCTTTTGAAACTAATAAGACACTATCTGCAAAGTTTGGAAATTTCCATCTAAAAAACCAATCAGGAGCACTTGGGGGACACATGATTTTATCTAGTTTTGCGCATGTACATAGGTTTTCACGAATTGATCATATTTTAATTGTTTATATACTACAATATGCAAAAAAAAAGCATAACCCCTCCCCCCCCCAAATGTAACCCCTCTCATTTTAAAACAAACCAGCGTTAATAATAAGTATGCAAGCAGCTGACATTTACCAAGCTTTGTTCTTCCAATTTCCTGAAGACAGAATTACTGGTTAATTGACGAGTCTTTGATATCACTCTGGAAATGTTTGTTCTTTCCTTGATCAATTTGGAAGAACATTTAGTTACACTAAGTGAAATAGCTCATTGAAATAACCGTTATGGACTTCACTGCATCAAATTTCACAACCTGCAGAGGGAGGCAGTCAATACACCGCCAGTAAACAAAAATTGTGAGAGAATTGTAACAACAGAACCCAAATATACTTTAAAAACTTAAAGATTTGAAGAGGTTGAAGGAGCTAAAAAAAGCCAATGCAATTCCAGGATGCATCAATAGGTATAGTGTCCAGGGACATAATATTACCACTCTATTTTGCTTTGGTCAGGTCTCATCTATAATTCTGTGTTCAGCTCTGGGCGCCATAATTTAAGAAGGGTATTTTTTTTTCATGTCAGAAGCGACTGGAGAAATTGCAAGTCAAGTCTGGTGTGAGAGAACTGGCTGTCTGCAAGGACATTGCCCAGGGGATGCCCAGATGTTTGATGTTTTACCATCCTTGTGGGAGGCTTCATAGAATCATAGAATCAAAGAGTCGGAAGAGACCTCATGGGCCATCCAGTCCAACCCCATTCTGCCAAGAAGCAGGAATATTGCATTCAAATCACCCCTGACAGATGTCCATCCAGCCTCTGTTTAAAAGCTTCCAAAGAAGGAGCCTCCACCACACTCCGGGGCAGAGAGTTCCACTGCTGAACGGCTCTCACAGTCAGGAAGTTCTTCCTCATGTTCAGATGGAATCTCCTTTCTTGTAGTTTGAAGCCATTGTCCTAGTCTCCAGGGAAGCAGAAAACAAGCTTGCTCCCTCCTCCCTGTGGCTTCCTCTCACATATTTATACATGGCTATCATATCTCCTCTCAGCCTTCTCTTCTTCAGGCTAAACATGCCCAGCTCCTTAAGCCGCTCCTCATAGGGCTTGTTCTCCAGACCCTTGATCATTTTAGTCGCCCTCCTCTGGACACATTCCAGCTTGTCAATATCTCTCTTGATTGTTGTGCCCAGAATTGGACACAATATTCCAGGTGTGGTCTAACCAAAGCAGAATAGAGGGGTAGCATTACTTCCCTAGATCTAGACACTATGCTCCTATTGATGCAGGCCAAAATCCCATTGGCTTTTTTTGCCGCCACATCACATTGTTGGCTCATGTTTAACTTGTTGTCCACGAGGACTCCAAAATCTTTTTCACACGTACTGCTCTCGAGCCAGGCATCCCCCATTCTGTATCTTTGCATTTCGTTTTTCCTGCCAAAGTGGAGTATCTTGCATTTGTCACTGTTGAACTTCATTTTGTTAGTTTTGGCCCATCTCTCTAATCTGTCAAGATCGTTTTGAATCCTGCTCCTGTCCTCTGGAGTATTGGCTCTCCCTCCCAATTTGGTGTTGTCTGCAAACTTGATGATCCTGCCTTCTAGCCCTTCATCTAAGTCATTAATAAAGATGTCGAACAGGACCGGGCCCAGGACGGAACCCTGCGGCACTCCACTTGTCACTTCTTTCCAGGATGAAGAGGAAGCATTGGTGAGCACCCTCTGGATTCGTCCATTTAACCAATTACTGAATCACCTTCTCTCATGTTCCTGCATGGAGAGCAGGAGCTGACAGAGAGAGCTTATCCTCACTCTCTCCAGATTTGAACCTTTGTCCTATTGGTCCTGCAGGCACCAGGGTTTCACTCATTGCACCCCGGGGGCTCCAAGAAGGGTATTGATAAGCTGGAATATGTCCGGAGGAGAGTGACCCAAACTGGGAAGGGTCTGGAGACTTTGCTCTATGTGGAAATTAATCATCCATTGAAAACCAAAACGTGATCCATATTCTTAAATGGCAGAATCTCTGGAAAAGATAATAATGCTTACTAAGGTAGAAGGCAACAGGTAAAGAGAAAGGCCATATTCCAGATGGATTGACTCAATGAAAGATGTCACCATCCTGAATCTGCAAGACCTGAACAGGCCTGGATGGATGACAGGGTGACTTACAAGCCTTTTGTTCATAGAGGATGCATCCACATTGTAGAATTAATGGAGCTATACACCACTTTAACTGACACAGCTTACTTACTTTACTTACTTAGGCGATGATGGTCCTCCAAGTGTAGTGTCTTGGCGGTGGGTTCATAAGTGGCTGTGGAGCCCTATTCTTGATCCACACATTCTCCCGCAGTGAGGACATTGGTTTCCACTGACACAGCTCAATGTTATGGAATCCTGGTAATTGTAGTTTGGTGAGACACCAGCCAACTCTGACTGGGACCACCTTCCATCTGGAAAATGATGTGCTCACTGTGGGAGAACATACAGATCAAGAATAGGAGTCCACAGCCACCTACAAACCCACTGCCAAGATATCAGACTTTGAAGATCATCATCCTTGGGTTATGAAGGATTGCCTAAGCAACTAAATAAGTAAGTAAGCAAGTATTTATGAAAATGTCCAGTTTTTATGTGTCTCCTAATATGGGTATAGAAAAAGACAGATAAAATTACTCAATTGAAACATTTGAGATGTTATTAGCCTTCTGTATTCTCTGTCTGCCTTTCCGAGTAACACAAGAGCCATGTCTTTCCCCACCAAATTTAGAGACATACAAGGGTTGAATAAAAAGTAATTCCTCCACCTTCATAACTCCTCAATAGATGGCAGTACTGGTATATGACAGGTACTGGCTTGTTCAGTAGACTCTCCTCTACAGTTCCATTTTGTCAGGAAGCCTTAGCATTGAACAGTTGTGTTGTTAAAGTGTGAAGTATGGAACCCTGCGCAGATGGTCAGTCAATGTGCAGTCATTGAATTCTTGACAGCAGAAGGTGTCACCCCAAAGGAGATTAATCAGAGAATGCAAGCTGTTTATGATGATTGTGTTGATGTGAGTATTGGGTGTCATTGGGCAAGTATGTTTAGAGATGTTGAGGTGACACCTTCTGCTGTCAAGAATTCAATGACTACACATTGCTTGAGTTGCATTGATCGACCGTCTGCGCAGGGTTCCATACTTCACACTTTAACAACACAACCATTCAATTCCAAGGCTTCCCACCAAATTGAAACTGTAGAGGAGAGTCTACTGAACAAGCCAGTACCTGCCGCATATCAGTACTGCCATCTGTTGAGGAGTTATGAAGGTGGAGGCATTACTTTTCATTCAATCCTCATATATAAACTATCCTAGTGAAAATAAATATGATCTGGAGGGGCCATGGCCAAGGAAGGAAGCTGTAAGACCGCAGTCCTCTTTGGGTTCTTTCCACAGGTTACGGTCCTGAAATCTTTGCTGTCCATTAGGACTGACAAGAAGTATATTTCATTGCTTAGCAAACTGAGACACATTTATATGTCCAGGGAAAATTCTCTAGAGGAGGAGATCTTGGAAGGGTATAAAAAATGATAAGACACAAAAACTACCCAATCAGAAGCATAAAATATTCGCTCAATCACCCCTGAAAGGTTTCTAAGCCATTGACACGTTCAGGGAATGTCCATTCGTCTCTTTATTTTTCTCCCTACATTGAGGTTTGGGCGAAAAGGGAGTGCTGTGGCATTCTTGCCCTGCCATGATTTCGAAATGGAAAGGACCAAAAAGCACAATGCAATCGAAACCTAGGAGCATGTCTCTCTGTTTAAAATTCCTAATAAACTGTGAACCTTCATGTAAACTGAACAGCTCGGCTCCCTTGGGGGATGACTACAATACTTGAACATGTTGCAGCATTTGTCGAGAAAATTTTCAAATTATAGGGATCAGAAAACACGCTGGGTCTCCACTGAAAATATAATAATCGGGTAAAGTAAATGAAGGAGAAGGGAAAGATGAATGAAGCAACAAGAAGCATAAAAGAAAGCACGGGGCAATTTTGAGCCCTCGGTGAGGCTGTCCTTGAATAGTGTCAGACACTGCAACCAGGAGACAGAGCTCCCGCCTGGGTGTTGAATAGGAGAAGAACATCTCACCCCCATTTTGTTTGAGTTACATTGATTGACACTTTGTCCACCCACTCACCATTGTTCACCTGCTTTCACCTTTGAAGAAATTGCTATTCTGGTTTGCAGGTGGCAGCTCTGTCCTGAATCCTACTTAGTGAGAAATTTTCTCCCTCTTCTCTTGAAACACATACTTTTAAATCTTCACTCAGCCTTAGCATATAGAGCTTCATAAACCAGTCTCCGACAAATTATTTCTGCAATAGTTCTTCCGCCCCATTGAACACACTTCATATTTTGTTTCCCTTCCTGATAATTTTTTGTACCATTTTGGGGTGCACCAGAAGAAAAGGGGGTTGTGTCACCAATTGCCGGATTTATTTATTTATTGCTATTATACTACTAATAATAATATGATATTATAATTATATATTTTATATTACACTAGCTGTACCCGCCATGCAATGCTGTGGCCAGCCTTCCCTCCCTTTTTTTCCCTCTCCTTCTTTCCCTCCTTCCTTCACTCCCTCTTTCCTTCCTTCCCTTTTTTCTTTCCTTCTCTACCCCTTTCTTTCCTTCCCCCTTTTCCTCTTTCTCTCCTTCCTTCTTCTCTTCCTCTTTCCTTCCTTTCCTTTCCTTTTTGCTTCCATCTTTCCTTCTGTCTTTCCTTCCCTCCCTCTTTCTCTCTTTCTTTCCTTTCTTCCTTCGCTCCCTCTTTCCTTCCTTCCCTTTTTTCTTTCCTTCTCTCCTTCCTTCCTTCTCTACCCCTTTCTTTCCTTCCCCCTTTTCCTCTTTCTCTCCTTCCTTCCTTCTCTACCTCTTTCCTTTCCTTTCCTTTTTGTTTTCATCTTTCCTTCTGTCTTTCCTTCCCTCACTCTTTTTCTCTTTCTTTCCCTTCTTCCTTCGCTCCCTCTTCCCTTCCTTCCCTTTCTTTCTTTCTTTCTTTCTTCCTTCCTTTCTTTCTCCCCTTCCTTCCCTCCCTCTTCTTCCCCCTTTTTTGTATCGTCATTTAGCTTTTCGTCATTTAGCTTTTGGGGTTTTTTTAAGTCCTTTCCACTTTTTTTTTGGGGGGGGGGGGGCTTATGAGTGATGGTCACTCGTTGGTCTGTTAGGGGTGTAGTGTCCAAATTTCATGTTATTTTGTCCAGTGGTTTTTGAGTTATGTTAATCCCACAAACGAACTTTACATTTTTATTTATATTACATGTAATATTACTAATAATATTACAATATAATGGTATAGTACAATATAGTAATATATAATAATGATATTGTACTATGCTAATAATTAGGGCTGGGCGGTTTCGTTTCGTTAATTCGTAATTCGGTAATAATTCGTTAATTTTTTCAATTACAAAACGATAACGAACCATTCTGGAGCAATTATTAAAAAAACGAATTTTCAAAAACGTTTTGTAAATGCTTCGTATTTCGATATTGTATTCGTTTCGTTATTGTTTTGAGGTCGTTTCGTTATTATTTCCGCATGTCTGGGCCAGTTTTATTGTTTAATTAGTGAAAAAAAATTATAATATCACACCAACAGTCAACAACAGAGGGAGAGGGAAGCTTCAGAAGGTTTTGGAGGTTTTTTAGCGTATTTCGCGGTCGCGTCCGCCATTAACGAATCGATTCGTTATTGTTTCGTAAATCGATTCGTTAATTTTTTACCATTTACGAAATTTCGTAAATATCGAACTTTTTAAAAGGAAAATTTTGTAATTATTTTAAATATCGAAACAAAAAAAACCCCAAATACAAATCGATTTTAGAAACAAATTTTTCCGTTGTTACCCAGGCCTACTAATAATATAATATATATATTGTGTGTGTGTGTTTGTGTGTGTGTGTGTGTAGTAAATTGCTCTGAGTCCCCTTCAGGGTGAGAAGGGCAGCATATAAATGTTGTAAATAAATAAATAAACCAATACAGCATTTGGCTCTGATTCACCATTCAGACTTACTCATTTTGTGGGTGATATAATCTGACAGGAAGGGCGGCAGTTCTAATCTGTGGGATGAAGTGAGCTCTTGTTGCTAGCCCCAGCTTCTGCCAACCTAGCAATTCAAAAGCATGCAAATGTGAGTAGATCAATAGGTACCGCTTTGGTGAGAAGGTAATAGCACTCTATGCAGTAATGCTGGGCACATGACCTAGGAGGCCTCTACGGATAACATCAAATCTTTGACTGAGCACCACGTCCCAGAGTTGGACTCAACTAGATTCCATGTCAAGGGGAAATCTTTACCTTATAATAGGGTTACAAGTTGTTAGCTGCCATTGAATCAAGTTTGACTTTTTGGTAACCTTGGGTACATTTACATTGCAGAATTGATTCAGTTTGATGCCACTTTAAGTGCCATGGCTGTTGTACTTTGAGTTGAGTGTGATGTCTGTAGACAGTCCACGTTTCACAGGTGCACAGCAGGGTTGGGAGGACAATAGCTTTCCATCTAAAACACAGACATGCGCCTTTCACCTTAAGAACAGACAAGCATCCTGAGCTCTGAGGATTACCTGGGAAGGAATCCCACTGGAGCATTGCAACACACCCAAATACCTGGGAGTCACTTTGGACCATGCTCTGACCTACAAGAAGCACTGCCTGAACATCAAGCAAAAAGTGGGCGCTAGAAACAACATCATACGAAAGCTGACTGGCACAACCTGGGGATCACAACCAGACACAGTGAAGACATCTGCCCTTGCGCTATGCTACTCTGCTGCTGAGTATGCATGCCCAGTGTGGAACACATCTCACCACACTAAAACAGTGGATGTGGCTCTTAATGAGACATGCCGCATTATCACGGGGTGTCTGCGCCCTACACCACTGGAGAAATTACACTGCTTATCCGGTATTGCACCACCTGACATCCACCGGGAAGTAGCAGCCAATAGTGAAAGGACCAAGGCAGAGACATCTCCAGCTCATCCCCTGTTTGGGTATCAGCCAGCACGTCAACGACTTAAATCAAGACATAGTTTTCTTAGATCTACAGAGACACTCGCTGGAACACCCCAGCAAGCGAGAGTCCAAAAGTGGCAGGCCCAAACCCAGCACCTCATTTCATGGGTGATACCAGATGAGAGACTCCCCCCTGGGCACACAGAAGACTGGGCGACTTGGAAGGCGCTGAACAGACTGCGCTCTGGCACCACGAGATGCAGAGCCAATCTTAAGAAATGGGGCTACAGGGTGGAATCCTCGGCATGCGAGTGCGGAGAAGAACAAACCACTGACCACCTGCTGCAATGCACCCTGAGCCCTGCCACATGCACAATGGAGGACCTTCTTGCGGCAACACCAGAGGCACTCCAAGTGGCCAGATACTGGTCAAAGGACATTTAACCAAATACCAAATTTGCAAAATCTGTGTGATTTTTTCTTTTTCTTTTTAATCTGTGTGTTTGTTTTGCTCTGTTAGAATTGTAATACAATTGTTGCTGATGACACGATAAATAAATAACCTTGGTCTCCCTACGAATGTCCTGGTCCTTGAACACTCATTTGGGAAAATACTGCACTCGCAAAGCTCAGGCAGTGTTGTTCAGAAATACAACATTCAACAGAAGAGAAGCTGAGCATATTTGCGAAACTGCAGAGGGATTTTCGGCCAGGAGCAGTAGTAGCCACACTGTAATTAAGATAGTTTTGATAATATGAGACACCGAAATCGCACAAGCATTCTTAAGAACAAGGAACAAACTCTCATGAGGAAATCTTATTGGCCACAAAGATAAATACATGGTGAGTCTTTATCTTATTAGGGGAACCGAGGGCTATTAATAAAACATTAAACCTGTTTAAAGAAGTTTCTGATACAATTAAAATCTTGTTTGATGGGGAGGATTTAGCTTTCTAATAATTCTCTCGTGGGAGGAGATTCAAAATTTTATTAAGATCCTGACAACCACACTGATCAAAGAGATTGTCTTTCAAGCATTTCACTTATTTCGGTTAGAAAAGAGAAGCAATAAGGTGCATCTCTTTCTTGTGATATGTAGCATCATTAGCCTACATGCTGAGCCATATTTCAGGCTTCATAATATAAGGAGGAGAAAAAGGCTGGGCCTTAGAAAATAATTTAAAGGAGTGGCATTAATTATTAAAGAAATAAATAACAACCCAAACTTTCAAATTCCATAAATCACATTTTGTTTTGTTTTGTTAAAATAATACAAACAGGATTACAATGAGTTAGCTGACCATTTCTACCAAAAAGACTACACAGAAGATGGGGTCGCAGTGGTTAAACCGTTGAGCGGCTGAACTTACTCACCTGAAGGTTGGCAGTTCAAATCTGTGGGATAGGGTGAGCTCCTGCTGTTAGCCACAGCTCTTGTCAAGCTAGTAGTTCAAAAACATGCAAGTGTGAGTTTCCTTGGCGGGAAGGGAAACGGCACTCCATGCAGTCATGCCGGCCACATGACCTACAGACCACGCAGACTCCTCAGCTTGGAAATAGAGTGGAGCACCACTTCCAGAGTCAGAGGTGAAAGGGGAAGGCTTTGCCTTTGCCTATGTATTTGTGTTCCATTGTTTTAAGGCATTGAATGTTTGCCTGTGTTTGTATATATGCTGGAATATGACTTGAGTCCCCTCAGGGAGATAGGGCAGAATATAAATAAAGTTCAGTGTTCCCTCGCCACTTTGCGGTTTGCTTTATGCGGACTCACTGTTTCGCGGGTTTTTAAAAATATTTTTTTTTAAAAAAAATAAATATGAATTTATTGGTGCTGGCGGGCCATTGATTGGTGCTGGTGGAGGGAGGCTGCTGAGATGTTGCTGTCAGAGAAAGAGGAGGAGGAGAGGAGGTCGCCACCGAGAGCCAGGGAAGCACCACTACCTTCAGTTTGTTGTAGGGTTTTTTTTGGGCTATATGGCCATGTTCTAGAGGCATTCTCTCCTGATGTTTCGCCTGCATCTATGGCAAGCATCCTCAGAGGTAGGTACTTCTTCTTTGCCTTTAATATCCTTCCCTCCTGTGAGCTGCCAGGCTTTCTTTCCTGGAGGGTGTCATCACCTCACCTCACTACCTCTGAGGATGCTTGCCATAGATGCAGGTGAAATGTCAGGAGAGAATGCCTCTAGAACAGTGGTTCTCAACTTGGGGTCCCAGATGTTTTTGGCCCACAACTCCGAGAAATCGCAGCCAGTTTACCAGCTGTTAGGATTTCTGCGAGTTGAAGGCCAAAAACATCTGGGGACTCCAGGTTGAGAACCACTGCTCTAGAACATGACCATATAGCCTGAAAAAACCTACAACAACCCAGTGATTCCGGCCAAGAAAGCCTTTGACAATACTACTACCTTTGACGAGCCTCCTTCTCTTCTCCCGTCCACACCTCCTTCCTACTCCAGCGAGCTCTCCCTCCCTTCGCCTCCCAGCCTGCCTGCGCCATGAGACATGGTGCCCAGCGAGGACAGGATTTTTTTCCCCTCCTTGAAGAGGGGTTTTTGCCTCCCCCAAATTGAAGCTGCTGGAAATAAGGAATTTAATCGGGTGAGGGCTGTCATAACTAAATATCACTGGCAGGAAGTGGGGGGATAACATGGATCGGTTTACACCTTGGCACCCCTCCCTTTTGGGGTGAAAGGGGACTTTTGGGTTGACCTCTATAGGTTCTGAGGCTTAAGGAGGTACCATAAAATATCTCATTTGGGGCTTACCTGGGGGGCTTACCTCCCTCTTATTCATTTACATGGCTCGGGGAGGGGGCAGGTATGGCCTTCCAGTAATGACCAGTTGTGATAGCAAATCATCACTGTAGTGTGCCCCTGGGGTCAGGTTCTTGACCCAGTGGTTGGCTTGGCAGGTAGTTGAGAATGACACCTGGCCTCACCATTAACCCACCCACCCACACACACACAACTAGTTTCTTAGCTCAATTACCAGGGGGTTTTTTTATAATTGTTTTTATTTAGAATAAGTGCTCCCGAGAGTGGAGCGTGATAGAAAAGCAGTGAGACCTTATATTATATTTTTAAAAGAAAATGAAAGGCATCCGTTTACATGGAAAGTGGGGGAACAATATGAAACAGGTGAGACCAGCCCTTTGGTAACCAGTACACCCTTCCTTATCCCCCCCCCCCCACTATACTATTTGTTTTTAATTTTAATTTTTTGTCCTCCTCTTTAAATTTCTCACTGTCCAATTACCAGTTTTTCTAATTAGGTCAATAAATGGCCCATCTTTTCTCCACATCTTGTGTCTGGTCTTTTTATTTCATGGTGGGGATTCAATAATTGGTGTTTCTGCATTTTGTTTGTCTGAGCATATATATTGAGGAGGGAACTGTTTGCAAACCAGGATGCTATATGCTGACATTCCATTGGAAATGGGCAGGAAAAACGAAATGCAAAGATACAGAATGGGGGGGGGGGGGTGCCTGACTTGAGAGCAGTACGTGTGAAAAATATCTTGGAGTCCTCATGGACAACAAGTTAAACATGAGCCAACAATGTGATGTGGCGGCAAAAAAAGCCAATGGGATTTTGGCCTGCATCAATAGGAGCATAGTGTCTAGATCTAGGGAAGTAATGCTACCCCTCTATTCTGCTTTGGTTAGACCACACCTGGAATATTGTGTCCAGTTCTGGGCACCACAATTCAAGAGAGACATTGACAAGCTGGAATGTGTCCAGAGGAGGGCGACTAAAATGATCAAGGGTCTGGAGAACAAGCCCTATGAGGAGCGGCTTAAGGAGCTGGGCATGTTTAGCCTGAAGAAGAGAAGGCTGAGAGGAGATATGATAGCCATGTATAAATATGTGAGAGGAAGCCACAGGGAGGAGGGAGCAAGCTTGATTTCTTCTTCCCTGGAAACTAGGACGCGAAGCAATGGCTTCAAACTACAAGAGAGGAGATTCCATCTGAACATGAGGGAGAACTTCCTGACTGTGAGAGCCGTTCAGCAGTGGAACTCTCTGCCCCAGAGTGTGGTGGAGGCTCCTTCTTTGGAAGCTTTTAAATAGAGGCTGGATGGCCATCTGTCAGGGGTGATTTGAATGAAATATTCCTGCTTCTTGGCAGAATGGGGTTGGACTGGATGGCCCAGGAGTTCTCTTCCAACTCTTTGATTCTATGATTCTATGATTCTTATTTCACTATGCTGTTATATTTTAAGATTTGGATTCTTGTTGCTCCAACTTTCTATCTCAACAATGCAACTGAAAATGTTTTACAATTCTCCGGAGATGATATACTTTTTTTTTTTTACTTTCAGATCCAAATTTAGAAACTTAATATGTGTGATGCCACCTTTCTCTATTTCTTCCCTCTCTCTATACTCTAATTATACAACCTTTACCCTGGCCTCCAAGTACTAAAATCCTTTGGTCAGCAGATGGAATTTTGCTTTCTGCACAGCATTGATTTCTTTAAAAAATAGCTCCCAAGCTAATATATTTGATGTTAACATCTGTACATCTTATGAAAGGCAACCCAAAGTCAAGTTAAGTGAAAAGGTTGTCTCACCAGTTAAATAGGGCATCAAGTAATTCTCTGCAATCAATTTCATTAAACGTGTTTACTGTCAGGGTTTGGACAGCTGATTAGCTAATCCTGCAAAAAAAAAAAATCAAGAAAAGAAACAGGGACAAGAACCCATAAATCTTACAGATATAAATGCCTGGGATTTTGAAACCTTCTGAGCTGAATCAAATGTTATGGTCTCTGAATATAGTTTGAAAGGAGCTATATGAGTAAGTTTGCCACAAAATAAGATAAAGAGAGAGATACAGAGAATTTTAAGTTAGAAAGTTAGAGATGTTGGCGATTTCTAACAAAAACTTGAATATCAAAGCTAACCACTTATTACCTATAATAAGGAACATTGACATAGGATTTTATTGCACAAAACAGGCAAACCATACTCTCTATCAATGATAGTGCAAGTCTAGTGGAATAGCAGGTTCATGAGATAATGTCCATAGTGATCTGAAATACTACATGCACAAAATTACTTTCGGTGCTGGCTCCTTGGTTATCAGGGAAATGTACCGTACTTACTCCAGTATAAGCCGTGTTTTTAAACCTTTTTTTTTTGGCTGAAAAAGCCCCCCTCGACTTATACTCTAGTCAAGGTTATTTATTATTTTACTTTGGTATTATTATTATTATTTAAAACATAACAAGATGAATCCACAGCAGACACTCTGCTGGCTGTTGCACTGGATCACACATTGGACACTTCTCAAGAGTCTAGGAGTGTGTTATGTATTGGCAAATGATGCATGCAGATCCCAGTCAGGTGGCCTTCTGCAGCTGGCAGATGGTAATTTCGTCAGTGCCAATAGTGTTTAAGTGCAGGTCAAGTTCTTGAGGCACTGCACCCAGTGTGCCGATCACCACTGGGACCACCTTGTTTGGCTTGTGCCACAGTCTTTGCAGTTCAGTCTTTAAATCCTCATATCGTGTCAGATTTTCCAGTTGTTTCTCTTCAATCCTGCTGTCACCTGGGATTGCAACACTGACAATCCATACTTTGTTTTTTAACATAATAATGAGGTCAGGAGTATTTTGCTCCAAAACTCTCTCTGTCTGAATCCGGAAGTCTCAAAGTAGCTTGATGTATTCATTCTCTGTAACCTTTTCCAGCTTGTGATCCCACCAGTTCTTTGTCGCAGGCAGATGGTGTTTGTGGCACAAGTTCCAATGAATCATCTGAGCAACGGTGTTGTGCCTCTGCTTGTAGTCTGTCTGCGCATTCTTCTTGCAGCAGCTGAGGGTGTGATCTATTGTTTCATCTGCTTCCTTGCAGAGTCTACATTTGGGATCTGTCATTGACTTTTCAATTCTGGCTTTGATGGCATTGGTTCGAATGGCTTGTTCTTGGGCTGCCAGAATCAGGCCCTCCTTTGTCTCCTTTCAGAGTTCCATTTGTGAGCCACAGCCATGTTTTTTCTTTGTCAATTTGGCTCTCAATTTTTGCCAGGAACTGTCCATGGAGAGCCTCTTTTTGTATTATTATTATTTTTATTATTATTTTACATTTATTATTTTACAGTTATTATTTTACTCTATTATTATTATTACTACTGCATTTATTATTTTATTCTATTTATTAGGCTTGGGCGGTTTCGTTTGTTAATTTCGTAATTCATTATTAATACGTATTTAAATTAGCTTACGATCCAATATTGAGCCATGCAGGACTACTGTGAGGAGTAATTAAAAATCGAAACAATTTTTCCAATTTATTTCGTACTGTTTCATAATTGTTTCATAATTGATTCAAAATTGTTTCAAAATTGTTTCGTAATTGTTTCGTAATTATTTCCGTATGTCTGGTGCAAGTTTTATAGTTGTTGTTTGTTTTATCAGTGATAAAAAATAAATTATCACACCAACAGTCAACAACAGAGGGAGAGGGAAGCTTCAGAAGTTCCCCCTGTCCCATTTGGAGGTTTTTTTTAGCATATTGCGCAATCGCGTCCGCCATTAACGAATCGATTCGTAATTTTACGAAACTTCGTATATTTTGAACTTTTTTAAAGGAAAATTTCAGAATGCTTTAAAAAAATGAAACGCAAGGGCCCCCCTAAAAACGAAACGAGTTTAGAACCAATTTTTTCCGTGGTTACCCAAGCCTACTATTTATTATTATTATGCCCCTGGTGGTGCAGTGGGTTAAACCCCTATGCCAGCAGGACTGAAGACCGACAGGTCGCAGGTTCGAATCCAGGGAGAGGTGGATGAGCTCCCTCTATCAGCTCCAGCTCCTCATGCGGGGACATGAGAGAAGCCTCCCGCAAGGATGATAAAACATCAAAACATCCGGGCGTCCCCTGGGCAAAGTCCTTGCAGACGGCCAATTCTCTCACACCAGAAGCGACTTGAAGTTTCTCAGGTCGCTCCTGACACGACAAAAAAAATATTATTATTACTATATTTTTATTTTACTCTATTATTATTACTATTGTGTTTATTATTTTATTCTATTTATCATTATTATTACTACATTTATTATTTTACTCTATTATTACTCTTATTATTACATTTATTATTTTACTCTATTATTATTGGAATGATATATAAGCACATTTACATTGAAGAAGGTTAGAATAATGGTTTAATCATAGTTGAACAGTCTTATCTTAAATTACAGTTTTATGTAAATATTCAAAAACATTTAACCTACAGATGCCTCAATTAATGTAATTTTATTGGTATCTATTTTTATTTCAAAACTTACTAGGCTTATACTTGAGTCAATATGTTTTTCCAGTTTTTTTGTGGTAAAATTAGGTGCCTCGGCTTATATTAAGGTTGGCTTATACTCAGGGGCGGCTCGTCCATTACGCAAAGTTAGCGGTTGCAGAACACTTTTTTTTGCCAGGGGCACAGAGGCGCCTCTGTAAATGCCCCTCGACTGCCACTTGAGGAGCACCCCCTCAGCTCACAACAGCCCTAGCAGTCCGGGGGGAGCCTTGGCTTTCTTGCCTTGCTGTCGGGCGATCCTCTTCTCAAAGGGGCCGGGCCCTTGAGCTTCGCCTAGCCCCTCTCGTTCCTGCTCCACCCGGCCACTGGGTGCGCGAGCAGAGCTGGTGCTCAATCGTTCTCCGCGTTCGATCCCTTCCCCATGACCGGCTCCCTTTCCCGATCCCCGGCGCTCCACCCGCCTCCTCTCCTCTCCCCAATCCGCGGGTGGGCCAAGGGGCGGAGCTGCCGCCCCTGGCCCGCTTCGGGTCCGGAGGCATGTCTGAAGACCCCAGCGTGCGCACCAAAAGTCGCCTCTTCTCCTGACTTTCTCTTCAGCCATTGGGACCAAGAGAAAGAGAGAGAGAGAGAGCCCCTCCGGCTAGAGGTATCTCCCATGTCTGCTCCCTCCTTTATTTTTGCACCTACCTTCAGGAAAGGTGGGCATCTCCACCTCTCTCTCTCTCTCTCTTGGTCCCAATGGCTGAGGAGAAAGTCAGGAGAAGAGGTGACTTTTGGTGCACATGCTAGGGTCTTCAGGCACGCCTCCGGACCCAAAGCGGGCCAGGCAAGGGAGCAAGTGCGGCAAGTGTAGTTACTGGATGTATAGTTCACCTACAATCAAAGAGCATTCTGAACTCCACCAATGATGGAATTGAACCAAATATGGCACACAGAACTCCCACGACAAACAGAAAATATATATCATTGATTGGTTGGGGGGGGGGGGGCACCAAAATACTGTTTGCTTACCGTTGAAAATTACCTAGGGTCGCCTCTGCTTATACTTGAGTATATGTGGTACTTTCAGAAATACAACATTGGGCCTAATTTCCTAACAATACCTCCATGAACCCAACCAGAAAACTTTAGGCACACCAAAAGGTCATGGAAGTCACCAAATGGCCTGCCCTTACAATCCATTCAGGTATGTCAACACCCATAGCCACCCATTTTTTCACCTGCTTGGACTCTCTCTTTCTTCTTTATTGACATAAGCATTATGCATTCACTTGCTCCTCTTTCTGGATCAGAAATCTGGAGAACCCATTGGCACAAATCTGGTGAACTGACTTTTAGTTTTATGACCATTCTTTACATCTCTTGTAGTTGGATGGGCTCTCTCTCAGTGCTGAATGGCTGTCTGGTTTATAGGTTCCAGCATCTGAATGGAGCAGCTGTACAACCGAGAATAGACTCCCCATTCCACCACTTACCTCCTCCAGCTGTCCTTCCATCTGGATCACAGCCTAAACATTATACATAAAAAGGGAAAGCTGACATTGGTAAGTTTTCAGTGACTAGTACGAGGTTCAGGAGTTTCCAGAAACTGATAGCAAATCCTCTGCTGCAGCACGGGTCCCTGGAGGTGTCTTATAATGTCAACCCTAATGGCATTTCTTGTTGCGTCTGTCAACAAATTTTGCCTGTCAGTACACATTCACGACAAATTAGAGTTTCATGTCAATCATTTTTAAAACAACGATCTACAAAAGGTTACACATTTCTTCTGAATTAGGATGGAAAGAATTTCAGATTAAAAGAACACGAGGGTGGAAGAATGGAAGCAGGCACATTTGCGCATCCAACCCCAGGTCTTTGAATGCTTAATTCTGAAATGTTTCGGTCACAGTGTATTTGTGCGCCAGCTGCAGCCATACCTCGAGAAGCAAGACCACTGTCCATGCCTTAGTTACATCAACTTTGGATTACTGTCTTGCATTCTATGTGGGGATGTCTTTGAAGACAGCTCGAAAACTGCAATTGGTCCAAAGATCTTCAGCCAGGCTACTAACCAGAGCCATCTATACGGAACACAGAATGTCCCTAGTAAAGTAGCTCCATTGGCTGCCAATACGTTTCCGGTCTCAATTCAATGTGCTAGCTATCTCCATGACCAACCCCCCCCCCCCCCCAATATTTACTTACTTACTTAGGCGATCCCTCGTAGCTCAAGGATGATAGTCTTCCAGAAGTGGTGTCTTGGCGGTGGTCCCATAGGTGGCTGTGGAGCTCTGTTCTTCATCCACATGTTTTTCCTGCAATGAGGACATTGGTTTCCAGATGAAAAGCAGCCTTGGGAAGGGTTTCGCCCTCTATTTGTGGAGGGTCACTTTCACCCTCCATTTGTGCCTCTTCAAATTCTGCAACACTGCTGGTCACAGCTGACCTCCAGTCTGAGCACTCAAGGGCCAGGGCTTCCCAGTTCTCAGTGTCTATGCCACAGTTTTTGAGGTTGGCTTTAAGCCCAGTTTCTCAATCTCTTTTCCTGTCCACCTTCAGGGAGATGGTGGTGGGATATAAGAATAAAGTTATTATTATTATTATTATTATTATTATTATTATTATTATTATTATTATCCCAGCATCTAAGAAAAACGATAAGAGCTGAGGTCTTTCCATCAGGCAACGTGCTGTTTTCCTTGGCTGTTGAAATACACACCCACTAAGATACAGACCAAGAGACAGTAGAGTTTGTGATGGCCATGCAGAAGTAATCTTGAGTTTTTCCAGATGGGACTTGAAAAAGCTCCACTTTGAATCATAGAATTACAGAGTTGGAAGAGACCTCGTGGACCATCCAGTCCAACACCATTCTGTCAAGAAGCAGGGAAATTGCATTCAAAGCACCCCCAACAGATGGCCATCCATCCTCTGCTTAAAGGCCTCCAAAGAAGGAGCCTCCACCACACTCCAGGGCAGAGAGTTCCACTGCTGAACAGCTCTCACAGTCAGGAAGTTCTTCCTCATATTCAGATGCAATCTCCTTTCTTGTAGTTTGAAGCCATTGTTCCTTGCCCTAGTCTCCAGGGCAGCAGAAGACAAACTTGCTCCTTCCTCCCTGTGGCTTCCTCTCACATATTTATACATGGCTATCATGTCTCCATGAAAGAGGAATTTGAGTTTGGGAGGACAGGGAAAGGAAGAATGGTTATTAGTCTTCTCATAGAATCTTAGGATTAGAAGAGATCTCGTGGGCCATCCAGACCAACACCATTCTGTCAAGAAGCGGGGAAATTGCATTCAAAGCACCCCAACAGATGCCCATCCAGCCTATGTTTGGTGGAGGGAGACTCCACCACACTCCGGAGCAGAGTGTTCCACAGCTGAATAGCTCTCACTGTTAGGAAGTTCTTCCTCACGTTCAGGTAGAATCTCTTTTCTTTCCTGAAGTTTGAAGCAATTGTTCTGTATTCTAGTCTCCAG
Source organism: Anolis sagrei ordinatus (assembly GCF_025583915.1). NCBI lineage: Eukaryota > Metazoa > Chordata > Lepidosauria > Squamata > Anolidae > Anolis > Anolis sagrei. Next base: position 20,082,486 of record NW_026844478.1, read on the forward strand.
GGCAGCAGAAAACAAGCTTGCTCCCTTGAAATCCGGAAGACCTGGTGCCGGCCAGCATCCAAAATACCAGATTCAATAGACCTATGGCTTACTTGACCCCATGATAGAAGACAATGTAGTCTTGCATATTCAGAGATATCGATTACTTGACAAGAGTTAGGTTCAAGAGAAAAAATATGGAAGTAAAGGCACATACTTTATTCCCCTTGAATATCCAAATTTTTCCCTTCGTGGGGTTGGCCTGCATTCAGAGTTTCATTCGTTCAACTTCCATTATTCCATGCCTTGATTAATGCCTAATAATCATGTTTGGAATCTTGCATGTGCTAATTGTCTTGCTAAAGCCTGACACCTGGAATTTCATCCTCGCATCAGAGAAGAGTAAAACTAATCAGACGATTTCTAATAATCGAGGCAGGGACAAGACTTTATCTTGGCTCTCCATCCATCACTTTCCAGGTGTTCATCTTTTCAATTCTACTCTTGTCTCTCGGCAATAATTTCTCAGTGCTTGTCTCAATTAGAACAAAATATGTGTGTCTTAATTTTAAATGAGCTAACAAGGTGCCATCTGAATATTGATGGCAAAGTGCCCATTTGGCTTTATGGGAACTCTCAAAGATTCAGAACAACCACATGAGGAGATAGCAAGGAATAAAACTGGTGACGAATACAATAGGAACGGCTGCCAAAGACTGTGTATTAATTTGGAACTTGGAACATCGTGCTACATTTTTCTACCTGGAAATGTCAATGACTTCACCAAAATAGAAATCATAGGATAATCCCATAATAGTGAAGGTGATAGTGAAGAAGCAGCATGACTGGCGGGAGGGTGCCCACTGTCGCAATGACCCTTGCTGGTAAGTTGGACAAGGCATTTCTAATTTTAAAACCACAAAATGTATAAAAAATATATTTTAAAATACTTGCCGTCCCCTGCCATGCGTTTCTGTGGCCTAGCCTGGTGATCTGGAAAATAAAGTAATGAGAAAGTGTTGGTTTCTAATATATGTAATTTCTTTATGCTTGTGGGTAAACAGCATTTCTTGTTGTTTCTTTGTCAGTGTTGATGTGGAGAGTGTCTGGTTTGCCTACTCTGGAATATGCAACATATCATAGTCCTTCTTTGGGGTCCCTTTCAAATCTAGGATACTATATCTCTCTGTGTGTGAATCCTATATATCTATCTATATCTATGGCTGAATGGCTCCTTGTTAGGAGGACTTCGATTACATTTTCTTGCCTTGGTGAAGGGAGTTGGACTGGATGGCTTTAAGTATTTTCTGTTAGTCATGTGCATTCTATGTGGGAAGCTTGCCCCAATTCTGTCATTCGTGGGGTTCAGAGTGTTCTTTGATTGTAGGTGAATTATAAATCCCAGTAATTATAACTCCCATATGTCAAGGTCTATTTCCCCCAAACTCCATCTGTGTTCATATTTGGGCATGCGGAATATTCGTGCCAAGTTTGGTCCAGATCCATCATTGTTTGAGTCCACAGTGCTCTCTGGATGTAGGTGAACTACCACTCCCAAACTCAAGGTCAATGCCCACCAAACCCTTCTAGTGTTTTCTGTTGGCCATGGGAGTTCTGTATGCCATGTGTGGCTCAATTCCATCATTGGTGGAGTTCAGAATGCTCTTTGATTGTAGGTGAACTATAAATCCCAGCAACTACAACTCCCAAATGACAAGATGAATTTTTTTTAGTGATGGTCAGTTCTTGGGTTAGTAGGTGTCTTGTGGCCAAATTTGGCAGCAATTCGTCCAGTGGTTTTGAGTTATGTTAATCCCACAAACGAAGATTACATTTTTATTTATATCGATTAATTCTAGCACTAAAAGAGTATTATAAATCTTAAAAAATATGATTTACAGTCAATAGGATTGAGTAGAGACATCACACTGGCAACGAAGATCTGCATAGTCAAAGCAATGGTATTCCCTGTAGTAATCTATGGATGTGAGAGCTGGACCTTAGGGAAGTCTGAGCGAAGGAAGAGAGATGCTTTTGAACTGTGGTGCTGCAGGAAAGTTCTGAGAGTGCTTTGTACCACCAGAAGATCCAACCAGTCCATCCTTCAGGAAATAAAGCCCGACTGCTCACTGGAGGGAAGGAGACTAGAGACAAAGTTGAAGTCCTTTGGCCACATCATGAGGAGACAGCAAAGCCTGGAGAAGACAATGATGCTGGGGAAAGTGGAAGGCAAAAGGAAGAGGGGCCAACCAAGGGCAAGATGGATGGATGGCATCCTTGAAGTGACTGGACTGAGCTTGAAGGAGCTGGGGGTGGTGACGGCCAACAGGGAGCTCTGGCGTGGGCTGGTCCATGAGGTCATGAAGAGTCGGAGATGACTGAATGAATGAACAACAACAAGGATTGTAAATACTGTGTGTGTGTGTGTGTGTGTATTGTCCCTACTTTGCGGATTTTCACTTATTGCAGGTGGTCCTGGAACATAACACCTGAGACAAGTGAGGGAACGCTGTACTCTATGTTTTGGGGTTGGGAATCTAGCTGGAGTAACTGTGTCCATGATTCTGGGAAACATACTGGAAATCAACTGCTATGAAATGATCTTTCAGGAGGATCAACCGTTTATCTGAATGGTCCAACATATTATGGCTACATGCAGGCGCAAATTGGAAAGATGTGGTCATGAGTTAGATCTGGAGAATAGTAATTTTGCAACAAAACTGCCGAATTCGCACAGTCGCCATGGTAACAACAACAACAACAATCACCACGAGGGTTTCTCAGTCATCACCTTGGCTGTTTGAATGTGGGATTTAAAGAGAAAACCATCTAAGCAGAAACTTGCAGCTCACCCTTTGCAACCTTTGAACCACTTTTGTAATTGGACAGAAAAGTATTGAGACTGGAAATTGGAGCTGCGAGCTCTTATGTCTTTTCCCCCCACAAACAATTACAGCCTTTCTAAATTACTCAAAGGCAGAAATTTTGTTCTTCTCTCCCACATGCCAACTCTTAAAACTGAAACATGTGATTACTTATAATTAATTGCCCAGTATCTTGGAACCTCATCCTTATAAGCTCACTTCCACTAGGCATCAAGACTTTGGTAGTAGCCTATTACTGCCTTTGGACAGTGATCTCGCCCCTTCTTAGATCGGAAGCTAGTTTCCTTCTGTGATCAAGGCTCTTGCATTCGGTTCCTGTGCCTACAAACTGGGGTATTAATTGACATTGAAGGAGTTTGGTGGGATTTGGCCTTGAGTTTTGGAGTTGTAGTTCACCTACATCCAGAGAGCACCGTGGACTCAAACAATGATGGGCCTGGACCAAACATGACACAGATACTCAATATGCCCAAATGTGAACACTGGTGGAGTTTAGGGAAAATAGACCTTGACATTTGGGAGTTGTAGTTGCTGGGATTTATAGTTCACCTACAATCAAAGAGCATCCTGAACCCTATCAATGACCGAATTGGGCCAAACTTCCCACATAGAACCCCCATGACCAACAGAAAATACTGTGTTTTCTGATGGTCTTTGGCGACCGCTCTGACACTCTCTCCCGACCTCCAGGTTGAGAAACACTGCTTTAGCCCAGTGCTTCTAAAACTGTAAGTCCCAACCCTAAATGAGGTCCCCTTAGCTCAATGTTGGGGTTGCTACTTTCATTGCCACTTCATAACTGTAATTTTGCTCTTGTTATGAATTGTAATGTAAATATCTGATATGCAGGACGTATCTTCATTCACTGGACCAAATTTGGCACAAATACCCCGCTACATCCAAATTTGAATACTGGTGGGTTCAAGGGGTGTGTGTGTGTGTGTGTGCATTTTGTCATTTGGGAGTTGTAGTTGCTGGGATTTAAAGTTTGAAATACAATCAAAGAGGATTCTGAACTCCACCCAGGATGGAGTTGAACCAGTCTTGGCACACGGAACTCCAATGACCAACAGAAAATACTGGAAGGGTTTGGTGGGAATTGGTCTTGAGTTATGGAGTTGTAGTTCACCTACATCCAGAAAGCACTGTGGACTCAAACAATAGTGGATCTGGACCAAATTGGCATGGATACTCAATATGCCCAAATGTGAACAGTGGTGGAGTTTGGAGAAAATAGACCATGACATTTGGGAGTTGTAGTTGCTGGGATTTATAGTTCACCTACAATCAAAGAGCATCCTGAACTCCATCAATGACCGAATTGGGCCAACTTTCCCACATAGAACCCCCATGACCAACAGAAAATACTGGAAGGGTTTGTAGGCATTGACCTTAAGTTTGAAGTTGTAGTTCACCTAAATCCGGAGAGCACTGTGGACTCAAACAATGATGGATCTGTACCAAACTTGGCATGAATACTCAATATGCCACAATGTGAACACTGGGGGACTTTGGGAAAAATAGACCTTGGCATTTGGGAGTTGTAGTTGCTGGGATTTATAGTTCACCTATAACCAAAGAGCATTCTGAACTCCACCAACGATAGAACTGGGTCAAACTTCCCACACAGAACCCCCAGGACCAACAGAAAGAACTATGTTTTCTGATGGTCTTTGGCGACCCTTTTGACACCCTCTCACGACCCTCCCAGGGGTCCCGACCCTTACCCCTCTCTTACCCCTCTTACACCCTCTCACAACCCCCCCAGGGGTCCCGACCCCAAGGTTGAGAAACACTGCTTTAGCCCAATTCTTCTAAAACTGTGAGTCCCAATCCTAAATGAGGTCCCCTTAGCTCAGTGTTGGGGTCCCAAAAATTTGACAACAGCAAAGGATTTGTGATTGCCACCTAGTGGCTGTTTTAGATATTTACATGAATCTGTTGCCAGTGTTTAGTTTACAATGGACTCTGAATAACAACAACAACTTTATTCTTGTATCCCACCACCATCTCCCCAAAGGGACTCGGGGTAGCTTACACACAACACAAGATTCCCAAAAACAGAACATAAAACTAAACATCATATGAAAGACAATTATTCTGTGGAATAATTTCCCCAGAAAACTTCTTGATATGAGCAAATATTTAGTAGCTCGGGTGTGCTGTGACTTCTTTTTGAATATATTTCATTTTTCAGGGAGGGTTTTTATTAAGTGTTTTAAAATATTATTACCTGCTTTGAGCCTTCGGAGTGATATCAGGTTAAGGATTCTAAGCCCATCAATAATGAAATTATATGCTCTAGCTTAGCAGATATACCAAGCAGATATTAATTTCCTTTCAAGAAAAGGAAGGGATTTACTGTACTGCAAATACCGACGGTCCCTCTTGTGCCCCTTCTAAATCCTCAGGAGGGAACCAATCGCTTGCCTTCATGTCTCTACTAGTCATGTCCAAAGGTCTCACACTCCTGGCAATAAGGCACTCCATTAAAGTTAGATTACTTATCTCTTCGGCAAAAGGATTCAAGCAAGATGCCAAACAGGAAGGGCAACTTTTCTACAGTTTCATTGCAAGAAACTGAAAATGACACAATGTCAATTAGCTTTCAAGCTGCATGGCATGTCAAATAATTAGATAAGGAATTAGATGAGGCTAAATTGAATCTCTTTCAATCACTGATAAAGGACTCTTGGGTTTCTTTTGAGGAGCTTTAAAGGATTGATTGCAATAAGGCAGGCACTCATGCGGACAGGCACAAACTTTCTGGATTGCGGTTCTTTCAGGCTTTTGTAATCTCTTTTCTGGGTTAAGTCCTGGCTGTAAAACAGATCTGCCTCATACCAGTTAATTCCCATAGGCTTGATCCCATACGCACACATAATTATTAGAGTTGTGCATGATTCCATTTTTAGCCATTTCCTTTGGCCAATCCGGCTCCTTCAGTTTGTTTGTGTGCACAAAACGGCAAGGGCCCAGCCATTATGGATTCCCCTCCATAACAGAATCATCTGGCAGCTGAGTTTGGCTTCTTCTCCCCTATTTGGTATCACAGTTTTATTTTATTTATTATTTATTTATTTACTTTATTTGTATACCGCTCTTCTCAGCCAATTAGGCGACTCAGAGCGGTTAACAACAAGTAGCGGCAAAAAATTCAATACAAACATCGTACAGCCACTTAAAAGACAGTTAACACAATAATACAATAAGCAATTAACATCAATAACCATCAATAACACCAATAAACAACACACTGGTGTCTCATAACTAAAGTCATAATCCAAGCTCGTCATCCGTTGTACCGATTTCCTATAATTCATTGTAGTTCATTGCACTGCCTATTCAAATGCCTTTTCGAATAACCAGGTTTTTACTTTCTTCCGAAATGCCATTAATGAGGGAGCTAATCTGATGTCTGTGGGTAGGGCGTTCCACAGCCGAGGGGCCACTACCGAGAAGGCCCTGTCCCTCGTCCCCGCCAACCGTACCTGAGTTGCAGGCGGGATTGAGAGCAGGGCCTCCCCAGAAGATCTTAGAGCCCTCGTGGGTTCATAGGCGGAGATGCGTTCGGATAGGTACCTTGGGCCAGAACCGTTTAAGACTTTATAGGCCAACGCCAGCACTTTGAATTGTGCCCGGTAGCAAATTGGCAGCCAGTGGAGCTGACACAACAGAGGAGTTGTATGCTCCCTGAGTGCCGCTCCTGTTAGTATCATGGCTGCCGAGCGTTGGACTAGTTGAAGCTTCTGAGCAGTCTTCAAAGGCAACCCCACATAGAGAGCGTTGCAGTAGTCTAAGCGGGATGTAACCAGAGCGTGGACTACCATGGCCAAGTCAGACTTCCCAAGGTATGGGCACAGCTGGCGCACAAGCTTTAACTGTGCAAATGCTCCCCTGGTCACCACCGAAACCTGAGGTTCCAGGCTCAGCGATGAGTATTATTATTATTATTATTATTATTATTATTATTATTATTAACTTTATTTATACCCCGCTAAAATCTCCCAAAGGACTCGATGCAGCTTACAAAGGCCAAGGCCACCAACAAAACAACAGCATACAAATACAACAGTAAATCTTTTTATTAATCTTTTTTATTAATCCCAGCAAACAAAAAGAAAACCCTCATCCCCTGAAAACTACTACCAGTTACCTCTCATGTAGAGCAGAAATTAGCAGAACCCAAAGCGTTAAACCCAAAGAAGAAAGGAGATTGAAGTATGCCAGGAAAAAAGAAGGGATTTTTAAGGAACCCCAGGGAAGATACCTCCAGAAGGTCATTGCTCTAACTTACCTGGAAGTGGGGAGGCCTCCTTAAAATGCCTTGGTTGGAAAGAGTGTGTGGCGTGGTGCAGGCCCAGGATAGATAACTCACGCCTGTCTGTAGTGCCCCTCCTCTATAGTAGGAACAGCTTGAAGAAGCTTTCTTAAAGCGTGTGTGCTTACCTAAAATACCTCTCCTCTAGAGCAGAAACAGAAAAGAATGTACTTAAAGCATATATGTCTGCCTGCAGTAGAAACAGGTAAGAATCCTCGTTAAAGCCCATGCACCTGCCTGCAGCACCTTTCCTCTAGAGCAGAAATACTGCAGTTTTAAGAGCTTGCCTCCTTTCATAGAATCATAGAATGCAAGAGTTGGAAGAGACCTCATGGGCCATCCAGTCCAACCCCTGCCAAGAAGCAGGAATATTGCATTCAAATCACCCCTGACAGATGGCCATCCAGCCTCTGTTTCAAAGCTTCCAAAGAAGGAGCCTCCACCACACTCCGGGGCAGAGAGTTCCACTGCTGAATGGCTCTCACAGTCAGAGAAGTTCTTCCTCATGTTCAGATGGAATCTCCTCTCTTGTAGTTTGAAGCCATTGTTCCGTGTCCTAGTCTCCATGGAAGCAGAAAACAAGCTAGCTCCCTCCTCCCTTTGGCTTCCTCTCACATATTTATACATGGCTATCATATCTCCTCTCAGCCTTCTCTTCTTCAGGCTAAACATGCCCAGCTCCTTAAGCCGCTCCTCATAGGGCTTGTTCTCCAGACCCTTGATCATTTTAGTCGCCCTCCTCTTGGCACATTCCAGCTTGTCAATATCTCTCTTGAATTGTGGTGCCCAGAATTGGACACAATATTCCAGGTGTGGTCTAACCAAAGCGGAATAGAGGGGTAGCATTACTTCCCTGGATCTAGACATTATGCTCCTATTGATGCAGGCCAAAATCCTGCTTTGGAAAGAGTGTGTGCAGGCCCAGGAGGGAAAGTGCATGCCTGTCTGTAATACCTTTCCTCTAGAGTAGAAACAGCTTTAAGAAGCCTCCTTTAAATACCTTGGAAAAAGTATGTGCCATGGTGCAGGCCTGGAAGAGAAAGTATGTGCATCTACATGCAGCGCCTCTCCTATAGCATAGAAACAGCTTAAATGCCTAAAATGACAGGAAAGTGAGCCTGTGAACCCTCCCCGCCCCATAATGTGCTGGATAGAAAACGAATCTTTCGGCACCCCAGAATGAAAACAGATATCTGCCCTCCCAAATTCATAGGCTCCTGAAAAATGGATCAGGGCCCCCACTGAAATCCAGGACACTGAAACCGATCGCGGTTTACCAGGAATGCACAAGCCTAATAATGAATGGCTATCTTGACAACAACCAGGTGCAATTGTTATTTCCTCTGCTTTGTGATCACTTTTCTTGTCTTCAGCAGAATAAAGAAGAAAGATGATTACAGTTATGTTAACTGCCATCCTACTAAAATGGTATTTCAGGACTCTAAAATTGTAGTTTTGTTATATAATTCACACTAAATGGGCTTTGTCCTTCAAGCAAAAATAACACTTTAATTTAAGAACATATGCAGATTGGATTTCAGTCCAAAATCTGATGGGTTTATCTTGCTTTGCACTTTCTAGACTGCTAGCTAGGTCAATATACTTTCATCTCTGGGATCGCATATTCACAAATAGTTGCAGGTACATTTAGAAAAATAATACAGAACTGCAACGTACAGACACAAGTCCATTGGACCCCTGGTATCCACTGTGGTTTGGTTCCAGCACTCATTATGGATACCAACATCCAGGGATGCTCAAGAACCACAATAATGTTATATAAAATAGTGCCCTGTATATATGTCAACAAAATCAAGGTTTGCTTTTGGGGTCTTTATAAAAAATATCTTCGAATCATGGATATTTGAATCCCTGGGTACAGAGAGCTTTAAATGTGTGTATCACACTCCTTGCACACACTTTTGATCACTGGAAGAAGATGCCCATGTAACATAGGATTGTCTGGGGAGGCCCTGCTCTCGATCCCGCCTGCCTTGCAAGCGCGATTGGCAGGAACGAAGGACAGGGCCTTCTCAGTGGTGGCCCCCCGACTATGGAACTCCCTCCCCAGGGATATTAAATAGCCCCTCTCCCTCCTGAATTTCCAAAAAAAGGTAAAAACTTGGTTCTTTGAGCAAGCTTTTGAGAATGCAGTGGAATAGATAACATGGAACTATGAACTGATGAACATGGAATTGCTAGACCAGTGTTTCTCAACCTGGGGGTCGGGACCCCTGGGAGGGTCGTGAGAGGGTGTCAAAAGGGTCGCCAAAGACCATCAGAAAACATAGTTCTTTCTGTTGGTCCTGGGGGTTCTGTGTGGGAAGTTTGACCCAGTTCTATCGTTGGTGGAGTTCAGAATGCTCTTTGGTTATAGGTGAACTATAAATCCCAGCAACTACAACTCCCAAATGCCAAGGTCTATTTTTCCCAAAGTCCCCCAGTGTTCACATTGTGGCATATTGAGTATTCATGCCAAGTTTGGTACAGATCCATCATTGTTTGAGTCCACAGTGCTCTCCGGATTTAGGTGAACTACAACTTCAAACTTAAGGTCAATGCCTACAAACCCTTCCAGTATTTTCTGTTGGTCATGGGGGTTCTATGTGGGAAAGTTGGCCCAATTCGGTCATTGATGGAGTTCAGGATGCTCTTTGATTGTAGGTGAACTATAAATCCCAGCAACTACAACTCTCAAATGGCAAAATCAATCCCACACAACCCCACTAGTATTCAAATTGGGGCGTATCACGTATTTGTGTCAAATTTGGTCCAGAAAAGGAAAATACATCTTGCATATCAGATATTTACATCGTAACAGTTGCAAAGTTGCAGTTATGAAGTAGCAACAACAATAATTTTATGGTTGGGGGTCACCACAACATGAGGAACTGTATAAAGGGGCCATGATGTGAAGAAGGTTGAGAACCACTGGGCTAGACGATGTTACTGGAAACACTTTTAACAAGATGACACCGATGATTAAATTTTTTAATGATTTTTATATATGTTTTTATATTGTTATGTTGATGGTTTTTAATTGCACTTTTATGGATGTATGGCATCGAATTGTGCCAACCTGTAACCCACCTTGAGTCGCCGTAAGGCTGAGAAAGGCGGGCTATAAATATCATAAATAAATAATAAATAGATAGGAAACATGGAAATAGGACATCAAAAGAGGCAGATCTTGTCCTATTAAAAACCAACAATAACCTGCTGGAACTGGACATGGACCAGAGATGGAGGTGGGAAAGAGAGACTGCCTGTAGATGGAGATATCCATCTGTGAGAACACAGAAGTGCTGGACCACTCTCACAATCACCATGTCAGACTACACAGAAAAGCCACTGAAATCCACAAGCATGTGGACAATTTCAACAGAAAGGAAGAGACCATGAAAATGAACAAAATCTGGCTACCAGTATTAAAAAAAACTCAAAAATTACAACAGCAAAACAACAGAGGGGAAACAAACAGGCACATAAAATCACTCTCAACAAAAGATTCCCCCCAGGCACTTCCAAGCCATTGAATGCTAATCAAGGTGATCAGCTGAAACATTCACACCTAGCCCCAGCAGACAAAAGTCCTTTGTCTCACCCTGGTCATTCCACAGATATATAAACCCATTTTTCCTACTTCCAACAGACCTCACTATCTCTGAGGATGCTTGCCATAGATGCAGGCAAAACGTCAGGAGAAAAATTGCCTCCAGAACATGGCCATATAGCCCGGAAAAACCTACAACAACCCAGATATCCATACTTTTTCTCAAAGTGTTTCACACCATGCGTTTGCCATCTCTTCTGAATTAATAGGTCAGTCCTTGAGAACACGATAGCCCTAAAGCAGAAGGAAGATTACGGGAAGTTGGCAAATATATGTTTTTCCGTGTATGGCATTGATTGCTGAACCTGTAGAAGGATGACATCCTGCCCTTTGTCTAAATAGGCTAAGTATGTAAACAGTTCTTATGGTCTTCTGCAGACTGAAATAAGCAACATAACTCCCTAAATGAAAGACTGTATTCTGAGAAGGATTCTCTTTCTTCCCCATTCATGTTGATGCATCTATTAACTGTCAGAAGGTGAACTGAATCATGGCTCTTCAATTCCCCAGCATAAAGGAAACATGATTTCCAAGTTGCTTGTATGCAACAATAAGAAGCCAATTTCCAAGCCTTTTTCTACTTTAACATGTGCTGCATGGGCTGCGTAGCTCAGCCATGTAGCACCGCGGTGGATGGATAGCAGCCCTGGGTTTTGTTTATTTCTTTGTTTGAGGCAAGCTTCCCAGAAAACAACCACCACATATCTCTGAGTGACTGTTGGATCCACTGGAAAGGCATCAGAGAGATTAGATGGCAGCAGTTCATTTCCTTTTAGAAAGAATAGAAAAATCACAAAGCCCAGCTGCCCAAACTAGCCTCTAAGGCAACATTGTAGACTAGTAAAAAAGAAGGAAGAAGATGAAGGAAGGAAGTACACATCTGCTCCAAAGGATAGCGGTGAGATTTCGGAAACACATTGTCAGCAACCAAGCGAAATTTTTCTCTTCTGTCAAACACCGTACTTGGAATGATGCAGATATTAAATCCTATACCAAATTCCTTCCTTCCCTCTTCCCCATCCCAGTGTGCTTTTTTTTTGCAATGGAGTGACCTGCTCTTTCTCTCTTCTTTGCCTTCCAAGTGATTTTTCTCTGTCACTCTCCAGTGCTCTCTTTCACTGTGTTCTTTCCCCTCTTATCATAGAATCATAGAATCAAAGAGTTGGAAGAGACCTCATGGGCCATCCAGTCCAACCCCATTCTGCCAAGAAGCAGGAATATTGCATTCAAATCATCCCCGACAGATGGCCATCCAGCCTCTGTTTAAAAGCTTCCAAAGAAGGAGCCTCCACCACACTCCGGGGCAGAGAGTTCCACTGCTGAACAGCTCTCACAGTCAGGAAGTTCTTCCTCATGTTCAGATGGAATCTCCTTTCTTGTAGTTTGAAGCCAGTGTTCCGCGTCCTAGTCTCCAGGGAAGCAGAAAACAAGCTTGCTCCCTCCTCCCTGTGGCTTCCTCTCACATATTTATACATGGCTATCATATCTCCTCTCAGCCTTCTCTTCTTCAGGCTAAACATGCCCAGCTCCTTAAGCCGCTCCTCATAGGGCTTGTTCTCCAGACCCTTGATCATTTTAGTCGCCCTCCTCTGGACACATTCCAGCTTGTCGACATCTCTCTTGAATTGTGGTGCCCAGAATTGGACACAATATTCCAGGTGTGGTCTAACCAAAGCGGAATATAGGGGTAGCATTACTTTCCTAGATCTAGACACTATGCTCCTATTGATGCAGGCCAAAATCCCATTAGCTTTTTTTGCCGCCACATCTTCATTCATTTCATTGTCACAAATATGAAAATAAAGTAAAAGTATTTCCACAATTTTTTTGGCATATGTGAATATTCAATAGAGGATCTTTTGGTATTTATTCATTGTGTCAGATGCAAATTGAGAATACAGTTTGAAACACAAACAAAGTTTTTAAAAATGGCATTATACTAGATTTCCTTTAACCAGAAGCTGACCACTTGGAGTTTCTCTGGTATCACTGTGAGGAGGTCCTCCATTGTGCATGTGATAGGGCTCAGGTTGCATTGTAGTAAGTGGTCTGTGGTTTGCTCTTCTCACACTCGTATGTTGTGGACTCCACTTTGTAGCCCCATTTCTTTAGATTAGCTCTGAATCTCGTAGTGCCAGAGTGCAGTCTGTTCAGTGCTTTCCAAGTTGCCCAGGCTTCTGTGTGCCCAGGAGGGAGTTTATCATCCAGTAACAGCTACTGCTTGAGGTTCTGGGCTTTAGCCTTCCAGTTTTGGACTCTTGCTTGCTGAGGTGTTTCTGTGAGTGCCCGGAATCAGAAGCTTTTTAGTCCCCACCCTTTTTTTAACTGGTTGCTTCTGGATACTCACAGGAACACCTCAGCAAGTGAGAGTCCAAAAGTGGCAGGCCATGGCTGATACTGAATGAGAGACTCCCCGTGGGCACACAGAAGACTGGGCAACTTGGAAGGCACTGAACAGACTGTGCTCTGGCACCACGAGATGGAGAGCCAACATTAAAAAATGGTTACAAAGGTGCTACAAAGTAGAGTCTATGACATGCAAGTGTGGAGAAGAGGAAACCATAGACCACTCACTACAATGCAGCCTGAGCCCTGCCACATGCACAATGGAGGACCAGAGGCACTCCAAATGGCCAGTTATTGGTCAAAGGAAATGTAAGATAATGCCAAGTTTTTAAAACTTTGTTTTTTAGAAATACATTACAACTGTACCCTAGGTTTGCTTCTGATATGATAAATAAATAATCTTATTCTTTAATGGTCAAGCCTCTTGCATGTTTAGTTTTAACATTTAGAAAAGGTCCAGGAAAATAAAGAAAATATCACAATTATAATTGTTTTATTGTTCTATTATATTATAAGGAGCTTTCATTTTAACTAAATGTTCATTCATAACTCGGTGAATAAAGATGGGATCAGTTCATTTCTCTCCAGATGCCAGTGCTTGGATGGATCAAAAAGGGGAATAGTAGGGCAGAACTCATCGCTGGTTGCCCAGCTGGTTCAAAACCCAACTCCTTGGTTTGCATCCTAGTGAACAACAGCCTTAATCATCTAGTAACTGAGGTAAGCATCCGACCTTTCTGTTCAGTCTTAGCTGGACAGTTCCCTGGTGCTGCAAGCTCATGCTTTTACTTCTCCCAGCTTCCAAATTACAAAGGAGGAGGAGGAAAGAGGCCACAGCAAAACCAGAGCTTTGAAATGTTTTAGACAGATTCTGATCATAGTCTGACATTGTTTTTTTAAAGCACCACAAAGAGGCAGGTCATAATTCATTTTCTTTATTGAGGTCAAATACTTGGCAGCTATTGACTCTGGCACATTATGCATTCAACAAATATTCCACCCTCCACATTAATGAGTTCCTCTCTCTTTCCTATCTCTTTCAAGAGGCTTCCAAGTAATCTATCCCACTCCGCCTTCGCAACGTTGGTTCTATGATAAATCATTAGTCCCTGGTCACATATCCCCAATGATCTGCTCACTCTTTGGTTCCTCTTCCACATCCCCCAAACATTGTCAAATGATACACCAGCTGGTGCCCAAGTACAGAGATGTTAGCAATGTCATGGGGCTCCCATTGGACCCATGACCCATCTGTCTAAAAAGTAGAGGGAGCCTGCCAAAGCTAATGATAACTGTTGGATCTTGGCACTTTCTTGTAGGAGGATGTGTAAAAATCCAAGAATAAGACAAGAAAGATGGAAGGAAGGATATGACCTCATCCTCACTAATCTGATACAGTTTCCCACTGGAGACAGCGTTCTGGTGCAAAATTGGCATGTTTAGGTTTGCTGTGTTCTTGTTGTGTGTCTTCGAGACATTTCAGACTCATAGTAACCCAAATTAGGATCTATTATGAGACTTTCATTCCCTCTTTAGAGTAAAGTTGCATTTGCCTATCCTCTGAGAGTGTGTGGCTTACTCAAGTCACCCAGTCATTTCATGGCTGAGCAGGGATTCAAACCATGGTCTCCAGATTTGTAGTCCCATGCTCAAACCACTACATTATAACAGCATTTTGTTTTCCTTCCTGATATTTTTTTTGTTCCATATTGGGGTGCACCAGAAGAAAAGTGGGTTGTGTCACCAATTGCCTGATTTATTTATTTACAGTACTTATATTCTGAGAAGACTCAGGGCTGATCATAGAATACATATACAGCAAACATTCAATGCCGACTATACAATGACAAGACAGACAACAGATAGAGGTATATATGGACTTTTTCTCATCATTCATCTTATTTTGGAGACTGTGCTCAGTTCTGGCCTCAGGGGAGTGCTGTTGCTTTATCGCCTTACCAAAGAGCTTTCTCTTTGTAAACTTTGTAAAGTTGTAAACTTTCCTCCAAAAAATTGTGCCTAGAATACCTATTAATCTACCCACAATGCTGTTTTTGATCTGCTAGGTGGGTGGGGGAGCTGTGCTGATAATCAGGAGCTCACTTTGACCCAGCTTCGAACTGTCAATGTTTCATTTGGCAAGACTTACTACAGCTGCAGGTGGTGATTAACCTGCTGTGCTAAAGTGAGGCCTTATGATCTACTCCAAGTCAAAAAAGTTGTAAAGAACACAGATGTTTATCACATGGTATTTTTTACTCTGTTGCCAATAAAATGAAAATACATAGAAAAATTACCATTGGCTGTGTTACAGTTCTACTGCTCAATAAAAATTTGCAAGGATCAAAAGAAATCACACCAAATTCAGCAAAGAGAGTCTCCCACTTACTTTCCTTTGGGCAGCATTACCCTGGCTCGACATGCCAGTCCAAACACCAATGCATGTTCAGTTCTACCCTCAGTAGACAGAGTTCAGTGGGATTATTATTATTACTGTTACTATTATGTTTATATCTATTCCACTTGTTTCTCTCCTCAGAGGAAACTCAAGGCACCCAGGGTCTAAGGCAGGCATGGGCAAACTAGGGCCCTCCAGGTGTTTTGGACTTCTGGTCCCACAATTCCTAACAGCTCGTAAGTTGTTAGGAATTGTGGGAGTTGAAGTCCAAAACATTCGGAGGGCCCAAGTTTGCCCATGCCTGGTCTAAGGGCAGCTCCATCTTACATTTCCTTAAGCTGGTCAGCAAAGAGAGCAAGACTAGAAGGTTTACCCCCTAGATGCCTCATCAAAAGAGGGTGCCACTGCCCCTTATTGTTTTTGATGCCAGAAACAACTCACCACATTCAATGGATCGATTGTATTCAATGAGCAAAAACTGTAATTCTGTCCTTAGTGAACAGATTTTCGAAGCTAAGGGATTTGTGCCTGGATGAACACCTTGATGGCAGGCAAAGACTGAGACAGCAAAGGATTAAATCACTATATTGGCAGGATTCCAAACCATGAAGTTACAAAAGGCTAGGCTGATGTTTTTTCTAAAAAAAATGAACTGATGCACAAACCAGTCAATCAATCATTGCCAACCAGTTGGTAAGTGGAGAAATGTTTTCCTTCACTAAATGTTATAAATGAATACTGCATGCCTGATCAGTTTCATTGATATTCACTGTCATAATAGATTGCTCAGTGTGTTGCGAACATTGGCACCCTCTAGGAATCAAATATATACACCAAGACACACTACTTGAAAGCCATCTGTCTAAGCTTAGCCTGTTTTAGACCCTCATACCTTCTCCTATTCCAGTCAGAGCAAATTCCAAGTGTAAAGTCCAGGCAACCATGATGGCATCAGAAAATATGTTCTGCTGTATCAAAGTTGCTAATCTCCTGAAATCCAGAGGTCACAGGTTAGAGCCTGGCTGGTTCCAAATACTGTCTGAGATCAAACTTGAAAAAATAGCCAGTACGACCCAAGGGGAAAGCATATCCAAAGTCATACAAAATGGAAGCAGACAAGAAATAGGAATCACTTTGGAAAAATGCTTTCTACAAGTCTTTGATTGACCAGAATGTGTGAATGAGCCCCTGGTGGCACAATGGGTTGTTCAACCGGTAGGACTGCTGACCTAAAGTTCAGCAATCCGAATCCAGAGAGCGTGGTGAGCTCCTTTCTGTCAGCTCCAGCTTCTCATGCAGGGATATGAGAGAAGCCTCCCACAGGATGGGAACACATCCAAGCATCTCCTGGGCAACATCCTTGTGGATGGTCAATTTTTCACACCAGAAGCAACTTGCAGTTTCTCAAGTCACTCCTGACATGGAAAAAAAAAAACAGAATGTGAACTAAACTAGGTTGATTCTAGGTGAGATAAGATCAGGTGAGATCAACACAGCTCTTTTGTTCAACCTCCATACACGAGACTACTAGCAAATGTGATCTATATTCCTACAATGGTTCCACTGTCATCCACTTCTGAACAGACATGCATTTGATCAGGGCTGGTTCCAGATTTGAAGAGCTATTAAACAGTTGGCCTAGATTCAAAGCTATAGCAGGCTTTCATAAAAACCATGTATTGTAATGCTCATAATGTTGCAGGTGAGATTTCAAGGAAGTGCTTTGTTAAGCTTTAGAAAGGCTGTTTGTTCATATCAATGGAGGAGGCAAAACTTGCTGGCGCTATTAGGATTTCCCCAAATGCCGTGCTCCAACACATGTCTCCTCAAGTACCAAATGACCCAATTTCCAGGGAAGCAAAACTTAGTGGCGCTATTAGGATTTCCCCAAATGCCATGTTCCACCACATGTCTCCTCAAGTACCAAATGATGCAATCTTCAGATAGACAAAACTTATTGGTGCTATTAGGAGTTCCCCAAATGCTGTGGTCCACCACAGGTCTCCTCAAGTTCCAAATGACCCTATTTTCAGGGAGGCAAAGCTTACTAGAACTATTAGGATTTCCCCAAATGTGATGCTCCATCACGTCTTCTCATCTACCAAATAACCCAATTCCCAAGGTGGCAAAACTTACTGGCACTATTAGGATTTACCCAAATGTTGTGCTCCACCACATGTCTCCTCAAGTACCAAAGGACACAATTTTCAGTGAGGCAAAACCTACTGGTGCTATTAGGATTTCCCCAAATGCCGTGCTCCACCACATGTCTCCTCAAGTACCAAAGCAATCCAGTTTCCAGGAAGGGAAAATTTACTGGCACTATTAGGATTTCCCCAAATGCAGTACTCCACCACATATCTCCTCAAGTACCAAATGACCCAGTTTTCAGGGAGGCAAAACTTACTTGCACTATTAGGATTTCCCCAAATGCATTACTCCACCACATATCTCCTCAAGTATCAAATGACCCCATTTTCAGGGAAATAAAATTTACTGGCGCTATGAGGATTTCCCCAAATGCTGTGCTCCACCACATGTCTCCTCAAGTACCAAATGACCCAATTTTGCAAAGAATGGGTCCACAAAATGATGTGGCCTACAAAAGGTGGAACCAAGCTATTTACTCTGTGCATCTGCAGAAATGCCACTTTCTTAGAAGACTAAGCATTAGGCCTGGGTAACAACGGAAAAATTTGTTTCTAAAATCGATTCGTTTTTTAGGGGTTTTTGTGTTTTGTTATTTAAAATAATTACAAAATTTTCCTTTTTAAAAGTTCGATATTTACGAAATTTCGTAAATGTGAAAAAATTACAAAACATTAACGAAACGATTTCCGAAACAATAACGAATCGATTCGTTAATGGCGGACGCGACCGCGAAATACGCTAAAAAACCTCCAAATGGGACAGGGGGAACTTCTGAAGCTTCCTTCTCCCTCTGTTGTTGACTGTTGCTGTGATATTATAATTTTTTTTCACTAATTAAACAAAAAACAACTATAAAACTTGCCCCAGACATGCGGAAATAATAACAAAACGACCTCAAACCGATAACGAAACAAATACATAACGAATTATGAAGCATTTACAAAACGTATTTAAAAATTCGTTTTTTAAAAAAATTGCTCCAGAATGGTTTGTTATCGCTTCGTAATCAAGAAAATTAACGAATTATTAACGAATTACGAATTAACGAAACGAAACCGCCCAGCCCTACTAAGCATGTATCAGAGAAAGAAAGAGAGAAAGAGAGGGAAGGAAGGAGAGAATCAGAGACAGGGGAAAGGTTGTTGCTCTTCCTGATTAATTCGAAATTCCTGCCACAAAGAGAAACAGGGCCTGGATCTGAAGAGTTCATTAGTGGCAACCTCAGATAAGAGGGCAACACATTCTTTAAAAGAAGGCACAGCATACAGTACAAACAAAAGAGAATACAGCTCATTCAAATACAGAACAACACTGACCAAGAACCTCTGCCTGGAAAAAAAATAACCCAAGAACTTTCTCATGAAGCAGTCTTCTGTTCCAGAAACTCTGGTAACTAGGACAGCTCCATCAGCAGTCTCCACATTTGCTTGGTGGATTGTGCTCCCCCCCCCCCCCCCCCCCCCCCCGGCTTCCTCTGCTTCTCTCTCAGTCTAACAATCATGGTTTCAGGCTTCTGTTTTGTTTTTTTAGTTTGTTTTTACCCTCCTATAATTGTGCAGATGTCATCTAGCTAATCAATCGCTCATAGAACTATTCATGAGGCCAGAGCAGTGATCAGCAAAGCATCAAAGGGAACAGTGCTCCTTTAGCCATAGATTACAACCTGACTAATTACACTTCCATAATAATGGCAGTATTTGAGTAAGTGATGTGCAATTATTATTATTTGATATTACTCTGTTTTCTACTTCTGGCTGTAGCTGGTGAAAGCCAACCTCCTGTTAAGAGGTCCATTAAAAGGCACGTCTTTGATATGTGATACGGTTGTGCAGAAACATCTAATAAGTAGCAGTAAATGGCTTCATCTGGAAAAAGAGATATTCAACATTTTTTCAGGTTTGTAAAGGGATGATATCAACAGCTACTGCTGGTTCGATCTTTGTGCAATTAGAGATTTATACAAAGCAAGCTGAAGTTTTGCTCTGGAGGTGTCATGATGCCAGGGCTCTGCTGGTATTCAGGCAGAGGTGAATCAAACAAACACCAATTTTGTATCAAACAATTTAATTAAAGCATCACTTAATTTCTGGCTGTTTTAATAGCCCAAAATATAAAACATAAAGATAGCACTCAGCCACAGAATATAAAACAAAAAATGATAGCAAATGCGACACTATAGTCAAAGGGTCCAGTCCAGTGGTCAAATGCAGAGAGTTCAGTGAGCAAAGTCCAAGGATCAAGAGTCTATACCACAGTCAAAAGCCAGTTCAAAGATTCAAGGTTCCAAGGGTGCAGGAGACAGGTCAGGACACCAAAAATCCAAAAACCTGAGGAGAAACGAGCAGCATCTACCACCAAAATAAGACAAATACTTTTCTCCCAAAGGCCAGTCCCAAGGCTAGCTCCTTATATTCAGAAACACTCAGCTGCAACCTATCTCTTGTATGCCTCCACCCTTAATTGCTTTGACCCATGAACTCTTACTTACAGATTACTCAACCCTTTAGAACTAAGACTTACATTAACTCTTCCATCACCGACTGCTAGGCCTGCCACCACCAACCACCATCAACTGGTGGTTGCTGGTGGCATGTCATGATACATGGCAAGAGGAACTCTACCTAGAAGACGGCTGCTTAAAAATGTGATGTGGTACTTGTGGCCACCCAGATACCCTTTCATTATTATTCCCATCAGCACTTCTCATTGATGGATGAGTGGGAGTCCAACCATTTCAGAATGGTTTCAGCCCCTTCGCTGCCCTACAGCTTGAAATTGTCAATTGTTAATTCAGGACCAGGGCAGCAGCCTTAGGCACGTTTCCTTTCCAAATCTAGTGGGAATTGTGTTTGACATGAATCTCCTTGTGCTTCCTGACTATAATACCTTCTAACTAGTTACAGTGGCCAGAATCACTTTTCTGGACTTGAAATGTAGGATGGACTCCATGGGGATTTGCGTTCAGCTGTCAGCTTTATTATTAGTATAAGGTTTTACTGTCCTCTTATATTCTACTTGCTTTTATCCTCTCAAAACCCTATTATGTTAGTTTGGCTGAGAAATAGCCATTGGCCTATAAAGCCATGAGTATGAGCCTTACAGCTGAATCAAAAATTTAACAGTGGAGTCACCCAGTACGTTCCAAAACCCTTCGTAGCAATTGGTATTCTTTGTATGTTTACGTTCAGAGCACTTAGCTGAAGGTTAACTATGTTGCTGTGGGATCTTAAATTTGAAATTCTGCATTTAATAGTAAATTACCCTCAACGATCTCCAAGGTATTTCCTAACCTCTGTGATCCTACAATTCTTGGGCTTTTTAGATTTTTAGATTGCAAGAATTTCTGTTTAAACGTTTAAAGGAATATTAAATAGGTTTGACTGTCTTCAGCTAGTTCGGCTGGTTCAGACGTCCATAACGGCATGAGCTCTGCCATCGCTTTTTTTCCGGCTGCAACAGAACAATGGCTGCTGAAAAATGGCTAATTTCAGTTTCTTTCAGCTATATATGGAGTGCAAGGGGGCGAGGAGATGATGTTTTCTTAAGCCTTTGCCTTAAATTCAGATTTCTTTGAAAGGCAGAAGAGAATGGATCCTAGGAAGGGTGGTTTCTTATGCTCTTTCCTTTAATCCAGCTTCGTAAGTTTCCCATTGCCACCAATGGGTCGTATCTTTCGGTTGCCAAGCCAAAAATGGCTTTTTTTTCCATTAGCCGATCTGGGTACTGGATACCGAAAATGGATTGGGATCCAGCTGAATTGTACAGCCCCTTCACTCTTTGTCTGCATATATTTCTCCATGTATATATTTCAGATTTATCATTTTGTTCATCTTCTCTATAATTTTTTTTCTTTCAAAAAAACTTCTTGGAAATTAGGGTCATAATTTCATGCACTTTCTCAAGTTGTTTAGAGGGAGGGCCAGTGGGCCTAGAGAAGATCAAAAAATAGAATTTGACCTATTTTACTAGTTACCTATTTATTTATTTATTTATTTATTTATTGTATATCCCAGCACAAGATCCAAGGTGACTTACAACCTCTTGTATAGCAGCTCAGTTGTTTACAAGAGGTTGTAAGTCCCCAGTGGTGCAGTGGGTTAAACCACTCAGCTGCTATACTTGTTGACCAAAAGGTCACAGGTTCGAATCTGGGAAGTGGCATGAGCGTCTACTGTCAGCCCCAGCTTCTGCCAACCTAGCAGTTTGAAAATATGCAAATTTGAATAGATCCGGTGGGAAGGTAATGGCGCTTCATGCAGACATGCTGGCCACATGACCTTAGAGGTGACTATGGACAATGCTGGCTCTTTGGCTTAGAAATGGAGATGAGCACCAACCTGCAGAGTCGGACACGACTGGACTTAATGTCAGGGGAAAACCTTTACCTTTAATCTTACAACCTCTTGAAAAAAAATGCAACAATAACAACAACTCTCTTAATATTCAAATGAGTCAAGGTCTATGTAAAAACAGAGTTTTAAAAAACACATTTAAAACATACTAAAATTAAAACACAACTCCCATCCCATATTAAAAGCTACTATCTCATATTAAAAATCCATGCTTCCTTGAATAAGAAAAATATTTACTTGCCATTGGAGCAACAGCAGGAAGGGGATCTAGAAAGAGAGTTCTGCAACCTAGCAGCCACCATTAAGGCTTGTTTTACACTGCCATATAATCCAGATTATCAAATCAGATAATCCACATTTTCTGTTTTGAACTGGACCATATGGGTCTACACTGCCATATATTCCAGTTCAAAGCAGATAATCTGGATTTTATGATAGTGTAGAAGAGGCTTAAGAAGACATTTTCTTGTATCCTTACCAACCATGACTGTGGTGGAGCTGGCTTTGATAGAAGGTCCTCACATGCAGATCTTAAAGCTTAGACAGGTTCATATCAGGAGATATGGGATTCAGCCATACTGACCATTTATTGCAGCTCAAATTGTGGTGGCCAGACAAATTCCCACAAAAGCATGTGAAAGGAAAGTCCTTAACATGCATCAGCACTCTGTGGTTTGTGTGATCACCAACCTTGAACTAGTTCCTGGATTTCTTATATAATCACCTGCACTTTTTCAGTACTAGTTTGAAATTAAATGGTGATTCTACTGTCTCCCTACTTTGCATTTTCCTCTACCCATTATTATAGGAATTGTGGCTTCTTGGGCTGCTTCCCCTCTATGCTTTCTCTATATAAGGCTAAGAATAATTATACACATTTGATATAATTGGTCAATTGTTTTCTCTTATTAAAACTTTGGTAAACATATTGGGTTTCATTGTATGGATATTACTAGATAACAAAAGCTCATTAGCCACATCCCCATAATGTTCTCCTTCTACTAAGTATCAGAAAGGTCACTTTTGCTGGCTCTGGATGGTACTTAAGTTACCGACCTATATAGAGCCATTCTGTCTTTGCAGAGGCAGGAGGTTCATCTATCCAGAAATGAACAAGATTGTTTGGAGCTGGTGAAACCAAGTAACTGAAAGGGAGAGCTAGTGTAATTCAGTACGCATGTCAGAGCACATTTTTCCTCTTTGGGATATTGTGCAGTCAGGAGCTGAGAGGATATGGAGAGCCTAGCTGTGTACACTATTGCTATAAATAGACAAATGCATGCAAACCCTCCACAACAAAACATGCCGATATGTGCTGTGCTATGCACAAACATCTGCTAGTTACTTAGATGATAATAATATACCTTAATGACAGCATGCTATAGGACAATGAGATCCACCAAGCCAATGGTGAAAATAATTTCAAATCTCCATCTAAAAAAGCAAACAAAAAAAAGGATAAGAAGGAGTTATTTTGCAATACTTTTCAAGAACCGAGCTATTTAAGAAGCAAACAACATGTTGTGTCAGACATATATAATAGAGTTGTGTACAGAACTGTTTTCCTTCGTTTCATCCATTCTTTCATTACTTTCATTACCTTTGGGAGCACATAACAGGAAAGCCCCTCCAAATATGAAAATCAGCTCAACACGAAAGAAATTGGGAGTTGATCCCGGCTCCTCTCCTACTTTTCATATACACATGGAGCTCCTTGCCTCCTTGCCTTGGAAAGAGAGTATGTGTGTGTGTATGTGTGTCATACAGAGCCAGAAAGCATGCACATCTGCCTGCAGAGTAAGAATGAGAACTTGCCTTTTGCCTCCTTGCCTTGGAAAGGCAAGGCAAGGAGACAACAGTGTGTGTGGCGTGCAGGCCCAGAAAGTGTGTGCACTTGCCTGCAGTTGAGTTCCTCTTCTGTAGTGTAGGAACAGGTAAGAAGTCTCCTTAAAACATGCACCTACCTTCCTCTAGAGTAAAACAGCTTCAATACCTAAAATGATGGGAAAGGGAACCTGGGAAGCCCCCCCCCCAAATGGGTCGATAGAAAACGAATCTTTCAGCACCACAAAGTGAAAACAGATTTGTGCCCTCCAAATTTTGGGAGGCTCCCAAAAATGGATCAAGACCCCCACCAAAAGCTGGGAAATGAAACAAGTCAAGGTTTACCCCAAAATGACAACCCTAAAATATAGTGCCATTCTGTCATTATGGTGTCCAACTAGATTTTGATTGAAGATACATATGTGCTCCATCTTATTCACTTTAGCAATCTAGGAATATATTGTCCACATTATTATGAATGATAGCATTCCTAGCTTTATCTTCTCGTTGTTGTCCCCCACTTGAGCTGAGCTATTTGTACTTCCTATGTAAGATCACAATATTTTAGCAGCAATATACTGCAAGAATGGTCAGCAGTGAGCTAAACCGCTGAGCTGCTGAACTTGTTGATTGAAAGGTCACAGGTGCAAATCTGGGGAGTGGCATGAGCTCCCGCTGTTAGCCCCAACCTAACAGTTTGAAAACATGCAAATGTGAGTAGATCAATAGGTACTGCTCCAGCGGGAAGATAATGCTGCTCCATGTAGTCATGCCAGCCACATGACCTTGGAGGCATCTACGGACAACATCGGCTCTTCAGTTTAGAAATGGAGATGAGTACCAACCCCCAGAGTTGGACATGACTGGACTTAATGTCAGGGGAAAACCTTTACCTTTACCTACCTTTCCCAAAGGTTTTGGTGCAACTCCAGGACCTGGTTAGGAGAATGCCAGATGTTATGCTCTCCACATTTTTTAATGAAACGTTGAGGACCTTGGTACCAAATGAACAGAGTCAGTCTCCTCATTCATCATAGTTCCCTAGCCTTTGTACCTATGTTTCTGATATTTTACAGATCTCCTATACATAATTGTTTAACAAAACCCTGTGGGAAGATGGGCTTCATCTGACTTGCCTTTTATGACTGAAAAGTAATTTGGCCAACCTTGCCAACCTTTTTATTGTAATAAGGGTGGGAGAAATGGTGCTTAAAGGTATTTACCAACCATCAAATAGATTATTTACAGAGGCAAACCCACGGCGACAGGAGGGAAATCTATACGGATTTACTTCTTATGTGTGTTCATCAGCACATTATAAAGGGAGATGTGGAAATGTGGACTTTAACAGCATTGATATGGGTAATTATTTAAGGTTTCATTCTGACTTTTTTTTTTCAAAAATGGGGAAAAAGTCAAATGTTAATTAAAGAGCTGAATCAATAAAGGGAGAATTTAAAAGTGAATTAGGTTCACTTGGTACAGCTGTCCTCACAATGAATTGCTTGAAGATACATTCAGCCGTCTCACATTAGAATAATCAAGGACAGTTTAAAACAGATTACTCAGTAGGAGGTATTAACTTTTCAGCAAAAGCTTAATGGGGGGCTTTCACACTAAGGGAAAATTGGAAAGGGAAACATTTAAACAAAATGCAGATAATTAACCAACAATTTTCAGCATTCATCTGATTATTAGTGGATATAGCTGTACTCTGAGCACCATCCTCAGAAGCTTCTTGACCTGTTCTTTCTCCATTAAGCTACGATGTGCTAAGCAAAAAAGTGCCTTTGCTGGAAAGCACATATGGCTTGCTATTGCAACTATCACTATCCTCCTACTTTACATCTGCATTCCTGGTTTCTGGTCTTGCCTGGAAATGGCCTATGTTTTCATTGGGATTTCTTTCCCTAGTTATTAGGCTTGTGCATTTTGGCTAAACCTCAATCTATTTCTGCTGGCCAAATTTCGGGAGACTCCCGGATCCGTTTTCATGTGCCTCCCATGCAATAATGAACAATGCAAGTGACAACTGGGATGTCTCCTGGAATATGCTTTTGGATATGTGTGATTTTAAGTAATTGTTGTAAGTGATATGTCTTAATTATGGGATTTTAAAGTATATGTTGTTTTATTTTATATGTACTCAAGGCAGCAAATTACTCAAGGCAGCCTATGTTGTGAACCACCCTGAGTCCCCTGAGTGAAAAGGGTGGAATATAACTGCAGAAAATAAATAAAATAAAGTAGACAAATAGCCGTTTTTGGTCCGCAACAAAAAACATGGCTAGATCTGACCCATTGCTGGCAAGGGGGGTGGGGTTCCCAGGCTCCCCTTCCTGTCATTTTTAGGGCTACCAGGATGAAAATGACCACACTTGCAGGACACCTCAACCACTGTTAGCCCACCAAGTTTCATAATGTTTGGGTCATCCCCTGTTTGTTTGTTTTTTCTTTTAAGAAATACAATCTCTGCCCTGAAACTTCTCCAGAAGCAGCAGCAGGGCACCATTCCTTCCTGCCAAATGTCAAGAGGAGATATGATAGCCATGTATAAATATGTGAGAGGAAGCCACAGGGAGGAGGAGGGAGCAAGCTTGTTTTCTGCTTCCCTGGAGACAAGGACGCGAAACAATGGCTTCAAACTACAAGAAAGGAGATTCCATCTGAACATGAGGAAGAACTTCCTGACTGTGAGAGCCATTCAGCAGTGGAACTCTCTGACCCGGAGTGTGGTGGAGGCTTCTTCTTTGGGAGATTTTAAACAGAGGCTGGATGGCCATCTGTCAGGGGTGATTTGAATGCAATATTTCTGCTTCTTGGCAGGGGGTTGGACTGGATGGCCCATGAGGTCTCTTCCAACTCTTTGATTCTATGATTCTATGAAAGATGAACTTCGAGAGCACATAGCCCAGTGCTCCTCAGCTCCTCTTCGCTTTCAGCCATCAAAGTGGTATCATCTGCATATCTAAAGTTGTTCATGTTTCTTCCAGCCATTTTTTCACTCCAGCAATCTATGGTAGGCTTGTGCATTTGGGCTAAACCAAGGCAACTAGCATGGGCATTCTTTTGGTCTTGGAAGGAATGTGTCCCAGGAAGAAAACTTACTTAGGCCAGTCCTGCTGCTTGTTTTGTCTTACTTGCAAATTAAATTTAAATTCCAATCCGTGTTTAGCACAGGTACTGATATGGCCTAACACCTGAGTGACAGACTTGAACGTAAGGAAGACGAATGGAAGCCATTCAAAAACTCCCCCCCCCCTTTTTTTCTTCACTCTCTTCTTTCCCCTTTATTTTCTTTTTTGCAATTTCCTACTTTTCTTCAATTATATGTTTAAATGTTCTTTATCCTATACTTTATTTTAATTTCTTTTTTTTACTTTTTATAATTTGTTCATAATAATAAAAAATATTTTATATATAAAAAAGAAATAGAAAAGTGTCAGATTATATTAGATGGGGACACCAGACTTCATTTATGGGGTGAACCGCCACACTCTCTCCCCTCCCCAGTTTCATAAAATATGATGTCATTCACAGATATATCGGTCTTTTTTTTATATAGTACATCTAAACCAAAATGTGTGTGACAAGATTACTCCAGTGCTACCTTCCAAAGACTTCATTTGTTCTCTGCTGGAGTCTTCATCTAAAGCTCCATTTGACTGATAACTGGATGCCTTTAAAATCCCTCCTTGCATCTTCACAGGCGTGTGATGTTTGGCACTGTGCTTTTTGCAGTTAACCATAATGACCATACTGTTGCTTCACATGTCGTCTAAAGCATGGATTTTTTTTTGTTGTTGTTTTGCTTTCGGAGGGGGAAACTTTGCAAGCCAAAGTTTTGCTCCTATCCGGGAACCACTCATTATGCGACGCACTCGCCTATTTGCTCCCATTTGCATTTAATAATTTTTTACATTATTTTAATTTCTCACTATCTTCAAAAAAGCAGAAGAGATAGCACTTGTGTGCTGAAGCGTCTGTCTCTTCCAATAATGCCTGTCTTCATTTAACAATTAAAGTGTGAATGAGCCAAACCCATGAACAATTGAGCAAAAGTTGCTGTTGCGCTTGAGATAGTTCCTTTAAAAAAACAACTTTTATAGATGGCAGTAAAGGTCTTGGCAATGGAAAAGTATGCAAATCTGATTAGCTCCCTGAAAACGAGAGAGAAAGTGAACATATCAACACACAAAGATCTTGCCTATAGCTACTCATCTGCATTGTTAATTATAAGTCCTACTGTGGAATCCAAGAGACTATATCAAAGAGATCAATGGGTTTAGCAGGCTGCTAAATATTCAGCAAAAAATGCCTACCTTAAACTGAGACTAGCAGAGAGACACCAGCATTGGGATTTTCTTTTGCCTTCAAAACTGCAGGCTCCAGTGTGGAGAAAATGGCATAAAAAGCTAATCAGAGATATGCAATGCTAAATAAAGTTGGATTGCGCATTCACTCATGGGAGGTGGGAACACATTTACTTAGGTGATCCCTTGTAGCTCGAGGATGATTGTCTTCCAGATGTGGTGTCTTGGAGGTGGGTCCATCGGTAGCTGCGGAGCCCTATTCTTGATCCGCATGTATCCCACAGTGAGGACATCAGTTTCCAGATGGAAGGTGGTCCTGGGTTGGCTTGACGTGGCCTTCCTCTTGGCACATTTCTCCCTTTTGCACTCCATTTGTGACTCTTCAAATTCTGCAGCACTGCTGGTCACAGCTGACCTCCAGTTAGAGCACTCAAGGAACATGGCTTCCCAGTTCTTAGTGTCTATGCCACAGTTTTTGAGATTGACTTTAGGCCGATCTTTAAATCTCTTTTCCTGTCCACCAACATTATGTTTTCTGTTCTTGAGTTCGGAGTAGAGGAACTGCCTTGGGAGATGGTGATCTGGCATTCAGACAATGTGGCCAGTCCAGCAGAGTTGATGGCAGAGGACCATCGCTTCAATGCTGGTGGTCTTTGCTTCTTCCAACACACTGACATTTGTCCACCTGTCTTCCCAAGAGATTTGCAGGATATTTTGGAGGCAGTGCTGATGGAATCATTCCAGGAGTTGCATATGACATCTGTAGGTTCGAATGAAGGAAGAGTGTGAATGAGCTCCCTCTGTCAGTTCCAGCTTCCCATGCAGGGACATGAGAGAAACCTCCCACAAGGATGATAAAATATCATAACATCCGGGCATCCCCTGGGCAATGTCCTTGCAGATGGCCAATTCTCTCAAACCAAAAGCAACTGGCAGTTTCTCAAGTTGCTCTTGACATGAGGGTTGGATGAAAAGTAATGCTTCCCCCTCCGTAACTCCTCAACAGATATCAGTACTGGTGTGCGGCAGGTACTGGCTTGTTCAGTAGACAGTTCCTTTTTCCCGGGAAGCTTTGGAATGGAACGGTTGTGTTGTTAAAGTGCAAATTATGGAACCCTGCGCAGACGGTCGGTCAATGTGACTTAAGCAATGTGCAGTCATTGAATTTTTGACAGCAGAATGTGTCACCCCAAATGAGATTCATCAGAGAATGCAAGCTGTTTGTGGTGATTGTATTGATGTGAGTAATGTGCATCATTGGGCAAGTAAGTTTGAAGATCTTGAGGTGGGACCATCTGACTTGTGCGGCAGACAAACAGTTGGACGTCCTGTGACAGCAACCACCAAGTTTCAAAGCAAAAGGTTGACTGATTCATTCAGGATGATTGTCATATCACTCAGAGAAAAAATTCAAACATAATTGGCATTTCACAGAAATGTGTGGGTCACATTATTGCTTTACTTGGCTACTAGAAGATCTCTGCATGATGGGTACCCAAGATGCTGACGCCTGAAATGAAAGTGCACAGACTTGAAACTTCAGAGACTGGATCTCACCACCACATGACATCCTCCATACAGTCCAGATTTAGTACCGTCTGACTTCTATCTCTTCCCGATAATGAAAGAAGATCTGCGGGGACATCATTATGCTTCTGATGAAGACGTTGAGAGAAAAATGAGACGTCGGTTGTGGAAACAGAGTGTCGACTTCTTCTGTGACGGCTTCAGAAAACTTGTTCATCGTTGGCAGAAATGTATCCAATTGTCTGGTGATTATGTGGAAAAGTGAATAGTGGGAGTTAAAGAGCACATTCTAAGGATTATTTCTGCGTTTGATTTATTAAAATATTCCCATCCAAACCCAAGTAACGAAGGTGGAGGCATTACTTTTCATTCAACCCTTGTATTACAGGCTTCCAAACAAGTTGAAGACAAATGTCCAAAACGAATCCCTGCACAAGCCTAGTACCCAGTGCCTAATGCCTTGATAAGGCTATGAACATTTTCATTCATGACACCAATGAAAGTGCCCTATTGTGATGGGCGCTGAATCCCCCAGGACAGAGGCAGAGACCTTTCACAACCTTGCTATCAGTGATCCTTTTAAAGTGGAAATTCAACAGATTTAACCTGGCAGCTTGAGCTCCCGAGCTGTGTTCTTTGCCACTGAGCTACAACCTCTGCTTCCTTCAACTGGACAGTCTTCCTATTCCTAAATTGCATCACATGGGGAAAATTCATCTTATATGATCAGACAACTAACATAAAAAAATGATGTTCTGCCTCTTTGGAGTTAACTCCTTTGCTGGATATTCTGCAAGGCTTGGGAAATTCTCAGATTTGTTGCTATATGCAGGGTATTCAGTCAAAACCTTTTCACAAATTTTGACCACAGACGTACAAATCCCCACTTTCTAAGTTCAAATGGACTGCGTAAATCAAAGAAATACATGGTTAAAGCTCATAGGTTGTACTTGATGGAGACAACTTCACAGACTTGATCAATATATAATTAGGCTGGTTTTAGAATAATTGATACGAGAATGGGCTGTCCTTTGAATATATATAGCACAGTTCCACTTTGCCTACTGAACACAAGCAATGAGATGAACTCTTAAAAGTGCATCTTTACATTATCAGTAATAATCTCTCAGTTATTTGTTGCAGCTAGCTACACATGTTGTGATAGAGAGCCATGGGATTCTGTCCATTCTCTTTTGGCCTTCACTGAAATGATCAATCAAGCCCAAAGTTTTCAGCAATTAAATATGGCATGGCTTATTCTAGTCACTGTCCTTGGAGATGGGTCAGCAACAAATACAGCTGACCCTCCTCCATGCTGTCAAAACAACCAGATTCTTATTCCTTCTGTCTCTACAGGAACTCTGCCTTCTCTGGGACTTTCTATTATTGTTTCTTCAGTCAATCCCAGCTTAGCTCACTATCAGCACCAACAACTCTCTTGCAACTGAAATGCAGGAGATAAAAGTTTGCTTACCAGGCCATCTCTGTCTTAACCTAAGTTAAATAGCCCTCTTTTGTTCCATGCTGCTCCTTCTGTCTCACTTTTGACTTCATCACACAATGAATTTTTAGCGTCCTAGGATGCTTCTGCTCTAGTTGAGTGATGGAAGCCCACATCTAGTTGATGAATGGAAGCCCACATCTAGTTGAGTGATGGAAGCCCACATCTAGTTGAGTGATGGAAGCCCACATCTAGTTGAGTGATGGAAGCCCACATCTAGTTAAGTGATGGAACCCCACATCTAGTTGAGTGATGGAACCCCACATCTAGTTGAGTGATGGAACCCCACATCTAGTTGAGTGATGGAACCCCACATCTAGTTGAGTGATGGCACCCCAGATCTAGTTGAGTGATAGAACCCCACATCTACTTGATGGATGGAACCCCACATCTAGTTGAGTGATGGAACTCACGTCTAGTAGATGGATGCAACCCCACATCTAGTTGAGTGATGGAACCCCAGATCTAGTTGAGTGATGCAACCCTACATCTAGTTGATGGATGGAACCCCACATCTAGTTGAGTGATGCAACCCCACATCTAGTTGAGTGATGGAACCACACATCTAGTTGAGTGATGGAACCCCACTTCTAGCTGAGTGATGGAACCCCACATCTAGTTGAGTGATAGAACCCCACATCTAGTTGAGTGATGCAACCCCACATCTAGTTGAGTGATGGAACCCCACACAATGTAGCCTCACTTCAGGTTGGGCTTCATTGCTTAACTGGGGTGGCAGCATCCAAGGATGCTGTACTGCCAACACAGGAGCCTCCCTGTGTTCCATTTGGAACAACGGAGCTACCACGGGGACAAGCTGCACAACAACGCTTCCCTCAGTGTGATGGGGAAGCATCACTGCTGGCTGAGCAGGATGTGGAGTGCAAAGATTGTCCTGGCAATTCACCACAGAGGTTGGTGAATGAGCACAGGGATCTCATCTATGTGATGAGGTCCTTTGACTGACCTATAGATCTCCCTTGAAGTGCTTCAAATTGGACATCAGTTCTAAAACCAGTAGCTTGCATTCTTTGGTATCATTTATGTATTGTCCCTCCCTCTGGATCTTCTTGGGGTTGATCCAACCCAAGTACCCTATAGTTTGCTGAGTTACTGACTTCCTTGGAGATGGAGCAAGCAGCCACAAGCTCCATTCCATATATCTCCTGTTTTAGTCTTTTGAGGTCAGTCTTACAAAGGCCATTAACAATCCAAATGTACTTGGAGATCAGTCAATGAGTTAATATGGCCTGGAAGAATGGTCTGTACAATCTACTTAAGTCTTCCTCATCATTTTAATGCACTTTTATTGTTAGGGTTTCTTTTACAATTTCCATTTCTTAATTCTTGAAATATTGTTTGGTAACAATTTGATATTTATGTCGACGCCAGGAACTACACAAGTCTCTTTGTTTTATTATTTATTATTAAGTTGGGAATCCCAAACCATACCAGCAACATAACTGCATGGAAAGCTAACTCCTCGATCTCACTACCCCCAAGTATGGCATATACTTTCCAGGGGAATACATGCTCTCATTACCACTTTGTCTCTGGCCTCTTAATGAGGTCCTTTAAGGGAGGAAAGGAGAATTTGCAGTAGTTGTTTTACAACTTTCTGTCTTTAGTGAAGTGGTTAATGTTGCTGCTAGTATTACAACATCTACAAATAGTAGTACAACTAATGGTTTTGCAGAAATCTTTACACTGATTGTGCATCTATAGCAAAAACATGGATAGATTGCATTTGGAGGCCTTAATGTTCTCCTGAATTTTGCCTCTCTCTCAAATTTGTTCATATTCTGTATTGGTGAGGAAACTGCATCAAGCTCAGGGATGAATTTTCTGCCATTGGGAATGTTTATGGGCAGGACAGACTGCAAAAAAAGCCCTGAAACCAACAAAAGCAAGAGTGGTCAGAGCTAATTTTTGGTTTTGAAAAACAGACTAGATTTGGGATAGGGTTTCTGTTGACGGAAATTGGGATTTGGAAAGTGAGAGCGGAGGTGGGACTACTCTTCTTCAGACTGCATAAGCATCTGAAATTTCTAGTTATCTCAAAGTGCATGCAAAAAATAAGCCTTTCTTTAAAAAATTGAAAGGTCTGTATACATATATTCAGACAGATCGTTTATGAAAATAAATGTGAACTTTGGTGTTGCTTTCTGCGTATTTTCCTTAATGTTGTAATTGCACCAAATGACCTTATGATTGAATATGTGTACAACCAATGCAGACCTAGAATGATTCATCTGTCCTTTTCTCTTCTAACTCCTCTGACTCAACTCCATCATTAAAGTTGCTGTACCACTTTGGCCTTTTTGATTTCTTGCCATAAGACCCTTTCCTGGCTTGATCCTGCATAGCCTTCCAACTTGCGGTGGCATTTTTCCAGCAAAGGAAATAGACCACCTGGCATATCTGGTTGCGTTAAGGGAGAAAAAGTGTGAAATATGCCTTTCGTCTGGTTGGTTGCTGAAGATGAACTCCACCACTTCTGTTTTTCTCAGCACATATTTGTTTACAGTGTATTAATAGATTAATTACAGAAAAGAAGTATGGCCTAATTACTATTGATGATCGGTTCACTTTGGTTCTTTTAAATTCTGCTGCCTGCCAGAAGAGTAGTTTTATTTATAATTCATCACTATGTTCAGAGACACAGGCAAAAAGACTGGAAATGTTCCTCCAACATATGCAGCAACTTGCTAGCTTCTTGTAGATTTATCATTCAACTTTTAACAGCTCAATTTAGAGATTTCCTGGCAGAGCTTATAATGGATAGAGTTGGACTTACTGTAGAGACCTCCATTTAAAGCCTCATTGCTATTGTTGTTATTGTTAATAGCTTTTATGTTAACTTTGACTTGTGGTGGCTCTTTAAATGGGAGACCTCCAAACTCAGTGAGCACCTGCTTTGCTCAGGTCTAGCAGACTTGGAGTTGAGGCTTTCTTGGTGGAGTGTACGCACCTGTGATGAGGTCTTCCTCATTTCCTACTGTCTTTCATCTTACCAACATTTTTGTCTTTTCCAGTGAGTTGTTTTCTCATGATATGCCCAATCATAGAATCATAGAATCATAGAATCAAAGAGTTGGAAGAGACCTCATGGGCCATCCAGTCCAACCCCCTGCCAAGAAGCAGGAATATTGCATTCAAATCACCCCTGACAGATGGTCATCCAGCCTCTGTTTAAAAGCTTCCAAAGAAGAAGCCTCCACCACACTCTGGGGCAGAGAGTTCCACTGCTGAACAGCTCTCACAGTCAGAAAGTTCTTCCTCATGTTCAGATGGAATCTCCTTTCTTGTGGTTTGAAGCCATTGTTCCTTGTCCTAATCTCCATGGAAGCAGTAAACAAGCTTGCTCCCTCCTTCCTGCGGCTTCCTCTCACATATTTATACATGGCTATCATATATCCTCTCATCCTTCTCTTCTTCAGGCTAAACATGCCCAGCTCCTTAAACTGCTCCTCATAGGGCTTGTTCTCCAGACCCTTGATCAAAGTACAACAGTAGCAGTTTAGTTATGTTGAGTTCTAAGTACAATTCTGGCTTAATTTGCTCTTGGATTCATTGATTTGTCTT
This sequence comes from Anolis sagrei ordinatus, assembly GCF_025583915.1. Lineage (NCBI taxonomy): Eukaryota > Metazoa > Chordata > Lepidosauria > Squamata > Anolidae > Anolis > Anolis sagrei. Next base: position 20,117,281 of record NW_026844478.1, read on the forward strand.
TTCTTTCAATGTACTGAGCTGACAGATTTCCCAAGAATGCTCCTGTGATTTCCTCAAGACATGAAGCCATTTGAACCTATGTCTCCTTGCTGTCAGAATCTAATGGAGCTGTCCAGGTGCTGGACCAGCGCCTGGATGTTGTAATAGGCTGGATCCCTATCCAGGCATTGGTCCAGCACCTGTAAACCCAATAGACCAATTTAAAACTCACCCTGAAGAACACATCAAAGTCCCTTAATACCTATGCCAAGTTTGAGATATCTAGATTTTATATTCTTGGTACTACTTGCAGATTTGCATGTGCATATGTGCATTAGAGTTGTGCACGTGGATCTATTTTCCTTCATTATTATTATTATTATTATTATTATTATTATTATTATTGACATCTGTTCTTTCGTCACTTTCATTACCTTTGGAAGCATGTAACGGGAATCCCCCTTGCTGGTAAAAAAATCAGCTCAACATGAAAGCAATTGAGAGATGACCCAAGCTTCTCACCTACTTTTCATGAGCAGCCTCAGAAAGAGTGTGTGTGTGGTGTGCAGGCCCTGGAAGTGTGCACACCTGCCTATAGCCAAACACCTCCTCTAGAGAAACGGGTAAAAAGCCTCCTTAAAGAGCACACCTGCCTGCAGTTGAGCACCTCTCCTCTAGAGTAAAAACAGCTTAAATGCCTGAAACAATGGGAAGGGGAGTCTGTGAGCCCCCCCCCCCCAATAATAGACCAATAGAAAATGGATCTTTTGGCATCCCAGTGTGAAAACAAATATCTGCCCTCCTGATTTCAGGAGGCTCCCAAAAAATGGATCGGGGGTCCCACCTAAAGCCCGAACACAAAACAGGTCAAGGTTTACCTGAATTGCACAAGCCTGGTGTGCACATATAAAGGCACTTCTATTATTTTGGAACTCAGTAGCGGGAATCCTCAAAGAAAGAAAAATTGCATTTGATGCCCATATCCCAGCAGCTAATTGGGAGAACTATTATCTACAACTGTTTGCCCCTTTGACACCTCCAAAGAATCATGTCACCCCTAGTACAGACAGTCCCGAAAAGCTGCCAGACTGGCCCCCGACAACTGTCCAGGAAATAAAGAGCATAATTAAAAGCCTAAATAACAACAAAGCTCCCGGAGAAGACTTCTTACCACCAGAACTATTTAAATCCAACCCTGACTGGTGGGCTCCCCTAATAGCAGGTCTATGTAATCATATAAATATATGCCAATATACCTACAGGTTGGAAACTCACAATAATCATCCCTAATAATGGCTTCAAACTACAGGAGAGGAGATTCCATCTGAACACGAGGAAGAACTTCCTGACTGTGAGAGCCGTTCAGCAGTGGAACTCTCTGCCCGGAGTGTGGTGGAGGCTCCTTCTTTGGAAGCTTTTAAACAGAGCCTGGATGGCCATCTTTCAGGGGTGATTTGAATGCAATATTCCTGCTTCTTGGCAGGGGGTAGGACTGGATGGCCCATGAGGTCCCTTCCAACTCTTTGATTCTATGATTCTATGATTCTATCTACAAAAAAGGGTGCCCAAAAGATAAAAAAAAAATACAGACCTATTAGTCTCATTGATACAGTGGCCAAAATTTATTCAAAAGTACTTCTCTCCAAATTAGAACTATGGGAATATGAAAACAAAATCTTAGCAGAAGAACAAGCCAGCTTCAGATCAGGAAAATCCACCATGGACAACTGTTTTGTCCTAAACCACCTAATTAACAAACACCTAAAAAAAAAAAAGAACTCAAGCAGTTAATACAGGTCTCACAAGAACCTAAGAGGAAGTTTCTTGCCAGTGAATTCCATGGCTTAGCAGGGACATGAAGCTAGATCTCCCAAGGCCCACTTCAATATTCTAACCACTAAAACCTATAAATTATCAACTGGCTAGCTCATATAACATCTCATAGATCTACACTCATATGCAAATATACAGAGTGAGGGGATCCTGATCATTGAGAAACATTTTTGCTGCTTTTCTTCCACTCATCGATTTAACTGCAACAAGTGTTTGTAGGTGATGGTGGCAATAACTCTAGTTTTGCCTTTTTCTGAACCAAACCATTCATTACAGATCCCTTCCTTCCTCCCTTCTTTCTTTCTGGCTCTACTATTGGGACACGAACATGTAAAAACATTGAGTTAAAACTTCACTTTCTTCCCAAAGTGAAAGAGGCACAATGGAGGAGAACCAAAACTGCACAGTATATAAGGAATTCTAGCACACATTTTCTAGTTTGCCATTAATCCAATTTGTTTGCTTCATTAATGGAGCTCAGAATTTGAGCAAATTGTACAGACACACAGAGAGAATGCTTGAGCTGAGCCGGGGAATCAATGGTGACGAAATCCCATGAGTAGATTCTTCTGTTCCTTCAAGTGTCACGATCCCCTAGCTTGATTGACTGACTAATTTGCACTAAGCTTGGCATCTGTTTACTGAGCTGATTTTCTTCTGTAAATGCTCAAATTACTTACTTATTCTTTGTTTACACTATTCAATCAACAGATGCTCAGTTGAGGAGTCACCAGGTTAGCTACTGAGAATTGTGTGTGCGTGACAACTGTTGTTCCCGTTTGACTAGTTCTCATCGCAAGCGCATTTGGATGAATGAATGATTATAACAGTACAGATTTGCCCACAGATTTAAACCCAGATTTCCAAAATCTACAGCATATGGATGTTCGGATTAATCTGTTTACAACCTGTTTGACGCTGAAAATGTTCATCCCATTTTTTTAGTTATTATTATTACTAAAAGGAAGAAATTTACATTGTTTGTAACTTCATGTACGGCTTTGTATTTTTAAGCTAGGAACTGCATCTCCAAATCTGGAGAAGTTTGGAATCTGTAGAATAGCTGCATTCTAATCTCAGCATTAGGCCATATGATCAACAAAATGCAATTTTCGGCTTCCTTAATTGACATATTACAACCAGCTATAAAACCTCCACAACAATGGGCAAACCATGTGTTTATCATTGAGAAATATTTTCAGTCAATTGATGCCATACCAGGAATGTATACAAACCACCTTCTTCACCATGATTCTACATGTACTTCACTGGTCTAGGACATGTTCATCAGTTATCTGTTTAGAAAAGCTAGACCAAGGATAACCTCACCCATTCTATAGAGGGGAATCTAGACTTATTCTCTTTTATAAAGAAAATGATTTATTTTTCTTTTATTACAATGCATGTTGCCAAGTATGTTTGAAGTTATACATATTCTGAGTATATATACTTTTAAGGGATCTTTTCACCTTTTAATCTTGAAAGGACTGGATCCAACAGCCACTCCTTTTTTGGGAGATGGGATGGGGTATAAATAACATTATTATTATTATTATTATTATTATTATTATTATTATTATTATTTTACTGACACAAAAGCACAGTATGTCACAGCAAATGAGATGCATATACTGGATTTCATATCACAAAATAACAAGTCAAATACTTCCCAAGCGTCTAGGACTGTGTGGTGTATTTTCGAATGATACGTGCAGATCCATGTTTCCCACGCTTGTGTATTATATGAGTTAGTTTGGTACTTTTCTCAATACTCCAATTGGTATTTGGGCTGAAGCTTATAATAATAGGACATTTGTGTATTAACATTGGCCTTTTGCAGTTGACAGATTGTGATTTTGTCAATGTTTATTCTTTCCAAATGCCGGCTGAGATCTTTTGACACGGCACCCAGTGTGCCAATGACCACTGGGACCACCTGTCCTGGTTGATGCCAGCGTCTTTGCCATTTGATTTTGAGGTCCTGATAAAGGCTGAGCTTTTCCTGTTGTTTTTCCTCAATGCAACTGTCACCCAGTATGGCGACATGAATAATCCAAACTTTTTTCTTTTCCACAATCATGATGTCTGGTGTATTGTGTTCCAAAACTTTGTCAGTCTGGATTCGAAAGTCCCACAGTATTTTTGCAGGTTCATTTTCCACTATCTTTGTGGGTTTATGATCCCACCAAGTCTTTACTGCTGGCAGGTGGTACTTGTGACATAAGTTCCAGGGAATCATTTGGGCCACAGAGTTGTGCCTCTGTTTGTAGTCTGTGCGATTTTCTTGCAACAGCTGAGGAGATGGTCCATGGTTTCATCAGCTTCCTTGCACAGTCTGCATTTTTGGGTCATCAGCTGATTTTTCAGTCTTGGCCTTAATTGCATTTCATTATTATTATTATTATTATTATTATTATTATTATTTATCATCATCATCCCATAAACAACGTCCACACATAACTACATAAAGGGAATTTTCTACTGAACACACAAAAACCAAAATATATACCATGATCAAAGAGCCAGTGTGGTATAGTGATTTGAGTGTCGGACTGTAACTCTCAAGGCAAGGGTTTGAATTCATACTCAGCCATGGAAATCCATTGGGTGATCCTGAGCAAGCCACACAGCCCATTGGCAGGAATAGGAAACTTACAAGGCCCCTTTCCATTCCTGCAACCTTTTCCTATCTTCCTTTCAAGAGAGAATGGGTTTGAAGAATGGGGTTATGGAAGCACCATTTCCTTAGATGCAGCTTGTGTAAGACATATCACTGTGTTCTTCTGTTCTGATTGACCCAACAGACAGGGCTCACAGGGAAAACCTGTGCAAGCAGCATGTGGCAGGCTCTCTGTACTGTGTGGTGCTGAATAGGGGAGGAGGAGCTGTGATCAGCTGCCACGTGGTCCCATAATGGATGAAAAAATGTGATGGCTGAGCCCTTACCTTTATGGCCATCTAGCCAAGCCGAACAAGCCAGATTGGCCGAAGGGAACTGACCACTCTGAATCTATGCACAAGCCTAGTGTAAACTTGTATAATCCAGTTCAAAGCAGATAATCTGGAATCAGATCCTGGGATATAGGGCAGTATAGACCCAGCCTGGGAGTATGTCAAGGTACAGACTGTCACTGAGGTCCTATTCAGAATTCAAAAGAGGGAATGGTTTTGATGGTAACATGCCCTTCAGTTGTGACAAGGGAGGAGCCTCACAAAATTTGTTGTTTATTAGTTCAGTCACTTCCGACTCTTCGTGACCTCATGGGCCAGCCCATGCCAGAGCTCCCTGTCGGCCGTCACCACCCCCAGCTCCTTTAGAATCAAACCGTTCACTTCAAGGATACCATTCATCCATCTTGCCCTTGGTTGGCCCCTCTTCCTTTTTTCCTTCCATTTCCCCCATCATCATTGTCTTCTCTAAGCTTTCCTGTCTTCTCATGATGTGGCCAAAGGACATCATCTTTGCCTCTCATATCCTTCTCTCCAATGAGCTCAGAGGCTCAGTTATTTCCTGAAGTATGGACTGGTTGGATCTTCTTGCGGTCCAAGGCACTCTCAGAACTTTCCTCCAGCACCACAGTTCAAAATCATTTCTCCTCTTTTCGCTCAGCCTTCCTTCTGGTCCAGCTCTCACATCCGTGGTTACTACGGTGAATACCATTGCTTTGACTATGTGGATGATGTCTCTACTCTTCACTATTTTATTGAGATTGGTCCTTGCTCTCCTCCCAAGAAGGAAGCATCTTCTGATTTCCTGGCTGCCGTCTGCGTCTACAGTCATCTTTGCACCTAGAAATACAAAGTCTGTCGCTGCCTCCACGTTTTCTTCCTCTATTTGCCAGTTATCCATCAGTCTGGTTGCCATAATCTTGGTTTTTTATGTTGAACTGCAACCCAGATTTTGCCCTTTCTTCTTTCACCTTGGTTAGAAGGCTCCTCAGCTCCTCTTCGCTTTCGGCCATCAAAGTGGTATCACAAAGTTATGGGAGGAGAAATGATAACAGGCTATTCCTAAGTAATAGACATATTTAAAGAGCAGTTGTAAAGATAAAGGCAACCTGTCCCTATTCTCATTAGATTTCTCAGAGGAGTAGTTGAGTAGAGATGCACATCTAGCCAGAACAGCTCCGTTCTTGTCAAAAAATCACAGGCTGGTTGTTCAAATAAAGTAATATAAAAACATTAAATACAGCTAGTCTTGGTAGAGACAAATCACCCCAGGCTAAAGTATTAAAGATATCATTTTAAAGGCAATTTAAAAAGAACAGAGTTAGTATACATTATTTATGTTCTCAGCTTGTAATTCAAACTGAATCAGAAAGGTGTTCTGTTTGTCCACAATAAACTAGTATTTCTGCTTGACTGTTTCAGTTCTAAATTCAAGCAAGGTTTTCCTATCGAACCCGCTAGCACTCCCAGCTTTATTCACCTATTCATTTCATTATTTATCATCTCTTTCACCTTTGCTTCAGGGAGCTAGTTAACATCATTTAGCAAAACAAAATAAAAGTGTTTGAATCTATATAAATAAAAATGTAACGTCCATTTGTGGGATTAAAACAACTCAAAAACCATTGGACAAATTGACACCAAATTTGCACACAATACACCTATCAGGCCAACGAGTGACCATCACTCATAAAAACACTGAAAAACACAGCATAAAAGAGTTTAAAAGCCAAAAAATAAAATTACATTACAACGCATGTGCATAACCACATAAATACACATATACACAAATATATACATACACATATATATACGAAGCCAGCCCGGGTCGGAGTGAGCTTCCAGCCATTTGTCTAGCTTGCTGTCAACCTTTGCAACCCAAAAAACAGTTGCATCTGTCAAGTAGGAAATTTAGGTACTGCTTATGTGGGGAGGCAAATGTAACTAATTTACGATGCCATAAAACTCTCCAGCAATGTGCAAAAGAATGAGGAAGTACTCCATCAGTGTCAGAAGTGGATGGTGAAGTGACAGCTCCCCAGGTGGCCAGAATTCAAAAAGCAAACCCTCATGAAGCTGGAAAAGTTAAATAACCTCTGTGTCTCTGCCTATATATGTTGTGTGTCTATGGCATTGAATATTTGCCATGTATATGTGCATTGTGATCCTCCCTGAGTCCCCTGCGGGGTGAGAAGGGTGGAATATAAATGCTATATATATATATATATACACACACACACACACACACACACACACACACACACACCAAACAAATATACACAGACTGGGCCACAGTAATGCGTGGCAGGGTACGGCTTGTAATCAATAAATAACAAAACAGACCAATTTGAACATATAAGTCTTCACGCTCTTCTAAGAACAGAAATAATGTTAAATGTCAATGTGCTTCCATTGTGAAGGTTTTTCTTATTCTTATAATACTCTTAATATTACCATATACACTCATGTATAAGTCAACCTAATGTATAAATCAAGGGCAGGTTTGTGGACCAAGATTATGGGGTTCGTTATGATCCATTGATAACTTTTACCACTCTACTCAGAGGCTCAGTTTTTTGATAGAAGGTGTGAGGGAAGGAGGGAGCAGGCTTCCTTTCTGCTGCCCTGGAGACTAGAATGCAAACAATGGCTTCAAACTAAAGGAAAGAAAGGAGATTCCACCTGAACATTAGGAAGAACTTTCTGACTGTGAGAGCTGTTCAGCAGTGGAACTCTCTGCCCTGGAGTGTGATGGAAGCCCCTTCTTTGGAGGCTTTTAAACAAAGTCTGGATGGCCATCTGTCAGAGTGCTTTGAATGTGATTTTCCTGCTTCTTGGCAGGGGCTTGAACTGGATGGCCAATGAGATCTCTTCCAATTCTATGATTCTATGAGAGGCCTGACGACCATTCTTCCTTGCCCTGTCCTCTCAACACAAATTCTTCTTTCCTGGAGGCTACAGCTGCATAATATGCCACATGACCAGTTCTGGAGTTCTTAATCTAGTCTGCTGTCCTTAAGTGGAGTGGAAGATTACACTGTGTTATCAGTGCTAATGTAAGTCCAATTCATGTCAGCTTATGTACGTGGAATAAAAGGGAGACGTTGCATTGTCTGCCTCGGGGAGAATAATATCTTGTACTGACCTAAAACATACTTTACCTCTGACAATTTAACATTTCTGAAAAGCAAAAAGTTAGCAGGCCCCATTCAGTTGTAAACCCTGATAACAGGCAGTTTTACTACTACTGCTGCTGCTGCTACTACTACTACTCAAGACAATGTCGTCTGTGCGCATTCAGAAGATCTACAAGCCACTCTAAACACCTTTGCAGAAGCATACGAGAAGCTCGGCCTGTCATTGAAAATTGAGAAAACCAAAGTGCTCTTCCAGCAGACAAGAGCCATCCCCTCCCCAATGCCAGTGATACAGCTTAATGGTGTAACATTAGAAAATGTTGATCATTTCCGCTACCTTGGCAGCCACCTCTCCACCAAAGTCAACATAGACACCGAAATACAACACCGCCTGAGCTTTGCGAGTGCAGCATTTTCCCGAATGAAGCAGAGAGTGTTTGAGGACCGGGACATCCATAGGGATACCAAGGTGCTTGTCTATAAAGCTATTGTCCTCCCAACCCTGCTATATGCCTGTGAGACATGGACTGTCTACAGACATCACATGCAACTCCTGGAATGATTCCATCAGTGCTGCCTCTGGAAAATCCTGCAAATCTCTTGGGAAGACAGGCGGACAAATGTCAGCATGCTGGAAGAAGCAAAGACCACCAGCATCGGAGCAATGGTCCTCCGTCATCAACTCCGCTTAACCAGCCACGTTGTCTGGATGCCCGACCACCATCTCCCAAAGTAGTTGATGTACTCCAAACTCAAGAATGGAAAACGGAATGTTGATGGACAGGAAAAGAGATTTAAAGATGGGCTCCAAGCCAATCTTAAAAACTCTGGCATAGACTCTGACAACTGGGAATCCCTGGCCCTTGAGCGCTCCAGCTGGAGGTTAGCTGTGACCAGCAGTGCTGCAGAATTTGAAGAGGCACAAATGGAGGGTGAAAGGGAGAAACGTGCCAAGAGGAAGGCGCATCAAGCCAACCCCAACCGAGACCGCTTCCCACCTGGAAACCAATGCCCTCACTGTGGGCGAAGATGCAAGTCAAGAATAGGGCTCCACAGCCACCTATGTACCCACCCCCAGGACACCGAACTTGGAAGACCATCATCCTTGGACTACGAGGGATCGCCTAACACTACTCAAGAATGGAAAACAGAGAAGAGGAGAAGAGATTTAAAGATGGGTTTAAAGCGAACCTCAAAAATTGTGGCATAGACCTTGAGAACTGGGAAGTCTTGGCCCTTGAGCACTCTAACTGGAGGTCAGCTGTGACCAGCAGTGCTGCAGAATTTGAAGAGGCATGAATGGAGGGAGAAAGGGAGAAATGTGCCAAGAGGAAGGCATGACAAGCCACCCCTGACTGGAACTGCCTTCCATCTGGAAACCTCACTGCAGGAGAACATACGGATCAAGAATAGGGCTCCACATCCACCTACGGACCCACTGCCAAGATACCACATCTGGAAGACAATCATCCTCGAGCTACGAGGGATCACCTAACTGCTCAAGTACTACTTTTTCAGTATCTTGAACATGAAGAAGGTTCATTTTAAAAGTGATGTGCAATATTAATGAATCTGAAGGTGTGTACTGTCCCATTATTGGTTGCTTCCTTGCATTGCATGACTTTGCACCTCATTCGGTGCTCAGCAAGGTAAAAATTAGAAGCCAGTATCAAAGGCGCTGGGGAATTGTACTTCGACCCAGGATTATGCCAAGAAAAGCAAGCGCAGGAAGATGAGATGATGCAAATGTTGTCTTTGTATTGATTGTTTGTAGCACTGGATTACTTTTCAGATAACAGAATCTCCAAATTCATGCCTTGAAATGTGCTTCCTTCAGCATTTAGGGAAACGAATTACCATTTCTTGATGAGGTTTGTACGTGGGAGGTGTTCAGTGTTAATGTTATGGTAGGGGAGATACACAGATTAAGAACTTGATCTAGTTCTGTAAAAGCCCAATGCATATGGCCTGGAAGCACTCCTAGTTCCATCTCTGTCCCAGGAGGCCTATGGTTGTTGAAAGTGCCCGCTATAGCTTTTCCTGGGCAAGAATTACACGGCCACAGTAATTTATGTACTCATAACTGACTAATGCAATGCCTTCTAGTACTCTAAAGGTGTTATCACATGAGACTTGTAAACTACAGCAGAGGTTTCCCAGCTATGAAAAAAGAAACTTCCTATTGCATTATAGAATCATAGAATAGCATCATAGAATCCTAGACCTCCTGGGCCATCCATTCCAACCCCATTCTGCCAAGAAGCAGGAAAATTGCATTCAAAGCACCCCCGACAGATGGCCATCCAACCTCTGTTTAAAAGCCACCAAAGACGGAGCCTCCACCACACTCCGGGGCAGAGAGTTCCACTGCTGAACGGATCTCACAGTCGGGAAGTTCTTCCTAATTTTCAGTTGGAATCTCATTTCTTTTACTTTGAAGCCATTGTTCCGCATCCTAGTCTCCAGGGCAGCAGAAAACAAGCTTGCTTCCGCCTCCCTATGACTTCCTTTCATGTATTTATATATGGCTATCATGTCTCCTCTCAGCCTTCTCTTCTGCAGGCTAAATGTGCCCAGCTCCTTAAGCTGCTCCTCATAGGGCTTGTTCTCCAGACCCTTGATCATTTGAGTTGCCCTCCTCTGGACACATTCCAGCTTGTCAATATCTCTCTTCAATTGTGGTGCTCAGAATTAGGCACTGTATTCCAGATGTGGTCTGACCAAGGCAAAATAGAGGGGAAGAATGACTTCGCTGGATCTAGACACTAGACTCCTACTGATGCAGGCCAAAATCCCATTGGCCTTTTTTGCCACCACATCACATTGTTGGCTCATGTTGTTAAATTACTGCAAACCAATCTTAAAGTTGCTTTGTAGCAGTCCTTTTAAAACATAGGCAAACCCCATTTTAGGGCTGCTCAACACACATTACACCACTCTTCCACATTGTTTTCAGCCATGTGGTGATGTGAAGCTGCTTCTCTAGCAACTTTGAAACCAGTGTTATGTATTTTGAGCATGTTTAGATGTTCCTTCCTTCGCTCTGCTGCTGTTACCTGTTCCCAATCCATTGCCATTGCCATTGCCATCTTTAGAAAGCAGACTGAAGCCTCTTCTACACTGCCATATAAAACCCAGATTATCTGCTTTGAACCGGATTATATGTCAGTGTAGAAGGGGCATGAGTAAAAATATTCCTGCAAAGCCAAAAGTTTCCCCATTCTTCCAGATCGCTTCCTTTTACAAAAACTTAAATCAAGTAACTCGACATGTGCATGAAATTTGTTCCTATTGTTTCTTTCGTATCTCCCATTTTTCAGAAGCATGAAATGGGAAGCCCTCTACCCACACAAAAATCTGCTTGATACAAAAGCCTGTTTTCATCTGCATCTGAACTTGCCTCCATGCCTTGGAAAGAGAATGTGTGTATGGCAGGGCGTGCAGGCGGGCAGGCCCAGAGTTTGGCTGCAGGCATGCTCCAGGTTTGCATGCACACTCCGCCACACATGTGCTTCCAGAGAGTGTGGTGGGATGTGTGTGGCGGGGCTTGCAGGCAGGGCCGAGGTGTGTCTGTAGCCAAGCGCCTCTTACTCTAGAGTAAGAGGCACTCAGCTGCAAGCATTGATGGGTGTGTGCACTTTCCGGGCCTACCTGCACAATCTGGCACACACGCACTGTCTTCCAAGGTGAGTGCATGTGTTTCTGGGCATGCAGGTAGGCACAAAAGTGTGCATATGTCATGTTGTCAGGGCTCTGCCAATATTTAGACAGAGATAAACCAAACTCACAGTTTGTGTTAAACAATTTCATTTTAAACAGCACTTACTCTCTGGCTGTTTTAATAGTCCAAACATAAAACATAAAGATAGCACTTAGCCACAGAATATAAAACAAAACTGATAGCAAACGCTATTGCAGGTTCAAGATAACACCGTAGTCAAAAGGTCCAGTCCAGTGGTCAAGCACAGAGAGTTCAATAAACAAAGTTCAGGGATCAAGAGTCTATACCATAGTCAGATGCCTGTCCAAAGATACAAGGTTCCAGGGTTCCAAATGTTCAAGAGATAGGTCAGGATATCGAAAATCCACAAACCTCAGGGAAAATCAGCAGCATCTACCACCAAAATAAGACAATACTTTTCTCCCAAAGATCAGTTCCAAGGCTAGCTTCTTATACCCAGAAACACCTAGCTGCAACCTATCTCTTGTATACCTCCACCCTTAATTGCTTTCACCCATGAACTCTTACTTACATTTTGCTCTACCCCAGCGGTTCTCAACCTGGGGGTCGCGACCCCCAGGGGGGTCGCTGGGCCATTTTCTGGGGGTCGCGAAGGGGCCTCGGTTGGCCCCGCCCCCTCAAAATGGCTGCCTTACATGAAACTTCCCTCGCCGAGATCGCGATCCCGCCGGCTGGCAGGAACGCGGGTTAGGCGAGGGAGGCTTCGTGCAGGGCCTAGCACGGGCGGCAGGGGCGCAGCTTAGGCAAGAGAGGCTTCGTGCGGGGCCTAGCCTTGCATGAAGCCTCTCTCTCCTAGATCGTGCCCCTGCCGCCCGGCGGGAGCACAGTCTAGGCGAGAGAGGCTTCGTGCGAGGCTGCAAGGGAGCCAAGGAAGCCGAGGCAGCCTTCGCGCGAACCCTTCCTGGGCTCCCCCGCGCGCTCGCCAAATGGTGAGGCCATGGAGGAGCCCAAGGAGGGCTCGTGTGAAGGCTCCCTTGGCTCCCTTGCGGCTTCACCAAATGGCGAGGCCGCGAGGGAGCCAAGGCAGCCTTCGCACGAGCCCTTCCTGGGCTCCCCCGCGCGCTCGCCAAATGGCGAGGCCGTGGAGGAGCCCAAGGAGGGCTCGTGTGAAGGCTCCCTTGGCTCCCTTGCGGCTTCACCAAGTGGCGAGGCCGCGAGGGAGCCAAGGCAGCCTTCGCGCGAGCCCTTCCTGGGCTCCCCCGCGCACTCGCCAAATGGCGAGGCCGGAGGAGCCCAAGGAGGGCTCGTGTGAAGGCTCCCTTGCGGCTTCACCAAATGGCGAGGCCGCAAGGGAGCCGAGGCAGCCTTCGCAAGAGCCCTCCCTGGGTTCCCTGCGCGCTCGCCAAATGGCGAGGCCGTGGAGGAGCCCAAGGAGGGCTCGTGTGAAGGCTCCCTTGCGGCTTCACCAAATGGCGAGGCCGCAAGGGAGCCGAGGCAGCCTTCGCAAGAGCCCTCCCTGGGTTCCCTGCGCGCTCGCCAAATGGCGAGGCCGTGGAGGAGCCCAAGGAGGGCTCGTGTGAAGGCTCCCTTGCGGCTTCACCAAATGGCGAGGCCGCAAGGGAGCCGAGGCAGCCTTCGCAAGAGCCCTCCCTGGGTTCCCTGCGCGCTCGCCAAATGGCGAGGCCGTGGAGGAGCCCAAGGAGGGCTCGTGTGAAGGCTCCCTTGCGGCTTCACCAAATGGCGAGGTTGCAAGGGAGCCATGGGAGCCGAGGCAGCCTTCGCACGAGCCCTCCCTGGGCGCCCCCGCGCGCGAGCCCTCCCTGGGCTCCCCCGCGCACTCGCCAAATGGCGAGGCCGTGGAGGAGCCCAAGGTGGGCTTGTGTGAAGGCTCACTTGGCTCCCTTGCGGCTTGATGGAGTTCAGAATGCTCTTTGATTGTAGGTGAACTATAAATCCTAGCAACTACAACTCCCAAGTGTCAAAGTCTAATTTCCCCAAACTCTACCAGTGTTCACATTTGGTCAGATTGAGTATTCTTGCCAGGTTTGGTCCAGATCCATCATTGTTTGAGTCCACAGTGCTCGCCTGATGTAGGTGAGCTACAGCTCCAAAACCAAGGTCAATGGCCACCAAACCCTTCCAATATTTTCTGTTGGTTAAGGGATATCTGTGTGCCAAGTTTGTTTCAATTACATCATTGGTGGAGATCAGAATGCTCTTTGATTGAGTTGCTGAGCTTGTTGACCGAAAGGGTGCAGGTTCAAATCCAGCAAGCGACATGAGCTTCCGCTGTCAGCCCCAGCTTCTGCCAACTTAGCAGTTCAAAAACATGCAAATGTGAGTAGATCAATAGGTACTGCTCTGGTGGGAAGGTAACCATGCTCCCTGCAGTTATGCTGGCCACATGACCTTGGAGGTGTCTACGGACAACACTGGCTCTTTGGCTTAGAAATGGAGATGAGCACCACACCCAAGTCAGACATGACTGGACATAATGTCAGGGGAAAACCTTTACCTACAACTCCCAAATGACAAAACCAACCCTCCCCCCAACCCCACCAGTATTCAAATTTGGGTGTATCTAGTAATTGTGTCAAATTTGGTTGGGGGGTCACCACAACATGAGGAACTGCATTAAGGGGTCACGGCATTAGGAAGGTTGAGAACCACTGCTCTACCCGTTAGAACAGTATTTCTCAACCTCGGGGTCGGGACCCCTGAGGGGGTCGCCAGGGGGTGTCACAGGGGTCGCCAAAGACTATCAGAAAACACAGTATTTTCTGTTGATCATGGGGGTTCTGTGTGGGAAGTTTGGCCCAATTCTGTCGTTGGTGGGGTTCACAATGCTCTTTGATTGTAGGTGAACTATGAATCCCAGAAACTACAACTCTCAAATGTCATGGTCTATTGTCCCCAAACTCCACCAGTGTTCACATTTGTGCATAGTGAGGATTCGTGCCAAGTTTGGTCAAGATCCACCATTGTTTGAGTCCACAGTGCTTTCTGGATATGTGAACTACAACTCCAAAACTCAAGGTCAATGCCCACCAAACCCTTCCCGTATTTTCTGTTGGTTCTGTGTGCCAAGTTTGGTTCAATTCCATCATTGGTGGAGTTCAGAATGCTCTTTGATTTTAGATGAACTATAAATCCCTGCAACTACAACTCCCAAATGACAAAAATAAATCCCCTCCCAACCCCAAATTTGGTCCAGTGAATGAAAATATATGCATATCAGATATTTACATTATGATGCATAACAGCAGTAAAATTACAGTTAGCAACTAAAACAATTTTATGGTTGGGGGGTCACCACAACATGAGGAACTATATTTAGGGGTCACGGCATTAGGAAGGTTGAGAAACATTGCGTTAGAATGAATACTTACATTAACCCTTCCATCACCAACCACCATCAACTGCAGAATATAATACATAATACATGACAGCACACCGGCAGTAACTACAGCCGAGTGCCTTCTACTCTAGAGTAGAAAGAGCAAGGGCCAGGTAAGAAGAATGAATACCAGGAAGGGGATGCAGTGGATGGGAAGCCCCCTCTACATAATGGTCTGGTTTTCGGGGCCCAAAACAAAAGAACACATTTTCGGGGGGCTTACAAAAAAATGGATTGGAGCCCCTAACAAAAGCCGGGACATAAAATGGGACAAGGTTTCCCCCAAAATGCACATGTCTACAAGTAACTACAGCTCCATAGCTGTACCAAACTGTTGATATAAATTAAAGTTTTCTTTTTTCTTGTAAGGTTATTTAGCTTCCCATACATTGAACGGAAAGGTAAGGAATTGCAGACACACCAGGTAGCTTTGTTCCTGTTGTCAATGTGTCACCCAAATGTGAAAACTGTGTGGCAGGATGGATGGCAGCTATATTAAGTTTGTATGCACATGTGTTTGTGTGTGGAAGGAGGATCCCCATACACTTTTTCAGTGTATGGCATCTCAACCACCCTCCTATGGTACAGGCTGTAGACCAGCCAGTGAGCATATGGAAAGTGAAATCTCTTGGCCAGCCTTCTGTTGATAGAATCCTTGTATGTCGATGGTGACATTTCAACACTTCCAGCTTTTGAACTTTTTGCTAAATATGTTTACACTCTGTATAATGAAATATTTTTTATTACTTTTACTGTGGGCAGAAGAAATGAAGGCTTTACATCTTAAAGTTCTGACTGTCTTAAAAACCAGTGAAGCTTTTTTTAAGGGGGGAGGGGGGAAGGGAAAGAGGTATCTCCAAAGAAGGTACTTTACGATTCTCCTTCTATTTTGCAGCAGTGGCTCATATATTTTAAATAAGTGTAACCTTTTATACATAAGTGAAATGATTATCTAACTGAAAGTACTGTTTTTGTTAAGCTAGGGAAAGATTTTATGATCTGAAAGATGGAAAAGCATAAACTGGGAGAGGAGCTGATGCAGGATGTGGAATGAACAAGCTGATTTTGACTATGCTCATTTTATATATTTATATAAGTTACATTACTCCAGAGTGAAGCAACCAGAACGGTGATCGCTGTATGATTTATTTATTTTTTGGAGGGGGAAATGGGACTTAAGAAGATGTTTTCCAGTATGCAAATATTGTTGCCTCAATTGGTGCAAAAAGTGGGGGTTGATAACAACGAGAAAAGGAATAAGGACCATCCAGGCTCCTTTGGAAACCTTAAACCTTATTCACCCTGCCCAGACCCAGAAAACTATTTTTGCAGATTGCTCACCTATACTTTGAAGATGCAAGAAATCATTTTACATTTCTTTGGGATCTCCTAATACCTCCATTCTAGCACTTTGTGTTTGGGTGCATGCCTTCAAGTGGCCAGTTGGCTTATGACAACCCCATGGATTGCATAAAGTTTTGTTAGGAAAGGAATACTCATAGGTAGTTTTGACAGTTCCTTCCTCTGCAATGTAGCTTGCAGCACCTAGTATTCATCAGCACTCTCTCATCCAACCACTGCTAACCCTATTTAACTTATAAGATCAAACAGGACCTGGGACCTTTAAGGCAGCGTTTCTCAACCTGGGGGTTGGGACCCCGGGGGGGGGGCATCATGAGGAGGTCACCAAAGACTATCAGAAAACACAGTATTTTCTGTGGGTCATAGGGGTTCTGTGTGGAAAGTTTGGCCCAATTCTATCATTGGTGGGGTTCTGAATGCTTTTTGATTGCAGGTTAACTATAAATCCCAGTAACTACAACTCCCAAATGTCAAGGTCTATTTTCCCCAAACTCCATGGTGTTCACATTTGGGCATATTGAATATTTGTGCCAAGTTTGGTCAAGAAACATCATTTTTTGAGTCCATAGTGTTCTCTGGATATAAGTGAACTACAAGTACAAAACCCAAGGACAATGCCCACCAAACCCTCCCAGTATTTTCTGTTGATCTTGGGAGTTCTGTGTGCCAAGTCTGGTTCAATTCCATCATTGGTGGAGTTAAGAATGCTTGATTTGTAATTGCTGAGAACTATAAATCCCACCAACTACAACTACCAAGTGACAAATTCAATCCCCCCAAACCCCACCAGTATTCAAATTTGGGCGTATCGGGTATTTGTGCCAAATGTGGTCCCGTGAACGAAAATACATCCTGCATATCAGGTATTTACATTACGATTCACAACAGTAGCAAAATTACAGTTATGAAGTAGCAACGAAAATAATGTTATGGTTGGGGGTCACCACAACATGAGGAAGTGCATTAGGAAGATTGGGAAACACTGCTTCAGGTTATTTATATCGGAGACCTTTCTTCCATATTTTTCTAAATGTCCCTGAATGTGATGTTAAAGCCCAAAGCATGTGCCCATATGCACATATGGAGAACACATAGGTATTCAATAACAGCATATGCTATATGCAGAAATTTTGCCTGCATTGTTGTTCATTCGTTCAGTCGTCTCCGACTCTTCGTGACCTCATGGACCAGTCCACGCCAGAGCTCTCGGTCGGCCGTCACCACCCCCAGCTCCTTCAAGGTCAGTCCAGTCACTTCAAGGATGCCCATCCATCTTGCCCTTGGTCGGCCCCTCTTCCTTTCCCCAGCATAATTGTCTTCTCTAGGCTTTGCTGTCTCCTCATGATGTGGCCAAAGTACTTCAACTTTGTCTCTAGTATCCTTCCCTCCAATGAGCAGTCGGGCTTTATTTCCTGGAGGATGGACCGGTTGGATCTTCTCGCAGTCCAAGGCACTCTCAGAACTTTCCTCCAACACCACATTTCAAAAGCATCTCTCTTCCTTCGCTCTGCCTTCCCTAAGGTCCAGCTCTCACATCCGTAGGTTACTACAGGGAATACCATGGCTTTGACTAGGCGGATCTTTGTTGCCAGTGTGATGTCTCTGCTCTTTACTATTTTATTGAGATTGGACATTGCTCTCCTCCCAAGAAGTAAGCGTCTTCTGATTTCCTGGCCACAGTCTGCATCTGCACTCATCTTTGCAAGTACAAAACCCAAGGACAATGCCCACCAAACCCTCCCAGTATTTTCTGTTGATCTTGGGAGTTCTGTGTGCCAAGTCTGGTTCAATTCCATCATTGGTGGAGTTAAGAATGCTTGATTTGTAATTGCTGAGAACTATAAATCCCACCAACTACAACTACCAAGTGACAAAAATCCCCCCAACCCCACCAGTATTCAAATTTGGGCGTATTGGGTATTTGTGCCAAATTTGGTCCAGTGAATGAAAATACATCCTGCATATCAGATATTTACATTACGATTCACAACAGTAGCAAAATTACAGTTATGAAGTAGCAACGAAAATAATTTTATGGTTGGGGGTCACCACAACATGAGGAAGTGCATTAGGAAGATTGGGAAACACTGCTTCAGGTTATTTATATCGGAGACCTTTCTTCCATATTTTTCTAAATGTCCCTGAATGTGATGTTAAAGCCCAAAGCATGTGCCCATATGCACATATGGAGAACACATAGGTATTCAATAACAGCATATGCTATATGCAGAAATTTTGCCTGCATTGTTGTTCATTCGTTCAGTCGTCTCCGACTCTTCGTGACCTCATGGACCAGTCCACGCCAGAGCTCTCGGTCGGCCGTCACCACCCCCAGCTCCTTCAAGGTCAGTCCAGTCACTTCAAGGATGCCATCCATCCATCTTGTCCTTGGTCGGCCCCTCTTTCTTTTGCCTTCCACTTTCCCCAGCATAATTGTCTTCTCTAGGCTTTGCTGTCTCCTCATGATGTGGCCAAAGTACTTCAACTTTGTCTCTAGTATCCTTCCCTCCAATGAGCAGCCGGGCTTTATTTCCTGGAGGATGGACTGGTTGGATCTTCTCGCAGTCCAAGGCACTCTCAGAACTTTCCTCCAACACCACAGCTCAAAAGCATCTATCTTCCTTCGCTCAGCCTTCCCTAAGGTCCAGCTCTCACATCCGTAGGTTACTACAGGGAATACCATGGCTTTGACTAGGCGGATCTTTGTTGCCAGTGTGATGTCTCTGCTCTTTACTATTTTATTGAGACTGGACATTGCTCTCCTCCCAAGAAGTAAGCGTCTTCTGATTTCCTGGCCACAGTCTGCATCTGCACTCATCTTTGCAAGTACAAAACCCAAGGACAATGCCCACCAAACCCTCCCAGTATTTTCTGTTGATCTTGGGAGTTCTGTGTGCCAAGTCTGGTTCAATTCCATCATTGGTGGAGTTAAGAATGCTTGATTTGTAATTGCTGAGAACTATAAATCCCACCAACTACAACTACCAAGTGACAAATTCAATCCCCCCAAACCCCACCAGTATTCAAATTTGGGCGTATCGGGTATTTGTGCCAAATGTGGTCCCGTGAACGAAAATACATCCTGCATATCAGGTATTTACATTACGATTCACAACAGTAGCAAAATTACAGTTATGAAGTAGCAACGAAAATAATGTTATGGTTGGGGGTCACCACAACATGAGGAAGTGCATTAGGAAGATTGGGAAACACTGCTTCAGGTTATTTATATCGGAGACCTTTCTTCCATATTTTTCTAAATGTCCCTGAATGTGATGTTAAAGCCCAAAGCATGTGCCCATATGCACATATGGAGAACACATAGGTATTCAATAACAGCATATGCTATATGCAGAAATTTTGCCTGCATTGTTGTTCATTCGTTCAGTCGTCTCCGACTCTTCGTGACCTCATGGACCAGTCCACGCCAGAGCTCTCGGTCGGCCGTCACCACCCCCAGCTCCTTCAAGGTCAATCCAGTCACTTCAAGGATGCCATCCATCCATCTTGCCCTTGGGTGGACCCTCTTCCTTTTTCCTTCCATTTTTCCCAGCATCACTGCCTTCTCCAAGCTTTCCTTTCTTCTCATTATGTGGCCAAAGTACTTCATCTTTGCCTCTAATACCCTTCCCTCCAAAGAGCAGTCGGCCTTTATTTCATGAAGTATAGACTGGTTGGATCTTCTCACGGTACAAGGCACACTCAGAACTTTCCTCCAACACCACAGTTCAAAAGCTCGATCTTCCTTCGCTCAGCCTTCCCTAAGGTCCAGCTCTCACTTCCGTAGGTGACTACAGGGAATACCATGGCTTTGACTAGGCGGATCTTTGTTGCCAGTGTGATGTCTCTACTCTTACTATTTTATCGAGACTGGACATTGCTCTCCTCCCAAGAAGGAAGCGTCTTCTGATTTCCTGGCCACAGTCTGCATCTGCAGTCATCTTTGCACCTAGAAATACAAAGTCTGTCACGGCCTCGACATTTTCTCCCTCTATTTCCCAGTTGTCAATCATTCTTGTTGCCATAATCTTGGTTTTTTTTATGTTTAGCTGCAACCCAGCTTTTGCGCTTTCTTCTTTCACCTTGATTAGAAGGCTCCTCAGCTCCTCCTCGCTTTCGGCCATCAGAGTGGTGTCATCTGCATATCTGAGGTTGTTAATGTTTCTTCCAGCAATTTTCACCCCAGCTTTGCATTCATCAAGCCCCGCACATCGCATGATGTGTTCTGCATACAAGTTGAAAAGGTTGGGTGAGAGTATGCAGCCTTGCCGTACGCCTTTCCCAATCTTGAACCAGTCTGTTGTTCCGTGGTCAGTTCTTACTGTTGCTACTTGGTCCTTGTACGGATTCGGCCTGCATACTAGTGCATAATTTTGTTCTCTCTGGAAAAATATTGTGGATATCTTTAGAAGTGATAGAAAAAGGAGGAGGAGAATTTTATGATTTGTTGTGAGATAGAGAGATCTATATCTATACATATTTTGGTCCAGCTAAATGATGGTCTAAATGCTAAAAGGGACTGCAGCATTAGCCAAGCCACCCACTCAGATTAACTGCAGATGGATTAGACCATAAATCAATTGTTCAAGGCACCGCACGATCCCAAAAGAAGAGCCCTCAGAGACATTGTAAATAAATAAAACTCGGCATGATCTGCTCATTATGATTATTATGGTCAAATTACCATTGTTGAATTATTTTTCACTGCAGTATCTAGAGACTAGGCTGCAGATGGCTCACTGCATCTAAGACATATTGAGGGCTTTCTCCCTCCCTCCCCTTCGGTGAATAGAACAAACAATTCACTTTGGCACAGACGTTTATGTGGGAATGTTTGCTTTTAAAGTTAACTGCATTCCAGTAATATTCAGATGGATATTTGGCCACAAATTTTTGTTGGGAAATGCCGCTAGGACCCACATAACCATTGGTCTTCAAGTTCAAAAAATACTAAGACAAAGTTTGTTAAAAGGTTGGTCAGATAGCCATTATAAATATTTCAGTATGGTGTAAACTAAAGGTATGTTCTTTTGTATCAAAAGCATTGCATGAATTAGTATAAGAACGGATAAAAAATAGGAGTGCAGGCGTCTAAATATCTTTTGAGCAAAAATGGGCAACAGCAGTGGACAATTTCAACAGAAAGGAAGAGACCATGAAAATGAACAAAATCTGGCTACCAGTATTAAAAAACTCAGAAATTACAACAGCAAAACAACAGAGGGGAAACAAACAGGCACATAAAATCACTCTCAACAAAAGATTCCCCCCAGGCCCTTCCAAGCCATTGAATGCTAATCAAGGTGATCAGCTGAAACATTCACATCTAGCCCCAGTAGGCAAAAGTTCTTTGTCTCACCCTGGTCATTCCACAGATATATAAACCCATTTTTCCTACTTCTAACAGACCTCACTACCTCTGAGGATGCTTGCCATAGATGCAGGCGAAACGTCAGGAGAAAATGCCTCTAGACCATGGCCATATAGCCCGAAAAAACCTACAACAACCCAGCAATGGCATTGTCTGTATTCTCCAATAATTCTTCCTCTGTTCATGAGGCAGGGCATAGTGAACAAGCATACAGATGTTGTCTGTTCTGCTCCACAGTCACACAAACTAATCAAGCATAAGCTTCTGATACTGATCTAGAAATGGATGTATTAAACACTCATCGACAACAAGTTAAACATTAACCAACAAAGTCATGCATTGGCAAAAAAAAAGTCAATGGGATTTTGGCTTGCATCAACAGAAATCTAGTGTCAGTCATGCTCCCCATGCTCTATTCTGCCTTGGTTAGACCAAACCTGGAATCACACTGTGTCCAGTTCCTGGCACCGCAATTGAAGGGAGATGTCGACAAGCTGGAATGTGTACAGAGGAGGGTGACTCAAAGGATCAAGGGTCTGGAGAACAAGCCCTATGAGGAGCAGCTTAAAGAGCTGGGCATGTCTAGCCTAAAGAAGAGAAGGCTGAGAGGAGACATGATGAGGGCCATGGATCAAGATGTGATGGGAAGTCATAAGGAGGAGGGAGCAAACTTGTTTTCTGCTTCCCTGGAGACTAAGAGACTGAACAATGAATTCAAAGTAGATTCCATCTGAATATTAGGAAGAACTTCCTAACTGGGTTGTTGTAGATTTTTCAGGCTATATGGCCATGTTCTAGAAGCATTCTCTCCTGATGTTTCGCCTGCATCTATGGCAGGCATCTTCAAATATTTTGATTTTGTCATTTGGGAGTTGTAGTTGTTGATATTTATAGTTCACTTAAAACCAAAGAGCCGCATGAACTCCACCAACAATAGAACTGGGCCAAACTTCCACACAGAACCCCCGTGATCAACAGAAAATACTGGAAAGATTTAGGAGGAATTGACAGTGATTTAGGGGAGATGTAGTTCATCTACATCTGGAGAGCACTGTGAATCCAAACAACAATGGATCTAGACCATATTTGGCACAAATACTTGATATGCTGAAATTTGGATACTGGTGGGCTTGGGGGGGATTGCTTTTGTCATTTAGGATTTGTAGTTGCTGGGATTTATAGTTCACCTACAATCAAAGAGCATTCTGAACCCGGCCCACAATGGATCTGCACCAAACTTGGCACACTAGCTACATAGCCAACATGAAATACTGGTGGGGTTGGGGCGGTGGACAATAATAGCAGGAGGAGGGCTTTTGGTGGGAGGAGTTGCCGTCTGTTTCCAAAAAGGAAGAGAAGGACAGGTGGAGAGATCTTCCTTTTCTTCCAAAGGGGTTCCTAAGAGTATCAGAAATATATGTTTTCACATGTTTTCTAAGTTCTTGTGGGTTTTTTCGGGCTATATGGCCATGTTCTAGAGGCATTTCTCCTGACATTTCGCCTGCATCTATGGCAAGCATCCTCAGAGGTGAGGTCTGTTGGAACTGGGAAAAAGAGTTTATATATATGGGGAATGACCAGGATGAGACAAAGAACTCTTGTCTGCTGGAGCTAGGTGTGAATGTTTCAACTGACCACCTTGATTAGCATACAATGGGCTGACTGTGCCTGGAGCAAACTCTTTTTGAAAGGTAATTAGATGTAATTAGAAAGGTAATTATGTTTTTTCTGATGGTCTTTGGTGACCCCTCTGAAACCCCCTCGCAACCCTCCGAGGGGTCCCGACACCCTGGTTGAGAAACGCTGTGATATGACATCCTGTTCGGATTATTTGTAAATCTTTCAAAGCTTTATAAACAGTCTAATCTCCTCATTCCAAAGAAGAAGAAACACAATGTTATTTCGCATATCCTCCTATCACAGAGAAACACGGTGGGATTTTTTCCCCCAATATTTATTGTAAGTTAGGACAAAGTCTCTTGATAACGAAAGACCTATAGATAGATGCTGATGACACTTTTGCTGTTATCTCTTTGCCTCGAGTGGTCCATGTAGCAAAACTCTATCCTACGAAAGAGCTTCTTGTAATCTTTACAAAGGAAACATTTTCCGTCTTATTATAATGTCGGGTTGAGTTTAGGAGGGGCGGAGGGGAAGCAATAACAATTTTATTAAATCATTACTCGGAAGCGATGAGGGAAAAGACCTGCAATATTCAATGTTTACTTTGCAAAATGACTGCTATTTTTTAAAGAAGTATACACCATTTTTTATTTTTTTATTTTTTTTAAAAATGACATATTTGTTTTTGTGTTTTTTTTTCCTTAGTGGAACATAAGGCATATTATATTAATTAGGCTATTTACATGATTTCCTAACTCAGAGAAGAGAAGCTTGCCTTCAGCTAGCAAATAATTGGAATTACAATTGCAAGAGATATCACAAGTTTGTTAATTATATCAGGCTCCATCAAGCTCAGAGGCTAAGCTAAATGATTTGCTTTCTTGTCACCCACTTTCCTTTATTCCTATCGAGCCGTTCTTAGATTACATGCACAGTTTCACTGGTGGGTTCAGCCCAATAGGTCTATGCTTCTGGGAAGCAAAAGGGGTGGAGACACATCCTAAGGCAAACTAGGCCTAATATTCTCTAATTGTCCCAGTTTTTGAGTGCCAAAGAAAGGAAACCCAACAGCTAAGTGCTGAGAATTAGGCTACGTCTGATACGATAGTGTGCCAGCACTGGATTTATGCACCAGCTATATTTGCACAGTCTCAGCACGTCTTAATCCAAACCTGTGGGTAGCCAACAAGATCAACACAACTTGAACTTTCTTGGAATGATGAGAGTATCTCAGTCTAAAGCTGAACTACTCCTTGTCTTCAGTCACGTCTCTAGCCACTATTTAATGCATATGAAGTATTCACCTTAGCAGAATACAGGTTCAATATTTTTCTTTTGCAGAGGAAAACAAGCAGTGATCCATTTCTAATGTCGGAACAGCTCTGCAATGTATTTGTTTCAGTCAGTGCCTTGGTCATCTTTTGGGGCATAGATTAGGTGGATGCCATACGAAAATCATGTAGATCCAAGAGAATCGATGAGGTAGATGCACATTGTGCCATTGTGTTGCATTAATCTACAACACCCATGATGTTTGTATTTAAGCTTGTAGAACACTACGACACACTTACCTGATTCCCAGTCTTGACCTCCTGGGGCAGTTATTGAGGACTTCATCACATGGACTTACAGATTTGTAGAGAAGCGTGAGGCTCTATCCCTATAGCAATGGCAATAATGTATTGTCGAAGGCTTTCATGGCCGGAATCACTGGGTTGTTGTAGGTTTTTTCAGGCTATATGGCATGGTCTAGAGGCATTCTCTCCTGAAGTTTTGCCTGCATCTATGGCAAGCATCCTCAGAGGTGGTGAGGATGCTTGCCATAGATGCAGGCAAAACGTCAGGAGAGAATGCCTCTAGACCATGGCCATATAACCCGAAAAAACCTACAACAACCCAATGGCAATAATGCTTTTTTTTTTTTGCAAATCAATCTGTGAAGCAGATTCCTCCCCATCCCACTGTTTTCTTGAAGCATTCTTGACCCCTTGTTACCCACCTTCACATTCATCACACAGGTGAAAGCTTGTCAAGTCCTTCTTGCTTTTCCCCTTATTGGGATAATGGATTATGACCTATTGGGATCACAATCTATTAGGAATTATGACCTGTTAGGACCATAGTCTATTGAGTAGCAAAGTTATGGGAGTGTTCCTTTAGTTTATTGAGTAACTAGCTGTCCCCTGCCACGCGTTGCTGTGGCCCAGTTTGGTGATCTGGAAAATAAAGCAATGAGAAAGTGTTGATTTCTAATATATGTAATTTTTGATGCTTGTGGGTAAACAGTATTTCTTGCTGTTTCTTTGTCAGTGTTGATGGAGAGATTGTATGGTTTGCCTACTCTGGAACATGCAACAAATAATTGTCCTTCTTTAGGGGTCCTTTTTAAATCTATGATACTGTATCTGTCATATACATATAGGTGTGTGTGAATCATATCTATCTATCTATCCATCCATCCATCCATCCATCCATCCATCCATCCATCCATCCATCCATCCATCTATCTATCTATCTATCTATCTATCTATCTATCTATCTATCTATCTATCTATCTTTAAGATCATCTGGGGAGGCCCTGCTCTTGGTCCCGCCTTCATCACAAGCACGTTTGGCGGGGACAAGAGACAGGGCCTTCTCAGTGGTGGCCCTTCGGCTATAGAATGCCCTCCCTAGGGAGATCAGATCTGCTCCCTCCCTCTTGACGTTTTGGAGGCAAGTTAAAACGTGGCTATTCGAGCAAGCGTTTACAAATGCAGAGTAGCGAATATAGGAAATCGAAGGACCTGACAATGGAATTGGACAATGCTTGAGAATAATGAGACACTGATGATGTTGCTTTTATTTCTTTTGTGATGCCTTATACTGTTTAATGTTTTTTATCTATTATGTTTTATGTATACAGATTTGTTGGAAACCGCCTTGAGTCACCAATTGGCTGAGAAAGGCGGTATACAAATACAGTAAATAAATAAATAAATATCTATATCTATGGCTGGATGGCACTTTGTCAGGAGGGTTTGATTACGTTTTCTTGCCCTGGTGAAGGGAGTCGTACTGGATGGCCTTAAGTATTCTCTGTTGGTCATGGGGGTTCTGTGTGGGAAGTTTGCCCCAATTCTGTCGTTTGTGGGATTTAGAATGCTCTTTGATTGTAGGTGAACTATAAATCCCAGTAAATACAACTCCCAAATATTAAGGTCTATTTTCCCCAAACTCCAACTGTGTTCATATTTGGGCGTATGGAATATTCGTGCCAAGTTTGTTCTAGATCCATCATTGTTTGAATCCACAGTGCTCTCTGGATGTAGATGAACTACAACTCCCAAACTCAAGGTCAGTACCCACCAATCCCTTCTAGTATTTCTGTTGGCCATGGGAGTCATGGAAGCCAAGTTTGGTTCAATTCCATCATTGGTGGAGTTCAGAATGCTCTTTGATTGTAGGTTAACTATAAATCCCAGCAACTACAACTCCCAAACGACAAAATCATTTTTTGAGTGATTGTCACTCGTTGGTCTGACGGGCGTATTGCGTCCAAATTTGGTGTCAATTCATCCAGTACTTTTTGAGTTATGCTAATCCCACAAACAAACACTACATTTTTATTTATATAGATGAATGATCACTGAGCACATAGATCTCATTTCTATTTGATGCTCTCAGCAGACAAAGATTCGAGCAGACTTCTTTTAAAATAACATGTTTGTTTACTCATTACTTCATGTATTTAAAAATACAGGCATATTTATTGCCAGATTAAACTTTAAAACATTTCAGTTTGTATCTTTAACTTACTGTCTTTAACGTTCTCTTTTTTTAAAAAAAATGAACCATCTAGGAGCTTATGATTGTCTGGGGAGGCCCTGCTCTCAGTCCCACCCACATTGCAAGCATGATTGGTGGGGACGAGGGACAGGGCCTTCTCAGTGGTGGCTCCCCGCCTATGGATCTCCCTCCCCAGTGATATTAGATCAGCCCTCTCCCTCCTGACTTTCCAAAAGAAGGAAAAAACTTGGCTCTTTGAGCAAGCTTTTGAGAATACAGCAGAATAGATAACATGAAACTATGAATGATGAACTCGGATTGGCTACATGATGTTACTGGAAATCGATTTCAACAGGATGACATCGGAGATTACATGTTTTATTGGCTTTTATATATGTTTTTATATTGTTATGCTGATTGCTTTTAATTGCTCTTTTGTGAATGTATGGCATGGAATTGTGCCAGCCTGTAACCCGCCTTGAGTTGCCATATGCCTTGGGTTCTGGCCCAAGTTACCTATCCGAACGTATCTCTGCCTATCAGCCCGCCAGGACCCTAAGATCTTCTGGGGAGGCCCTGCTCTCTATCCCGCCTGCTTCACAGGTGCGGCTGGCGGGGACGAGAGACAGGGCCTTTTCTGTGGTGGCCCACCGGCTGTGGAATGCCCTTCCTATGGAGGTAAGATCAGCCCCCTCGCTAATGGTGTTCCGAAGAAGATTAAAAACTTGGATGTTTGAACGGGCATTCGGTTAAACAGTGCAATGAATGTGATGATTACAGGAATGGAAATTTGGACGACGGATTGGATCACGACTCTAGTTATGAGATGCATTGTGTTGTCTATTGTTGTGTTAATATTGTATATTATGCTTTTATGGTTTTAAATTGTATATCGTTGATTGATTCTTATCCTTGTTGTAAACCGCGTTGAGTCGCCTGTTGGGCTGAGAAACTGCGGTATACAAGTAAAGTAAATAAATAAATAAAGGCAGCCTATAAATAGCGTAAATAAATCAATAATAAACATTGTGTTGTACAGTTCTCTTTCATAACAGTCTACTTTTAAAGAAATTTAAGTTTCAACTTCCTACACGAACATCTGAGCGAAAACAGACTTTTGTACTCAAGCTGGCTCAAGGCTCAAAAGTACCCAAGCTGACTCAAGACTCAACTTTCATTCCTCAACTATCATACTTATAAACTGCATTCTAAAACAGCCACATGATCTGCAGCCCCTCCCACTGCCTCAAGTACATAGAGATAAGGAAATGCAAACCAAATAAGACATACTGTTCACGAAATAAAATGATACATTATAGAATCAGAGAATCATAGAATCAAAGAGTTGGAAGAGACCTCATGGGCCATCCAGTCCAACCCCCTGCCAAGAAGCAGGAACATTGCATTCAAATCACCCCTGACAGATGGCCATCCAGCCTCTGTTTAAAAGCTTCCAAAGAAAGAGCCTCCACCACACTCCGGGGCAGAGAGTTCCACTGCTGAACAGCTCTCACAGACAGGAAGTGTCCAGGTTGGTTCATCAGGTGCTCTGCTATGGCTGACTTCGCAGAACAAAGAACAAACACTCAGAAAACAGGGCAATTCCAGCCTGGAAACAATCAGGGCCAGCTAACACCTCCCAACAAAGGATCCCCCCAGGCAGGAAGCAGCAAGGCTTTGAAGCTGCAAGGCCATTCACAAGAAGAGCAACCAGGGACAGCCATGTATAACCCAGGAATAGCACTCTGTGGTTTGATGCCACAAGTACACAACCAAATCTGTCTGGACAGATGGCCAGGTAGCCAGGCTCTATCTAAGTTGTTGTGCAGCAGCAGATTTTACCCAGCGCCCGAAGTCCAAATGCAATAGACTCACAGACAATAGTAAAAATGAAAAGAAAAATCTTTACTCTTTACTCAGCAGA
The DNA here is from genome assembly GCF_025583915.1 of Anolis sagrei ordinatus. Taxonomy (NCBI): domain Eukaryota; kingdom Metazoa; phylum Chordata; class Lepidosauria; order Squamata; family Anolidae; genus Anolis; species Anolis sagrei. The sequence goes on from NW_026844478.1 coordinate 20,146,306, forward strand.
GATGAAACATAAACTTGCAATGTTGCATACAAAAATCAAACAATGCAAGAAATGTACATAGTCCTTGTAAGTAACACAAAATAAGGCATCTTCATCTTAAATCAAATAAGAGAGCAAAACATAAACCTTGTGCAAATAGCTATTCCACCATAGCCTCCTTCAGAGTAGCTTCTCCATGCTGCTCCCCAGAGCAAAGCCTTTGAGCATAGATCTCCGCAGAGAAAAAGCTCTCAAGAAGCTCTCCACACCCACCCTGTAATCCTTTTTAAAAAAAATATTTTTATTGTGCATTTTCTTGTGATATTTACAGAAGTGGGTGAAAGAAAAACAATTATGATAATAGTGTGCTGAGGGTAAAAGGGAATAGGAGGAGAAGTAGAGAGAGAGAGAGCATCCGGAGGGAAAGGGAAAAGGGAAAAGAAAAAGAAGGTCCCACCCTGTAATCTTAAAAAAAACCCCATACAGATACACCCCATTGGATGTGGTCCAAGCTTGCTGGTTGACCTACATTACCAGCTGTACATTAGGCCTGGATAACAACGGAAAAATTTGTTTCTAAACTCGTTTCATTTTTAGGGGTCCATTGCGTTTCGTTTTTTTAAAGAATTCCGAAATTTTCCTTTTAAAAATTTCGAAATTTACTAAATTTCGTATAATTACGAATCGATTCGTTAATGGCGGACGCGATTGCGCAATATGCTAAAAAAACCTCCAAATGGGACAGGGGGAACTTCTGAAGCTTCCCTCTCCCTCTGTTGTTGACTGTTGGTGTGATAAAACAAACAACAACTATAAAACTTGCACCAGACATGCGAAAATAATTACGAAATAATTACGAAATAATTTCGAAATAATTTCAAAATAATAACGAAATAATTACGAAATAAATTGAAAAAATTGTTTCGAATCTAATTTACTCCTCACACTATTCCTGCATGGCTCAATATTGGATCGTAAGCTAATTTAAATACGAATTAATAACGAATTACGAAAATAACGAATGAAACCGCCCAAGCCTACTGTACATAATAGACCATAAGGTTTTTCTTCAACACACACACACACACTTGGTCATGCTATGACTTACCGCAACATATATGGCAGTGTAGACACATAATCCAGTTCAAAGCAGATAATGCGGATTGTCGGATTTGATAATCTGGATTATATGACAATGTAGAAGGGGCTGAAGGTTATCAATGGTGCAGATGCATCCAGCTTCATCCTTTGATAATAGAAAGTAGATAGGCACTAGATCAAGGGTCCTCAAACCTTTTAAACAGAGGGCCAGGTCACAGTCCCTTAAACTGTTGGAGGACCGGATTATTATTTGAAAAAAAAGAATGAATTCCTGTGCACACTGCACATATCTTATTTGTTGTGCAAAAGACACTTAAAAACAATACAATAATTAAAATGAAGAACAATCTTAACAAATATAAACTTATTAGTATTTCAATGGGAAGTGTGGACGAACTTTTGGCTGATGAATCATAGAATCATAGAATCATAGAATCAAAGAGTTGGAAGAGACCTCATGGGCCATCCAGTCCAACCCCCTGCCAAGAAGCAGGAATATTGCATTCAAATCACCCCTGACAGATGGCCATCCAGCCTCTGTTTAAAAGCTTCCAAAGAAGGAGCCTCCACCACACTCCGGGGTAGAGAGTTCCACTGCTGAACGGCTCTCACAGTCAGGAAGTTCTTCCTCATGTTCAGATGGAATCTCCTTTCTTGTGGTTTGAAGCCATTGTTCTATTGCGTCCTAGTCTCCAGGGAAGCAGAAAAAAAGCTTGCTCCCTCCTCCCTGTGGCTTCCTCTCACATATTTATACATGGCTATCCGCGTCCTAGTCTCCAGAACAATGGCTTCAAACTACAAGAGAGGAGATTCCATCTGAACATGAGATAGGATTGTTGTTGCTGTGTGCTTTCAAGTCATTCCGACTTAGGTTGATCCTGAGCAAGGGACGGGTAAATGACCTTGGAGAGCCGCATCCGGCCCCCGGGCCTTAGTTTGAGGACCCCTGCACTAGATGAATATCCTAGTCTCTACAAAACCATAGAACTTTGATCACAGTGCTGTCATGTCCATGTTAAGCCACAGGTATACTTGGACCCGCGTATACTTGGACCCACGTAAAGCAGGGAGGGAGAGAAGGCTAACTTGATTGAGTTTTTAAGATGCTTGCGGGTGGGAGAGAGTCATCTGGTTTCTATGGCTCCAGGTAGTGAAATAAGCTTGAGAAGATGCAGCTGCTAATTGAATCCACTGCTACTTTTAGAACAGTAATGCTCAATTTTAATATGCATCTCGAATTCCTGCTGGCCTCGTTGTAAATTCTTTATATGCCCTACAGCTACAGAGGTATGCAATCCTCGTTTTGCTATCCCTCTTTTTTAGGGTTTTAGGTCATGGCCCGTGGGTTGTGAGACTCAGATTTAGAGCAGATATGTTCAGTTTTAATTGCAAGTATTGGGAGGCAGGTGGGAGATAAGGACAGAAACAGGAGAGCTTTTAATCCAACTGTGTTGAAAATTTATTTTAGCTGTTAGATAGAAGCAGCTTGAGGCTAACTCTAATATGCAACATACACAGGACCACATCACTGCTATTCTGGGCCGAGTGTTTTAGATTTAACAACAGAACCGATCGCTTATATTCAGGAACACAGGAAGATGCAGACCATTGATTCATCTAGGACCTTATCACATTAGGAAATACTCCGGTTTAATCAGTATGCATTCTGTATTTTTTAAGGACTGGATGCATTCAGACAGGATAATTATTGACCCCATCACACCTGATTACTACAATTCTTACATTTTGAACACACTGTACACCATGGAAGGCTGGCTTTTGCTAATCCATTTGATTGCCTCCCTATGTAATTTTTAAAAATTATTATTATTATTATTAATAATAATAATAATAATAATAATAATAATAATAATAATAATAATGAGCAGTGACATAGTCTGGAAGTCCTGAACTATAGTTCTCACGAGATTTTTGATGGCAGCATGCATACTGATTTTCCGATCACATGTAAAAACAGTGTTTCAGCAATGTAAGAATGTAGTAAAATTTTGAAAACACAATTAGAACCCCATATGTAATTACTCCGTTTCTGAGATGCTTCACAGCAGGCTTGTGCATTTTGGGTGAATTGCACTCATGGAGCCTGAACCTCAGCTATGTTCTTTTTCTCAGCCATATTGTTTTGATGTTGTTTACAATTGTGATTGTTGTTATATTTTATCTGATGTTTTTAATTATTTGTTTTCTATTTGTAATTTTTGGGCTTCTCCCTTCTAAGCTGCCCCGGGGCCCCTTGGGGAAATGGTTGGCGGGGTATAAAAATAAAGATTATTATTATTATTATTATTATTATTATTATTATTATTATTATTATTAGTTTCTGCTTGACAGACACCAGAAGCCCCCATATCTGTTTTTGCATGTTTCCCGAAAAAAGCACCCTGCCAAATTTATTTATTTATTTATTTAAAACACTTATATTCCACCCTTCTAACCCCAAAGGGGACTCAGAGCGGAGCACAACACATACATGGCCAACATTCAGTGCCTGGGTACAATACATAAACATTAAAAAAAACATTTATCTAAATATTAAAATACACCAATTAAAATAACACAATTTAAAACCGTCCTAGCCATCCGCATCAAATCCAATTGGCCCTGTCATCTTTCTCATTGTCGCTTCATTGCCCTGACCCAAAAGCTTGGTCCCACGGCCAAGTTTTGACCATCCTTCTAAAGGACAGGAGGGAGGGGGCTGACCTGATCTCACAAGGAAGGGAGTTCCATAGCCAGGGAGCAATCACCGAGAAGGCCCTGTCTCTCGTCCCCAACAATCGCGCCTGTGACAATGGCGGGACGGAAAGCAGGGCCTCCTCGGAGGATCTTAATCTCTGCGATGGTACATAGAGGGAGATGCGTTTGGACAGGTAATTTGGGCCGGGGCCGTTTAGGGCTTTATAGGCCAAAGCCAGCACTTTGAATTGTGCCTGGTAGCAAACTTTCAGCCAGCTGGCGTAACATGGGTGCTTTTGTTATGCATCTGAAAAAAGTGGCTCTTTTCGGACCATTGCCAACAATGGGGAACTTACGAGGCTCTCCTTTCCCTCAGACATCTTTCCTTTCTTCCCTTGAGGGGAGCCTGGGTGTCAGCAACGGGGTTAAGGAAGCACCCTATCCAACTCATTATGGGGTGACTTCCCACAGGCTCCCCTTCTATATCCTTCATTAAGACCTGGATTTTAAAAAGCATCATAGTCAAGATACCACTCTTTCTGGATCCTTTACCTTGGTTTGTAGAGGGGAGCAGGTTTAATTATTTTTAAATCTGTTTCTACTCTAGAGGAGAGGTAGGCATGTGCACTTTCTCTCAACAGTGCCAGCAACATGCCAGCGGAGCTATCCTCTCTGGTCAGGAGAGAATGCATCTCCCCAGCTCTTCGCTCCAAGCAACACATACAGCCCAAAAAACCTACAACACCCCAGTGATTTGACCATGAAAGCCTTCAACAATACATCTTCCCTGGACTACCTTAAAAATCCCCTCTACTTTCTCTGCTACCTGAAATCTCCTTTCTGAATGGGTTTTTGCTTCCTTAAAGTTGTTTTGGGTTTTGCCAAATTGCACACCCCTATTGGAGTTCTGTCATTTATAAGGTCACCATGGACTGGATGACTCTTGTGGTTTCTACCAACTCTAATGATTGTATAAGTTGAAGTCAACTTGACAACTAAGTCCAAGAAGTCCCCCCCCCCCCCCGCCAAATGTTGATACTTGATATTTAACTTTCTTGTTTGAGATTGAATTGGGGACCTAATGCACACAAAACAAGCACTATGCTGCTGATCTATGATCTCTCTTCAAAACCTCATCCAGTTTTCAAAAGATGTCCATGCTTGACTGACAATCTGAACATTCCTACTGTAGTGGGAAAGGAGGGGAATTAGGTAAGGACGCAGAAACTTCTGCAAAGCCCTAAAATCAATGCTGTTTCCTTTGGACGGCTGGAGATTTCTTTAATATTGAACATGTCAATATATTTTGGCACATGCTTACTGATTAAAAGACCTGTCTGTTGCATGCACACTATAAAGCTCCCTCTGCATAACTGCCCACTGAGCCACATTCTTAAGAACTGATCTGTCAAGAAAGCTCTTCCCAAAGTTTGCAGACACTGAGCTACTGCCCAAAGAGTGAGATTAACCTGGTGATCTTATGCACCCCTATGAGTATACTTACTTACCTTATTTAGGTGATCCCTCGAAGCTTAAGGATGATGGTTCTCCAAGTGATGTGCCTTGGTGGTGGGTCCATAGGTGGCTGTGGAGCCCTATTCTTGATCCACATGTTCTCCTGCAGTGAGGACATCAGTTTCCAGGTGGAAGGCAGTCCCAGTCAGGGTTGGCCTTCCTCTTTGTACCTTTTGCCCTCCATTCATGTCTCTTTGAATTCTGCAGCACTGCTGGTCACAGCTGACCTCCAGTTACAGTGATCAAGGGCCAAAGGCTTCCCAGTTCTCTCTCAGTGTCTATTGCATAGTTTTTGAGGTTGGCTTTAAGCCCATCTCTAAATCTCTTTTTCTGTCCTCCAACATTATGTTTCCTGTTCTTGAGTTGGGAGTATAATAACTACTTTGGGAGAGAGTGATTGCTTTGGAAGACAAGCGTTCGATTAGTGAGTGGCAAGTAAAAGAAGATTTTAACACTTATGACAATGATTTAATGGGCTTGTGTTAATCAATTGTTTTAATTATTGTTTTAATATTTTTAAATATTTAATGTATTGTTGATTGTTTTATTATGATGACACCCGATGGTGTTTGTGAGGCCACCCTGAGTCCCCCCTCGGGGGTGAGAAGGACAGTGTATAAATATAGGAAATAAAAAATAATAAATAATAATAATTAGGCATTTATTTATTTATTTATTTATTTGTCACATTTATATACCAACCTTACTCAGCCCAGAGGCGACTCAGGGCGGTTCACAGTTGGCAACAATTTGATGCTTCAACAATTACAAGCAAATAAAACAATAATAAAATACTGTTTAAAACATTTAGCATAAAATATAAAGATATAAAAAAACGTACAAAGCCATAAAAACATTGTCGTGAACGTCTCCTTGTCAAAGTCATTATTCAGTTGCATCGTCAAGTTGTTCTATGATTTCATATAATTACGCTGCATTTGCAAAGGCCTGCTCAAAAAGTCAGGGTTTCACCTTTCTTCAAAAAGGCAGGAGTGAGGGGGCCGATCTTATATCCCTAGACAGGGCATTCCACAGTCGAGGGGCCACCACTGAGAAGGCCCCTTGGACAATGTGGCCTTCAGTCCAGCAGAGTCGATGGTGTAGCAGCATCGCTTCAATGCTGGTGGTCTTTGCTTCTTCCAGCATACTGACATTTGTCCGCCCATCTTTGCAGGAGTTTTGAAGCAGCACTGATGGAATTGTTCTAGGAGTTGCATGTGACGTCTATAGACTGTCCACGTCTCGCAGGCATATAGCAGGGTTGGGAGGACAATAGCTTTATAAACAAGCAGCTTGGTCTCCCTACGGATGTCCCGGTCCTCAAACACTCTCTTGAGTATGACATCTATAGAAAGTCCACGTTTCACAGGCATATATCAGGGTTGGGGGGACAATAGCTTTATAAACAAGCACCTTGGTCTTCCTACGGATGTCCTGGTCCTCAAACACTCTCTTGAGTATGACATCTATAGAAAGTCCACGTTTCACAGGCATATATTTATTTATTTATTTATTTACTTTGCTTATATACCACTGTATCTCAAGCCCTAAGGCGACTCACACCGGTTCACAAACAGTAAAAACAGTAGAAACAGCAGTGGTTCCATACAACATATAACAATTGACTTAACACATTATCCATAAATTACCAATAAGCAATTACAATGCACAATTATTACAAAAAACAACCGTACCCAATCTTCTCATCATCCAAGCGTAGTCCAGGTTCGTCGTCCATTGTTCCATTCCTATGTTCCATTACCAGATTGCACCAAATTACTCAAACGCCTGCACAAACATCCAGGTCTTCACCTTTTTGCGGAATACCATTAGAGATGGTGCTAGTCTAATGTCCGTAGGAAGGGCGTTCCACAGCCGAGGAGCCACCACCGAGAAGGCCCTATCTCTCGTCCCCGCCAGCCGAGCTTGAGAAGCAGGCGGGATCGAGAGCAGTGTCTCCCCGGAAGATCTCAAAGTCCTGGTGGGTTCATAGGCAGAGATGCGGTCAGATAGGTAGCTTGGGCCGGAACCGTTTAGGGCTTTAAAGGCCAACGCCAGCACTTTGAATTCAGCCCGGAAGCAGATCGGTAGCCAGTGGAGTTGGCGCAACAGGGGGGTTGTATGCTCCCTGGCTGCTGCCTCAGTTAGTAATCTGGTTGCCGCCCATTGGACTAGCTGAAGTTTCTGAACCGTCTTCAAAGGCAGCCCCACGTAGAGCATGTTGCAGTAATCTATTCGGGATGTAACCAGAGCGTGGACCACCGTCATATAGCAGGGTTGGGAGGACAATAGCTTTATAAACAAGCACCTTGGTCTCCCTACGGATGTCCTGATCCTCAAACACTCTCTTGAGTATAACATTTATAGAAAGTCCACGTCTCGCAGGCATATAGCAGGGTTGGGAGGACAATAGCTTTATAAACAAGCACCTTGGTCTCCCTACGGATGTCCTGATCCTCAAACACTCTCTTGAGTATAACATTTATAGAAAGTCCACGTCTCGCAGGCATATAGCAGGGTTGGGAGGACAATAGCTTTATAAACAAGCACCTTGGTCTCCCTACGGATGTCCTGATCCTCAAACACTCTCTTGAGTATGACATCTATAGAAAGTCCACGTCTCGCAGGCATATAGCAGGGTTGGGAGGACAATAGCTTTATAAACAAGCACCTTGGTCTCCCTATGGATGTCCTGATCCTCAAACACTCTCTTGAGTATGACATCTATAGAAAGTCCACGTCTCGCAGGCATATAGCAGGGTTGGGAGGACAATAGCTTTATAAACAAGCACCTTGGTCTTCCTACGGATGTCCTGATCCTCAAACACTCTCTTATGACATCTATAGAAAGTCCACGTTCGCAGGCATATAGCAGGGTTGGGAGGACAATAGCTTTATAAACAAGCACCTTGGTCTCCCTACGGATGTCCTGATCCTCAAACACTCTCTTGAGTATGACATCTATAGAAAGTCCACGTCTCGCAGGCATATAGCAGGGTTGGGAGGACAATAGCTTTATAAACAAGCACCTTGGTCTTCCTATGGATGTCCTGATCCTCAAACACTCTGTTATGACATCTATAGAAAGTCCACGTTTCACAGGCATATAGCAGGGTTGGGAGGACAATAGCTTTATAAACAAGCACCTTGGTCTCCCTACGGATGTCCTGATCCTCAAACACTCTCTTGAGTATGACATCTATAGAAAGTCCACGTTTCACAGGCATATAGCAGGGTTGGGAGGACAATAGCTTTATAAACAAGCACCTTGGTCTTCCTACGGATGTCCTGATCCTCAAACACTCTCTTATGACATCTATAGAAAGTCCACGTTTCACAGGCATATAGCAGGGTTGGGAGGACAATAGCTTTATAAACAAGCACCTTGGTCTCCCTACGGATGTCCTGATCCTCAAACACTCTCTTGAGTATAACATTTATAGAAAGTCCACGTTTCACAGGCATATAGCAGGGTTGGGAGGACAATAGCTTTATAAACAAGCACCTTGGTCTTCCTACGGATGTCCTGATCCTCAAACACTCTCTTATGACATCTATAGAAAGTCCACGTTTCACAGGCCTATAGCAGGGTTGGGAGGACAATAGCTTTATAAACAAGCACCTTGGTCTCCCTATGGATGTCCCGGTCCTCAAACACTCCCTGCTTCATTCGTAAAAATGCTGAAGAGTGAGCTTAACTGGGTGATCTTATGAACCCTTACAACTATATTTGTGTCAACATGCATATGGTTGCACGGTAAGAAAGGAAACTGGAATACCAAAATCAATAGATAAAGAGAAGCCAGGGTGGCTGTTGTTTTAGTCTTTCAAGGCACAAAAGGATTAGAGTTTTTATGGGACATTTTAACATGTTTTCATAGCATAATATGGCATTTTCTTTCCCAATAGGAAACTAAAGCCAAGAACAATACTCTTGCTTAACCACCCACACATTTTATTCTCCTTTGGAGGGTGTATATTGTATTCCAAGTATGAATCTTTCTGGAATGAGACTTCCTGAAGAACAATGACCTTTGCGGGGAAATCAAATATTCTTTCTTTTTTAATTTCTCCATGCTGAGAAAAGAAATCAGCCACTGGTTTCTTCTATTGTAATTATTTCATCAGAAACGACAACGGCACAAACAGAGGATTGCTGCTAGTTTTGATCATTAAAATATGAAAGGAAATGGCCTTTGCCATTACGGGGCCCTAGCGATCTCAGTTCCTGTGCAGTTTCAAGAAATTTAATTTTGCATCCCCACAAGGATTTTTTATTTTGCCTACAAGCTGCTATGGAAAATTTAACAGTGACAGGCAAGAGAAAGAAATCTGCTGGCTCTTAACAAAAGATGAGGAAATATTCCCAGCTAAGATCCAAGAAAATGGTTGGGATCACAATACATTGTGCTGGAAGAAGCAAAGACCACCAGCACTGAAGTGATGCTCCTCCACCATCAACTCCGCTGGACCGGCCACGCTGTCTGGATGCCCAACCACCGTCTCCCAAAGCAGTTGTTCTACTCCAAACTCAAGAATGGAAAATGAAATGTGGGAGGACAGGAAAAGAGATTAAAAGATGAGCTCAAAGCCAACCTTAGGAACTCTGGCATAGACACTGAGAACTGGGAAGCCCTGGCCCTTGAGAGCTCCAGCTGGAGGTCAGCTGTGACCAGCAGTGTTGTAGAATTTGAAGAGGCACAAATGGAGGGCGAAAGAGAGAAATGTGCCAAGAGAAAGGTGTGTTAAGCCAACCCCGACTGGGACCATCTTTCACCTGGAAACCGATGCCCTCACTGAGGAGAACATGCAGATCAAGTATAGGGCTCCATAGTCACCTACGGATCCACCGCCAGTATACCCATCTTAGAAGACAATCCTACTTGGACAACGAGGGATCGCCTAAGTAAGTAAGTAAGTAAGTAAGTAAGTGAGTACATCGCATTTAAATGTATTCCCCTTCTCCTTTATTGCTTTAATGAGACCCATATGCAGTTCTAGAGGTGAAAATATAGCTGCCTTTGAAGACTGTCTAGAAGCTGCAATTAGACCAACAGGCAGCAGCCAAATTTCTTACTGGAGTGGTGTACAGGGAGCATACAACTTCCCATTACGTCAGCTCCACTGGCTGCCAGTTTGGTACAAGACTCAATTCAAAGTGCTGGCTTTGGCCTATAAAGCCCTAAATGGTTCCGGTCCAACTTACCTGTCTGAACATATCTCCCTTTTTCAGGCAACTAGAGCCCTCAGTGGTGCAGTGCGTTGAACCGCTGAGCTGCTGAACTTGTTGACCAAAAGGTTGCTGGTCCGAATCAGGGGAGAGGGGTGAGTTCCTGCTGTTAGCCCCAGCTTCTGCCAACCTAGCAGTTTGAAAGCATGCAAATGTGAGTAAATCAATAGCTAATGGTGCTCCATGCAGTCATGCCAGCCACATGACCTTGGAGGTGTCTGCAGACAACTCTGGCTCTTCAGCTTAGAAATGGAGATGAGCACCACTCCACAGAGTCGGATACAACTGGACACAATGGCAGATGAAAACATTTACTTAGAGATTTGAGATCTCCTGGGGGGGGGGGGGCTGCTCTCAGTCCCACTTACTTTGCTCCCATTGCCATCATATGTGTGGCTGGTGGGGACGAGAGACAGGGCCTTCTCAGTGGTGGCCCCTGGGCTGTGGAACTCCCCAGTGACATTAGACTGGCTCCATCCCTCCTGGTCTTTAGGGGAAAAAAGCTAATGACCTGGCTCTGTACACAGGCATTCAGGGAGTAGGATAATACAGAATTTGACCTCAACTCAGCAATCTGAATAATGGCTGTAGAAAAAAAAAATACAAGAACTATGGAATCCATGACTTGGCATTTTGTATGTTTTGAATCTGTTTTATTGTATTTATATGTGTTCATGGTTTATATGTTTTAACTGTGAAAAATAAAAAATAAATTTAGGAAAAAGAATATATATATATATATATATATATATATATATATTCTTTTATTTTATTTTTTCTCTCTATTTCTTTTACTTAGTATCAATAAAAATTATTATAAAAATGTTTTAACTGTTTTATAATTGAATTTGGTTTGTTTGTTGCTATGTATGTGATGCAGCATTGAATTTTTGTCGTAGTTTGTAAGCCGCTCTGAATGCCCTTTGGGGTGAGAAGGGCGGGGCATAAATAAAGTAAATAAATAAATAGCTAAAATATCGATGAGGGATGTGTAAGGCATCTAGTTTCAGTCCAAAGTGTTGTTTTGATTCATACTTCATAACCCAGGGTTGTTCCTGATTTTACATCTTAAAGGGTAAGAGAAAAACCTGAGGAGTGTGATGTTTTTGTAGATTGGCTTGTGCTGATAAATAAGAGTTGCCCCTTGAACGGCCAAGCTCTGGGCCACAGGAGCTCACATATGTGGGGAAAAAAATATGGATTAAAGCAATATAACATGTAAAAAATTAATCAGACTTCAGGCTGGTGCAGCAGAAATGCTTGAATAACACAGGGATTCCTATTTTTAAGTGACTGATCTTCCATGGTCCATTGGCGAACAGGCAGGGAGTATTAGTAATCTTCAAAGCTTGATTGCTTTTTCTGATAGCGTTACAAAATTAGTGGATGAAAGAATGTGTAATTTATCTGGGTCTCCGAAAAGCCATGGATGCAAAATCTTTACTTGCAAAATTAAATTCAATTTGGCTCAGACATGGAGTAATGCCACTTGGATTTGGAAATGATTGGTTGGATGCACACATAACATAATGAGAAATGGCAGCCCACCAAATTGGGAGGAGGTTGCCTAAGTGGGGTGCTGCAGAGGTTTCGTTTTACTTAACATCTTCATCAACAATCGGGATGAAGGTGTGACAATGCATGTTAATGAAATTTAGATAGGAGAGTTGAACAGGTGTTAAGGCATAGACTGGCCAAAACAGAGAATAAGCTAAGAGCTTGCCATCGGGCCTCAGCCTAACTCTGCGATAGTTGGCAGCATGTGCCCAGTTTGGGTCCAGATTGAAAAGTTTCTGAAGGGCAACAGGAACAGTCAGAAATCGACGGAAGTTCAAGAACTGGTTTAGGAAAGCAGCAATCAAAGGCAAAAGGAAAGCAAGTACTCTGGGCCAGAGTGAAGGGGGGGGGGGGGGGGGGGGCAGAAGACAGTTCCACCTTGTCTCCTGTGCTATGCTGATTATAATAATATAATATAATATAATATAATATAATATAATATAATATTTATTTACTTTGCTTCTATACCGCTGTTCTCAGCCCGAAGGCGACTCACAGTGGTTCACAGTCAGTAAAAACAGCAATAATTCAATGCAACATATAACAACAATTAACAACTTAACACATTACCCGCTCAGTACACAATATAATATAATATAATATAATATAATATAATATAATATAATATAATATAATATAATATAATATAATATATATAATAATATGTGCTCTGTGCATAACGAGTACCTTAAAAACAAAAGAACCAATGAACGAAATCACACCAAATTTGGCAACAAAGCATCTCATAACACAAGGAGTGACCATCACTCAAAAAATTATGATTTTGTCATTTGGGAGTTGTAGTTGCTCAGATTTATAGTTCATCTACAATCAAAGAGCATGCTGAACTCCACCAATGATGGAATTGAACCAAACTTGGCACAAAGGACTCCCATGAAAAGAAAATACTGGAAGGGTTTGGTGAGCTTTGACCTTGAGTTAGGGAGTTGTAGTTCACCTGCATCCAGAGACTTAACACACCAGACACACCTGGCACTCCGGACTCCCATGACCAACAGAAAATACTAGCAGGGTTTGGTGGGCATGGATCTTGAGTTAGGGAGTTGTAGTTCACCTACGTCTGTGGATTCAAACAATGATGGATCTGGACCAAACTTGGCACGGATATTCCATATGTCCAAATATGAACACAGATGGAGTTTGGGGGAAATAGACTTTGACATTTGGGAGTTGTAATTACTGGGATGTATAGTTCACCTAGAATCAAAGAGCATTCTGAACCCCACGAATGACAGAATTGGGGAAAACTTCCTACACAGAACCCCATGACCAACAGAAAATACTTAAGGCCATCCAATCCAACTCCCTTCATCAGGGCAAGAAAACATAGTCAAAGTCCTCCTGACAAAGAGCCATCCAGCCGTAGATAGATAGATAGATAGATAGAGAGAGAGAGAGAGAGAGAGAGAGAGAGATGATTCACACAGAGAGAGATATAGTATCATAGATTTGAAAGGGACAATGATATGTTGCATGTTCCAGGGTGGCCAAACCAGACACTCTCCACATCAACACTGACAAAGAAACAGCAAGAAATACTGTTTACCCACAAGCTTAAAGAAATTACATATATTAGAAATCAACACTTTCTCATTACTTTATTTTCCTGATCAACAGACTGGGCCACAGCAACGCGTGGCAGGGGACAGCTAGTATCTATATAAATAAAAATGTAATGTGTAAACATATGTGATTAACATAACTCAGAAACCACTGGGTGAATTGACACCAAATTTGGACACAATACACCTATTAGGCCAACGAGTGACCATCACTCACAAAAACACTGAAAAACACAGCAAAAGGGACTTTAAAAAGCCAAAAAACATTACAGTGCATGCACAAAACCAGATATAGAGATATAGATATAGATAGATATAGATATACACACACACATGCAAACACACATATACACACACAAAATACATATACACAGAATGGGGTACAGCAATGCGTGGCAGGTGACAGCTAGTTTATACTATTATAATGTAATACAATATAATATCAATAACAATAATATGATATTATAATTATATTTCTCCAGGGAATTGGTACTTTCATTTTCTCCTGGTGCCTGTGAACAAGCTGAAGAATCCAAATCATCAGCCTCATCTGCCTGCAATTCCCTCTGATCACTCACAGACTTTTTACATTGAAATCCATCATCCCTGGCCAACTCATTCTCAGAAAAAAATCCTCTGATGCTTGCCCAACTATAACACTTTTTGGATACACTCAATGAACAATTTTATGGATGGGTTTGTTTTTGCTGCTATACTTATTATTATTATTATTATTATTATTATTTATATCTCCCTTTTTCTCTCCACAAGGAGACTCAAAGCAGCTAACACTAAAAGCATTATAACGTAATCTAAAATATACAAATATTAAATAGTATTTCCCAGTCCTTGGGAGCTATTGATAGTTACAAGTATGCCATTTGTTTCTACATTTCTATTCCATAAATAAAAGGGCATATGTTCTGTTTTGTTTAAAGACATCCAATAAATTGCTTGGATGACTATTTTTAAAACACTTCCTTTGAGAAATTAGTTTACAACCTTTGTAATCTTGTTGATTTCACACTGCAATGATCACCTAATTACTTTTACTCGTTCCTCATATGAGAACACCTGTAGTTCTATCTTAATATTTTACTTCCCTTCTGTCCTATTGCATTATGTTAGTGGTTTATCTATCACCAACACCTCCCTGCATCTGACATCAAAGCAATACAGAATAAACCAAGATGGCCTTTGTTGGTTCATAGTCTACTATGATTTTCAAGCAGTAAACATTAAAACTGAAACCTCAGAGGCAGCTTTCTGTGTATCCCTTTATGGCATTCTCCCATTCACAAATTGTCTCCTAATTTGAAAATTATCAGCTATATCACCAAGCTATATCACCTATATGTATATTAGGGCTGGGCGGTTTCGTTCGTTAATTTCATAATTCGTTATTAATTCGTATTTAAATTAGCTTACGATCCGATATTGAGCCATGCAGGAGCAATTAAAAATCGAAACAAATTTTTCAATTTATTTCGTAATTGTTTCGTAATTGTTTCAAAATTGTTTCGAAATTGTTTCGTAATTGTTTCCGTATGTCTGGTGTAAGTTTTAGGGTTGTTGTTTGTTTTATCAGTGATAAAAAATAAATTATCACACCAACAGTCAACAACAGAGGGAGAGGGAAGCTTCAGAAGTTCCCCCTGTCCCATTTGGAGGGGGTTTTTTTGCATATTGCGCAATCGCATTCGCCATTAACGAATAGATTCGTAATTGTTTCGTAATTTACGAAATTTCGTATATTTTGAACTTTTTTAAAGAAAAATTTCGGAATTCTTTTAAAAAACGAAACGCAAAAAACCCCTAAAAACGAATCGAGTTTAGAAACAAATTTTTGTTTTTGGTTACCCAGCCCTAATGTATATGTATTATCAGCTATATCACCAAGCCAACTGGGGCCTGCCAACCAAATTCTCAACAGACCTTGCAGACAAGTCTGAACAACTTCCTTTAAGATCTCCATTATTAAGCCAAAGAGCTAACATTGTCTGTGGACATGTCCAAGGTCATGTGGACAGCATGACTGCATGGAGCGCTGTTATCTTCCCGCAGAAGCAATGCCAATTGATCTAGTCACATTTGCATGTTTTCAAACTGCTAGGTTGGCAGATACTGAACCTAACAGCAGGAGCTCATGCTGCTCCCCGGATTTCAACCATCAACCTTTTGGTCAGCAAGTTGAGCAGCTCAGCGGTTTAACCCGCTGCACCACCACGTGGCCCTCTCGAGATATACCTCTGCCAAATTGTTGGACACCTACCTTTGTTTGTAAGCTGCATACCATCTTAATTCACACAAATACTTTTAGTCAAATTTTAAAGTGTTGTTAAGAACTTATTATGTGTAAAGTTTGAGATATATTACTTCGGTTTATTTTGTTACTTAAATTTTATTGAGTCTATCTTTATTACATGTTACTACTGGCATTGTGTGTTTGTCATTGTGTTTTATTTTGCTGGAATGGGGTTTATAGATCTGTGAAATGTCCAGGGTGGGAGAAAGAACTCTTGAGGTGGGTGTGACTGTTTCAATTGGCCACCTTGATTAGCATTTAATGGCCTAACAGTTTCAAGGTCTGGCTTCTTACTGTCTGGGGGAATCTTTTGTTGGGAGGTTTCTCCCACCTTGGACCTTCCACAGATATATAAACCTCATTTTCCTAGTTTCCAACGGACCTCACAACCTCTGAGGATGCCTGCCATAGATGTCAGGAGAGAATGCCCTACACCACTGCAGAAATTACACTGTTTAGCTGGTATTGCACCACCTGACATCCGCCGGGAAGTAGCAACTAATAGTAAAAGGACCAAGGCAGTGACATCTCAACCTCAAGCTTACCTACAAAGCCCTAAACTTTGAGACCTGCCTACCTGCATGACCGCATCTTTGTCTACGAACCCACGCGTTCCCTTCATTCATCCGGAGAGGCCATGCTCGCGATCCCACCTGCGTTGCAGGCGCGTTTGGTGGGGACGAGGGACAGGGCCTTTTCTGTGGTTGCCCCCCGGCTTTGGAACACCCTCCCCAAAGACATCAGACTAGTACCCATGTTGGCAGTCTTTAGGAAGAGCTTGAAGACCTGGCTATTCCGATGTGCCTTTCTGGAATAGGAAAACTCCAGCATTATGTCCCAGAAGCACTTTATTAGAATTTTAAGATTCTCTGCACATTGCACTTGCCCTGAAATCCAACATACCACCTGTCACACCCAGAACTTTTTAACTCTGTACCCATTACTTGGCCCGGCCCTAGTTTTTACTGTGTTACAGTGTAATGTTTTGTTGTTATTGCTTTATGTTTTTGATTTTGCTTTGAGTTGTTTTGTTATGCTGTTGTTGTGTTGAGGCCTTGGCCTTTGTAAGCCGCATAGAGTCCTTCGGGAGATGATAGCGGGGTACAAATAATAATAATAATAATAATAATAATAATAATAATAATAATAATCTCCGGCCCATCCCATGTTTGGATATCAGCCAACATGCCAATGACTTAAATCCAGAAATAGTTTTCTAAGATCTACAAGGAACACCTCAGCAAGCGAGAGTCCAAAAGTGGCAGGCTAAACCCGGAACCTCAATCAATGGTTGATACCAAATGAGAGATTCCCTCCTGGGCACACAGAAAACTGGGCAACTTGGAAGGTGCTGAACAGTCTGTGCTCTGGTACCATGAGATGCAGAGCCAACCTTAAGAAATGGGACCACAAAGTGGAATCCACAACATGCGAGTGCATAGAAGAGCAAACCACTGGCCACCTACTGCAATGCAATCTGAGCCCTGCCAAATGCACAATGGAGGACCTTCTTATAGCAACACCAGAGGCACTCCAACTGGTCAAAGGACATTTAATTGAATACCAAGTTGGCAAACTTTGTGTGTGTGTGTGTGTGTGTGTGTGTTTGTTTTTAATGCAATACAACTGTCTGGTTTGCTCCTGACACAATAAATAAATATACCCATTGCTTCCTCCCTGCCAGCATGAGCCACCTGAGAAACCATCGCCACAGGTGACTGCCACAAAAGTGCTGGCCTCCCTGCCAGCATGAGAAACCATCGCCACAGGTGACTGCCACAAAAGTGCTGGCCTCAACGAAAAAGAAAAAGTTCCCACTTCTGTTGCAAAACACTTTCCCACACTTTTGAATTTACCATATTCATGGACGAATTTGTATTTAAATATGTCCTCATTAGTCTAAATCCAGAGAAGCAAGACAAAGTCCCTTTCCATTGATTAGAAGGATCCTGGAATGAAGGCATACATTCGTCCTGCAAAATCTAACAAACACAATACATGCCAAAAAAAGAAGAAGAAAAGGAACAAATAATGTCTTCAATGCTGTGAATAATACAAAAGACAAATTCTCCTAGCAGCTGTTACACAAGATTCCTGGCTGTGTCTTGAAAGGGTATGGTACAAACACACACAAACAGAGAAAACATGAAAAGGTTACTTGGGCGGCAGTTACTGTACCACGTTTTTCCCTGCTAATTTATTCTCTCTGGTCCCAACCTGAATGATATCATCCAATAATTGCACCTGTTTTGTTTTCTAATCTTCCTACGCTGAGAATTTTTTTTTTCTTACCGTAGCAATTCCTCAAGCAGATGTGCTGGTCATGAACTACATGCAATTTATTATACCTACAGTGATGTTCAAACTAGAAAAAAACAGTTTGTGGGAGCCTTAATCCTTCTGCTATAGAAATAATTAAACGCTTTCATTTGCAAGATAGAAATCACTGGGGGGAGTGGGAAAACGAGCCAATGTCCACTATATGCATGGTTGTTTGCGAATAAAAGCGAACAGACAAGAGGACAACTGGATTGTTATGGCATATTAAAGGCAGGCATCTTGCATTTCACTTAGCAACAGCCAAAAGAGGGGGAAGATGAAAAGGAGAAGGAGGACATCATACCTTCAAAATAAGCTCCGTTATGGATAGTGTGTTTCCCCTGTATGGATGCTTGGAAAAGATAATGGGATGGATCAGTGGTTCTCAACCTTCCTAATGCCACGACCTCTTAATACAGTTCTTCATGTTGTGGTGACCCCCAACCATAACATTATTTTCATTGTTACCTCATAAATGTAATTTTGCTATTGTTGTGCAGGTACCAGGAGCTCCAATTTTGTTTGCTTTGCATTTAATGTTTGTTATAGTCCTAAGTTTCAGGGACTCTGCAGATAGGTGGCTTCTTTTGGCTGCAATCATAGGGCAAGCCACCTGTCAATTATAGTTAGGTTCCCTGGTCCCGCTCCCTTTTTGGGTTTTAGAGGGAATGGGAGCCATTTTGAGTTTAGTCCACACAGAGAAGTCTTTCATGCAGGACATAATACCAAGAGCTCCTGTAGAAAGCTTCGTCTTCTACGGCTTGGCCGGGGAGATATACAGCCCACAGCTTGGCCGGGGTTATACAGCCCACAGCTTGGCCAAGGATCATACAGCCTTACAGCTCCTTTGCAGAGAGACTTCAGTCAACCATCACTGAAACCTGAACTCCTTTTCCCCTGGAGGTCTGCAAAGCTCTGCTTGGTAAGGGTCACTTGCGGAAGCCAGACGCAAATGGTACCGGGTGCAGGGGCTCCACACCATCAGAGGCAAAGACAGACTGCCCAGATTAGAAGTTAAGGATTTCCCAATTAGTTACAGTTATGAAGATAGTGCCTGTTCCCTGTGGACAAGATTGAGAAAGAGCCAATAGACTGTTAAGAAAGCTTGAAAGTACCTGTTTGTTTTCAATAATAAAGAACTTTGTTGAACCTTTAAGCAATCTAAAGACTCTGTTTTAAGGGAATCCAAGGGCCTTTAATCTAAGGCAGCCCCGGCGTCCCGATGGGCACACAGAATTTATGTCCTGTCTACAGTCTTATGCACAGGCCCAGCGTGCGACAGCACAATTGTTATGAATCGTAACGTAAATATTAAATATGCAGGATGTATTTTCATTCAGTGGACCAAATTTGGCACAAATACCCAAATATGCCAAAATTTGAATACTAGTGGGGTTGGGGGGAGGGACTGGTTTTATCATTTGAGAGTTATACTTGCTGGGATTTATAGTTCATCTACAATCAAAGAGCATTCTGATCTCCACCAATGATAGAACTGAACCAATCCTGGCACACAGGACTCCCATGACCAACAGAAAACACTAGCAGGGTTTGGTGGGCATGGATCCTGAGTTTGAGAGTTGTAGTTCACCTACATATGTGGACTCAACCAATGATGGATCAGGGCCAAATTTGGCACAAATACTCAATATGCCCAAATGTGAACAGGGTGGGACAAAGGACTCTTGTCTGCTGGAGCTAGGTGGGAATGTTTCAGCTGATCACCTTAATTAGCATTTGATTGCCTGGCAGTGCCTGGACTAATCTTTTGTTGAGAGGTGATTAGATGTCCTTGTTTGTTGTTGTTGTTATTATTATTATTTCAATATTATTTATTTACGACATTTATATGCCACCCTTCTCACCCTGAAGGGGACTTAGAGCAGCTTAAAAGTAATTTGTAAATACAGTATATTATTACCATAGCACAATATTACTATTATATATTACTATATTGTACTATACCATTATACGGTAATGTTATTAGTAATATTACATGTAATATAAAATATAGAGTGATAATATCATATTGTTATTAGTAATAGTATTAGTAGCAAGTCAATACAGGAGTGGAGTGTTGTGTCGTTTCCAAACTGTATGGCTATGTTCTAGTAGCATTTTCTCTTGAAAATGTTAGTCAATACAGAATTTATGGCATTGTACAGTATGGAGTATAGCATTAGTTAGGCAGCTCTCAAGCAACCAGAAACTATATTTATCCTGCACCATCCAATTCCCATGGATACCAGTTAACTGAGAGTCTATTGTTTTCTGCAACAGAGAAACAAACACTGTCCAAGCATTACTACTGCACTACTTTCCACCTCCTTTACTGAGGAGAGGAAAGCAGACATCCTACTCTCTTTCTCTCTTTGCAAAAAGTGACAGTTTATTTTAATAGTGTTGTAAATTATTCTCACTGGAAGGCAGTGATTCTTTCTACAATTATCCTCTGCGTGTTATTCCTGGAAGCTGACGCTCATTTTCATATACAAGAAATCCACAGTCATCCAATGGAGACACTCAATGAACTTGAAGGATGGTTGGGCCCACAGAACTAATAGATTAGCCCATCCCAGTCCATGTCATTTTTAAATATACTTAAATGTTTCGGTCTGTGCTAATCTTCATTTCTAAAGGGGAAAATGATCACAACATTTGCATTTGGGGGTGCATTGACTGTGAGAGCTGTTCAGCAGTGGAACTCTCTGCCATTGAGTGTGGCGGAGGCTCCTTCTTTGGATGCTTTTTAACAGAGGCTGGATGGCCATCTGTTGGGGGTGCTTTGAATGCAATTTTCCTGCATCTTGGCATGGGGTTGGACTGGATGCCCAGAGATCTCTTCCAACTCTATGATTCAATAAGACACACAATTTCTTCCTCAAAATACGCCTTTATAAAACACATTTTACTTGTTTACTTGTCCGAACATATCTTCCGTCTATGCAGGGATGGCTCAACCCATTACGCAAAGTAAACCTTTGCAGTATAGTTGATTTTGCCCAGGGCGCTCTTGAGGTGCTCTTGGAGGAAAATAGACCTTGACATATGTGAGTTGTAGTTACTGGGATGTATAGTTCACCTACAAAGAGTGAGCATTCTGAACTCCACCAATGATGGAATTGAACCAAATGTGGCACACAGAACTCCCACGACGAACAGAAAATATATATCAGTGATTGGTTGGGGGGGGGGGGAATACTGTTTGCTTACCGTGGAAAATTACCTAGGGCCGCCCCTGCCTCTATGACCCGGTTTACTTCTCCGAACGTATCTCCTTCTATGACCTACCTCGGAGTTTACAATCGTCAGGAGAGGCCCTGCTCTTGATCCTGCCACCCTCGTAAGCACGACTGGCAGAGACAAGAGACAGGGCCTTATTGGTGGTGGCCATCCATCTGTGGAATGCACTCCCCAGTGAAATCACGGAGACACCATCTCTCCTCTCCGTCAGGAAAAAACTCAAGTCTTGGCTCTGGGACCAAGCATTCGGGCAGCTGGCTGAGCAACAACTGTAATGAATCATCGATGAATAGACCTTGGATTGGAACTTTGGACTATGATTTGGATTTGTGGACTCAAACTTGGTTGTGTTAATATTTTAAGCGTCATTATTTTTTATGTATTTTAATGTATTTTTACTGTTGTTGACCTGTTTATGTCAATTGCTGTGTTGTAATTGTTCTTTGTCGGCATCTAATGATTGCCAATTGTAAGCCGCCTTGAGTCCCCCTTTGGGGGTTGAGAAGGACGGGATATGAATTAATATATTAAATAAATAATTTTTCATACTTTTCATGAGCTTGAGATGTGAACCTCGCTTCAACATTGGAAAGAAGTGCAAAGTCTAATGACTAGTAATATTCTAATTAATGTAAAATGTGTGGATGAGGTTAGTTCATAAAAGAAAAACTGAGCAGTCCAAGTTCCCAAAAGGCAGATTTCAGCCATGAGACCCTGTTGAGGTGACGGACACTTGGCAAATCTCCAAGGCTGTCAGATACCAATGTGAACCCCCTTGCATGATCTATTTAATTTCTCAGGTCTTACACTCAATCTGGTGTTCACATCCCCTAGAACATTCCTTTAGTAAGCAGCATTGCCTGGTCTCAATACTATCTTCCTTCAGGAGTCATGTATAAGCTTGGTTCATTAAGGAGACCTTTGCACTGACGGGAAGCTTCCCACCGGAATGGAAATCATCTATCAGATAGACGGCAAGCTATTTAACCTCAGCAGAATGAAAGCCAAAACCAAGGTTACAACAACATCTGTTATAGAACTCCAATATGCTGATGACAACATCATCTGTACGCATTCAGAAGAAGACCTACAAGCTACTCTAAACACCTTCGCGGGAACATACGAGAAGCTCAGCCTCTCATTGGACATTGAGAAAACCAAAGTGCTCTTCCGGCAGGCACCAGCCAATTCGTCTGCAATGCCAGAAATACAACTTAATGGTGTAACATTAGAAAATGTTGACCATTTCCACTACCTTGGCAACCACTTTTCCACAGGTGGCTCTGTGAGTGAAGCATTTTTCTGAAAGAAGCAGAGAGTGAGGATTGGGGCATCCGTAGAGAGACCAAGGTGCTTGTTTATAAAGCTATTGTCCTCCCAACCCTGCTATACGCCTGCGAGACGTGGACTGTCTACAGATGTCACATGCAACTCCTGGAATGAGTCCATTAGCGTTGCCTCCGAAATTCACACTCTTCCTTCATTCGAACCTACAGATGTCATACACAACTCCTGGGACAATTCCATCAGTGCTGCCTCCAAAAATCCTGCAAATCTCTTGGGAAGACTGACAGACAAATGTCAGCGTACTGGAAAAAGCAAAGACCACCAGCATTGAAGCGATGGTCCTCCACCATCAACTCTGCTGAACTGGCCACGTTGTCTGAATGCCAGATCATCATCTCCCAAAGCAGTTACTCTACTCTGAACTCAAGAATAGAAAACAGGATGTTGGTGGACAGAAAAAGAGATTTAAAGTTGGGCCTAAAGCCAACCTCAAAAACTGTGGCACATTGTCCAAATGCCTGATCATTGTCTCCCATAGCAGTTACCAGGGGCGGCTCAACCCATTACGCAAAGTAAGCATTTGCAGTATAGTTGATTTTGCCCAGGGGCGCTCTTGAGGCTCTTGGGGGAAAATAGACCTTGACATATGTGGGTTGTAGTTACTGGGATGTATAGTTCACCTACAATCAAAGAGCATTCTGAACTCCACCAATGATGGAATTGAACCAAATATGGCACACAGAACTCCCACGATGAACAGAAAATATATATCAATGATTGGTTGGGGGGGGGGGCGCCAAAATACTGTTTGATTACCATTGAAAATTACCTAGGCCCGCCTCTGGCAGTTAATCTACTCCGAACTCAAGAATGAGAAACGGAAAGTTGGTGGACAGGAAAAGATGGGCTCAAAGCCAACCTTAAAAACTGTGGCATGGACACTGAGAACTGGGAAGCCCTGGCCCTTGAGCGCTCCAGCTGGAGGTCAGCTGTGACCAGCAGTGCTGTAGAATTTGAAGAGGCACAAATGGAGGGCGAAGGAGAGAAGCATGCCAAGAGGAAGACGTGTCAAGCCCACCCTGACCAGGACCGCCTTCCAGCTGGAAACCAATGGCTTCACTGCGGGATAACATGCAGGTCCAGAATAGGGCTCCACGGTCACCTGAACCAACGTATCCACCACCAAGACACATCACTTGGCGGACCATCATCCTCAGACTATGAGGGATCGCCTAAGTAAAGTAAGCATTGGACCACCACTTAGTCTTTTCTTCAGTTATGTAATGAATTCTGGATTTCAGGGTTTCAATACAGTGTTTACTCTGCATGAAAAATGTAATCTTTTGTCTTAAAGACATGCCAGTCCCCTTTTTTCAAAACGTATTATGGCAGATTTCAAAATCCTGTAATAGGAAAAAAGGAGTTGTGCTTAACTATGTTTCCTACTTATGGAAGATGGCATGTGTTGCAGTGAGCCCCTGCAGGTTTCTTGTTATTCTGAATCAACTCACGGCGTTGAGGCAAAACTAAATTAATAGATTTGCAAGTCATCTTAACTGCCTTTAGTGTTTATTGTCTCCAGTAGCTAAACACACAAAAAGATTTTTTTAAAAAATAATGCAACTGTAAACACCATATTTTTCCTTGATCGGTCTTGATGTCATGGGGAAGAAAATCATATTTTGCAGCTGTGTGTGTCTGTCATTTCTTTGACAAACTATAGACGGTCATCCTCCCCCTCCAAACACATTTTCATCATATGATAATTTAAACAGATTGAAGGAAGGCTAGTGAGACTCCGCGCCCTTTGGTGTCAGCGGAATGTGCCTTCTCTCTGTTTGTTTTTTCTGCTATGCATTTCACATGAGAGGGGCTGAACAGAGAGGAAGGGGAACAGTTTGGCATGATTTTGACAGAGCAATCCCAAGGAGACTTGTGGAGAAATCCGATATCTGCTAAATGACTCTACTTACTTCATTGGCCACATTGATTTAATGGCAGTTGCTATGTGCCAAATTATGAAACCCACGCTCATTCTCAGAGACACCCACTATATGGGCTTCTTTTAAAAAAGGCTGCAATAATAATAATAATAATAATAATAATAATAATTTGTTGTTGTTCATTCGTTCAGTCGTCTCCGACTCTTCGTGACCTCATGGACCAGCACGCCAGAGCTCCCTGTCGGCCGTCACCACCCCCAGCTCCTTCAAGGTCAGTCCAGTCACTTCAAGGATGCCATCCATCCATCTTGCCCTTGGTCGGCCCCTCTTCCTTTTGCCTTCCACTTTCCCCAGCATCATTCCCTTCTCTAGGCTTTGCTGTCTCCTCATGATGTGGCCAAAGGACTTCAACTTTGTCTCTAGTCTCCTTCCCTCCAGTGAGCAGTCGGGCTTTATTTCCTGGAGGATGGACTGGTTGGATCTTCTCGCAGTCCAAGGCACTCTCAGCACTTTCCTCCAACACCACAGCTCAAAAGCATCGATCT
This sequence comes from Anolis sagrei ordinatus, assembly GCF_025583915.1. NCBI lineage: Eukaryota > Metazoa > Chordata > Lepidosauria > Squamata > Anolidae > Anolis > Anolis sagrei. The sequence continues at coordinate 20,171,610 of NW_026844478.1, forward strand.
TCCTTCGCTCAGCCTTCCCTAAGGTCCAGCTCTCACATCCGTAGGTTACTACAGGGAATACCATGGCTTTGACTAGGCAATGGATCTTGTTGCCAGTGTGATGTCTCTACTCTTTACTATTTTATCGAGACTGGACATTGCTCTCCTCCCAAGAAGGAAGCGTCTTCTGATTTCCTGGCCACAGTCTGCATCTGCAGTAATCTTTGTGCCTAGAAATACAAAGTCTGTCACGGCCTCCACATTTTCTCCCTCTATTTCCCAGTTGTCAATCATTCTTGTTGCCATAATCTTGGTTTTTTTGATGTTTAGCTGCAACCCGGCTTTTGCGCTTTCTTCTTCTAATAATAATAATAATAACCAGACTGAGGCCCAAGAACAGGCAAATAGAACAAATGCCATCAAAGCCAAAATTGGAAAGTTGACAACAGATCACAAGTGTAGACTCTGCAAGGAAGCAGACAAAACAATGGATCCCATCCTCAGCTGCTGCAAGAAGATCATGCACACAGACTACAAGCAGAGGCATAACACCATTGCTCAGATGATTCAACAAATACCAACTGCCTGTGACAAAGAGCTGGTGGGATCACAAGCCTGAAAAAGTTACAGAAAATGAACACGTCAAGATACTCTGAGACTTCCGAATTCAGACAGACAGAGTTTTGGAGCACAATACTCCTGATCTCACAATCATGTTAAAAACAAAGTATGGATTGTCGATGTTGCAATCCCAGGTGACAGCAGGATTGAAGAGAAACAACTGGAAAAGCTGACATGATATGAGGATTTAAAGATCGAACTACAAAGACTCTGGCACAAGCCAGTCAAGGTGGTCTCAATGGTGATCGGCACACAGGGTGCAGTGCCTAAAGATTTTGGCCTGCACTTAAACACAATCGGCGCCGACAAAATTACCATCTGCCAGCTGCAGAAGGCCACCTTACTGGGATCTGCATGCATTATTCGCCTATACATCACACAATCCTAGACACTTGGGAAGTGTCCGACGTGTGATCCAATGCAACAGCCAGCAGAGTGATCTTGTCTGCTGTAGACATCTTGTTGTGTTTCAAATAATGATGAAGATGATGATGCAGTTTTCTGGCACTGTATATTTCTGCCACTTCTGTGACTGTTCATTTGTATTTTGATTCTGTAGCCTACTTGTTGACAGATGTCCAGAATCAGCAGCAACCACTGCGGACCTCTTTATCTTGGGTGACCACCAAGCCAGTATAGACTCCGTTTTGGTTTGTTTCTCCATAGTGCTAATGGATTGGGTGCTCTCCTCAGCTGAGATCTCTCTGACTTGGTTGGACCTACTGGTAGCTACACTACCGGCAGCACAGCTCTCGGCATCCTTGGAGCAGTTAAGCCCCTCACCACAACAAGGTGGCACCCATCGGGGGAGCTGGTGGAATCATAAACCTGCAAAGGTAGTGAAAAAGGAACATGCAAAAATACTGTGAGGCTTTTGAATTCAGGCTGACAAAGTTTTGGAATACAGTACACCAGACCTCACGATTGTGGAAAGAAAAAAAAGGATTATTGATGTCACCATAACAGGTGACAGTCGAATTGACGAAAAACAACAGGAAAAACTCAGCCATTATCAGGACCTCAAAATTGAACTGCAAAGGCTCTGGCATAAACCAGTACAGGTGGTCCCAGTGGTCATCGGCACACTGGATGCCGTGCCAAAATATCTCAGATGGCTTTGAAAACAATAACAAAGCCTAGAGCAGCTTGTATTTGTTAGTGATATCCCACCCAAATATTAATCAGGACTTACCTGATTAACTTGTGAGGAGATATGATAGCCATGTATGAATATGTGAGAGGAAGCCACAGGGAGGAGGGAGCAAGCTTGTTTTCTGCTTCCCTGGAGACTATGATGCAATGGAACAATGGCTTCAAACTACAAGAAAGGAGATTCCATCAGGACATGAGGAAGAACTTCCTGACTGTGTGAGCCGTTCAGCAGTGGAACTCTCTGCCACGGAGTGTGGTGGAGGCTCCTTCTTTGGAAGCTTTTAAACAGAGGCTGGATGGCCATCTGTCAGGGGTGATTTGAATGCAATATTCCTGCTTCTTGGCAGGGGGTTGGACTGGATGGCCCATGAGGTCTCTTCCAACTCTTTGGTTCTATGATTCTTCCCTGCTTACCTTCCAAGATCATCAGCTGGGATCTGGTGACTTTAAGGTATTTAAGCCCAAATGGGGGGCATTATTAGGCTTTGGTAATGGAAATCTGAATTCAAATCCCTTCTCAGACACAAACAGTATGGGGTGACACTTGTCAGAATAAATCGAAGGAAATGCCATACCGAGTTCTTTGGATGAAGGATGGGATAAAGTTACGGTCTAATTATGATCCACTGATCTCATGTCATATGAGGAAATTCTAAACTCGTGGCAAACCTATCAACTCTTAAGTCTCCTGCTAAAGTATTTATCTTACACTAGCAGCTCCTTGGAACTGATAGAGGAACAGGAATATTTTGCTCAGAGTGAACCACAGATGATCGGAATGTGGTTAAAGCTATTACGCTGTAATGATGAATGTACACAAGCATTAACTATAGCATCCGGTGAGGATATACTTGAGTGAATAAACTATTTTGGGTTAATCACACTGGATAAAAATATCATATTAACAGTTTATTCAAATACAATGACATTCAAATGAATCAGTCCACTAATTTGACTGAAAGTCATCACCTATCAAGCAATTAAGCATTGTAGTAACAGACTTCTGTCAAACCATGCAATGCCGTAAAGTCTCAAGTTTTTGAAGCCCAGTGATCCTACCTAACTTCTTACTGCAGCTTCTGTTTGGAAAGCACAACCTGTTCTTTAATCCATTCTGCTCTTACCTTTAAGACCCATTCTTAGGCATACTTTACCATTTTTTTTCAACTGAGGGTCCATCTACACAGTCACCTAAATCAGAACCAGCCCACCTATTCACACCAACTCTAAAATGCAGGGAAGCTCCAGAGAATATCTCACCATCTGCAAATGCAGGGTAAAAACGAGTTAGTTTTCCTCATATTCGGGGCTGGAAGTCCCTGGATGTCATCTAGACACTCAGGACATACTTCTGGCCCAATTTGGGGTTTATGGCCTGTGTAGACATTAGGCATATCTGTCTTTAACCATTTCCTTCAACCAATCCAACTTCTTCAGCTTGGTCTGGTGGCCAAGGGCCCAGCTGTCACGATTTCCCATCCATAATGGGACCACGCGGCACCCTGTTGTGGTTCCTGCTCCCCTATTCAGCATCACAGTTGAATGTTTTTGATTTTCCTGTATTTTTCTTTATTTTCTTGATGGTTTTTATTTTGTGGGACTGACTGGGAGCTGGGGACATGTGAAATGGGTGGGTGGGGTATGTGCGTGGGTTTGGGGACTTGGAGAGTTTTAGCTCCTTTTTTTCTTCCTTTCCTCTCCTTCAGAAAATACTTCTAAAAGATAATAATTAAATAACAACAACAACAGAAACAACAACTATCACCTAGTTACCTCACTACCTCTGAGGATGCTTGCCATAGATGCAGGCGAAATGCCAGGAGAAAATGCCTCTAGAACATGGCCATATAGCCCGGAAAACCTACAACAACCCAGTGATTTCGGCCTTGAAAGCCTTCGACAATATCACCTAGTTACTCCTCCTCTAGAGTAGAAAGTAGAAATATCTTTAAGGAATCATTAAACCCAAAGCAGAAAGGCGATTGAAGCCTGCCACTCCAGGAAGGGCCTGCAGTAGAGAAAAAATAGGGTTTTTAAAGGAAGCCCAAGGTAGACAGCTCCGGATCATTGCTCTTTCTTCCTTGGGCCTCCTTAAAACGTTTTGGATAGCTGTGTGCATGCTGCAGGGAGAGAGAGTGTGCCTGCCTACCTCCAGCACCTCTCCTCTAGAGTAGAAAGTAGAAACAGCTTTAAGGAATCATTAAACCCAAAGCAGAAAGGAGATTGAAGCCTGCCACTCCAGGCAGGACCTGCAGTAGAGAAAAAAGAGGGCTTTTTAAAGGAACCCCAGGGTAGATAGCTCCAAGTCATTGCTCTTTCTTCCCTGGGCCTCCTTAAAATGCCCTGAAAAGCTTTGTGCATGCTGCAGGGAGAGAGAGTATGCTTGCTTGCCTCCAGCACCTTTCCTCTAGAGTAGAAACAGGTTTAAAGAAGCAGAAGGAAAAGGATTGCAGAAAGACTGGCATCTTAACTTGCTTTTAATCCAGGTCTTAATGAAGGATGAAAGGACAAACGATGTCAAAAAATGATAGAAAGGGGAGCTTAGGAAGCCCCCTCCCCCCATAATGGGACGGATAGGGTCAGGCCCGTAGCCAGGATTTCGTTTCGGGGGGGGGGGCTGAATTTTTTTTCAGGGGGGTTTCGGGGGGCTGAGTTTCAGGGGGGGGGGCTGAGTCTGAGTGAAAGAGGGTCTAGCCTAGCAAACCTTTTGTATCATTACCCCAATACCCCCATGCATATGGGCTATATTGAGTATGGTGATCAGATCATGATATGAATAAACATAACAGTTTAAATAATGCACCAGTAAGGCCTTTTCGCGAACCACCATGAGAATTTCGGGGGGGGGGAGGCTGAAGCCCCTCAAGCCCCCCCCCCCCCCCCCCCCCCGCTACATGCCTGGATAGGGTGCTACCTTAACCCTGTTGCTGAAATCCATTCTCCTTTGAAGGGAAAAAAGGAAAGGGTCCCTGAAACAGAAAGGGGAATCTTGTAAGTTTCCCATTGCCACCAATGGGCCAGATCTATCCACAGACCGAAAACAGCTATCCAATACCCACCTGTTTTCGGGAGGCATGTGAAAACAGATACAAGGGACTACCGATATCTGGCCAGCAGAAATAGATCGAGAAATGGATCGAGGTTCCATCAAAATGCAGAAAATGCACAAGCTTAATAGACGTACCCGTTCCAAGAGATTCACACATGGATGGTTTTCTTGATGGCTATTTTATTCTTAGATATAGAAATCGAGTTAGCACTAAAAAAGAAAGCTAGCAAACATGCAGACAGGGATCTGAGCCTGATTGTCTCCAGTGTTTGCGTGGTGAACTAACCACTACGCCATTTATCATTCAAGCCCTTATAAACAATACCAAACACCCATTAAAACCCAAGCCCTTGGCACAAGAGGCTGACAGTGAACAAAATTAAAGTCAGAGCCAAAAGTAGCAGTGAAGGGAAATTTTGATATTTCTTTTTGCTGTGCATGATTTTTAAGCTGCAAAAAAGTTAAAACAACTTTTTTTCCTAGAGTTCTTCTTGGCTTGTTATAAACCTTTAGATACAAACAGCTGAATGAAGCAACCTGAACAGCATAACAAACTAAAGCATGCCTAGGGCAGCAAATATGTTTTAATTTTTTCTCTCTCCCTACTTCCATCTCTCTGGTGTCTTTTTGTAATGGATTATGTATCAAAAGCCTCTTCGTATTCTAAATTCGGAATACTAAATAAATGAGCAGAATCAAAAAGTTGTGTGCAGCTGCTTTCCCAGCCCTGCTGTTACCCTTTAGCACTGCCCCTGACGCTTAAGACTTACAGACTTTTATCTGATGAGCAGCTGGCATCAAAAAGTCAAGATCAACCCACTTATTCCGGGGGGTGTCCAGCACTGCGAGTTCTGGAAAGGTTGTCCTTAACAAGAGATTTGCTTCTGTGCACCAGAAATTCATCGTGATGTTTTCTGCCTCAGAAGAAAACTTTATTCTTTGGGAAGGCAAAGTTTGGATTTTTTTTCCCTACTGAATTTTAAGTGCTTGTTTTAATGATCCACCTTGAAAATGTCTACTCAAAATTAGTTTGTTGTGCCAAGGCATTACATCAATGCCAACAGACCTTGGGTTAATCTTCACATTCCACAAGGTGCCATTTAATCCTCAATGTTTTTTTAACATCTTCATGAAACCAGTGATAAAGATTATCTGTTGGGGTGCTATCAATACACTGATAACACCCAGATTTATTTCTCCATACCTTCAAAAACAGTCTTAGCTAAACCACTGTCTCCTATGAATGTTTGCTTAGAGAAGGTGATGGGTTAGGTAAAGGAAAGGTTTTCCCCTGAGATTAAGTCCAGTCATGTATGACTCTGGAGGTGAATGCTCATCTCCATTTCTAACCCGATGAGCCGCTGTTGTCTGTAGACACCTCCAAGGTCATGTGGCTGGCATGACTGCACAGAGCGCTGTTACCTTCCCACCAAAGCAGTACCTATTGATCTACTCACATTTGCATGTTTTTGAACTGCTAGGTTGGCAGAAGCTGGGGCTGACTCTAGGGAGCTCATGCCACTCCCCGGATTCAAACCTGCGGCCTTTTGTTCAACAAATTTGGATAGGGGAAAAAAACAAATCCAGAGAAGACAGAGGTGGTTGCCATTAAGGATTCTAACTTGAGGATGGAGATTTCTGGATGGGATTTTTGGATGGGATTACACTCCTCCCCCCCCCCCCCCCCACCGAAAGACTGTATTCACAGCTTCAGAATGCTTCTGAGTCTCTCCAAATCTTGGCCCACTTAGATGCAACAATCGGAAGTGCTGGAACCGCTGAGTTTTTTGGGCTGCATGGCCATGTTCCAGTAGCATTCCCTTGTGATGTTTTGCTTGCATCTATGACATTTCATCTGCATCTATGTTCAGCAAACGATAAGAGGGATCCTCTAACACTGCAGGAGTCAAGTGTATACTGTGCAGTGGTGGACATGTCTACATAGGGACCACCAAACACAGCAGCATTGCCCAGGCACTGAAGATTAATTGAACCAGAGAAGTCAGCTGTCGCAGAGGACATGATAAACCAACCTGGATGCAGAGAACACAAAAATGCTGGACCACTTTGACAACCACCATGATTGACTTTGCAGCTTCATGACTACTCAATGCTATTCAAGCTTGTCAATTGCAGCATTCACACTTGCTTTAAACAGACAAGGGTTCTTTCTCCTAACTTGGACATTCTACAGATAGATATTAGGGCTGGGCGGTTTCGTTTCATTAATTCGTAATTCGTTAATAATTCGTTAATTTTTTCAATTACAAAACGATAACGAACCATTCTGGAGCGATTATTAAAAAAACGAATTTTCAAAAACGTTTTGTAAATGCTTCGTATTTCGATATTGTATTCGTTTCGTTATTGTTTTGAGGTCGTTTCGTTATTATTTCCGCATGTCTGGGCCAGTTTTATGGTTTAATTAGTGAAAAAAAATTATAATATCACACCAACTGTCAACAACAGAGGGAGAGGGAAGCTTCAGAAGGTTTTGGAGGTTTTTTAGCGTATTTCGCGGTCGCGTCCGCCATTAACGAATCGATTCGTTATTGTTTCGGAAATCAATTCGTTAATTTTTTACCATTTACGAAATTTCGTAAACATCGAACTTTTTAAAAGGAAAATTTTGTAATTATTTTAAATATCGAAACAAAAAAAACCCCCAAATACTAGGGCTGGGCGGTTTCGTTTCGTTAATTCGTAATTTGTTAATAATTCGTTAATTTTTTCAATTACAAAACGATAACGAACCATTCTGGAGCAATTATTAAAAAAACGAATTTTCAAAAACGTTTTGTAAATGCTTCGTATTTCGATATTGTATTCGTTTCGTTATTGTTTTGAGGTCGTTTCGTTATTATTTCCGCATGTCTGGGCCAGTTTTATGGTTTAATTAGTGAAAAAAAATTATAATATCACACCAACAGTCAACAACAGAGGGAGAGGGAAGCTTCAGAAGGTTTTGGAGGTTTTTTAGCGTATTTCGCGGTCGCGTCCGCCATTAACGAATCGATTCGTTATTGTTTCGGAAATCGATTCGTTAATTTTTTACCATTTACGAAATTTCGTAAATATCGAACTTTTTAAAAGGAAAATTTTGTAATTATTTTAAATATCGAAACAAAAAAAAACCCCAAATACAAATCGATTTTAGAAACAAATTTTTCCGTTGTTACCCAGGCCTACCAAATACAAATCGATTTTAGAAACAAATTTTTCCGTTGTTACCCAGGCCTAATAGATATGTATATACACACACACATTCTCGACTTGCTTCATTGCCAAAAGTTTATTGGCCCCAGATGCAGGCAAAACATGAGTAGAGAATGCACCTGGAACATGGCCATTCAGACTGAAAAACTCATAGCAACCCTATGATTCCAGCCACGAAACCTTCAACAATCAGAAGTTCTTATTACCAGCTTTGGCTGATATACCATCTCCACACCTTCCTAGAACTGGATTTGCTTTTTGTGAGTTTTGAGATACACCTTAAATACATCGACCTCCTTGGTCTAATCTTCCTGCTGCCACTTTTTCAACACTGTCCTGTGAACAATACCAGTTCATCAGCGCATTCTCTACCTTCCCATCAGAGCCTCATTGGGATTTTAATGACCATGCTTAGTCTCTCCCTTTCTTGCACTCCATTCCTCATCATCCTTACACCTCTTGAATATCAATCAATTCCCTACCCCTGCAAAAATAGAGGACCAAGGCCAACTGTATTTAGTTGCATCTGCTAGTTGTCCTATGGTACATAGGAAGTGTGTAAGAAATGTACCATTTCATGACGCAAACATTAATGTTGGCAAAGATATTTTTTCAGACACAGCCTAAATCAATTGCTAGCTCATACTTGGGTAGACCTGTTGAATTAATTGCTCATAAATCAATACAGAAGTAAAATCCATTTATTTCAGTTACTTTCCTCTGGTTTGGAATTGCATATTGTTGCAGACCAGTAAGAAAAAGAATATTGTAGCACCATGGTTCTTTCTCCCTCCCACCTATTCATTGTGAAAATGACTGCCAAATTGAATTCCCCTTGAACAGAAAACGTGAAACTGATCAGATGTGTAGCTTATTAGGGGTGTGCACTGAAAACTGGTCTTGGTTCAGGCTCTGCTTCACTGCTTCTGAAAGCCACTCGCTTTGCCACAAAACACTTTGGGCAATGGACATTTTCACCTTGCATTCCAAGTGGAGACTCACTTCAGAAATGCATAGTTTCGTATGTCTCTGCTGCACTGTGGAGAGAGGAACAGATGGGAAATTAACAGATGGCTATAATGTGTTTTAGAGATATTTGGATAAAATTTGCAGATTTAGTAGTGGATGACTCCTGCCAAATTTGGAACATGTAGGTGCAGGGAGTTATGTTTACAATTGAGGGGTTATGTTACATTTTGTAAGGGTACTTTTGTATTTTTTTTAATTACTTGGCAGAACTAGATTGAATTTGCACGCATTGTTCTGGTTGATTTTCAGGCTTGCCACAGTTCAAAGTGTTTTTTAAAGTTTTTTAAAGGTGACTTTTTGAAAAGTTAAAAACATTTTTACCATAACTGAATTAAATGTGCAGGTATGGGCTAGAGAGACATGTGCTATGGCAATAATGTCTCCTGGGTGGAAAGCAGTTCACATCTTCTGCTTCCTTGGTGAATTTTGGGCAACTGGCATAGAAAATTAGTGGTTCAACCCTAAAATAGTGGTTCAACCCTAAAATCTTCATGCAGTTTCCTTCAGGTGGTTGTGGTGATCTGGACTTTAACACAGTGGTTTAAAGCACCAGCTGTATAAATTCTTGCCTATCGAAAGGTTGACAATTCAAGCCTGGCTCAGGGTGAGCTCCCACCATCAACCCAGCTTTTGCTCACCTGGCAGATCAAAAACAGGCATGTTGTTGTTTATTCGTTCAGTCATTTCCAACTCTTTGTTCGTCATGTTGGTCCACGCCAGAGTTCCCTGTTGGCCATCACCAACCCCAGCTCCTTCAGAGTCAAGCCAGTCACTTCAACGATGCCATCCATGCATCTTGCCCTTGGGCGGCCCATCTTCCCTTTTCCTTCCATTTTCCCCAACATCATTGTCTTCTCTTAAGTTTTCCTTTCTTCTCATGATGTGGCCAAAGTACTTCATCTTTGCCTCTAATATCCTTCCCTCCAGTAAGCAGTCAGGCTTTATTTCCTGGAGTATGGACTGGTTGGATCTTCACGTGGTCCAAGGCACTCTCAGAACTTTCCTCCAACACCACAGTTCAAAAGCATCTCTCTTCCTTCGCTCAGCCTTCCCTAAGGTCCAGCTCTCACATCCGTAGGTGACGGTGGGGAATACCATTGCTTTGACTATGAGGATCTTGGTTGCCAATGTGATGCCTCTACTCTTCACTATCTTATCGAGATTGGTCCTTGCTCTTCTCCCAAGAAGGAAACATCTTCTGATTTCCTGGTTGCAGTCTGCGTCTGCAATAATCTTTACATCTAGGAATACAAAGTCTGTCACTGCCTCCACATTTTCTCCCTCTATTTGCCAGTTATCAATCAGTCTTGTTGCCATAATCTTGTTTTTGCACTTTCTTCATTCACCTTGGTTTGAAGGCTCTTCAGCTCCTCCTTGCTTTTGGCCCCCTGAAAACACAGAAAACTGGGCGACTTGGAAGGCGCTGAACATACTGTGCTTTGGCACCACGAGATGCAGAGCCAACCTCAAGAAATGGGGCCACAAAGTGGAATCCATGACATGCGAGTGTGGAGAAGAGCAAACTACAGACCATCTGCTGCAATGAAGCCTGAGCCCTGCCACATGCACCAGGGAGGACCTTCTTGCGGCAACACCAGAGGCACACCAAGTGGCGAGATACTGGTCAAAGGACATCTAATCAACTACCAAACTTGCAAACTCTGTTTTATCTGTTTGTTAAAAATTTGTTTAAAATGTAATACAATTGTCTGGTTGATACTGACACATTAAAAATAAAATAAAAATAGGTACCGTTTTAAGCGGGGAGGTAATAAAAGGTGCCTATAAGAACTTGTCGGTGATTCATTCAGGTGGACGCCTACAGACAGCAAAGCTCCTCAGCATGGAAGATAGAGCAACAACACCTCCCCATGTCCGGAGTCGAGCACAGCCTCCTAATGCCAGAAATGGAAAAAGATGGGAAAGCCTATATCTCTGTCTGTCCTTGTTATTATTATAATGGCATTGAATGTTGGCCATATATTTGTTCTGTAATCTGCCCTGAGAGATAAAGTATATTCACGCATAAGGGGTATTTTAAGAGTGTGCAAACTATCCCTTAGGCCTTGTTCAGCCCATCTGTTTGATGGTGCCTTCTCCAGGGCTCCCCAAAATAATGGTGGTCTCCATGGAAGATAATTCCTCTTTAAAATGAGAAATCATCCTTCACCATCATTTCATTTTTGACAAATTTTGAATGAAATTGATATATACAATAGAGTGAGATTAACAGTTATTGTTGGTTTTGGGTTGGGGGGGGGACATGTTGTATCGGATTATGCATCCCATTAGTCTTATTTATTTATTTATTTACTTATGGCATTTATATGCCGCCCTGCTCACCCTGAATGGGACTCAGAGTGGCTTACAAGATATACATACATACAATATATTATATTATTAGCATAGTACAATATCAGTATTAAATATTACTATATTGTACTATACCATTATATTGTAATATTATTGGTAATATTACATGTAATATAAATACATAATTATAATATATTAGTAGTAGTAGTAGTATTGCATTGCATTACATTATAATATAAATATTATATGTATATACATTATATTATATTATACTATAGGCAAATTGGGAAACATCCAATGGCATGCCAGCATCAGATATGAAACCATTTAAAATGTGACCAAATACACTTTCACAAGGTTTTATGCTTACATTAGGGAAAAAAATCTGTTCTAAACTTAATATATATCATCTCCAGTAGTAGGACTGGAGGGAAGGTTGCAAACGCTTGCTCCATCCATTATCCAAGAGACTGAAAATTACTGAGTGCTGTGGCTTTGTAACAGGTGGATTTGTATGTGTGTGTACATTATTAATATATATATTGTAAGCTGCCTTGAGGCTCGTTCAATCAGAAAGCCGCATATAAATCTTACAAACAAGCTGCTCTGTAGACTAAACAAGGGCAGGAGTCCAACTCATCTGTAATAATATAAGAGTTATGGCTGTCTGTCTGTCTGTGATAGTAATAACTCATTGGGACATTATGCTGAGATGCCTCAAAATCAGATAAGAATATTTTAGGATTATTGTCCATCTTGCACTGCCCAGTTTCTAATGGTGAGAGAGGTCATTTCTCAAAATATATTTGTTGTTGGCATGGAAGTGGCAGTATGTAGCTTCAAGTGGGAAAGCAGAAATTTCAAGGAGAGAACTTCCTCGAAGCACAAAACAGGAACATACCATAAATCATTAGGACATCATGGCCAGCATTTCACTATTTGACAGAGTGGTCTTGGTTGTCAACTAAGTTGCAGTTGCCTACATTCTAAACAAAGGAATTCTGAGAAGCAAAATAGGATTTCCCAAAACTCATTGAGCAACATTTTAAGGAGCCAGAAAACAGTGGAGAATTTTCAGAAGCATTGTAGCTAAAACTCCCAAAGCAGGAGTTGTCCTTTGAGACTTGTAGTTGCTGGGATTTATAGTTCACCTACAACCAAAGAGCATGCTGAACTCCACCAATGATGGAATAGAATCAAACTTGGCACACAGAACTCCCACAACCAACAGAAAATACTGGAAGGGTTTAGTGGGCATTGACCTTGAGTTTTGGAGTTGTAGTTCATCTACATCCAGAGAGCACTGTGGACCCAAACAATGATAGATCTGGACCAAACTTGGCATGAATACTCAATATGTCCACATGTGAACACTAGTGAAGTTTGAGGAAAATAGATCTTGACATTTGGGAGTTGTAGTTGCTGGGATTTGTACTTCACCTACAACCAAAGAGCATTCTGAACTAATGATGGAATAGAATCAAACTTGGCACACAGAACTCGCACAACCAACAGAAAATACTGGAAGGGTTTAGTGGGCATTGACCTTGAGTTTTGGAGTTGTAGTTCACCTACATCCAGAGAGCACTGTGGACCCAAACAATGATAGATCTGTACCAAACTTGGCATGAATACTCAATATGCCCAGATGTGAACACTAGTGAAGTTTGAGGAAAATAGATCTTGAAATTTGGGAGTTGTAGTTGCTGGGATTTATAATTCACCTACAATCAAAGAGCATTCTGAATCTCACCAACTATAGGACTGGGCCCAATTTTCCACATAGAACCCCTGTGACCAACAAAAAATACTGTGTTTTGTGATGGTCTTTGGTGACCCTTCTGGCACCCCCTCATGACCCCCCCCCCCCCCAGGGGTCCCAACCCCTAGGTTGAGCAATGCTGGTTTAACCCATTTTGCCACTGGGAGCTCCTCCTGGCCTCAGCCGATCCTGTACTATGTTATTGTCGAAGGCTTTCATGGCTGGAATCACTACGTTGTTGTACGTTTTTTCGGGCTATATGGCAAGGAGAGAATGCCTCTGTACTGTGTTGCTTCCCCTTCTTGGTCCTTTCCAGGTTCAGTGCAGTTTCAATAGGGCTTAGGATAAATAGAATAGCCATTCAAAACTCCCTATATATCTGCCCTTCTATGGTTTTTATCAACCCAAATCCCTCTGTATGGTTGCATTATTCCATTGCTGATTACTAGCCAACCCCTTTCTCCAACTCTCCCTTTTTGGGGGGCAATGCAAACAAGCACAGCTGAATGCTGGACTCGTAATGAGAAAGGCAATATTTTGAAATGAAATCATCTTTTCCCTTCCTAGCTTGAAGTGCTTTTGCTGATTCCGAAACTTTGTTTACATTCTCCGTTTTCCAGGATCATTTAATGTAATCCTTTGTCCCCGATACAGCAACAAAACAAAACACAAGACGCACACCCCAACCATGACTCACTCCCAGATTAACCTCCTAATCCCACGTTTAATGTATGAAAAGAACTCTCCAAGGGAAGTCAGGCTGAGCTTCTAGTGGGCAGATAAAACTGTATTGTCAGGCCTTTGGCTTTTAAATTACTTTTTAAAATCTGCTTCTTCTGTTCTTTTTATATATACATTGTGGTTTTATTGTTTGTTTCTTTTGGGGCCCTGTGGGCAGAAAAGTGATTTATGAATGACAACAAACAAGCTAACAACTCTTTTGAAACATGCAAGAAAGGATACCAGAGGTTCCAGGGCTAATGTTTGTGTGAGATTTGGGTTTTTCAGTGATGCCTAGTTGTATCTACACTCCAGAAATACTTAGTTTCTAAATTAACACTTTCTCATCTTCTGTGATTGGAGAGCAGTAGGAAAAGCCCTCAAATCGGGCAAGGTCCACACTGAATATGCCAAAACAGGTCCATATCTCTACTCCTTATCAGTAAAGGTGTGCCACAAAAGGCATACCATTTCAGGATCCATTTTTGGCTGACTCCTCATTCTGTTTAGTGGGAAGTTACTCAAAAGGGGAGGAGTGTTACTGTTTTCATTCAGCAAAGATTCGGCCCATTGGCTACAATGGGGAATTTTAAAGGCTCAGTCTTTAGTCATTTAAATCCTATCTGCATGAAACCTACCTCAGCTGTAGACTCCATCTACAACTGCAGGCCTGCCAAATTTCAAAACAATTCACCAATTTAATGGTTTTTTAAAGAATTATTTAAACCATAACTTTTAAAAAAAAAATAAAAACTGCAAGAGAGAGTGTCTGGGAATTGTAGTCGCTGGTTGTGTCCATTCTCAGCTATGCCGTCGTGCCTGGGGGCTATAAAACTCTTAGTGAAAGAGGCATGGACGTGACATCTTTCCCCCAGGGGATTGCTTCTTGCCTTCCTTTAAAGAACTGGAACTCCCAAGGACCAAAACACTGTAGATAACTCAAAATAGGTTTTATTGTTCACAAAGAGTTATCCCTTTAAGGCAATAAGCTTGAAGTTTCAAAGGGGATAAAGGAAATATACATTACAGTCTCTGGTTGTCTTGGGTCCAAGGAGATTTTGCAGCTGAGAAACTTTTCCTGTTCCCTCTTTTCTCAATGGCTGTGAAGGTCGGAACAAACACAACCCCCAGTCCAATGGCCTATGTTGAAGGCACAGAGTCTTCCTTTTGATGCCACAAGACCAGCTTGAAGGCGCTTGGGTCTCCTCAACTTTGTCCAGGGTAATCTGGACATGAAGTATGAGTCCCAAGGGTAAAAAACTTTAGAATTGGTGATGAGAGGTAACTTAATTAAGGGCTTTAGAGCCAAGTCTCTTTCTCACATCTATCTGATAGAAAGTTTGATGGTAGAATGGAAAAGGAAAAGATCTGCCCTCCTCCAGGAAGAGGTGAAGCCAAGCAATTAGGCTGAGGAAGCAATATAACTGGTGCAAACAACATTGATTGACAGATATAAATAACCAATCAATCCAACTATACATTTACAAAATCAATCTCTCCCAAACCCCACCAGTATTCACATTTGGATGTAGTGGGTATTTATGCCAAATTTGGTCCAGTGAATGAAAATACATCCTGCATATCAGATATTTACATTACGATTCATAACAGTAGCAAAATTACAATTATGAAGTAGCAATGAAAATAATTTTATAGTTTGGGGTCATGAGGAACTGTATTAAGGGATCACAGCATTAGGAAGGTGGAGAACCACTGGGTTAAACCCTTCGTGCCAACAGGACTACTGATCAAGCAGGGTGAGCTCCCGTCTGTCAGCTCCAGCTTCTCATGCTGTGCAACACCCTTATAGGCAGCCAATTCTCTCACACCAGGAGAGACTTGCAATTGGGTTGTTGTAGGTTTTTTGGGTTGTATGGCCATGTTCTAGAAGTATTCTCTCCTGAAGTTTCACCTGCATCTATGGCAGGCATCCTCAGAGGTTGTGAGGTCCTCACAACCTCTGAGGATACTTGCCATAGATACAGCCCGAAAAACCTACAACAACCCAGTAAATCTAGCCATGAAAGCCTTCGACAATACATTGACTTGCAGTTCCTCAAGTCACCCCTGACCCAAAAGAAAAGGCAGGACCAAGTCAACTCAACTATACTCTCACTGCACTGGAGGCAAGAGCCTGGGCCAAAAAAATGATCCAAAGAGGCTGTAAAGAGAGCAGATGGATCTTATAAACCTTCCAGTTGCAGCCTCTCTCCCCAGTCAATATGCCTTGCACCTGAAACAAACAGCACTGACCTCTTCTCCATGATAGTTCCACAAAAAATAACCAAAACTTACCTATATAAATAAAAATGTAATGTTAAGTTGTAGGATTAACATAACTCAAAAACCACTGGACGAATGGACACCAAATTTGGACACAAGACACCTATCAGGCCAACGAGTGAACATCTATAAAAATAAAAATGTAATGTTCGTTTGTGGGATTAACAGAACTCAAAAACCAGTGGGTGAATTGGCACCAAATTTGGACAGCATACACCTAACCACCCAATGTATGTCCTTCACTAAAAAAAATGATTTTGTCATTTGGGAGTTGTAATTGCTGGGATTTATAGTTCACCTACAATCAAAGAGCATTCTGAACTCCACCAATGATGGAATTGAACCATAGGTGACACACAGGACTCCCATGACCAACAGAAAAGACTAGAAGGTTTTGGTGGGCATTGACCTTGAGTTTGGGAGTTGTAGTTCACCTACATCCAGAGACCACTGTGGACTCAAACAATGATGGATCTGGACAAAATGTGGCACAAATATTCCATATGCCCAAATATCAACACAGATGGAGTTTGGGGAAATAGACCTTGACATTTGGGAGTTGTAGTTACTGGGATTTATAGTTCACCTACAATCAAAGAGCATTTGAACCCCACCAACAACAGAATTGGGGCAAATTTCCCACGCTGAACCCCATCACCAACAGAAAATACTTAAGGCCATCCAGTCCAACTCTCGTCACTAGGTCAAGAAAATCTAATCAAAGCCCTCCTGACAAAGAGCCATCCAGCCATAGATATAGATACTGGATATGATCCACACACACACACAGATATAGTACCATAGATTTGAAAGGGACTCCTAAAGAAGGACAATGATATATTTCATATTCCAGAGTAGGCAAACCAGACAATCTCCACATTAACACTGACAAAGAGACAACAAGAAATACTGTTTATCCACAAGCATAAAGAAATTACATAGATTAGAAACCATTACTTTATTTTCCAGATCAACAGACTGGGCCACAGCAACGCGTGGCAGGGGACAGCTAGTCACTCATAAAACACTGAAAAACACAGCAGAAAATACTTAAAAATACATTGCAATGCATGCTCAAAACCACATATATACACAAACACACATATATACATATATATACAAATATATATGCATATATACATACACACACACAAAAACATATATACACAGACTGGGCCACAGCAACGCGTGGCAATGGATGGCTATTTATAAATAAACTCATTTTAAAAAGATGAAAAGCAGTGGGTAAACTAAAAAAAACCCACCCCCTTTTGCCTAAAGCCACTGCACAATCCATCTTCCTACCTTTACAATATTTTAATAAGTCCTTTGCTCATAAAGCTGTCAATAACACCACTAAGATGAACATGGCACTGTAATGTGTCATCTAATCCAGGCGCCCTTAATGGTGCCAGAATAATCTTTCCAAATTAATAGCAAATAGGAGACATACCAAGGCACACCAACTTATTAAGTGAAGAGTGAGAGAGGGGTGATAGGCTGTCAGGTTGTCTTGGATTTATGGTGACCCTTTAAGAGACCATTATTAACAGCCTTGCTCAGTTCTTTCCAGCTCAGGGCTGGGCTTCTTTGATTGAGTCAACTCATTTGTAATGCAGCCTTACTCTTTTCCTACTGCTTTACACTTTACTGAGAATTATTGTCACTTCCAATGAGTTGTGTCATCACATGATCTGTCCGAAATGTAATCATCTCAGTTTAGTCATTTCAGCTTCTTATCGTTCAGATTTTGTTTGCTCTAAGATCCATTCATTTATCTTTTTTAACAGTTGATGGTATCCATAGAAGGCTTCCACAGCTCCACATTTTTCATGGAATATTCTCACCTTGTGAGCTTTCTTCACTTTCCTGCTTTCACAACCATAGTAAAGGTAAAGGTAGTCCCCTGACATTAAGTCCAGTCATGTCTGACTCTGGGGTGTGGTGCTCATCTCCATTTCTAAGCCAAAGAGCCAGCGTTGTCCGTACACACCTCCAAGGTCATGTGGCCTGCATGACTGCATGGAGCGCCGTTACCTTCCCGCCGGAGCGGTACCTATTGATCTACTCACATTTGCATGTTTTCAAACTGCTAGGTTGGCAGAAGCTAGGGCTGACAGCGGAAGCTCACGCCGCTCCCCGGAATCAAACTTGCGACCTTTCGATCAACAAGCTCAGCAGCTCAGTGCTTTAACCCTGGTTATGCACCACCGGGGACTTCATAACCATAAATAGAAATTTAAAAACATTATGGCGTGGATGATTCTGACTTTGATAATGGTGATATATCTTTCCAATTGAGGATATTATTTAGTTCCATCCCTTTTCAAATATTAATTAGAGCCTCCACTTTTAGAAATGTATGAGCCAAACCAAGTATATGTACTGTATTATATGTGTACATGTATGTGTGTGTAATTTTTCAATGACTTGAAAATTATGAATTTAATTTAAGACATTCAGTTTAAATATGAATTTAAGACATTCAATCTTAAGGAAACAAGAAGACGTAGGGGAAGCAGAACAATTACAACATAATATTAATTCCAAATAAACTTAAAGACCATCAAAAGCAAGAAGGAAGTCAACAAATATCTATTTTTTTTACAGTTTTTAGAGTCAAATTTATCATTTTTTTTCTCTTTTTCTTTTTTTCTCTTTCTTTCCTCTTTTTCTTTTCTCTTTTCTCTCTTTTTCTTCCTTTGTATACAAGCAATTGTTCTCCCAATTTCAATGTAAGGGAAATACTATCTTTAGATTTCTTTTTTCATTTTCTTTATTTCACATGATAACATTTCAATAAAAATTTCAATTGCACAAAAAAAAAGAAAATTATGAAAATTTCCACTTTTTTGTGTCAGGAGCGACTTATGAAAACTGCAAGCTGCTTCTGGTGTGAGGGAATTGACCATCTGCAAGAATGTTGCCCAGGGGACATTGCCCAGATATTTTGATGTTTTACCATCCTTGTTGGAGGCTTCTCTCATGTCCCCGCATGGGGAGCTGGAACTGACAGAGGGAGCTCATCCATGCTCTCCCTGTATTCAAACCTCTGTCTTGTCGGTCTTCAGTCCAGCCGGCACAAGAGTTTAGCCCACTGCACCACCAAGAACTCCTTTGTATAATAGGTAGACCTACCATATAAGGAAAGAGACACCATCTAAACTTTAGAATAATGTTTTCATTTTAACAGCAGTTTAAGAGCAAAACAGATTGCTTTGTAAAGTGGCAAACTCTCTGTCTTTGGAAGTCCCCACAAGAGTTCTCAATAAAATCGGGTCCCTAAGCCATTCCTCATAGAGTTTGGCTTCCAAACCATTGATTATTTCCATCACCCTTCTCTGGACGTGTTCAAGCTTGTCAACATCCTTCTTGAATTGCAGTGCCCAGAACTGGACACAGTATTATTCCAGGTTAGATTTGATCAAAGGGAAGTGTAGGATACTTCACTTAGGCAGAAAACATGAAATGCAAAGATACGTGATGGGTGATGCCTGGCTCAAGAATAGTCCATCTTGGAGTCTTCATGAACAACAAGTTGAACATGAGCCATGAGTGTGATGCAGCAGCTTAAAAAGCCAATGGGAATTTATCCTGCATCAAAAGGGGTATAGTGTCTAGATTGAGGGAAGTCATGGTGTATTGTCGAGGACTTGATTAATGCTAATCAAGGTGGCCAATTGAGACATTCACACCTGCCTCCAACAGACAAGAGTTCTTTCTCCCACCCTGGACCTGCCACAGATATATAAACCCAATTTTCCTAGTTTCCAACAAACCTCACAACTCTGGGGATGATTGCCACAGATGCAGGCAAAACATCAGGAGAGAATGCTTCTAGAACATGGCCATACAACCTGAAAAAAACCTACAACAACCCAGAAGTCATGGTGCTTCTCTATTCTGCTTTTATCAGACATCACTTGGAAGACTGTGTCTAGTTCTGGGCACCATAATTTAAGACCGCTATTGACAAGTGGAACCTGGTTCAAAATGGTTCAAAGCTCATCTCGGATGTAGGAGGCGGTGGTGGTTCAATTCTAAAGTCAATTCCTATTTTCACAGAAAAAAATGTTCAAAACTTCAAAATTCCGAGACTTCTGAATCCTTTTGTTAATGGTTTGAAAGTATTATTTCCTGTTTCATTGGGTGGTCTTTACTTTGAAAGTAGTTGTTTTACTCCAGAAGCGGGTGGAAACAAGTGGATGAAATTCCTTCCTTCTCTGGTTTAAAACTGGCTTCTCTGGCTTTAAAACTGGCTTCTCTGGCTTGAGCCGAGGCCAAGAAATTCCTTCCTTTTCTGGTTTATAACTGGCTTCCCGGGCTTCAGCCGAGGCCAGGGACCAGAAGTGGGGAAAAACAAGCGGATGAAATTCCTTCTTTCTTTGGTTTAAAACTGGCTTCTCTGGCTTTAAAACTGGCTTCTCTGGCTTGAGCTGAGGCCAGGAAATTCCTTCCTTCTCTGGTTTAAAACTGGCTTCTCTGGCTTGAACTAAGGCCAGGGACAAGAAGTGGGGAAAAGCTGAATCATTTCCAACTCACTTCATGAGTCGTAACAAAAATGGTGGAAAAGGCTTCGGAAAGGCAAAGGGACTTCTGGTTTCCTTAAAAACTTTGAAATCGTTTAAAAAAGATAATTTTTCCAAATTTATTCCAAATTATGAATATTCCGATGGTACCTAACCATGCCTAGTACCAGCCTCACCTTCCTTAAAAGAGAGTTTGGTCCACCGTTTGGGGCAGCCATTGAGTTATCTTCGGTTGAGACATTAGTGTTGCTAAAAGGCTAACATTGATTCTGAATTCCTCAATTAGGATGCGGAACAATGGCTTCAAACTACAAGAGAGGAGATTCCATTTGAATATGAGGAAGAACTTCCTGACTGTGAGAGCCGTTCAGCAGTGGAACTCTCTGCCCCGGAGTGTGGTGGAGGCTCCTTCTTTGGAAGCTTTTAAACAGAGGCTGGATGGCCATCTGTCAGGGGTTATTTGAATGCAATATTCCTGCTTCTTGGCAGAATTGGGTTGGACTGGATGGCCCATGAGGTCTCTTCCAACTCTTTGATTCTATGATTCTATGAATTAAGGGTAGGAATCTTAGTGATTTCCATGGGGTTTTTTTTGGATTGTAATACCTCTTAACATTAGCCCATGTAATCACTGATAAGGGATTATGGGAGTTGCTATTTATACCATCTGGAGACATCAGGGTCCTCGGCTTTTGTGCAATGTGCTAGCAAACTTTCCAGCCTGTGCCTGAAAACACAAGTCATCTGCGATGCGAGCATCATAAAAGATAGGCCTGTCAAAGAAGCTTGAATTTATCCACAGAGTTTGCACTGTATTTTACAAGGGCCTCCTGTCCGTTAATCATCATCCTGTTGTGAATTATAGCACAATAGAGCTGCACGTGACCTCTCTTTGTATCCTTCAGCTGTAATGCTCCAGCCGACAGCTCTGGAAATGTGACACCTGACTGAAATTCATGGCTTCTGTTCGGGAAGTGACAGCAGATTTTTTTTTTTTGAAAAGACGCAAAAACAATTTCTTGACATTGAATCAAATTTTCCGTGATGTCTTTCTCTCTCTCTCTCCTACTGTGGTTTACTGCACACCTCTTGTTCAGAAGTAATTTTCCTCCTCCCTCTATAATCCATTTCTGACATTATAAAAATATGTTATTTTTTAAGAAATGTAGTGATACACTTCTTTGTACTCCTGAGAGATGAGGCTGATCTTTACAATAATATTCGGAAGCCTTATGCTACGTATCTAAATATAACATAGTTATGCAAAGGCTACGATTTTTACCCACAAACATTCAGCTTAAACTTCTGGACAAGGGGGAACCAAGCACAAAATTGTGAGTGATATGGGAGAGAAAGCAACATTTCTAAAAAGGATGAGGACAATTATGTATTATGTTGAACCAATTTTGGATCTCTTTTTAGAAAATCCATAGCCCCTCTGTCATAGGGGCCTTCCACACAGCCCTATATCCCAGCATATCAATGCAGAAAATTCCACATTATCTGAGTGTGGACTCAGATAACCCAGTTCAAAGCAGATATTGTGGGATTTTCTGCCTTGATATTCTGGGATATAGATCTGTGTGGAAGGGCCCTTGATCACAACAGGAAACCATCCAAGAGAGTGACCAGGGAAGTAAAGGATACTCATAAACATTCACATTTTTTTGGTATTTAATGTTGTAGGCAAAAACAAAAGACAGAACACAAAATAGAGGGGAAAAAAACATACACAACAACAACAAAATTAGGAAAACAATAATATTATGGTTAAATCTTACTGATATAAAGTAGACTTACTGGTTACTGACAGCCTACCCATTTCGGGTAAAAGTGTTAATGAAACTATCTGGCAACTTGGAGATTGTATACACAAATATTTATAGCAAATGTTTTCATTTATTGAAGATTCAGAGCAGCTGTGCTGACAAAACACACACAGAAAAGAGTCTATACTTGGGGGAAGACCATTATCATATAATTCCCATCCCAAATTGTGTATGTCCAACAAAGAGGACTGCAGCTTTGCTTGCTCTTTAGTCTTTCGTTTTGAATGATTTGTTCCTTTCTTTTGCTTTCTTCTTCACACTTTTCAGTAGTTCATCTCATTAGTCTGCCTTTTCCTTCAAAGGTTGGCTTACATAATAAATAAATAAGTCACTAATTCCATTTTTTCATTGCATACATATTGTATGTATGTTCCCCATTGGCTATAACATATATGGGTGCCATTTTCAGAGATGCAGATTTTGATTTGGATCCATTTAATTGCATATAGATTGTGGGGAAACATACACATTTACCACTTGGTGATTCTTCCCGAGTGATGGGAAGCCAAGACCCATGCTCACTTTTACAAACCATCTTACAGTTCATGAAATTGATACCTTTCTTTTAAAAAAGCAACTAGCTTATCCATATTTATTTCCATTCGCTGTCACTTGATGCTTAGGTGTTGGCGGTGGCCGGCAGGGCCTTTGCACAACTCAAACTCGTGCACCAGCTGTGACCATACCACATGAAGTCTGACTTGGCAAGGGTGGTCCACGCCTTGGTTACATCCAGATTGGACTATTGCAATGTGCTCTACATGGGGCTGCCCTTGAAGACGGCCTGGAAGCTCCAACTGGTACAACAGGCTCCTTACTGGAGCAAACTATTCCTAGGAACACCCTTCCTAGAGAAATAAGAGGCCCCATCCCTCCCCTCCTTTTGTATCTATGAATCATAGATACGAGTATCTATAGATACGAATATCCTTTCATATTCTATGAATCATAGAATCATAGAATCATAGAATCATAGAATCATAGAATCAAAGAGTTGGAAGAGACCTCATGGGCCATCCAGTCCAACCCAATTCTGCCAAGAAGCAGGAATATTGCATTCAAATCACCCCTGACAGATGGTCATCCAGCCTCTGTTTAAAAGCTTCCAAAGAAGAAGCCTCCACCACACTCCGGGGCAGAGAGTTCCACTGCTGAACGGCTCTCACAGTCAGGAAGTTCTTCCGCATGTTCAGATGGAATCTCCTCTCTTGTAGTTTGAAGCCATTGTTCCATGTACTAGTCTCCAGGGAAGCAGAAAACAAGCTTGCTCCCTCCTCCCTGTGACTTCCTCTCACATATTTATACATGGCTATCATATCTCCTCTCAGCCTTCTCTTCTTCAGGCTAAACATGCCCAGCTCCTTAAGCCGCTCCTCATAGGGCGCACAACTTAAACTCGTGCGCCAGCTGCGACCAAACCTCGTGAAGTCTGACTTGGCCAGCGTGGTCCATGCCTTGGTTACATCCAGATTGGACTATTGCAAGGCGCTCTACATGGGGCTACCCTTGAAGACGGCCTGGAAGCTCCAACTGGTACAACAGGCTCCTTACTGGAGCAAACTATAGGGAGCATACAATGCTCCTTTTAAAACAGCTTCACTGGCTTCCGATAAGTTGGCAAGCCAAATTCAAGGTGCAGGTTATGACCTATAAAGCCCTAAACAGTTTGGGTCCCGCCTATCTTTGCGATCGCATCTCCCTCTATGAACGGGTACGGATTTTAAGATCTTCCAGGGAGGCCCTCCTTTTGCTCCCACCACCGTCACAAGCATGGTTGGTGGGGACAAGAGAGAGGGTCTTCTCGGTGGTGGCCCCCCCACCTCTGGAACACCCTTCCTAGAGAAATAAGACAGGCCCCATCCCTCCCCTCCTTTCGTATCTATGAATCATAGATACGAATATCTATAGATACAAATATGCTTTCATATTCTATGAATCATAGAATCAAAGAGTTGGAAGAGACCTCATGGGCCATCCAGTCCAACCCCATTCTGCCAAGAAGCAGGAATATTGCATTCAAATCACCCCTGACAGATGGCCATCCAGCTCCTGTTTAAAAGCTTCCAAAGAAGGAGCCTCCACCACACTCCGGGGCAGAGAGTTCCACTGCTGAACGGCTCTCACAGTCAGGAAGTTCTTCCTCATGTTCAGATGGAATCTCCTCTCTTGTAGTCTGAAGCCATTGTTCCGCGTCCTAGTCTCCAAGGAAGCAGAAAACAAGCTTGCTCCCTCCTCCCTGTGGCTTCCTCTCACATATTTATACATGGCTATCATATCTCCTCTCAGCCTTCTCTTCTTCAGGCTAAACATGCCCAGCTCCTTAAGCCGCTCCTCATAGGGCTTGTTCTCCAGGCCCTTGATCATTTTAGTCGCCCTCCTCTGGACACATTCCAGCTTGTCAATACCTGAAGACCTGGTGGTTTCAACAAACCTTTGAGGACAACTAGTTCTAGCTTCCCCCAGATACTGTTGCAATTGGCCACATCTTTTTCTACCAATTACCCAGGTCACTTTCTTCTATTATGCCCTGGAAACGTACAGCCATAGACTCTACCTAATTTCCCAGGCCCTCTAAAATTGCACTAGCCCCGGCCCGGCCTTTTAATTTGCCTTGAAGAGGCAGGATTATTTGAAATATATATGTGCTATTGTGGTTTTTAATGCTTATATTGCCTTGTTAATTTTATGTTTATGCTGTTTTCCTTGTATGTATGGATTATGTTATTTGGAAACCGCTCTGAGTCTCCTCAGGGAGATAGAGCGGTATATAAATAAAGTTTTGTTGTTGTTGTTGTTGAGTTCATTTCACTAAGTACTGTTAACAAACTCCTTTTGGGGGGGGACAAAACTAGTTCCCAACGGCAAACATTTTCTTGTAAGAAGTGAGGAACATCATAATGCCATTGACTTAGGAATGTATACAGCTTACAACCTTGTTGCAATCTAACATCAGTTAAGCAAATCCCAACACAACTGGCTCACTTTGAGAGAACAATATCCATATCTGCATACCAGAATTTGTTAAAACCATCCAGAAACAATACTTTGCGGTACTTTGGGGACATGATAAAATGGTTGCCATTTCTGGATATTTGATCAAGTGTCATTGCAAAACAAAGAAAAGTAAGTATAATCATGTTGTGGATGCAAAATAAACAATCTGGTGGGTGTCTCTGTTGCCAGATTGGAAAGATAGAAAATTCAAGAGAAAGGGAGATAAAGAGGATATAGCGCAATGGGGAAAAGAAAGAGGTATCAGATTTTAAAATAAAATAAAGCTGGCCTTATGCTTTATTATCCCAGTGTAGGTATGGAAAAGTGCTATTTGTTCTTGTCGCTCAAACAAAGGCAACCTATTGTCTTTCTGTTGATTCATAGCAATTTTGTAGTATGGCGAATCTTTAAAGAATAAGTGCTTCAGCTTTCACCTGGGTAAAAGATAGGATTGCAGCTGATGGAACAGTCACAAAAGTGATGAGAGTGAAATGCATTTTTAAAGTAGAGCTCAGATGAGAGGTGTGCAATTCAGCCAAAAGGCATGCCATTTCATGTTCCATTGCAGGCTGGTCCCTCATTCTGTTGACCAGGAAGTTACTCAAAAGGGGTGTGTGTGTGTTTCTGTTGCATTTGGCAGAAAGTCAGCCCTTTACTACAACGAGAAATTTTAAGGCTCAATCTGCATGAAACCTACCTCAGTTGTAGACCCAAATTACAACTGCAGGTGTGCCAAGTTTCAAAATAATTCACCAATCTACTGATTTCTTAGAATTATTTTAAGTTTTAACCATAACATAAAAAAGGAAAGAAAAAAGTTGACTATAAGGGAAGGTTTTTAAAAACGCTGTCAGTGTCAAAGGGAGGGGGTGTTAGGAGTTTGGAGTGGTGTAGTGGGTTAGAGAAAAGAGGCCTGAGATTGGTCTGTTGGCTAGATGAGTTAGCTAGCGGTAAGAATTCTACAGCCATTAGGGAAATCGCTGGTAGAGAAGGGAAGAGATATATCCAGGATAGGACTATCTGTGCTGCTTTAGATTTACTGTCAGAGAAGCAATCCTGTCAGTATTTCTGTGGAAGGAGAGAGAAGAGTTTATGTGAAACTAAGTCTGAACTGCTTTATGTAACTACATGCTTTTTAAGCCAGTATTTTTGAAACAGCCAAGCTTTTTACCTGAATTGTTCCTGTTCTATTAAATAAACATCATTGTTTTGTTGCCTCACATCTGCCTCACGTGTGCCTCTGTGGGCGAAGTTTTCAAAGCAGTTCCCTGAAGTAATCAAGAGCTTAATGGTGGCAGCGTATATTCTAAAGAACAATCTTTAGTGTTACCTCAGAAACACAAGCCTTAGGGCTAATCCAACACACTCTTGCCTAAGTTACTTCCAGTAAGCCAAGGGCTTATCGGCGCTTCTAAGTTGGTGGGTGCCAGAGGGCTTTCAAAAGGCATTTTTCGGCCAGAGGAAAGTTCCAGCTTTTCCTTACAGCTTTTTGGTTTGGGGGCTTGTAAACACAGTAGCCTCATTTCAATCTACGTGCTGTTTTGGGGGGATTTTATTCCCAAATAAAGTCCCTACTTATTATACTCCACCACATACACCCTCTATTTCCAAGGCACAGAGTCAAATTCAGATGCACACGAAAGCAGACTTTCGTGTTGAGCAGATTTTCGTGTGGGGAGGGGTCTTCTCATTTCATGCTTCCGAAGAAATAGAAGACATGAAAGAAATGGTAGGAACGAATTTTACGCACATGTCTAGTGGGTGGCCAAAATCATGAAAATCTCTTACAGCTTGGAAAGCCACCACCATCCCTCTACAACTGTATAACTCCATACTGGAGCTGATGATACACTTTCGAAAGCTGCAATATTTGAGATTCAATTTTATTTTTTGTAGTTCAAACACTAGAAAGGGAAATACATTTGCTCAAAAGAAATCAGCCTAGAGAAACATCAGAAGAAAAATTCAAATTATTTCAGAAAAAAAATGTGAATGTATATGACATTCCTTTCAGGTTAGTTGTTTTCTCCTTGAAGACTCCCCCTTTCCCCCACTTCTTTCAACATTTATTTTATCTCGCAGACAAAAGAACTTGGAGGGCTTTTGCTTCATCTGATTTAAAAGAATGGCAGGCAAGATCCAGCAAGTGATGTTGCCTCACATCTTGATTTAAAAACAAAGTTGCTCTCTCCGTTATCTGTAGGAAAGAGTGATTGAATCATTTCTTCCAAAACCATTTATAAGTATCAATGAGAAACCATCAGGTGGGTTGTGTAGGAGAAACTAGAGTCAAGGCTGTATGTAGTATCTCCATCCCACTCTTTCGGTGGCATGCCTTCCAGTTTTCATTTTGTCCCCATAAAAAGATCCTTTGAAGTTGGTTGAGAAATGGCGACTGCCTCAAGGCTCCCCTGTAAAATGTTCAATAGGATAGGAAGAAATTAGTATAACTGATCATTGCTGATCAGAAAATGCTATTTATAATTTCTGCCCATTCATTTCAATTAGGAGAGAATTGCATATCTTTCAGGAGGGACAATATTGGAAAGTCCATAATCTGTTGGAAATTCCAATGCACCATAACCTTATTGCAAAGGTAAAAATGATGTTGGAGCCCCCGGTGCGTCAAAGCACTGAGCTGTAGAACTTGCTGACCAAAAGGTCGCAGGTTCGAATCCAGAGAACGGCATGAGCTCCTGCTATTAGTCCCAGCTTCTGCCAACCTAGCATTTCGAAAACATGCAAAGGTGAGTAGATCAATAGGTACCACTCCGGTTGGAAGGTAATGATGTTCCATGCAATCATGCTGGCCACATGACCTTGGAGATGTCTATGGACAATGCTGGCTCGTTGGCTTACAAATCGAGATGAGCACCAACCCCCAGAGTCAAACACAACTGGACTTAATGTCTGGGGAAAACCTTTACCTTTACTTTAAAATGATGTCACCTTCATTTGGCAAATTTGAATTTCCATGAACATAGAGACCACCTGAAAACCACTAGTCAAAAGAAAAGTGTGACCTTTAATGCAAGTGATGTTCATAAAGTATAAATGTAATAGCACACAGGTAGCTCAGCTGTTAAACTGAAAAACCATGTCTTTAAATGGCCAAGGATAAAGTCAGGCCACTACAAAAATATATCTGGTTGTTTGAAGGGGAATTTGCAGTTGTTATTGCTGTTGCCCCAAAAGAATATACATTCCTTAAAACTTATTTTTAAAATATGCATTCAAGAGACAAAACAAAGTAGTCTCCTTTGAAAAATAACATATTTTGTTTACTAACTAATTTGTTTGTTCATATTTACCATACAGACACATAGTCTTGAAATGTCTTTAAGCATATCTGTAATTACTTAAAGGAGCCCATAGTGGGTTAAATCACTGAGCTGCTGAACTTGCTGACCAAAAGGTCACAGGTTCGAATTCGAGGAGTGGTGTCAGCTCCCGCCATTAGCTCCAGCTTCTGCCAACCTAGCAGTTTGAAAACATGCAAATGTGAGTCGAATAATAGATACTGCTCTGGCGGGAAAGTAACAGCGGTCCATGCAGTCATGCCAGCCACATGACCTTGGAGATGTCTATGGACAATGCTTGCTCTTCAGCTTAGAAATCGAAATGAGCACCACACCCCAGAATCGGACACGACTGGACTTAATATCAGGGGAAAACCTTTACCGTACTCACTCAAGACCATGAGCACATACATCCACCTCCAATGAAGTGGTAAGCAGACTTACTACACTGAAGTCCGTGAACACACATCTGCCGGACATTTAGCACAGCTGGTAAATCATCAATACTATAAGATCTATCAACCGAAAGATTGCAAGTTCGAACCCCCGGGTCAGCATGAGCGGCCAACAGTCAGCCCTGCTCACTGTTTACCTAAGCAGTTTGAAAACAGCTGTAGCTTTATTTAGAGAAATTAGGTATCACTAAAATGGGGGAGGTGTTTTACAACGCCATAAAGAAAAAGAAGATCAGAAAATGCTGTAATGAGGAAGTCTTGATGGCTCTTCATCATAGAGGATGGAGCAACAGCACCTCCTGTGGACTCGAGCCCAACCATCCATGGCATCAACACAACACCTCCTTCTTTTCTGTCTGTGTATTGTCTATACAAATGGCATTGAATGTTTACTTGTGATCCTCCTTGAGTCCCCTTCAGGGTGAGAAGTGTGGAATATAAATAAAGTGTTGTTGTTGTTGTTGTTGTTGTTGTTGTTACCTCACTGAAGTCCAAAAACAAAACTGAACACAAAACAGAGTCCTGAGTTTGCACATGTTTAGTACAATCACATCTTTAATTCCTTCCACATCAAAGAGATAAGTCAAACTGGCAAATCAACATACACATATAATGCAGCTTAAGAGTTGGATATATATTAACAAACAGTTAGTGGAGGCTTGGGAGGTTGCTATTTCCAACAGACCAAAAGGGCGGAACAACAACAGTAAAAGGTAGTGACTGAATGTGAGCCAAATCACAGTCTCTGGTGTGAAATAATCACTCTTTTAAATAAGCAGAACCTCTCCAAACACGATGCCAGGATGTGGGAGGGCAGCATTATGGGAGATCTAGTTTAAGACTAAGCAGGGTTCTAATGATGCTGCACAATATTTTTACTGCCCAAGAGAGGGAAATATATGAGCTCATATAATTAGTGTTGTCAGAAGAGAACCAGGCAGGATTTTTACTTGGATTTGTGGATCTAAATTAATCCCACTGAGGACATCTAACACACACATACATACACAGAGATTGGAGCTTTTCAAGTTCGATTTTCTCCGTCCTTCAAGCAGAGAAGTGTATGAGGCACGAACGAGGAGCCTTTGCTTCTCCAGATCTTTTTGGACCACAACTCTCGAGCATCTTTCAGAGCATAGGGTCATGAAAGTGCAAGGATTCCCTTTTACATCTCAGTATGAAAGTAAATTTTTGCTTTGCAGGTAATAGAAGCATTTTCAGCAAAAATGAGAAATTGTAATGTTATCCCCTCCTTGTTATTTATTTATTGTGTCAGAAGCTAATTGAGAATATGGTTATAATGTATATGTGCTGTTGCACGCTGGGCCTGTAGCAATTGTCTATTAACAGGACGTGATTTTATGTGCCCAGCGGGACGCCGGGGTGCCTCGGCTGAGAGGCCCTATGAATTTCCCTATACAAAGTCTTTAGAAGCTTGGAAAGTTTAACAAAGTTCTTTATTGGTGCAACAAATCAGTCAAATGCTTCTTAGATCTTCAACAAATCAACCAAATATTTCTTAACTTGTCCACAATGGACAGTCAACTTTTTTTTCTTCTATGAGGGAAATCCTTTTGACCTCTCCCTGGGCAATCTGTCTTTTAGGCTTACCTGGCGCAGGGCCCTATTCCCAGTTCCAATTTGCTTTGAGGGTACCCGAGTAGACCTTACCGGCTAAAACTCTTTTCCAGCTGGAGTCCTTTGGATTTTTTCCACAAATGCTGTGGATCTGTTTCTTTAACCCCAACAAGGGCTGTGCTGTATTTCTTAGTAAAGCTGTGAGAATTGTCTTCCCCAGCCAAGCTTGTAAGAAACGAAGCTTTTCTACAGAAGGGAAAAACTCACACATCCTGTAGTTGGGCTTCAAACTGTAAGATTGAACAAACTGTCCCCTTTTCCCTCCTGAACCTGGGGAAAAGGGCGGTTCCAAATGCCCCAACAATGATAGGCAGGCTGCTAGCCTATGACTGCAGCCTGGAGGAAGCTGCTTAACTGCAAAATGCCTGGCTAACAGAAACACGTGCAAACTAACCATGCATAGAAAAAGAAAATTTAGCTTCTGGCACATCTGTGCCAGCACAGTATAGGAAAAACCAAAAACAAAGTTAAAAAACTTGGCATTATGCTAAATTTCCTTCGACCAGAAACTGGCCACTTGGAGTGCCTCTCATGTCACTGTAAGAAGGTCCTGCATTATAGATTTAGCAGGGCTCAGGCTGCATTACAGTAGGTGGACTGTGGTTTGCTCTTCTCCACACTAGCATGTCATGGACTCCACTTTGTAGCCCTAATTCTGAAGGTTAGCTCTGTATCTCATGATGCAAGGGCACAGTCTGTACAGTGCCTTCCAGGTTGCCCAGCCTTCTGTGTGTCCAGGAGAAAGTTTCTCATTTGGTATCAACCATGAATTGAGGCTCCAGGTTTTTGCCTGCCACTTTTGGACTCTTGCTTGCTGAGGTTTTCCTGTGAGTGCCTCTGTAGATCTTAGGAAGCTATTTCTTGATTGGAGTCATTGGCATGTTGGCTGATATCTGAACAGAGGATGATATCTGAACAGAGGATGTGCTGGAGATGTCAATGCCTTGATCCTTTCATTACAGGCTGCTACTTCCCAATAAATATCAGATGGTGCAATACTGGCTAAACATTATAATTTCTCCAGCTGTGTTGGGCGTAGATATCCTGTGATAATGCACCATGTCTCATTAAGAGCCACATCCACTGTTTTAACGTGGTGAGATGTATTCCACATTGGGCAAGCGTACTCAGCAGCAGAGTAGCAAAGTGCAAGAGCAGATCATCAATGGAGAAGGCAGGTACTTGCAAATTAAAAGCAGCAGAAAAGAGTAAATTTGGCAATTCAATGAGTAACTGCAAAAGTCATTTTAATTACACTGGTCCCCAGGAAAACTTTTATGAAGGACACATAATATTTTAAAAAACAGAGAATGATAGGAGCGTGCACACCCCTCATGGAAAGTATTCTGTGGAAATACTATGGGAGATTGCATGTAGAATTTAGTAACTGTCCTTGGTGCTGACGTACTTTTAAAAAATATTATTCAGGTTGCTTTTTTTTCCTGTGTTGTTCCTTAGCTTCTTACTGAATCGAGTGGATTTTAGGAACAGCTTTTAATGTACTAGGTCTTTCTTAAGGTTGGTCTGCATCTCGTAGTGGGAGAACACAGTCTGTTCAGTGCCTTCCAAATTGCCAAGTCTTTTGTGTGTTCAGGGGTGGGGGGAGCTTCTCATCTGGTATCAGCCACTGATTAAGGTTCTGGGTACTAGCCTGCCACTTTTGGACTCTTGCTTGCTGAGGTGTTCCTGCAAGTATCTCTAGTTCTTAGGAAGCTATTTCTTGATTTAAGGTGTTGACTTGCTGGCTGATATCCCCTCCCTGTACTGTTTTGTCATTAGCTTGGGGAAACATTTCAGAGACATTTGGAATGGATTCTCCCCCACATGCACATACACAATAAAATAGTAATATGTTACTATATTACTTTTTAAAAGGGGGGATTAATGTGGATTGAAAAAGTAACCTCAAACCCATGGGTAAAATAATTACTTTTTTGGTGGTAACAATAGTACTTCAGCAGGTTAGTACTTCTAAAACTCTGGTATCCATATATATATACTTGCCTCTGTGTTGTTGGAGACTTTCATGGTTGGGACCACTGGGTTGCTTTGTGCTTTCCAGGCTGTATGCCCATGTTCCAGAAGCATTCTCTCCAGATGTTTCACCTGCATCTGTGGCAGGCATCCTCAGAGGTTGTGTGGTCCGTTGGAAACTAGGAAAAAGTAATTTATATATCTGTGGAATGTCCAGAGTGTTGGAGGTAGGTATGAATGTTTCAATTTGCCACCTTGATTAGCATTTAATGGCCTAACAGTTTCAAGTTGTGACTTGTTCCTGCCTGGGGGAATCCTTTGTTGAGAGGTGATAGGTGTTCCTGATTGTTTCTTGTCTGGAGTTCCACTGTTTCTGAGAGTTGTTCTTTATTTACTGTTATGATTTTAGAATTATTTTTTAATACTAGTAGCCAGATTTTGTTCATTTTCATTTACAGCTTGGTATCCAGTGCTTTTTTGGAAGTGTCCCTCAGTCCAATAGATACAAGGAAGAGGGTCTTCTCTGTTGTGGCACCTCTGTTGTTATAATAATACTCACTCCAATATATTTCAGGCACCAAGCAAATAATTGTGCTTTTTCCAAACTTTTAAATTTAACTGTTGTTGATCTCTTTCATTTGGGTGCTTTTGTTAAAAAAAAAAAGAGTTCCCATTTTAGCTTATTTTAATATATTCATTATTTTATGGTGTTTAAATATTTTATTGCAAGCTGTCCTGAACATCTATTTGATGGGTAGGGTATGAATTTAAATAATAAACAAGTCAGTTAAAGAGCCTGTAGGCTTGACTTGTTCTGGAGTGAATCAGGGTGTAAAACCAAATGATCTGCCAGTCCTTCAGCTGTTGCTCATTTCCATTCAATAAAGATAATTATGTTTTTATGGTCTCCGAAACCAACATTTTAAAATGTAACTGAAACAACAGAAAGAAAGAAAAAAAACAAGCAAACTTAAGCCTAAATTTCTATCTTGGCGAATTACACCTTCAAGATTAGTTCCAAACTTCTTTCCCTTGATTTATGAGAATGCTTATTTAAAATATGGGGATGTCAAAATGCTGCTTACATAACAATTAAGTAATAAATGAGGAATTGACATATGGTAATTGGATTGGCTGTGTACATAAATTATTGAATCCTTGTTATAAGCATTTGGAAAAAGAAGGATTTCTTTTTGTGAGTTTCCAAATGAAATTAAGGTGTTGTGTTTAGCTTGCAAATTAGCATTTTAAAAAAAACAGTTGGGAGTCCAATTACTGGTTTCCAACTTTACACTGGGAAAGATCCAGCCCCACTGATTTGTCAGGCAGCATTTAACAATTTCATTCAAACTGAATGCTAACTTTGGCTTTAGACAATTTTCAGTGGATTTTTTTCATGTATACATCCAAAACAGTGGTTCCCAACCTTTTGTTGAGCAGGGACCACTTGACCAGAGACCACATTGACCAGGAACCACTTTGACCAGGGACCACTTTGACCAGGGACCACTTGACCAGGGACAACTTGACCAGGGAGTACTTTGACCAGAGACTACTTTGACCAGGGACTACTTTGACCAGAGATTACTTGGCCAGGGACCACTTGACCAGGGACTACTTGATCAGGGACTACTTTAACCAGGTACCACTTGGCCAGAGACAACTTGACCAAGGACTACTTTGACCAGGGACTACTTTGACCAGAGATTACTTGACCAGAGACCACTTGACCAGGGACTACTTGATCAGGGACTACTTTGACCAGGTACCACTTGGCCAGAGACAACTTGACCAAGGACTACTTTGACCAGGGACTATTTGACCAGGGACCACTTGACCAGGGGCCAGGAGCCCCCGGTGGCACAGTGGGTTAAAGCACTGAGCTGCTGAGCTTTTTTACCGAAAGGTCGCAGGTTCGAATCCTGGGAGAAGTGTGGGCTTCCGCTGTCAGCCCCAGCTTCTGCCAATCTAGCAGTTCAAAAACATGCAAATGTGAATAGATGACTAGGTACCACTCTGGCAGGAAGGTAACGGCGCTCCATTCAGTCATGCCGGACACATGACCTTGGACGTGTCTATGGTCAACGCTGGCTCTTCGGCTTAGAAATGGAGATGAGCACCACATCCCAGAGTTGGATACGACTGGACTTCATATCAGGGGGGAAAATCCAACCAACCAGGGACTACTTTGACCAGGGACTACTTGACCAGGGACTACTTTGGCCAGGGACCATTCATTAGTACCAAAAGGGTTATTAATAAGTTTTTTGTCAACTTTAGATTTGGTTTGGTTATTTGGGGTGCCAATTCAGAAAATTGCATTGGATAGACCACATCAGCTCTAGTTTCAGATACAGAACATATGCCACCCAGTAGTCACCATCTGCTCGCCCACCGAAAACGATATTTAATAAGCCTCAACACTATAAGAGGGTTTCATGAGACCAGTCGCTCTCGTTGCAATGGTGTAGTAATGATGAGGCCGTATTTAATAAGCCTTGGTGCTATACTCTTTGGCAAAGCAGGCTAAAGACCCTGGAAAAATACATCCTCCAGGATTCCATTACATACAAATACATCCAACAGCATTGAAACATGGCAGTTAAAGTGGTTTCAAACTGCATTCATTCTATAGTGTAGATCAGTGGTTCCCTATCTATTTTTGACCAGGGACCATTTTACCAGGAATCACTTGACAGTGACTACTTTGATCAGGGACCACTTGACCAGGGACTACTTGACCAGAAACCACTTCACCAGGGACTACTTTGAGCAGGGACCACATGAATGGGGACTACTTGACCAAGGACTACTTTGACCAGGGATTACTTGACCAGGGACTACTTGAACAGGGACTACTTCACCAGGGACTACTTTGACCAGGGATTACTTGACCAAGGACTACTTGAACAGGTACTACTTCGCCAGGGACTACTTTGACCAGGGACCACTTGAACAGGGACTACTTGACCAAGGACTACTTTGACCAAGGACTACTTTGACTGGGGACAACTTGACCAGGGACCACTTTGACCAGGGACTACTTTGACCAGGGATTACTTGACCAGGGACCACTTGACCAGGGACCACTTGACCAGGGACAACTTTACCAAGGATTACTTGACCAAGGACCACTTAACCAGGGACCACTTGACCAGGAACTAATTTGACCAGGGACCACTTGACCAGGAACTAATTTGACCAGGGACCACTTGACCAGGAACTAATTTGACCAGGGACTACTTGACCAGGGACCACTTGATCAGGGACTACTTTGACCAGGGACCATTAATTAGTACCCAAAAGGTTATGAATCAGTTTTTGGTCAACTTTAGATTTAGTTTGGTTATTTGGGGTGCTGTTTGAAAAGAGCATTGGATGGACCATATCAGCTCGAGTTTCTGATACAGAACTATGCCATGGTCAGTGACAGGGAAGGAGTGGTAGGTAGGAAAGAAGCAGAAATAAAATAAAATAAAATAAAGAGGAAGGAGGCTCACACACCATATTTTTGTCCTCGCGACCCACTGGTGGTCACACATTAAAAACCACTGGTGTAGATGGACCCATAGTGAGGCTACACCCCTCCGAGTATCAAAGTTACAGTTCTACCACAGAGGAAGTGACTTCAAGGTATAGTAATTATGATGCATACATTAGGTTATAATTGTAATTGGATCTTCATTAATACAAAGGAATTACAAAGGGTTAGTTACTAGTAACTCATTTCACCATATTTTATGGGGCAAGAGCAAACTGTTAACATCTCATTACTTTCCAAGGGATGATGGAATTGTGGCTTTAGCTAATATTCTTTGGATTTAAGCCATAGTTGATTACAGAAAATCATTCTCTCCAAGACCTGCATCATATCTCATTCTTTGTTTTTTTGAAAGTTCCTTGTTTGACTTTTTGAAAGATGATGCCTGCAGTGAAAGATTATTGTTCCAATATGAGGAATGAGGAGAGATAATTATCCTAATAACATTTCGTGAAGCTGGAAAAATATATGGTTATTTATATAGCACATTAGCATTTGTAGTGTATGCAAAACAAGTAAATAAATGTTGAACTAATATATTACCGGAAAAGTCAATATTGATTACTTTGAAGTTGAAGTGCCAAATAAGGTGCTGTAAAAATGTATTTCAGTCCAACCAAGAAGGGAAAATATTATATTCAAAGTAAAATAAATTGCTAGGCTATAATTTAATCACTTAACCCATTGCAATAATATTTTGCTGTAATTTATTGCATATCACACAAGCATTTTTTTAAAAAAGCACATTACTGATTCAACTATGATGGTTATTGTGAGTGTGACACTACAATAACATCATTGGAGTCATTTATCTTTTTAACTAATAGTTCATTATTTTAATACATGAATCATTTTTCTAAGCCTCTCCTAAGCTTCCTACCATTCCATTCTTCAGGGTCAAATACAGAGAACATGGAGGAGGATGGAAGCGCTACTTAGCATTGGATGTTTTCATGTAATGAGAGCAAATTACATTCACATTCTTTCATTTGGTTCTGGAGCTGTCAACTATTGTCTAGTTGTCTTGAACAAACATCAGAAGGGTTGTTGTAGGTTTTTTCGGGCTGTATGGCTATGGTCTAGAGGCATTCTCTCCTGACGTTTCGCCTGCATCTATAGCAAGCATCCTCAGAGGTAGTGACCTCTAGGCCTGGGTAACAACGGAAAAATTTGTTTCTAAAATCGATTTGTATTTGGGGGTTTTTTTTGTTTCGATATTTAAAATAATTACAAAATTTTCCTTTTAAAAAGTTCGATATTTACGAAATTTCGTAAATGGTAAAAAATTAACGAATCGATTTCCGAAAGAATAACGAATCGATTCGTTAATGGCGGACGCGACCGCGAAATACGCTAAAAAACCTCCAAAACCTTCTGAAGCTTCCCTCTCCCTCTGTTGTTGACTGTTGGTGTGATATTATAATTTTTTTTCACTAATTAAACCATAAAACTGGCCCAGACATGCGGAAATAATAACGAAACGACCTCAAAACAATAACGAAACGAATACAATATCGAAATACGAAACATTTACAAAACGTTTTTGAAAATTCTTTTTTTTAATAATTGCTCCAGAATGGTTCGTTATCGTTTTGTAATTGAAAAAATTAACGAATTATTAACGAATTACGAATTAACGAAACGAAACCGCCCAGCCCTAGTGACCTCACTACCTCTGAGGATGCTTGCCATAGATGCAGGCTAAACGTCAAGAGAGAATGCCTCTAGATCATGGCCATACAGCCCGAAAAAACTACAACAACCCAGTGATTCCGGCCATGAAAGCCTTCGACAATACATTAAATATCAGAAGGTTGACAGTTTCCACAATTGAGCAGTTTCATCTCCAAGTCAATCATAAGAAAAGGTAAAGGTTTTCCCTGATATTAAGTCTAGTTGTGTCTGACTTTGGGTGGTGGTGCTCATCTCCATTTCTAAGCTGAAGAGCCAGCGTAGATCATGTGGCCAACATGACTGCATGGAGCGCTCTTATCTGCTTACCACTTCATTAGAGGTGGATGTATGTGCTCATGGACTTGAGTGAGTACGGTAAAGGTAAAGGTTTTCCCCTGACATTAAGTCCAGTCATGTCCAACTCTGGTGGTTGGTGCTCATCTCCATTTCTAAGCCAAAGAGCCAGCGTTATCCATAGACACCTCTAAGGTCATGTGGCCAACATGACCACATAGAGTGCCGTTACCTTCCCACCAGAGCAGTATCTATTGATCTACTCACATCTGCATGTTTTTAAACTGCTAGGTTGGCAGAAGCTGGGGCTAACAGCAGGAGCACACCCTGTTCCCCGGGTTCAAATCACCACCTTTCGGCCTGCAAGTTCAGTATAATAATATGCACAGGCACCACCTAAAATATGAATGCGTACTCACCAATAATAATAATAATGCAGCGAGTAGTAGTAGAAAGATTTTAATTTAAAATTATTAGATAAGGAAATATACGAAATAATCCCAACGCTGCTCAGCCAAAATTATAAAGCCGTCAAAAGGAAGAGGGAGTATGGTTGCTGAACCAACTGTATATTTAAAAGTTAGGAACTGGGAACCACTAAAACTGAGAGACTTAAAATGATTCTTCAAATGAGTTCCGCTGCCACCATTTTTACTATTAATCAGGCTGAGGTAATATTGAGAGTTGGTTCTGTAACACACACTGTGCTACTATAGTTTCTTAGAGGCTGCTGTGGAGCTGGCTTTTAGTAGTACTTTGACCACAAAGGTATTCATACTGAGGCTGGTATAAGTTGAATAAAATAACAAGAATGTTTATTGAACAGGCTTGAAATATTCAGGTACAAATGCTTAATGGTTTCAGTAAAATGCTGGCATAAAAAACTTGTGGTTTGCATTAGAGTAAAATCTTAAAATCTTCTGGGTTACAAGTCTTCAAAGTTCCACCACAGAAAATTACTTCAGGAAATGAATCTCTGAAAGTAACTCCCAAAAATACCCCTTAGGAATCTAGCCAAAAATACCCTGAACTAGACTTCCTTAGGAATTGAACAGACCACTAACTGGGTACTGCTCCTCCACAGTATTCTAGCTATTTACTCAATAGCTACTTGAATACTTCACAAAAGACTGACTCAGTCTTCTTCTCTAAACCCACACTCGCTCTCACTAACACCAGCACTTCTTCTCTCTCTAACACCCAACTCAAACTGGGACTTGAAGCCTCAGTTTAAAAGACACTTTTATCCTCTAGATCACTTAGGTTCTGCCCCTATCTTTGTAGCCAATCCTAGCCTTCGTATTTTCCCTCCAAGACTTGAACATGCCCCCTCAAGGTAAACCTAACTAAAATGGTTTCTCCCTGTCTCCCTTTTCTAAAATGGATGCCGTGGCTTCACCAGGCCCACTCCCTTTAGGCTTAAGCTAACCAGCTAAGGTAAAGGATTCATTACATTCAGCAACTCAGCAGTTTAACTTACTGCCCCACCAGGGGGGCCAAGTCAGTCATACATGAATGAAATTGGATTTTGACTTCCAAACATTTTCATGATGGTTCAAAGGAGTTGAACATGGGCAAGACTTTTGCTTCAGTGCCTTTATATTCAAGGTGCAAAGAACATGAGATTTTGGGGTTTTTTTTCCAACTAAATATGGGAGAAACCAAAACTGGCTGGTGAAGTAACTGTATTCATCTTACAACTCATTCCAAAAGAGTCCATGTTTTCTCTAATCATTCATTTGGCCTATCAAAAAGGGGGAATACCTAAATAGATATTTTAAAATTGCATAGGAGTTTAGAAGACACCACATTTCTTCATCCAGGAAAGAGGGCAAAACATCACACAAAAGAAAGAGAAGGAATGATATTGGTGTAGACATGAAGTTTGCATGTCATTTTGAGAAGGTTATGCAGGAAGGCACTGGTCCAGCTGTATGCCTCATGTGATAAATTCCATTGTCATCTTCTACTTAGAAACAATATAATTCAAATTCTTTATAACTGTTTTTACTTCCATTAAATTTTTCAAGATTGGCTGCCCTTTTTTTCCTGACAGGCAGAAAAGTTGAACACAGAGCATGTCTTCATCCCAGAAGTTCATGATTATTTGGTTATTGCTTTCGGTGATAGATAAAACAGTCTATTGTTTATCAACAATATCCAGTTTAGCTTTGTAGTAGTTTACAGCTCTAAGCAACACCTTGCTTTGTGGACTAGGAAAAACAGACTGGAAGTAGTGATGATCGGTTGATGGAGTGAAGTGGTCATTTCCAAGCTGAAAAGATGCTAGAACAGAAGAGAGAAGGATTTGTTGGGAAAGTAGAAGCAGAAAATTTGCATGCAGAAATACATACCCTAATTAAATATTCAGGTCAGAGGTGGAAAGTAAGACCTCTGCTGAAAAATCTTGAGAGCTGCTGCTAGTGAAAGTAATAATGGGCTCAAGTTGGGAGAAGTTGCTTTTTGGATACTAAAACTCACTTTTAGGAATTCAGAATGATTCCAAGCCAGAATATTTTTATTAGGTATGTCTGACTTTGCATTAGACCAGAATCAAGATAAAATTTTGACTTCTTATTTGATGACGGCACCAAGATTAACTTCCGCAAAACTTTGGAAACAGGAAATATCATGGTTATTAAAATTACTGGATATAATGAATATGGACATACTGATTTATCACATTTCATGCCATTCTCCAAATCCTAAAAAGAAAACAGACTGGACATTACTAAAATGTTTTTTGAAAAATGAAAATCTGGAAATAAAAGTTAAAGAAACAAATGCATGAAATACACAGAACAATTGAATGTATATACAAATAGGACTAGCAAGGTATAAATCAATACTTTTTTCTTGTGATAATAATTATTCGAGGTGAAGAACATCAAAAAAGGGATATTTATTCTTCAAAGTCCTTGCAGACTTGGCACAGCTTATCAAGGTTACAAACAGAACAGTCAATAGGTGAAACCACAGAGATATTCTTTCTTTCCCTTCTCCTCCAGTCACTGAGTTAACTTTTCCCCAGAAGGCAGAGAAGGTCTTGGAATCTTTTCACCCTAACCCTAAGCTGTTACTTTTTAGAAAGACCAGGTCTTTCCCTATCTATGCTCATGGTTCGTTCTGGAGATAAAGCAATGAAGTCTCTCTCTATATATCTATTTAACTCAATTTCTCAGTAGGCTTCTCTATCTATAGTATCTCAATCTCAATCTTCAATATCTATCTATAATATCTCAATCTTCAATTTCTCAATCAGCTATAACTCAATCACTCAATCAAGCTTATCTATCTATAGTATCTCAATAGTACTTACAATGGTTTTCCCAGAGCTACCCTGACTAACCACCAGCACATCTGAAGCTCCTTCTCTAAACTAAACAGGCAGGGGAGACTCCAAAATGGAGATCTCTTCCCTGGGAAAAAGGGCGGTCTCTAAACCCAAGAAGATACTTTCTAAGCCAATAGCTGCAAAATGCCTGCAGACTGGCTTTCCAGCCTCTGAAACTGTTAACTTTCAGGGCTCTGTAGAGCTGCAGCAGCCCTGGGAAAAATGCAAGGGGAAGCAACTTCAAGCAACTGTAAGGTAATGCAAACCAGGCTCCTGGGACACAGAACACTATAGTTTTATCCTTCAACCTTCCTACTTTCCTATATACTTATAATGTTCCCCCTCTTTTATTGTATCACTATAACTTTCCCGAATAAAAATTATCAGTAAAAAAAAGAAGAAGAATGATTCCAAGCCAGTATGCCCAGTAGATGATAGACTTGTGCATGGAATTTGTTTATTCCGTTTCATTTCTTTTGGTACCTTCGGTAGTTTGGGATCTGGTAATGATAAGGGCCCTCCTGGTATGAAAACCTGCCTGACACCAAAGCAAGTGGGAGCCAATCTCAGCTTCTCCTCTGCTTTTTGGCATCACAGTTTTTTTTATTAATTCCCCAGCAAAAAAGGGAAAAAAAGAAAATTCTAATTCTAACTCTTCCAGGAGGTCATTGCTCTTCCTTACCTGGAAGTGGAAAGCCTCCTTGGAAAGAGTGCATGACTGCTGGCATGGTGCAGCCTGGGAGAGAAAGCATGCATGCCTGCCAGTGCCTGCCTGCAGCTGAGCACCTCCTCTATAGTAAGAAACAGCACTTGCCTACTTGCCTTGGAAAAAGTGTGTGTTTGTGCAGGCCCGGGAGAGAAAGCACGTGCACCTGCCTGCAGCCAAGCATCTCT
Source organism: Anolis sagrei ordinatus (assembly GCF_025583915.1). Lineage (NCBI taxonomy): Eukaryota > Metazoa > Chordata > Lepidosauria > Squamata > Anolidae > Anolis > Anolis sagrei. The sequence goes on from NW_026844478.1 coordinate 20,214,189, forward strand.
CCTCTAGTATAGAAACAGGTAAGAAGCCTCTTTAAAGCATGCACCTGCCTGAAGCTGAACACCTCTCCTCTAGAGTAAGAAATAGCTAAAATAAATGCCTAAAATGATGGGAAGGGAGTCTCGGAAGCCCCCCCCCCCCCCATGGGCCCATAGAAAATGGTTCTTTCGGTACCACAGAGCATAAACAGATACCTGCCCTTACGATTTCGGGAGGCTCCCAAAAATGGACCATGGCCCCCACCGAAAGCCAGGACATGAAATGGGTCAAGGTTTACCCAAATTACACAAGCCTAGTAAATGAACAGAAGGGCTGCCTCAACACAGGGCAACATTGCAGGTGAGACACTTGCATCAATATCAATATACTGAAGCTGTGATAGCATGAGACAACTTTCTTGAGCCAGCTTACTTTTCTGAACGTATCTCCCTCACAGTTCCACCTTGTAGTCTAAGATCTGCCAGGAAGGCCCTGCTCTCGGTCACACCAGCTTTGCAAACGCGGCTGGTGCGGATGAGGGACAGGGCCTTCTCGGTGGTGACCCCAGCCTGTGGAATTTGCTCCCCTGCGAAATTAGATCAGCATCCTCCCTCCTTTCTTTCAGAAGAAAACTGAAGATGTGATTGTGGAACCAGGCTTTGGCTAATGGATATAACGGCACCTGAACAGTGAATTGGACCAGATGGTTGTTATAATGGAAATGCCTTTATGATTGGATAATGAATGTTGTTTTAATGTTTTATATCGTATGATTTTATTCTGCTTTATAATTGTAATTATTGCGGCATCGAATCGTTGCCATTGTTAGCCGCCTTGAGTCCCCCTGCAGGGGTGAGAAGAGTGGGGTAGAAATGCTGTAAATAAATAAATAAATAAATAAATAAATAAATAAATAAATAAATTCTTTCAGCCCTGACCTTGGTGGAAGTCTTTTTATCATATTAGTTCCAGCTCCAGATGGAGCAGTTAGAATTGGAGTAAAATTCATGTGGTCTTCTAGATCTTGTTGGACTGCTACTCTTACTTTGCCATTGGTTATGTCATCAAGAAATGCACAAGCTAGAGGGCACATCAGTGTGGGCAGTCAGAAGAATGATTTTGATATGGTTCTATGGAGTGCATAATTCCCATCTACATGATGAAGCTACAAAAGGTTGTGCAGGTTCAAGGTCTGTCAACTTTCTTCGAGGACTTCCACGCTTTGAATCCAGGCACAAATGTTAAAAGAGCAGTGAGTAGATCAAAACATGGAGTGTGAAGAGGATGACATTTTTGATGATGGGAAGGTGGTTCAGTTTGATAAGTGTAAATGTAAAAAGAAAGAAGAAGAGCTTTCCAGACTGATACAGAGTTCAGTCTTTCTAATCTCACCAACTAGATAAGTGTTTCTAAACCTGGGGGTCAGGACCCCTGGGGAGGTCACAATGGGGTTTTAGAGGGGTCGCCAAAGACCACCAGAAAACATATATTTCGGATGGTATTAGGAATCTCTTTGGCAAAGAAGACTGAAGATCTCTCCGCCTGTCCTTCTCTTCCTTTTTGGAAACAGACAGTGAACCCTCCCTCTAAAACCCCTCCTCCACTGTGATTGGCTTGCCTCTCAGCCAAGGGGAGGGCTGTGTATAAGACCCGTATGTTTGCTGCATGTCATGTGCCGATGAGGGAGAGCATGCGAGGATGGAGGGAGGCTCATACCAGCGAGTCCCTTCAAAGCATGGGGGTCTCTGTGTGGGAACTTTGGCCCAATTTTATTGTTGGTAGGGTTCAGAATGCTTTTTGATTGTAGGTGAACTATAAATCCCAGCAACTACAACTCCCAAATGTCAGGCTCTATTTTCCACAAACTCCACCAGTGTTCACATTTGGGTATATTGAGTATTCATGCCAAGTTTGGTCCTGTTGTGATAGAGTCTGCTGGCAGTGATAGTAACACTAGTTGTATTAGGAGAGGCAGGAAAACTACTCGCGAGCAAGACTATGATGAAGAGCAACAAAGGAAAAGAATCCGGGAGATACTTAGTGAGCCAACAGATGAGGATTCTTTTGAGGGTTTTGATGCAAATGAAATGGATGATGGGATATCAGATTCTGGGTCTGATGGGATGGATTAGACAAGGGTTCGAGAGATTCAAGATATTTGTGCTGAACCCACAAGCAGTGACACATTTGAAAGTTGGAATAGTAAAGATTTGGATGGGACTTGGGGAACTTCAGGATTAGACCACAGATGGACTACTTGGAGGAGTGGTGGAAGAGGCACAGCTGGAATGGGTTGGACCGAACTAGGAGCGACTTCAGTTCAGATGAGGAGCTGCAACAAGATACAGCTGGGACACGGGTGTTGGCTGAATCAAGTTCTGATGAGGACTTGTAGATAAAAAGGGAGTGTTTGCTATTGTAGCCTTGAAACCGGCAAGGAGTCTTGTTGGGCGCTTTCTGGATCTTTGCTACAGAAGACGGGTTTGAAAGAAGACTTTGGGACATAAGTGATGCTCTGGGTTTTAGCAGCAAAGGGGGCTGGAACTGTGTGGGTTTTTGCTGGGCTGCACTGTTTTGATGTTTGCATTAGCTGCCGTATTGCCCCGCTGCTTTGGCTCCTTGTGTTTATTCACCGGATTGGGACCTGACCTTGCAGCTGTTCGTCTCTCTTTGGACCAGACCGGACTGGACTTTATTCTCTGTCGTTACTCTCTCTCCTCCACATCTACGGCTGAGCGTCTGGAGATAGCGTTATCTACATTCCTGCATTCCTGCATACCAGTTCCTGCTGTGTTTGAGGTTTGGGTTTCTTTTTACATCCCTAAAAAGGCTGCATTTAAGCATTTTTTTGAGTTTAATGCAAGTTATATCTGTTTAATCCAGATTATATTCTGTTGGGGTTTTGTGGGTTCTTTTGCCTGTTTGGGCTTTTTTCACACTGTAAACTAAGTGTTTTTTGCCCTGTGGTTTTGTTTTGGGCTGATTTTGTGTTTGTTTGAACAATAAACTATACTCTTTTAATTTGCTGGCATCTGACCTTGACAGGTACAGATCCATCATTGTTTGAGTCCACAGTTCTCTCTGGATGTAGGTGAGCTACAACTCTAAAACTCAAGTTTAATGCCCACCAAACCCTTCCAGTATTTTCTGTTGGTAATGTGAATTCTGTGTGCCAGGTTTGTTTCAATTCCATCGTTGCTGGAGTTCAGAATGATCTTTGATTGTAGGTTAACTACAACTCCCTAATGACAAATTCAACCTCTCCCCAACCCCACCAGTATTCAAATTTGGGCGTATCGGGTATTTGTGCCAAATTTGGTCCAGTGAATGAAAATCCACCCTGCATGTCAGATATTTACATTACGATTCATAACAGTAACAAAATTACGGTTGTGCAGTAGCAACGACAATAATGTTATGGTTGGGGGTCACCACAACATGAGGAACTGTATTAAGGGGTCAAGGCATTAGAAAGATTGAAAACCACTTAACTAGATACTTACTGGAAATTTAAACACAGGATATGCACAGAACGACACCCTCCTGCTTATCTACCTTAGCTACTGGTATTGAAAGTCATACCGGTATTGAAAGTCATAAGTAGCATATGAAGATAAGGCTACTAGTTTGGGTATTGGTTATGATGCTTATAGATTAATAGGCCTGGGTAACAACACAAAAATTTGTTTCTAAAATCGATTTGTATTTGGGGGGGTTTTGCGTTTCGATATTTAAAATAATTACAAAACTTTCCTTTAAAAAAGTTCAGTATTTACGAAATTTCGTTAATATTAACGAATCGATTCGTTAAGATGGCGGACCCCCCGCGCATGCGCAAATCACCTCTGAAACTTCGTTATGAAGATGGGGGTCAATTCGTTAAGGTGGCAACGAATCGATTCGTTAAAAAAGAAATATTTTTCAGAAATATTTAAAAATGGAAAATTAACAATGCTTGCCCTGTTGTGGAGTGAACACAGCCACAGGACAGGGACAAACGCACACACACAGGCACACAAGGGTCTTTTCTTTTTTTAGAATATTTTTTGAATTTTTTTTAAGAATAAAAGAAAGATATTTTTCAGAAATATTTAAAAATGCTTGCCCTGTTGTGGAGCGAACGGCAAAGCCTCCCCGCTGCTCCCAGCCCAGGGAATGAATGAATGCAAGCAATGAATGAATGCAAGCCAAGCCTCCCTCCCGAACCTCCCGTCTCCTCGCCTTCCCCAGCAATGAGCAATGCGGCCACGCGGAGCCGCTTTTAAAGGGCAGCCCGCCCAATCACAATCAGCCACGGTGCTTGGGAGCGCAGGATTGGCTCCCAGCGCACCCAGCATCCTCCATCCCTAAAACGTCATTTCCGAAACGGGCGGAAGCCCGTAAAAAAGATGGAGGATGCCGTTTCGATATTTAAAAACACTTCCGGGTTTGAAAATATGTTTTGTAATCGTTTTGTAATTGCTAAAAATAACGAATATTTAACGAATTACAAAATTAACGAACGAAACCGCCCAGGCCTATAGATTAACCATCTGGGGTGTCTGGAAGTCATTAGTAGAATACCTATTACAGACAATTAATCAATGTAATAAAATTCAAGGCATGGTGTCATTTTTTTTTCAAAGTTCCAACTGTAGACATTCATAAAAATAATTTTTTTCCAGTCCATCTATTTCTCATGGCTCTTTCATTTTACATGCTACACTCTGTTAACTTTCTGACAAAGTAGATTTACCTTTCGTGACCAATACAATACTTCCCGATTTTAGGTCAGTAATTTTAGCTGTTTGGGTTGGTGCAACTTACAGCTGCAATGCATAAAGAATGGGGATCACTGTTGTCTTTGCTTGATGGTTTTGCTGCTCCCATTTCTTCATGCTGATGACATCTTAAATTATTCTCAAGCTTGAGATGATGACTTTGACACACTTAAATTTGTTACCAATCATATCTTGCTTCAATTTTAGCTGTTTGGGGAGAGAACTCTCTGTGGTTTGGATCAATGTACTTTCAATATCTGGCCCTATTGATGATGTAAAATTAGTAAAAACCGTTGGTGAATCCTTTCTTTAAAGAGGAATAAAAAAGATCATACTTATAATTTATGGACTCATCTGATGATAATGGGATACATTTCCATTTTTAGGATACCAGGTTGTGGGAAGGCTGGGACAAAGGAAGTAACTTTGAAACATCCTAAGTGGAATAGAAGATGATGTTACATTACATTATCGGAATGGAGGGAATTTTTCTGACTTGTAATGCATTCTTTTGATCATATCAATAACTTACTGGGATTTCATTCTTAGGTATGACTTGCATGTAGATCTGTTTTCCTTCGGTATTTTGGTACTTTTGGGATCCCATAAACGTAAGGGCCCTCCCTGTATGAAAACCCACCCGCAACAAAAACAAGTGGGAGCCAATCTCGGCTCCTCCTCTTCTTTAATCTTTTTTATTAATCCCAGCAAACAAAAATAAAACTCTCATTCCCTGAATCCTACTACCAGTTATCTCTCATCTAGAGCAGAGGGTAGAAACAGCTGTAAGGAAGCATTAAACCCAAAGCAGAAAGGAGATTGAAACATGCTAGGAAAGAATAAAAAACAAAACTCAAACTCAGGGGAGCTCCTGACAAGAAACAATCAGGAACACCTAATCACCTCTCAACAAAGGATTTTCCCCTGTCAGTAATGAGCCACACCCAGAGGCGGCCCTAGGTAATTTTCAATGGTAAGCAAACAGTATTTTGGCGCCCTCCCACCAACCAATCACTGATATATTATTTTCTGTTTGTCTTGGGAGTTCTGTGTGCCATATTTGGTTCAATTCCATCATTGGTGGAGTTTAGAATGCTCTTTGATTGTAGGTGAACTATACATCCCAGTAACTACAACTCGCATATGTCAAGGTCTATTTTCCCCCAAGAGCGCCTCAAGAGCCGCCCCTGGGCAAAATCAACTATACTGCAAATGCTTATTTTGCATAATGGGTTGAGTCGCCCCTGGCCACACCTAAAAACTGTCAGGCCATCAAATGCTAATCAAGTTGGCCAATTGCAACATTCACACCTGTCTCCAACAGACAAGAGCTCTTTCTCCCACCCTGGACCTTCCACAGATATACAAACCTAATTTTCCTAGTTTCCAACAAACCTCACAACCTCTGAGGATGCCTGCCACAGATGCAGGCGAAATGTCAGCCTGAAAAACCTACAAAAAGCCTGTGTTGCATAGTGTTGTCTAAACTCTCCCCAAACGCAATAAGTTTAAAAAGCAAGAAATAAATCTGGATAATGCAAAATGTCATATTCATTCAACCTGCTCTTTGATGAGGCAGGACAGCTGAGCATAAGCATTTCCATTTTAAATTTGAGGGTGGGGACGAGGGCCATCTCCATTCCCTCTTGAAAAGGTCTGTTAGCCAGTGCGGACAGTTGGCGCTTCTCCTCCCTCCGAGAGCCTTCTGGTACGAGTACATGAGTGCCATGGGAAATGTGAAGCGATGATAGCACCATATGTAAGAGTGATACGAAATCATATTTGAGCTGTATGACAACGAAGCCGCATTGTCACCTCATGCCGTGCAGTAAATGAAAAGACAGTTAAAATGTATGAATGGCTCCCTAAACTGTCACTGTCTATGCAGATTAGATAAGTTTCTAATTGCAGCAATGCTCAAATTTGATGAGTCAATACACTGTTGTTCTGTGCCCTACGTGCACGTTCATTATTAATGTGGAAAAGAATGAAATGCCTCCGCTTCAGAAATGCTAAAGAAGAGGCGTCAGATCTCAAGGCTCACTGAGGCTGGAGGACGGATCTCAGGGACGCACTGAGCAGAATAGTTCCCATCGAAGCAGTTTACAAATGGGTACGTCTCAAAGGAATATAAATAAGATGAGGTTCGAGCCTCAGGTGATAGGAGCTGTGGGAGGTGCCACACAGATAAGAATGATCCCGAGCAGATAAGATGCAGCTCTGGAAGGAGTAACCAAAGACCAGGAACAGGAAATGTATCTAAGGCAACCAAAAGAACATATGCTTAAAAGACTCAACTGAAAATCAAAAGGAGTGTTCTCAGATAGCATGATCTAAAACACTCTGGAGGTCAAGTTCCATTCAAGACTTCTTTTCTCAGGGGAAGGAATCAGGAGTGAGAGGATTTGTTCATATTGAAGAGGAAATTCAGGTGCCAGAAAGGTCTTTGGATTCAACTCATGTTATACATCAGCTTGCATTGCAGCCTTTGGAATATCCACGAGGAATTCTTTAATTTCTCCCATTGTTCCAACTCAATTTGTGCACCTCTATTTCGAGCCCCTTTGACCATACATTTCATATTTTAGCAGCAATTCAAACATTGGGTTGCTGTGAGTTTTCTGGGCTGTATGGCTACGTTCCAGCAGCATACTCTCCTAAAGTTTCACCTTTGTTAGATAGAGAGAGAGAGATAGATAGATAGATAGATAGATAGATAATTTTATTATGGTCCAGAGACCCTTATTACACTGAAGCATACAAGTTATACAGGTAATGAGATTAAGAACATCAGTGGATAAAATTTGCAAACAGTAAAAGCTGATTAAAATACATGTTGGCTAAAAACAAAAGTGCAAGATGTGCCAGCGTGTTTCAGCCTCAGGATATCTGTGCTTCTGGTGGCACATTGGGTTAAACTGTTGTGCCAGCAGGACTGAAGACCGACTGGTTGCAGGTTCGAATCCAGGGAGAGCGTGGATGAGCTCCCTCTGTCAGCTCCAGCTCCCCATGTGGGAACATGAGAGAAGCCTCCCATAAGCATGGTAAAACATCCAGGCAATGTCCTTGCAGACGGCCAATTCTCTCACACCAGAAGTGACTTGCAGTTTCTCAAGTTGCTCCTGACATTAAAAAAAAAACCCTGCATCTGTGACAAATATCCTCAGAGGTCCTGTTGACAGTGAGGCAAGTGGTGTGTATATACACTTGCGGAATAATGTCCCAGGTGGGAGGAAGAATCCTTGTCTGTTTAAGGAAATGTGAATGTTGTAATTAGGCAGCTTAAATTAGCATTTGAGTAGCCATGAAGTTTGTAAAGTGAGGGAATCTGCATAGAGGTAGCCTGACCTTTGTTGCCTGGAGGCATCCTCTGTATGGGTGGTGTTAACTGGCACTTGATTGTGTGTTCTTTTTCCCACCATGGACATTCCATGAAAACCTTCAATAATGTATACATTTTATGTATTTATTATTTGCAGTATTTAAATTCCACTCAGAGCGGAATCACAGAACACATATACGGCAAACATTCAATGCCGATCATACAATGACAAGCCAGACAACAGATAGAGGTATTTATATATGCTGTTTTCCAAATCATTCAGCATTTTGGGGGGCTGTGAAAATTACAACAGCACAACAGCAGAGAGGAAACAAACAAGGACATCTAATCAGCTCTCAACAAAAGATTGGTCCAGGCACTGTCAGGCCATTATATGTTAATCAAGGTGGTCAGTTGGAACATTCACACCTAGCTCCAGCAGACAAGAGTCCTTTGTCCCACCCTGGTCATTCCACAGATATATAAACCCATCTTCCTACTTCCAACAGACCTCACTACCTCTGAGGATGCTTGCCAAAGATGCAGGCGAAATGTCAGGAGAAAATGCCTCTAGAACATGGCCATATAGCCCGAAAAAACCTACAACAACCCAGTGATTCTGGCCACGAAAGCCTTTGACAATACATTGGACCTATAAATACTTTTTCTCTGCAAGGTGATCACTCCGCTCAGATTTGGCTTTGTTGTTTGTTTGTTGTTGTTGTTGCTGCTGCTGCTGTTTTGCTAAGCATGTCTCATTAATTAGAAAGGGTTTTGCCTAATTAATCCAAAACTTGGCTGTGCTGGAGGCAAAATAGTTTTGGACGAAGCATGGAAATGCAAATTCATCCTACTTCTTCCTCTCTTAGGGGGGCTCTAAAATTTTTAACATCCCTGAAATTTCTCTAGCTGCCTTTTAAGTGTATTTCGGTAGCATTATTAATAATTATTTCTAATTACAGGATGGCTTTCATAGAATAATGGAAATGTCACTGGTGTGCAACATTAACTACAAAACCAATCCCTTGTTTATTTCACACTGGTGTAAAATAGTCTCTGAGACACAGTACCATAGCATAAATTTTGCATGAAGTGGATATGAGGTTAAATCTCTAGTGAAATTAGTCTAATATCAAATGATGTGATGGACTTACAGGTAGGCTTGTGCATTTTGGGTGAACTGCTATCCGTTTCTGCTTGTTGAATACCAGAAACACCCCATATCCATTTTCCAGCACATCCCAAAAACAGGCATGCTGCCAAATGGGCGTTTTTGTTCCGCATCTGAAAAACAAAACAAAACAATTTCTTTTCTGCCCATTGGCCCATATGGAAGGGGAGACTTCCCACAGGCTCCCATTCCATATACTTCATCAAGACCTGGATTATAAATGCTTCTTAAAGCTGTTCTACTTTAGAGGAGAGGCAGAAATGCACACTTTCTTCTCTCCCAGCACCAGCAGCATGTCACACAGCTTTCCAAGACTTTTTAAGGAGGCCTAAGGAAGGAAGAGTGATGACCTGGAGCTCAGTGGAGTTATCCTCCCTGGACTACCTTAAAAATTCCCTCTCTTTTGCCTGCAAGGCTGCAATCTCCTTTCTGATTGGGGTTTTACTTCCTTAAAGCTGTTTCCACTTTCTACTCTAGAGGAGAGGCAGGCACACATGCTTTCTTCTCACCCAGCAGTAGCATATCGCACAGCTTTCCAATACTTTTTAAGGAGGCTCGGGGAAGGAAGAGTGATGACCTAGAGTTCAGTGGAGTTATCCTCCCTGGACTACCTTAAAAATTCCCTCTCTTTTGCCTGCAAGGCTGCAATCTTCTTTCTGCATTGGGTTTTGCTTCCTTAAGTATGTTTCCACTTTCTACTTTAGAGGAGAGGTAGGCTTCTCGTTTTGTTTCCTGGGATTACTTATTATTATTATTATTATTATTATTATTATTATTATTTAGTAAGCTTGGGTAACCATGGAAAAATTTGGTTCTAAACTCGTTTTGTTTTTAGGGGGCCCTTGCGTTTCGTTTTTTTTAATAATTCCGAAATTTTCCTTTTAAATATTTCAAAATATACGAAATTTCGTAAAATTACGAATCGATTCGTTAATGGCGGATGTGATTGCGCAATATGATAAAAAAAACCTCCAAATGGGACAGGGGGAACTTCTGAAGCTTCCCTCTCCCTCTGTGGTTGACTGTTGGTGTGATAAAACAAACAACAACTATAAAACTTGCACCAGACATGCGAAAATAATTACAAAATAATTACGAAATAATTTTGAAATAATTACGAAATAAATTGAAAAAATTGTTTCGAATCTAATTTACTCCTCACACTATTCCTGCATGGCTCAATATTGGATCGTAAGCTAATTTAAATACGAATTAATACCGAATTACGAAATTAACGAACGAAACTGCCCAAGCCTATTATTTAGATGTATTTTCTAATGGGAGAGGAAGGTAAGGAGAAAATGAAGCTCAAAGGGTGAAAACCCCCAAAAGTGCCCACACCTCACCCACCATCCCTCAGATCCCCAAATCCCAGTCAGTCCCACTAAATAAAAATAATCAGGAAAATACAGGAAAATATAAAAGGATTCAACTGTGATGCAGAATAGGGAAGGAGGAGCCAAGATCGGCTCTCACTTGCTTTCATGTTGGGCAGGTTTTTGTATCGGGAGGGCCCTTACCTGTATGGGCCCCCAAAGTATTGAAGGTACCGGAGGTACTGAAGGAAACAGAATCCACGCACAACTGTACTTGCAGGTCTGCACCAAACACTGTCATAGCTAGTATCTTGTTCTCTATAATCAAGAACTTAATAGAAATGGAATAGGATTTGGGTTGAGTTGCTAGCATCTGTGTCACATTTTGGAGAATCACCATGCAATTAAGCACGCCTTTATTAGAAACTAGTATATTCTCAAAGCTTCCAGTACAGTTGAGAATAATAAAATATGATGTAACCATGAAGCCCAAAATGCAAATGACTAAAAGATTTTAGTATAAATATATTGTAATCAATTCAGAGGACATATATAAAAATGCATACATTAGAAAAAGTGCATGCTGACATGCATATTTTGCCAAATGCATACAAATTTCCATATGGGAAATGACATCATTTAGGAACTTTACTTACGTAGGCGATCCCTTGTAGCCTGAGGATGATTTTCCTCCAAGTCTGGTGTCTTGGCGGTGGGTTCGTAGGTGGCTGTGGAGCTCTATTCTTGATCCGCATGTTCTTCTGCAGTGAGGACATCAGTTTCCAGATGGAAGGCGGTCCCGGTCAAGATTGGCTTGACGTGCCTTCTTCTTGGCATGTTACTCCCTTTTGTCTTCCATTCATAACTTTTCGAATTATGCAGCACTGCTGGTCACAGCTCACCTCCAGTTAGAGCACTCAAGAACCAGGGCTTCTCAGTTCTCGGTGTCAATGCCACAGTTTATAAGGCTGGCTTTAAACCCAGGTTTAGATCTCTTTTCCTGTCCACCAATGTTATGTTTCCCATTCTTGAGGGTTGCTTGTTTATAAAGTTATTGTCATCCCAAACCTGCTATACACCTGCAAAACATGGACTGTCTACAGATGTCACACTCATCTCCTGGAATGATTCCATCAGCATTGCTTCCGAAAAATTCTGCAAATCTCTTGGGAAGACAGGCGGACAAATGTCAGTGTGCTGGGCGAAGCAAAGACCACCAGCATTGAAGTGATGCTCCAATGCCATCAACTCCACTGGACTGGCCACATTGTCTGAATGCCCAATTACCATCTCCCAAAGCAGTTACTATATTCCCAACTCAAGAATGGGAAACGTAACGTTGGTGGACAGGAAAAGAGATTTAAAGATGAACTTAAAGCCAAACTTAAAAACTGGGCATAGACACTGAGAACTTGGAAGACCTGGCCTTTGAACGTTCTAACTGGAGGTCAGCTGTGATCAGCAGTGCTGCAGAATGGAGGCACGAATGGAGGGAGAAAGGGAGAAACATGTCAAGAGGATAAGCCAACCCTTATCAGGAAGTCTCAAAAGCTGAAACAAACGAATGAAGGTGTGGTGATGCAAGTGATATTCAGAAATACCAAGAAACTAGCTGTAAACAAAATCGTCCTCCCCTCAAAACCTCAACCCATCCTTTTCCATCATTTTTTTTGAAGAAAATACTTCTCCATGATTGATTTTCTGAACATAGATTCATAAGTTATAAGGCAGCAAGTCTGTTATTTCCCTTCTTTTAATGAAAATTTGTTCTCTCTCTGTTTGCTTGGCTCCTTGCTGTGTCTGAATTTTTAGGAATGAAGAGCTGCACAGATTTGCCTAAAGGAACCATATTTCTCAGGAATGCCAGCTAAGGTTCCCTTAAGTCTTCCGATAAGAAATAGATGATTAAAACATTAAAGATTCTAAAAGTGGAGGCATCAATCCTCCCGTGGTAGGCTAAGGGGCATACAAAAGGAAAAGGACTTTTAAATGTGATTTTTTTTTTCTTTTAGTGGGCGAAAAATTGCGTAAACCCCTTCACTATTTGTGATACATTTTCCTCTTCAAGCTTTCTCTCAGCAGTTGGAGAGAAATATGCACACAGAGATACAATGAGATATTATTTCGTAAAATGCCCACATATATACAATGAAGATACTATTTCGCTTGTTGTAAGTTTTCCGGTCTGTCTGGTCATGTTCCAGAAGCATTCTCTCCTGACGTTTCGCCTGCATCTGTGGCAAGCATCCTCAGAGGTTGTGAGGTTTGTTGGAAACTAGGAAAATTGAGTTTATATATCTGTGGAATGTCCGGGGTGGAAGAAAGAAGTCTTGTCTGTTGGAGGTAGGTGTGGATGTTTCAATTGGTCACCTTGGTTAGCAGTTAATGGCCTAGCAGTTTCAAGGTCTGGCTTCTTACTGCCTGGGGGAAGTAAGAAAGAGGAAACCATCAGGGACAGCTAGTTACCTCTCAACAAATTATTCCTTCTTGATTGAATCACCAGCATTTTTCTGGCATTTCCTTATGAGTGCCTTATATACTTAAGCAGTACCTATTTATCTACTCATATTGCTGTTTTCAAAACTGCTAGGAAGGCAGAAACATGGAAAACAAGACTCCAAACATCAAGTTCAGGAAACAGGAATGCCCAAAACCATGACAAAATTCAAAAGTTACAAGAGACTGTGATTCCAAAATAATCCAGGACAACAAAACCAAAGGCACATGGAAATACAGGAACCAAACTTGAGCATTAAATCCAAGGTATGAAAAGTTACAGGAATATAAACATGAATAACTAAATCCAAGGCAAAAGAAATATGAGACAGGAATTGCTATCTAAACTAAATGTTGGTTCTTCTGAAGACACAATCTCAGTTACCCTTGTATATAGTTTAAAAAACCCATGCCTTTTTCCTTAAGAAGACCCAGGAAGGAACCCTCTTGTCAATTAATCTTTGAGAAAGGCCCTTCTCCCTAGCCAGATGTCTTTGTTGACAGATCTGACTCCTTCTACCAAAAGAGAACTCCCCTAGATCTCCAATTAACACATTATTTTTTCATTCCGACCTTGACTTCCTTGGGAAACTGAACACAAAACAGTCAGTCTCTTTCTCTCTCTGTACAGGCACATCTAATGCAGGCTTAACCATCCCAGAATCCTCAGCTTCATCAAGGCTAACAAATCCCAAATGTCCAAAATCCCCATTTCCAGACCCCTGTGTGTCTATAGTACAAGGGTTGAATGAAAAGTAATGCCTCCACTTTTGTTACTTCGGTTTGGATGGGAATATTTTAATAAATCAAATGCAGAAATAATCCTTAGAATGCGCTCTTTAACTACCACTATTCACTTTCCGCATAATCACCAGACAATTGGATACATTTCTGCCAATGATGAACAAGTTTTCTGGAGCCGTCATGGAAGAAGTCAGCACTCTTTATCCGCAACCAGAGTCTCACAGTTCTCTCATCCTGGGTACCCATCATGCACAGATCTTCCAATAGCCAAGCAAAGCAATAATGTGACCCACACATTCTTGTGAAATGCTGATTATGCTTGAAATTTCTCTCTAAGTGATACGACGATCATCCTGAATCAATCTGTCAAACTTTTGCTTGTGAAACTTGGTGGTTGCTGTCACAGGACGCCCAACTCTTTGTTTGTCACTCAAGTCAGATGTTCCCACCTTAACATCTTTGAACTTACTCGCTCAATGACGCACAGTACTCACATCAACACATTCACCATAAACAGCTTGCATTCTCTGATGAATCTCCTTTGGGGTGACACCTTCTGCTGTCAAGAATTCAATGACTGCACGTTGCTTAAGTCGCATTGACCAACCGTCTGTGCAGGTTTCCTTAACACTAAGGCTGGGCGGTTTCGTTTCGTTAATTCGTAATTCGTTAATAATTCGTTAATTTTTTCAATTACAAAACGATAACGAACCATTCTGGAGCAATTATTAAAAAAATGAATTTTCAAAAACGTTTTGTAAATGCTTCGTATTTCGATATTGTATTCGTTTCGTTATTGTTTTGAGGTCGTTTCGTTATTATTTCCGCATGTCTGGGGCAAGTTTTATGGTTTAATTAGTGAAAAAAAATTATAATATCACACCAACAGTCAACAACAGATGGAGAGGGAAGCTTCAGAAGTTTTGGTTTTTTAGCGTATTTCGCGGTCGCGTCCGCCATTAACGAATCGATTCGTTATTGTTTCGGAAATCGATTCGTTAATTTTACCATTTACGAAATTTCGTAAATATCGAACTTTTTAAAAGGAAAATTTTCTAATTATTTTAAATATCGAAACAAAAAAAAACCCCAAATACAAATCGATTTTAGAAACAAATTTTTCCGTTGTTACCCAGGCCTAATGCTTTGCACTTTAACAACACAACCGTTGAATGTTAAGGCTTCCCACCAAAATGCAACTGTAGAGGAGAGTCTATTGAACAAGCCAGTACCTGCCACATACCAGTACTGTCATCTGTCGAGGAGTTACGAAGATGGAGGCATTACTTTTCATCCAACCCTCATACAAACTCTCTATCTATCTATCTATCTATCTATCTATCTATCTATCTATCCATCTATCTTCCCATGAGAAGTGAGAGTGGCTTCCTCCAGTTTCCAGTGGCTGGTCAAACACATATTATTTTCTTAAGCTCTTTTAACTGTTTTAAAAGATTATATATTGATTTTATTGTACGAAGATTTGAAGACTTTGGTTGGTGGGAAAGTACCATGTAAATATTAATAGATAGATAAATGCAGGTCAAACAATATCAGAGCCAAGTCTGATATGAGAGTCCAAGTTGGCTCTGGTTGGGGATGTTCTTTTCCCTGCTAGAGTTCTTCCCTTTCACTGCTCAATAAACCTCAAGTTGACATTCACTCTCTTCTGCTTTGGCCAGTGCTAGTCAATGCAGAAAGAAAGTCAGCGTCTAAGCAGAAAGTTCCCAAAGACACGTAAACGTCTGTTCATCTGTGTCTTGCAGTCTTTGACATTTTTATGCTGATATATCGTTGATGCAATCCATAAATGCAGTCCTAAATTTCAGGTGTTTAGGGTTTGTCAGTTCAGTTCAGTTCACTCCCAGCTTTAATGTGCAGCTTACTGTATTTATGCAAAGAGAGGGGCCTCCAGACATTTTCATGTTGCTGGAAATATTATCCCCTCCCTGCTGTACTGTAAATAGAGCACGGAGACTGAATACAACAGTAAACTGGAAGCTCAAGGTGCTAACTCTAACGAAATCAATGCTGGGAAGGAGAACATTCTCTTTCTCCACAAATGGTGACCAGGCTGCTCAAGCTGGAATAAAACATAGAAGTTGGAATTTGAATATTTTTCACTATCATCTATATAAATAAAAATGCAATGTGGTTTGTGGAATTAACATAACTCAAAAACCACTGGATGAATTGACACCAAATTTGGACACAATACACTTCTGATGGAGGTGGGATTGTTCTGTCACGCCCTGGGCCTGTAACAGCTGTCTTTTCTATAGGATGTATACTTTAAGCCCAGCGGGAAGCCAGGGGGCCTCAAAGAGAGATTCTCAGGGATTTTTCTGAAGTGATGGTCTTTAGAGTCTTTAATGATACAACAAAGTCTTTATTATGGAACAAAGAACAAATCTTCAATGGTTCAAACAACACTTCAAGGCTTTCTTAGTCTAGTCCTCAATGGACTGGCACCTGACTTTGATTAACTGTACTTTCTCCGTAAGAAAAAACGCTATTTAACCTCTCCCAGGCTGTTTACTATCTATGCCTCATTGGTGTGGGTCCTACTACCGATTCCAAATTTATTTATTATTTATTTAGAACTTTTATATACTGGTCTTCTCGACCTCCGAAGAGGGACTCAGGCCAGTTCACAACAAAAGATTCATAAACAATAGTTTAAAACATCACACCCCGTAATACACTAATACATAAAATTCATTAAAATACAATCATATAATTACTTAAGGCCAAGTCGTCAGAATGAAATCGCAATTCATCACCATCCGTCCGTGTGGTCAGGAGTTATTGACTCACTCATCAAATGCTAAATTCCAGAGCCAAGTTTTCACCCGCTTTCTAAAAGTCAGGAGAGAAGGGGCAGTTCTAATCTCCAGTGGGAGAGAGTTCCAGAGCCGAGGGGCCACCACCGAGAAGGCCCTGTCCCTTGTCCCCACCAGACGCGTTTGCAAAGGTGGTGGGACCGAGAGCAGGGCCCCTCCAGAAGATCTTAACAACCTTGATGGTTCATAGGGGAGAATACGTTCGGACAGGTAAACTGGGCCGGAGTCGTTTAGGTCAACACCAGCACTTTGAATTGTGCTCGGAAGTTAATTGGCAGACCCAAATGCATATGGGTATCGAGTAGACCTACCAGCCGAGGCTTGTAGATATTTCAGCTGGAGTTCAGTGGATCTGTAATGCTGTCCTCCCTCTGAGAATTCTTTGAAAACTTCAGGGCTGTTTTCCCTCTGATTACTGTGAGACTGAGAGGCTGTGAGCTCTCAGCCAGAGCCTTGGGACCTTTCCCCTGGAATTTCTGTTTCCCCAGATGTTCTTGAGAAAAAAAGCTTTTCTATGAGATGAGCTGGTCTGCGTCCTATAGTTTAGCTTCCTTGTGTGAGACTGCCCAAAAAATGGCTCCTTTCCCTCCCAGAGAAGTAAACAAGGGGCGGAACCAAAGCTTAATTATTATGGACAGGTGGCCTACCCTATGACTGCAAACAGATAACAGAAAGAACATAATGTTGGAGCTCCTGGTACAGCCGCACCAGCACAGGCATCAAGAGGAGGATCTCCTCAGTAGATCTTGGAGTCCGTGTGAATTCATAGGGGAGATGCAGTTGCGAAGATAGGCTGGACCCAAATGTTCTGGAACAGTATTAGCTTAATGTCTAAGGGGTGAGAGGCAGAAAGCGCAATTGATGATTCTTTAAACATGAACCATGGTGTTGAGGAAGTCCACTGCACAGCTTTTATGGCGTGACTAATACAAAAGAAAATGAATTACCATTTGCTGCTACTTATTAAGCTTGTACTCTGGCAGTCCTTTTGGTAAAGAAAACTGGCAATCCGCACAACAAACGAAACATACTTTTTTAAAAAATCTGCTTCTTCACTCAACACTCATTGTTTACACTGTTCTGCAGTTCCTTCATCTTTTAACTTCACAATCTGACTTTAAAAAAATATCCTGTATTCTCTCATTTTTGGAACAGCAACACAATGAAATGTACGTCCATGTACGTCCAATGTAACATGACAGAACAAAGTATTCCACGGGACTGGTGTGATGATTGACTATTCAGATGAAAACACAAACAAGCTGAAGAACCCCAAAGCAACACCGAAAGAGAGGGAAAAGAAAAAAGCTTTGAAGATAACACTGAGTGCCTAGGATGAGTTGGCAGGTCTGATGACAAATTGCGAAATGAGAGGAAAGAGACATTGTGCATCTCTAAGTAGCAGAATTGAGAATCCACTAGTATCACAAAGGATACCAGGTTTTGGAGATGGGACTAGGGATGGATGTCAATTTCAACTGAGCATTTCTTTGATGGGACTACCAAAACTTACTGATTTCTTAATATTCAGGGTAGAAAGACACTTAGTATAAAATAATAACCAAATGTGTCAAAAGAGAAACTATTTATCATATCAGGAGTGAACCAAACAGTTGTATTGTATTTAAAAACAATACAAAACAAAACAAACACGCACACTGATTTGTTGAGATAGATTAGCAATTAAACTAAATCAGCGTTCCTTAATCTGGGGGTCATGAGGGGGGTGTCAGAGGGGTCGCCAAAGATCATCAGAAAATACAGTGTGACGGCGTGAGTGGTGCCACCTATGTGTAGAACTGTTAGTTGTAAGATTTAAACTGTTGTATCATGCCTAATCCTGCCTTTTTACCCTACTTATGTATAGTTGGATTGATTGGTTATTTATAGCTGTCAATCAGTGTTGTTGCTCCAGTTGAATTGCTTTCTCGAGCTCAAATGTTTGGCTCCACCTCTTCCTGGAGGAGGGGAGTGCTTCCCTTCTCTCATTCCCCCATCAGAATGTCTATGAGATGGACGTGAGTAAGAGACTTGACTCTAAAAGCCCCTGACTAAATTACCTCTCAGCACCAATTCTGAGATTTTTTACCCTTGGGACTTATGCTTCATGTTCAGCCCAACCTGAACGACATTGGAAGGCTCAAGCACCTTCAAACTGGTTCTTTTGGCACCAGAGGAAGATCCTGAATCTTCAAACATAGGCCATTTGAACTGGGGTTGTGGATTGCTCCGGCATTCACAGCCATTGAGGAAAGAGGAAAATTGGAAAGCCTTCTCAACTTCAAACTCCTTGGACCCAGGACTAACTGAGACTGTAACATATATTTTCCTTCACCCCTCTGAAGTTTCCAGCTCATTGCTTTAAAGAAATAACTCTTTGTAAACAATAAAACTTATATTGAGTTATTTACAGTGTTTTGGGACTTTGGGAGTTCCAGTTTCCTAAAGGAGGGCAAAAAGCAATCTCCTGGGGAAAGATGTCACGTCCATGCCTCTTTCACTAAGAGCTACAGCCCTCAGGCACAACGGCACATATAGATTTTCTGTTGGTCATGGGTTACGTGTGGAAAGCTTTGCCAAATTCTATCATTTATGGAGTTCAGAATGCTCTTTGATTGTAGATGAACTATAAATCCCAGCAACTACAACTCCTCAATGTCAAGGTCAAATCAATCAAATCAAATCATTTATTTCGGTCATTGAAATAAATAAACTCCACCAGTGTTCACATTGGGGCATATTGAGTATTCTTACCAAGTTTTGTCCAGATCCATCATTGTTTGAGTCCACAGTGCTCTCTGGATGAAGGAGAACTACAACTCCCAAACTTTAGATCAGTGGCCACCAAAGCCTCCCAGTATTTTCTGTTAGTCATGGGAGTTCTGTGTGCCAAGTTTGGTTCAATTCCATCATTGGTGGAGTTCAGAATGCTCTTTGATTGTAAATCCCAGCAACCACAACTCCCGAATGGTCAAATCAATGCTCCCACCCAACCCTACCAGTATTCAAATTTGGGCATATCAGGTAGTTGTGGCAAATTTGGCCCACTGAATGAAAATCCATCCTGCATGCCAGATATTTAAATTATTATTCCCATCAGTTGCAAAATTATAGTTATGAAGTAGCAACAAAAATAATTTTATGGTTGGGGGTCACCACAACATGAGAAACTGTATTAAGGGGTCACGGCATTAGGAAGGTTGAGAAATACTGAACTAAAGGCAAGAAGTTAAGTAGAATTGATTTAGATGGGAAACTGCCAGGGAGAATGAGACACCTCGAAAAGGTCAAGGTGCAGTTGGGGTAGATTTTTATTTTTCAGATGCAGAGAACTTGAGATTTAAAATATGAAAATACATGAAAATATGGAACTGTCACAAACATTCTCAAGACGCAGTGAAGGTTGTTGGCTGCATCATTTGTTGATATAGTTCTCTTTTCAAAATAACAACCAGACAATATTTCTATTGCCATGAATCATTCAACGGCAATCCCCAGCAGCAACATATTATTTCATCTTATAAGTGATTTTTTTTCATCCAGGCTACATTTCAGTTTAAATGAAACACATAACTTATTTGGTTCAATACTTGCTATTCATACCAGATTCCTTGTTGATTCCCCATACATCCTTGCTTGCTTAACTAGTCTGCGTTCATTTTGAGCTTTTATTTTCCTTATACTATTCTTGTAAGACTAGAGTAAACACCTGTACTCTTCCAATCCCATGGAAGAAGCAAAACAGGAATCGTCTTTAAAATGCCAATGTGGTTTCACAGTAAACTCGGAGAAGAAGCAAGAAGCAAGAACCCTATGTTGAAAGAATAGAATGAACAATGGCAAACAGTTTGGGACCTGCCTATCTTTGTGACCACATCTTCCCCTATGAGCCCACACGATCTCTAAGATCTTCTGGGGAGGTGATTCTCTTGCTTCCACCCCTGTATCAAGCATGGTTGGTAGGAACAAGGGAAAGGGCCTTCTCGGTTGTGGCTCCCCAGCTCTGGAACTCCCTCCCCAGGCTAGCACCCTGCCTGTCCACATTTCGAAAAGAACTAAAGACGTGGATGCTTCATTGTGTGCTTGATTAGACAATTCCCTGGCCCAACTATGGCCTGAAATCTTGTCCTTGCACCTTACTTCTGTAGTAACCAAAGTTATAATGATCCTGTCGAAATTGCTGCTATATGACCTATGCACTTTACTCACTAGCCCTACCTTCTAAATTGTTGTACATCAGTCCACCCACTCACAACAAGACTTGAATTATACTATTGGCTGTTGATACTGATACTTGCTTTATATTTTGTTATAATGTTATTTTATATTGTTTTATATTGATGTTATGTATTTTAAATATGTTATGTTTTTAACTTTTTTGATTGGGCCTGGCCCCATCTAAAGCACCTGAGTCCCTTCAGGGAGATAGAGGCGGGGTATAAATAAAGTTTATTATTATTATTATTATTATTATTATTATTATTATTATTAGTTGAAACACGACAAGATGAGTCCACAGCAAACAACTGTTGGCTGTTGCATTAGATCACACGTCGGACACTTCCCAAGTGTTTAGGACTGTGTGATGTATCGGCGAATAATGTATGCAGATCCCAGTAAGGTGGCCTATTACAACTGGCAGCTGGTAATTTTGTCAGCGCCGATTGTGTTTAAGTGCAGGCCAAGTTCTTTAGGCACTGCACCCAGTGTACCGATCACCACTGGGATCACCTTGACTGGTTTGTGCCAGAGTCTTCAATCCTGCTGACACCTGGGATTGCAACATTGACAATCCACACTTTGTTTTTTAACACAATTGTGAGGTCAGGAGTCTTGTGCTCCAAAACTCTGTCAGTCTGAATCTGGAAGTCCCAGAGTAGCTTGACGTGTTCATTTTCTGTAAAGAACTTGTGATCCCACCAGTTCTTTGTCGCAGGCAGATGGTATTTGTGGCACAAGTTTCAATGGATCATCTGAGCAATGGTGTTATGCCTCTGCTTGTAGGCTGTCTGCGCGATCTTCTTGCAGCAGCTGAGGTTGTGATCTATTGTTTCATCTGCTTCCTTGCAGAGTCTACAGTTGGGATCTGTCGTCGACTTTTCAATTCTGGCTTTGATGGCATTGGTTTTAATGGCTTGTTCTTGGGCTGCCAGAATCAGGCCTGTCTCCTTTTTCAAACATTATTATTATTATTATTATTATTATTATTATTATTATTATTATTATTTCCAGAAACACAACAAGATTAGTACACAGCAAACAAGATCTCCTGTCAACACTGGTGTATTGGATCACACGTCACACACTTCCCAAGTATCTAGGACTGTGTGATTTATTGGTGAATAATGTGTGCAAATCCCAGTAGGGTGGCCTTTTGCAGCTGATAGATGGTACTCTTGTCAGCGCCGATTGTGTTTAAGTGCAGGCCAAGGTCTTGAGGCACTGCACCCAGTGTGCCAATCACCACTGGGACCACCTTTACTGGCTTGTGCCAGAGTCTTTGCAGTTCATTCTTTAAATCCTCATATTGTTGCAGCTTTTCCAGTTGTTTCTCTTCAATCCTGCTGTTGCCTTGGATTGCATCATCATCATCATCATCATCATCATCATCATCATCATCATTTTACTGACACAAAAACACAGTATGTCACAGCAAACGAGATCTATATGCTGGTTTTCATATCACAAAATCACAAGACGAACATTTCCCAAGCATCTAGGACTGTGTGATGTATTTTCGAATGATGCGCGCAGATCCAAGTCAGGTGGTCTTTTGCAGTTGGCAGATCATGATTTTGTCAATGTTTATTGTTTCCAAATGCTGGCTGAGATCTCTTGGCACAGCACCAAGTGTACTAATTAACATTATTATTATTATTATTATTATTATTATTATTATTATTATTATTATACATTCTACAGTTTCCGGATAGGTTTTTTGCTTCACCTGATTTTCTTTTTTTTTTTCCTGGACTTGATTGTCCATTATTTCGCCTCAAAGATCTTGCAGAGAGTTAGTGCCTGGGAGAGCTTTTTTTCCCCAAACCAGTAAATCCTGGCATTGCTTTTATCAATACAAGGATTTAGTTTAAAGCCCTCTTCATCAGACTTGCCATGCTACTACCAAGCACATTTGTCTCCGTCGTCATGAGGTACAGTCCATCTGCAGCCAGTAGCCAAACCTCCCCTGTCAACACCATCTATGGTGCCAGTCATTCACTTTTAGTATCATCCCTTTGCTGTGCAGTGCTCTATTCTGAACTGGCAGAACTGATGAGAAAACATCCTGTACTTTAAACTCCTACAGATTCATGCCCAAAACCTCATAGTACTCAGAGCTGTTCTTTGAAGTCCCACTGTTTCTCACATTAAGAAGAAAGAAAGATGTACTGATCTAGTTTTTGATGAGTTTTGGCAAGTTCTCTGTGACATCCTGGATGCCTGCACCATCTTTCCAGGCTGGAACCCAGATGCCGCTATACCCCTGAGCCTCCAACCAGCTTCTTTTTCATCCTGTTGTTATTGGCCACTATCTTGACTCTTTTCTCTGCATGCAATTTCTCTTGTTGCTGCTTGAGCATCTTCACTGCTTCTATCCTTGTGGAGATGCAGGAAGTGATTATTTAGAGAGGTCCTGAATTGTTCCTGTATGGTCTGCTCCTGACAGTGACTATCCTACCTCTTCCTTGGCAAGTTCTGGGTTGGTTTTGTATGATCAGTTCTCCTTTATTCTCTCCAGGAAGTCATCATGTCTTCTGATATGCTGAAGGGTCTCGACATGCAGCTGTAGTGCACATGCTTTCTCTTCCAAAAGAGCTACCTATTTGCATTTACACATTAGTAACTGACTAACTACCTTGGTGAGATTTTCTGGCAAGATGACAAACATTGCATATTTATATTTTATTTGTGATAATATCAGTTATTCCAATGTTGACCTACAATTGTATGTATCAAGTAGAGGTCTGCAATTTGGCCAAAAGGCATGCCATTTCAGGGTCCAATTTCAGCTAACCCCTTCCCTCATTATGGAGAAGTTACTCAAATCAAGAGGGGTGTTGCCGTTTTTATTTGGCAAAAAATTGGCACACTGGCTACAATTGGAAACTTTAAAGGCTCAACTCTCAGTCACTTAAAGGCCTATCTGTATCAAACCTTCTGCAGTTTTAGACCCCATTTACAACTGCCAGCCTACCGTGTTTTAAATCTGCTTTTTTATCTGAACTACTTGGGAACTGCGATTCCCTTCCTTGAGCACCTGTGCCTCATTCTATAGCGTGTTGGTCATAGACTGTAATAAATCATTAATTGATTGATTGATTGAGTCATTCAAATGTATACATGGAACTGCTGGCCTACCAACTTTCAAAACAATTCACCAAATCTAATGATTTTTTAAGAATTATTTTAAGTTTTTACCATAACATTTTTTAAAATAAGACACATTGTAAGAGAGGGTTCTGGGAAATGTAGTTGTATCCATTCTCAGCCAATCAGAACATGGACACAACCAGGCTTTTAATTGGCTGAGAAACAGAGAGAGAGAAAAAAATCAATTCCTATCATGCTCCAAGAGGAACTCAGAGATTTTTCAATGCCCAACCCATGCAAGTGCTGCTGGGAAAGTGAGTTCCCAGTGGTGTCTGCTCTGGAGGAGGAGCCTAGGGAACTTCCCAAAAAGAAATGGATGAATACTGCTGCTAGGGAGGGAGAAAAAGATGCTGCAATAATCCCAACTTCTCCAAGAGCCCCACGGCAGACACCTGCTTCAGGTATACTGCAGACTTAACTCCATTCTCCAGTAGCCAATAAAATCTGCCTCTCTTAATCCATTTTGGTCAGTTTTTCAGTTCCCTCCTCCCTTTTCTGTTTTTTGGAGATTATACATAATGGACAACCGAATATTGCAAATCATTTTCATTCGAACCTAGTATCTAATGGAAACATGGAGTGATCTTGCAAAGATTTGTTCATAGGATGTTGCCTCTGAAGAAAAAGAAAATAATAATGAGGAGGAGGAGGAGGGCATCCTCTCACAAAATCCACCCAAGTCCTCTGGGGGATATTTACTCCACTCAGCCAGGACTCCCACCCAGAGGTCTTATTCTTCAGCTGCCTTCAGTCTATGGAATAGCCTGCCAAACAGGTGGATAATGATATGTTGTCTAACTTGAAAACATCAGTAATGAGCAGTCTCTTCTGCTGGCCTATCCAGATTATTTTAAAATTATACATTAGTGAGTGTTTTCCAACATGTATTGGTTTAATATGCTCTTTTAACTGGTGTTGTGTTCATTCTGATTTATTTAAGTAGCTTTTGTGCCCCGAGGAAAGCTGGACAAGAATCTATCTATCTATCTATCTATCTATCTATCTATCTATCTATCTATCTATCTATCTATCTATTTGTCTATTTCTCTGGCTTGGGTAGAGGACCTTGGTTAATGTACCCTACTTGTCTTTGCACTGTTCCAGCCAGGAGAGCCAATACTCCCTGCAGGTAACAGCTGGTCCAGGCTTCCCCTTCTTTCTCTGGTGTGTACATGTGGGGAGGAATCCACGCATTAGGGAAAATGTTTCTTGAACCATTTTCTTTCCTTCATCATTACCTTCTTTTTTTTAGCAGCTCTGTGCTGGTACGGTTGTACCAGGAGCTCCAACTTTATTTGCTTTGTATTAAATGTTTACTTGCAGTCCAAGTTTTCAGGGATTCTGCAGAAAGGTGGCTTCCTTTGATTGCAGTCGTAGGGCAAATCACCTGTCCATCATTATTAAGCTTTGGTTCCACTCCTTGTTCAGGGCTCTGGGAGGGAAAGGAGCCATTTTTTGGTCAGTCTCACATAAGGAAGCTAAAGTATAGGACGTAGATCAGCTCGTCCAGTAAAAAAGATTCTTTTCTCAAGAACATCCGGGGAAACAGAAACAGAAATTCCAGGGAAAAGGTCCCAAGGCTCTGGCTGAGAGCTCACAGCCTCTCAGCCTCACAGCAAACAGAGGGAAAACAGCCCTGAAGTTCTCAAAGAATTCTCTGAGGGAGGACAGAACTACAGATCCATGGAACTCCATCTGAAATATCTACAAACCTCGGCTGGTAGATCTACTCGATACCCAGACGCATTTGGAATTGGTAGTAGGACCCACACCGATGAGGCATAGATAGTAAACAGCCTGGGAGAGATTAAATAGGGTTTTTCCTACAGAGAAAGTACAGTTAATTAAAGTCAGGTACCAGTCCATTGAGGACTAGACTAAGAAAGCCTTGAAGTGTTGTTTGAACCATTGAAGATTTGTTGTTTGTTCCGTAATAAAGACTTTGTTGTATCATTAAAGACTCTAAAGACCATTACTTCAGAAAAATCCCTGAGAACCTCTCTTTGAGGCGCCCCAGCTTCCTGCTGGGCTTAAAGTATTCGTCCTATAGAAAAGTACAGCTGTTACAGGCCCAGCGCACGACAGAATGCGCTCCTATGGCCACATGCCTAAATCCTTGCAGATTTGCATCTCTGCTCGTTATGAGTTGGTATCCCCTCATTCTCAAGCAACTGTGCTCTGGTAAGTATTTGTTTGTAGTTTGCACATATTCTGAACCTCTACCAAAACATTTTCCGTTCCACAGTGTAATCATTGTGCACATCTTGATTGCTGTGTGTGTGGACAATAACATAGAGTGCTCTGTATGAATGTGATTTACTGAGTCCCTTTTCCTGAGAGGCACTTTTATCAAGTATCAATGAGCCTAATAAGCATGTGTAGGTATATTATTTTATTTTATATTACATGTAATATTACTAATAGTACAATATAGTAATAATACTAATATTGTGCTATGGTAATAATATAATATATTGTATTTACATATTACTTGTAAGTTGCTCGGAGTCCCCTTCAGGGTGAGAAGGGCGGCATATAAATGTCGT
Organism: Anolis sagrei ordinatus; assembly: GCF_025583915.1. Classification (NCBI taxonomy): domain Eukaryota; kingdom Metazoa; phylum Chordata; class Lepidosauria; order Squamata; family Anolidae; genus Anolis; species Anolis sagrei. Next base: position 20,240,735 of record NW_026844478.1, read on the forward strand.
AAATAAATAAATGTATCTATTATTTATTTATTTACATCACTTTTATCTCACCCATATCAGCCCGAAGGCGACTCAGAGTGGTGTACAAATCAGCACAATTAGATGCCATATTAAAATACATACATTGGTTAAAAGCAAAAAAAAAAATCACATCACAATACATTTAAAGCAATAAACAATAAAAATTATAAAAACGATGTCTCCTTGTTCAAATCCTCAACCGTTCCATCATCTTAGCCATTCCTAGTTCAAATTCTAATTTGAGGTTATCTGGTCATGCTGAAGTTCCAAACGCTTGCTCAAAGAGCCAGGTTTTTACTCTTTTTCAGAAGGTCAGGAGGGAGGGGCCAATCTATATCCCTAGGCAGGGAGTTCCACAGCTGAGGGGCCACCACAGAGCAGGCTCTGTCTCTTGTCCCTGCCAGACGTGCCTGTGAAGCAGGCAGGATCGAGAGCAGGGCCTTCTCAGACGATCTCAACTTCCTGGAAGATTCATAAATAGGTATCCCAAACAGGTATGAATTCACTTCTTTGCTCTGAGAGCATACCTACTAAAAACCAAGTCAAAGTCTTATTTTTTATGAAATCAACACTTTTTGTGAATGTGTAGTCCTCTAAGAGGTGAGGGGCATGAGAATTTCCTGCAGAACTTGTAAATGTTTAATTTATTACAGGCACAACACCTATTTACATCTCCTTCTATCACTCTCTTTCATGCTGAAACACCTCAGCAAGTGAGAGTCCAAAAGTGGCAGGCTCAAACCCAGAACCTCAACCAATGGCTGATACCAAATGAGAGATTCCCCCCCCCCCCCCCGGGCACACAGAGGACTGGGCGACTTGGAAGGCACTGAACAGACTGCGCTCTGGCACCACAAGATGCAGAGCTAACCTTCAGAAATGGGGCTACAAAGTGGAATCCTCGACATGTGAATGTGGAGAGGAGCAAACCACTGACCACCTGCTGCAATGCAACCTGAGCCCAGCCACATGCACAGTGGAGGACCTTCTTGCAGCAACACCAGAGGCACTCCAAGTGGCCAGCTATTAGTCAAAGGACATTTAATCAACCACCAAACTCACAAATTTTGTATTATGTCTGTTTGTTTGCTTTGTTCTGTTAGAAATGTAATATAATTGACTGGCTGCCCTGACACGAAATAATAACTCTCTTTCATCTACTTCAGTATGGCCCTGGCTACCTCCTTGCTTCACTAGACAAGTCTTCCTCCCTGACTCCATCCCATGGTCATCAATGCTTTCTTAGAGCTGCTTGCCCCTTAAGTGCACTACCCAGTACTCTCTCTCTTTCATCTCATTCATTGCATCTCATTCATCCCCCTTTGCCCCTTTGGCAATTCAAGAGCATTGTTGTTATTTGGCACTGCTGTTTGGAGGCATCTGCAGAAGCCACCTGCGGCAACGCATCGGATTTGAGAGTGTTCTGCATAATGGGAATTCTGCATTCTTTTGCTTTGCTGATCTCACTTGCCTTTCCTTGTGTTCTTGGTATTAACTACCTTTCACTCTCCATGCCTACATTCTGCTGCACACTGCCATCTCCTGGCTAGCAGTCGTGGTAATCCGGGTGTACTTCCAGAGGTCGCTGTTTGCAAACCTCTTGTTGATAAGGATGCTGCATTCATGTTTCTGCAGATCATGCTGCAGAAAAGCCAGAAACAGCCTCAAGCTGCTGCTGCCATTGCTAATATTCCTCTGGTCACTAAAAACGGACCTCATCCTCTGCTTCAGTTCCCAGTAGGGAAATAAAGCAATGTCTCCCCAGTTAGTGCAACTGGGAAAGAGTGATGGCTTGTGAGCACAACCTGAAAACACCTGTCTCCTGCTACTTTGAGTCTGAGTATCCAGAAGATACAGCAATTTACTCCAATACCCTTACGCTGAATCTAACTGCCATACCAACCAATCCACATGGCCAGATCTTGATCAGGGATTAACAGGGACAGCTAGGCCCTCTGCTCCCATATCTCTATCTGCTCCACTCCAAACAACTGTGCCTGAAGGGACTTCAGTTCCAGCCCAGCATCTCTTGGAAGAGTGGGGGGCCCTGCATCTACAAACCCACAAGTCGTTGTCTGGCTCTTGATCTTGGCACACTTTCTCAACTAAGGATCTTAGAATTCAACAGTATGGAACCATGGCAATAAAGTGGGGTCATGGTGCTAGTGTGCCGTCGTGCCTGGGAGCTATAGTTCTTAGTGAAAGAGGCATGGACGTGACATCTTTCCCCAGGGGATTGCTTCTTGCCCTCCTTTAGGAAACTGGAACTTCCAAAGACCCAAAACACCGTAAATAACTCAAAATAATAAGATTTATTGTTCACAAAGAGTTATTTCTTTAAAGCAATGAGCTGGAAACTTCAGAGGGGTGAAGGAAAATATACGTTACAATCTCAGTTAGTCCTGGGTCCAATGAGTTTGAAGCAGAGAAGCTTTTCCAAAGTTTGCTCTTTCCTCAATGGCTGTGAATGCCGGAGCAATCCACAACCCCAGTTCAGATGGCCTATGTTTGAAGACTCAGGATCTTCCTCTGGTGCCAAAAGAACCGGTTTGAAGGCGCTTGAGACTTCCAACGTCGTTCAGGTTGGTCTGAACATGAAGCATAAGTCCCAAGGGTAAAAAACCTCAGAATTGGTGCTGAGAGGTAATTTAGTCAGGGGCTTTTAGAGTCAAGTCTCTTACTCACGTCCATCTGATAGACACTCTGATGGGGGAATGAGAGAAGGGAAGCACTCCCCCCCTCCAGGAAGAGGTGGAGCCAAACAATTGAGCTGAGAAAGCAATTCAACTGATGCAAACAACATTGATTGACAGCTATGAATAACAATCAACATAACTATACATAAACAGGGTAAAAAGGCAGGATTAAGCAATGAGTCGCCCCTGGGCTGAGAATTGCGGTATATAAGCAAAGTACATTAATAAATAAATAAATAAAGCATGATACAACAGTTTAAACCTTGCAACTAACAGTTCTACACATAGGTGGCACCACTCGCGCCGTCACAGCTAGAATTATATAGTGTTGGATTGTTTTGCAATCCAGCATGCATTTAGAAATAGCCTTTGCTCTAGTCACCATGTTCTGTTGCTGAAAGCTAACACCCTAACATTCCAAAGATTTTTTTGACCATCATAAAGTTTCATGCTGGGATATCAGGGAGAGATGGTGGACATTGACTACATGTTAACTCTCATGTAGACCCCTGCTCTTTGAAGTAGGAAAGTCATAAAAGGGACCCCATCTTTAAATCTCTTTTCCTGCCCACTAACATTCCATTTTCCATCCTTGAGTTCGGAATAGAGCAACTGCTTTGGGAGATGGTGGTCAGGCATCCGGACAACAAGGCCGGTCCAGCGGAGTTGATGGCGGAGGACCATCACTTCAATGCTGGTGGTCTTTCCTGACATTTGTCTGCCTGTCTTCCCGAGAGATTTGCAGGATTTTTCGGAGGCAACACTGATGGAATCGTTCTAGGAGTTGCATGTGATGTCTGTAGATAGTCCACATTTTGCAGGCATATAACAGGGTTGGGAGGACAATAGCTTTATAAACAAGCCCCTTGGTCTCCCTATGGATGTCCCGGTCCTCAAACACTTTGTGCTTCATTCGGAAAAAATGCTGCACTCACAGAGCTCAGGTGATGTTGTATTTCAGTGTCAATGTTGACTTTTGTGGAGAGGTGGCTGCCAAGAGAGTGGAAATGGTCAACATTTTCTAATGTTACTCCATTAAGCTGTACCTCTGGCATTGGAGAGGGATTGGCCAGTAACTGCTGGAAGAGCACTTTGGTTTTCTTGATGTTCAGTGACAGGCCGAGCTTCTTGTATGCTTTTGCGAAGGTGTTTAGAGTGGCTTGTAGGTCTTCTTCTGAATGTGCACAGACAATGTTGTCATCAGCATATTTGAGTTCTATATCAGATGTTGTTGTAACCTTGGTTTTGGCTTTCAGTCTGCTGAGGTTAAATCGCTTGCCATCTGTCCGATAGATGATTTCCACTCCGATGGGAAGCTTCCCATCAACAAGGTGAAGTTTTAATAATCAAGATGAATGTTCTCACATGAATGGCTGAATCAGTGGATACAGATTTCGTGGATGTAGAAGACTAGCCGCATTCTAATTGTATCCTAATCAAACATCCCATTATGCTAGGTACCTGCATTGAGCTGTTCCTTTGCTGCTTTTCCTGCCAGGATTTGATTTTTGTGTGTATATAAACAAAAGGCAGCTCAAATGACATGCACAAATCATGTTTTGCTCCGCCAGAAAGTAACACACAATAATGTTTCATTGTCTGGTCATTGTATTAGATGACAGCTTAAACTAGCAACTGATTGTCTGTGGTGATTTGAAAGAGCGTTACACTGGGAAACCTGATCTAGTTAAGCAATCATTTCCACTTTGCTCTTAGTTTGTTTTCCCGTTTCCTACACTGAAAATTCACCTCTCCATTTCTCATTGTCTAGATTAGGAAGGCACATATCATCCAGTCCCGTTTCAGCATCACTCACTGTAATCTTGCCAAAATAGAAAAGCGAGCACTTCCATCATGTTCATAAACATCTGTTACTGTTTGTACTCTTTAAAAGAACGATCTTTCCATTTAAGAGAAATGCACTTAGTTTTGGATGCTATTTGTTTCATATCAAAACACCAGAAAAATGGAAAGTATTCAGAGAACAGGTTGATATCCTTCTGTCTGTGTAGCACAAGACCACCCTGAACACAACCAAAAGGTTTGTGAATAAAGCAAAGGAAAGCCTGGTTAATGTATTGTTAAAGGCTTTCATGGCTGGAAGCACTGGGTTGTTGTAGGTTTTTCAGGCTATATGGCCATGTTCTAGAAGCATTCTCTCTTGACATTTCGCCTGCATCTATGGCAGGCATCCTTAGAGGACCTCACAACCTCTGAGGATGCTTGCCATAGATAGAGGTGAAACATCAGGAGAGAATGCTTCTGAAACATGGCCATATAGCCCGAAAAACCTACAACAACCCAGCCTGGTTAATATTTGGATAGGAGACTAGCAGGGAATACTGGGAACTCCTGTCATGGTTAGAAAATAATCCTGGAAAGCCCTTGTTGATAGTCTGAATTGAAAATGCTAGGATAGATGATCCTATAGCCTGACTTGGAATAACTAACGAAACTTCTGTTGAGCTGCCAACTATTTAGTTTATCCATAACCATCTGATAATAGATGTGAATATCATCTACTTACAATATGCCAGAAAAAAGAGGATATATAATAATGATATGACAATGTGTGTGGTCTACACAACCTGTACATACTTGTAAATTCTTACAAGATATATAAATGTAATGTTTGTTTGTGGGATTAACATAACTCAAAAACCATTGGGCGAATTGACACCATGTTTGGACACAATATACCTATCAGGCCAACGAGTGACCATCACTCATAAAAACATTGGAAAACACAGCAGAAGAGGCTTTAGAAGACAAAAAATACAATGCATGCGCAAAACCACATATATACACATACATATATACACACCCCCGGTGGCGCAGTGGGTTAAAGCACTGAGCTGCTGAGCTTGTTGATTGAAAGGTCATAGGTTCGATTCCGGGGAGCGGCGTGAGCTTCCGCTGTCAGCCCTAGCTTCTGCCAACCTAGCAGTTCGAAAACATGCAAATGTGAGTAAATCAATAGGTACCGCTCCGGCGGGAAGGTAACGGCGCTCCATGCAGTCATGCCGGCCACATGACCTTGGAGGTGTCTACGGACAACGCTGACTCTTCGGCTTAGAAAAGGAGATGAGCACCACACCCCATAGTCAGACATGACTGGACTTAATGTCAGGGGACTACCTTTACCTTTATATACACACACAAAACACATATACACAGACTGGGCCACAGTAATGCATGTATGTATGTATGTATATATATATATATATATATATATATATATATATATATATATATATGTGTGTGTGTGTGTGTGTGTGTGTGTGTGTGTGTGTGTGTGTGTGTGTGTATACACATACACATACACATACATACAATATTATTAGCATAGTAACATATCAGTATTATATAATTGTACTATACAATTATACTGCAATATTATTAGTAATATGATATGTAATATAATATATATATTACATAAAAATAGTATATAAAATATATATGAGTTGCCTCTGGCTGAGAAAGGTGGTATACAAATGTGGTAAATAAATAAATATAATTATAATATTGTATTATTTTTATTATACTTTATTGCATTATAATACTAATGTATTATATATATATGTATGTATATATATCTTGCAAGCCACTCTGAATCCTCTTCTGGGTGAGAAGGGCAGCATATAAATGTCATCAATAAATAAATAAATATTATATTATATTATTAGCATATAACATAATATTTTACACTATCGTCGCATTAAAAATGCTGTTATCATTTATCTTGGAGCCGCGGTGGTGCAATGGGTTAAATCCTTGTGCCGGCTGAACTGCTGACCTGAAGATTGGTGATTCAAATCCGCGAGACGGGGTGAGCTCCCCGTCTGTCAGCTCCATCTTCTCCTGCGGGGACATGAGAGAAGACTCCCACAGGATGGTAACACATCCAGGCAACAATACAACTAAACTTTATTACGGTCACTGACCAGCACAAAGCGGGAAAACACAGGTTTATATTTTAAACCACGTTAGTTCTGCTAATATTTCAGTTCCATTTTAATCTTTTTGCATGGTTTAACTATATTGTTCTATATATATATTTTTGTAATTTGCGAGCCACCTTGGTTCTTCTTTTAGTGGGGGGATATGGAGTCTAAATAAAGTCAATAGTAATGCTAATATTACCACTAATAAATAATGCAGCTCTCCTGCTATTTGCAAATGGCATTCAATGACATGCTGCGTCTGAAGCTGAAGGCCCTATATAGCCAACATACCAATGGGCAAGAGATAAATATATTCACTTCACATTTTGATGCATACATTCTTAATGGTGACTTCCGAAACCAATCCAGAGTCTGAAATGCAATTATCTTTTGGTATTTACACTTCCTTACACTTTGCAATGCAATTTTTCAATCAAAGGGAGGGAGGGGGGAGGATGCTCCCAAATATGTATATCAGTGAAAATAACATACAGTGCCATAACTAGATAAAATCACTTGCCAAAGTATGTGTATCAGAGAAGTTTGTATACAGAAATGTACACGGCGGCCCAATGGGTTAAACCGCTGAGCTGCTGAGCTTGTAGAACGAAAGGTTGCAGGTTCGAATTCGGGGAGCGGCATGAGCTCCTGCTGTCAGCCCCAGCTTCTGCCAACCTCAAAAACATGCAAATGTGAGTAGATCAATAGAAGGTAATGGCATTCCATGCAATCGTGCCAGCCACATGACTTTAGAGGTGTCTACGGACAACGCCGGCTCTTCAGCTTAGAAATGGAGATGAGCACCAACCCCCAGAGTCAGACACAACTGGACTTTTGGAGATTTTTGAGGTTTTGGTGATACACTTTCCAAAGCCCAGATACACACACTGCCATCCAAGTTTGAAGCCTGTCAGCGTCACTCCACAATATGGGAACGTAGATCCAGCCCAAGAGGAAAAGACAATATCATTCGGGTTCCCTTCACATTTGATTATTTTTTGGGGGGACTTTGCAAGAAGGTGAAGAAGAAGAGAGTCCAACTTGTAAGTTGTGAAGTCTGGGGAAAATCTGGCAACTGGGAAAACTCCCTTTGCGTGTGTATTAATGAATTGCAAAGAGTTCTTGGTTTGTGTGTTTCAATAAAAGTTGGTTTTGAGCATCCTTTAAAAAAAACTTAATATTTCAAATCTACAGGTGTTATTTCCCCTTCTTACCTCTTTCTTAAGATTTGAAAAGGGGCCCAATCTTTTATGAATTTATCCAGAGATTTCTCTCCAATTGGAATAGTTTGTCCATTCCTACCATTGTGAAAGTCTTTAATATCCAACCTTTCATTTTTCCATTTCTGAACATATGATACCTTTGCTTCCAAACTCATGCAGTGAAATAATTTGAAATCAAGTCTCTTTATCTTTTCTTTATCTGTTTTTTTTTAGGAGCCATGGTGGTGCAATGGGTTAAACCCTTGTGCTGGCTGAATTGCTGACCTGTGGTTTGAATCCATGAGACAGGGTGAGCTCCTGTCTGTCAGCCCCAGCTTCCTTTGCAGGGACATGAGAGAAGCCTCCCACAGGATGGTGACACATCCGGGCATCCCCTGGGCAACGTCTCTGTAGATGGCCAATTCTCTCACACCAGAAGCGACTTGCAGTTATCTCGTCACTTCTGACATTATAAAAAAATCTTGTTTTTAAATCAGTGGTTCTCAACCTTCCTAATGCCGTGACCCCTTAATACAGTTCCTCATGTTATGGTGACCCCCAACCATAAAATTATTTTTGTTGCAACTTCATAACTTTCATTTTGCTACTGTTATTAATAGTAATGTAAATATCTGATATGCAGGATGTATTTTCATTCGCTGGACCAAATTCGGCACAAATACCCAATAGACCCAAATCTGAATACTTGTGGGGTTGCAGGGAGATTGATTTTGTGATTTGGGAGATATAGTTGTTGGGATTTTTAGTTGACCTACAGTCAAAGAGCATTCTGAACTCCACCAGTGATGGAATTGAACCAATCTTGGCACACAGAACTCCCATGACCAACAGAAAATACTAAAAGGTTTTGGTGGGCATTGACCTTGAGTTTTGGAGTTGTAGCTCACCGACATTCAGAGAATACTATGGACTCAAACAATGATGGATCTGGACCAAACTTGGCACAATTTATTATTTATTTATTTATTTAGAACTTTTATATATCGGTCTTCTCACCTCCGGAGAGGGACTCAGGCCGGTTTACAACAAGATTCATGAACAGTATAGAATCATAGAATCATAGAATCAAAGAGTTGGAAGAGACCTCATGGGCCATCCAGTCCAACCCCCTGCCAAGAAGCAGGAACATTGCATTCAAATAACCCCTGACAGATGGCCATCCAGCCTCTGTTTAAAAGCTTCCAAAGAAGGAGCCTCCACCACACTCCGGGGCAGAGAGTTCCACTGCTGAACGGCTCTCACAGTCAGTAAGTTCTTCCTCATGTTCAGATGGAATCTCCTTTCTTGTAGTTTGAAGCCATTGTTTCACGTCCTAGTCTCCAGGGCAGCAGAAAACAAGCTTGCTCCCTCCTCCCTGTGACTTCCTATCACATATTTATACATGGCTATCATGTCTCCTCTCAGCCTTCTCTTCTTCAGGCTAAACATGCCCAGCTCCTTAAGCTGCTCCTCATAGGGCTTGTTCTCCAGACCCTTGATCATTTTAGTCGCCTCTCCTCTGGACACATTCCAGCTTGTCAATATCTCTCTTCAATTGTGGTGCCCAGAATTGGACACAATATTCCAGGTGTGGTCTAACCAAAGCACAATAGAGGGGTAGCATTACTTCCTTAGATCTAGACACTATGCTCCTATTGATTGAGTAGTAGCTCCCAGGTTGAGTAGTTTAAAAACATCACACCCCATAACATTCTAATACATAAAATACATTAAAAAGCAGTCTTGTACTTACATAAGGCCAAGTCGTCAAAGAAAACAAAATTCATTATTCATTACCATCCATCAGTGTGGTCAAAAGTTATTGACTTACTCATAAAATGCTAAATTCCAGAGCCAGGACTTCACCAATTTTCTAAAAGTCAGGAGAGAAGGTGCAGTTCTAATCTCCAGAGGGAGAGAGTTCCAGAGCCGAGGGGCCACCACCGAGAAGGCCCTGTCCCTCGTCCCCACCAGACGCACTTGCGAGGGTGGTGGGACTGAGAGCAAATACTCAATATGGCCAAATGTGAACATTGGTTGATTTGGGGGAAAATAGTCCTTTACATTTGGGAGTTGTAGTTGCTGGAATTTATGGTTCACCTATAATCACATTCCAAACTCAACTAACGATAGAATTAGGATAAACTTCCCACACAGAACCCCCAAGACCAACAGAAAATATTGTGTTTTCTGATGGTCTTTGCTGACCCCTCTGACACCCCCAGGTTGAGAAATGCTGTTTTAAATATTCAGATCTACCACTTACTCATTTGTATTTTTAATCATTATTTATGTTATTTCTAAAATTAAAATTTTGATAAGTTACCTATTTCCAGCCCATCTTTTCATTAACTCTATGAAATATTTCTTGTGCCGAAATCCACACTTGAGTTTTAGGGCGCAGCCTGGGTTTGCGTCTCTTCCAGCTTCTCAAAATGGCATATTTCATCCAATACTTGAAGTCAGTGTTCACTTTAATCTCATTGTGCCATGCCAAGCCAACCTTTCCAATTACAGCAATGCTCTCATTATTTAACATTAATCCAAACTGAAGAACACACTGCAAAATGGGACATGAAATCCAACAGTCTTAGTCCTCTACTTATCTTCTTGGAGGAGTTTAAATCTCATCCTTGGCGTCTTGCCCTGCCATATAAATTTTGACAAATCCTTTTGCCAATTTTTAAATGGTACATCATTAGACAAAATTGGAATAGTTTGAGAGAGAGAGAAAAGAACAGCATTTTTGACAAGATTTTCATCCTCTTTTTATTTTTTTGCTGATATTCTTCATCAGCTTGCCCCATCTCCACAGATCTTGCTTTATTTCATTCCAACTCTTCTAATAATTATCTTGGGAACAAAGCTGAATTTTTATGAGGCAGCATTATGCATAAATATTGCACTTTTGTCTCAATTCAGAAACCGGATCTCTCCACCAGTTTAGCTTTCCTTTCTTTTATCAAATTGTTTGTCAACATCTCCGTCTTTGGTTCATTAATTTTAAAGCCAGCAACCTCACCATGTTCTCCCGGTTTCTTTAATAATGCTTCCATTCTTTCCAGATGTTCACCCAGCATTATAATTAAGTCATCCAAAACAACCTGTCACTTCATCTTTTTTTTTTTCACATCCAGGTCTGTAATACTCATATCGTAACCCTTTCGGTAGAACTTCCACTGTCAAACTTAATGACTAGAGAGACAGTGGGCATCTATGTCTAGTAGGCTTGTACAATCTGGGTAAGCTGTGATCCATTTCAGTGTCCCTGATTTTGGTGGGGGTCTTGATCCATTTTTTGGGGAGCCTCCCGAATTCAGATGGACACAAATCCGTATTCAGTCCAGGAAGACGAAAGATTCATTTTCTATCCAGCCAATTATTGGGGGGAGGGGGGACTTCACAGTCTCCCCTTCCCATCATTTGTCTGGGAGGGCTTTTGCACAACTGAGACTTATGCGCCAGCTGCGTCCGTACCTCGCGAAGGCTGATCTGGCCGGGGTAGTCCATGCCTTGGTCACCTCTAGATTGGATTACTGCAATGTGCTCTACGTGGGGCTGCCCTTGAAAACGGCTCGGAAATTCCAATTGGTCCAACGGGCAGCAGCCAGGATGTTAACCGGGGCTCATTACAGAGAGAGGTCAACCCTCCTGTTTAAGGAGCTCCACTGGCTGCTGTTTATTTTCCGAGCCCAATTTAAGGTGCAGGTGCTTACCTACAAAGCCCTGAACGATTTGGGACCACCCTACCTGCATGACCGTATCACTGTCTACGAACCCACACATTCACTCCGGTCATCTGGAGAGGCCCTGCTCGTGATCCCGCCCGCGTCGCAAGCGCGCTTGGTGGGGACACGAGACAGGGCCTTTTCTGTGGTGGCCCCCCGACTTTGGAACGCCCTCCTGAAAGATCTCAGACAAGCCCCTACATTGGCGGTCTTCTACATTGGCTGGATAGAAAATGAATCTTTCATCTTCCCGGACTGAATACGGATTTGTGTCCATCTGATGTGCCTTTTCAGATTAGGAACCTCCAGCACCAAATCCTAGAAGCACTTTATTAGAACCAAGATCACTGCACACTGCACTTATATAATCCTACATTCCTCCCGCCACATCAGCACTTTTACTCTGGTACCCCTACTCTGGCCGGCCCAGTTTTAATAGTGTCTTGTTGAATTGTTACTGTTATTGTTTTTCGTGCTTAACTGTTTTTAATTTGCTTTAGGTATTGTATTGTTGTATTGTGTTTTGGGGCTTCGGCCTGTGTAAGCCGCATCGAATCCCTCGGGAGATGCTAGCGGGGTACAAATAAAGTTATAATAATAATAATAATATAATAACCTTCATTAAGATCTGGATTCAAAGAAGGCCAAAAAGTCATCTGTCCCTAACTTCTTGATGCATTTAGCAACCAAGAATGTCTCTTATATCCTCATAAAGCCATCTATCTAATTGATCATAGGCTCCCAACCAGTGGTCCATGGACCACCAGTGGTCCGCAAGAACCAGAACATGGTCCATGGCCTCACCATTACTGCACTGTTACAACAAGAGAAACTGGTCTTGTGAAACCCTCTTATAGTGCCAAAGCTTATTAACTATGGTTTTCCGTGGGCGAGCAGATGGCAACTACTGGATGGCATATGTTCTGAATCAGAAATTAGAGCTGATGTGGTCTATCCAATGCAATTTTCTGAATCAGCACCCCAAATCAGCACCGGGATTGTGGCACAGCTGGCTGAGTGTCAGCTGCATTGAGATCACTCTGACCAAAAAGGTCATGAGTTCAAAGCCAGCCCGAGTTGGAGTGGGTGTAGCCCGTTGTCGACCTTTGCAACCCAAAAGACAGTTGCATCTGTCAAGTAGGAAAATAAGGTACCACCTTAAAAGTGTGGGGAGGCTAAAATTAACTAATTTATGAGGCCATAAAGAAGAACTCCATCGGGGAAGTATGCGAGGAATGCGGAGGTACTTCATCAGTGTCACAGATGGACGATGAAAGCGACAGCTCCCCTGGCAGCCAGAAAAAGTTAGCCTCTGTGTATGTCTCTATATGTTGTACGTCAAAATTGGCATTGAATGTTTGCCATATATGTGTACACTGTAATCTGCCCTGAGTCCCCTGCGGGGTGAGAAGGGCGGAATATAAGAGCTGTAAATAAATAAATAAATAATCAAACCAAATCTAAAGCTGACCAAAACCTCATTCGTAACCCTTTTGGTACTAATGTTGGAGAGTGATCCCTAGTCAAGTGGTCCCTGGTCAAAAAAAAGATGGGAACCACTGTCATTGACATTATAGTGTCAGTCAAGCAGAGCCAATCAATGCATGAAAGATATGGACATATCTTTGCATGTAGAAATGTTGCATCTGCAGCCCTTTGACTTTTACACAAGTGGGTGAAATTAAGCCCTGTAGTTTATGTTGGATAGCAAATCCCAGCATTCTTACCATTAGCTATCCTGATTGAGGAAAGTGTCCACCCATTCACTATTGTGGTTTAAGCGGGACATTGTTTTGCACAAATCATCATTACTATAAAGCAGGGCATTTGTCTATCTTGCTGTTGACCTTTGCAGCCCAAAAGATGGTTGCATCTGTCAAGTAGGAAATGTAGGTACCGCTTATGCAGGGAGGCTAATTTAACTAATTTATGATGCCATAAAACTCTCCAGCAGCATGCAAAAGAATGAGGAAGTACTCCATCAGTGTCATAAGTGGACAGTGAAGCGACAGCTCCCCTGGTGGCCTTACAGGGAGTGGTCAATGCTCCTGTTTAAGGAGCTCCACTGGCTGCCATTCATTTTCCGGTTCCAATTCAAGGTGCAGGTTCTTACCTACAAAGCCCTAAACGGTTTGGGACCCACCTACCTGCGTGACCGCATCTCTGTGTATGAACCCACATGATCTCTACAATCATATGAAGAGGCCCTGCTCGCACTCCCACCTCCATCGCAGGCATGATTGGTGGGGACGAGGGAGAGGGCCTTCTCGGTGGTGGCCCCTCGACTCTGGAACTCTCTCCCCAAGGACATCAGGCATGCCCCAACTCTGGCAGTCTTTAGGAGGAGACTTCCCAGTGTGCCTTCCCAGAATAAGGAAAATCCCAGCAATATGTCCCTAAATGCACTTTAATAGTGATCTAGGATTGTCGGCACGCCCCATCCCTCTCCGAAAACTCTATCCTAGTCATATCTCACCTGTTCATGCTCAGCATTATTTTTTAAATTTTAATTATTACATTTGGCCCAGCCATGGGTTTTTAAACATCGTTATGTTATTGTTATTATTTATTTATTTATTTATTTACTTTATTTGTATACCGCTCTTCTCAGCCCTTAGGTGACTCAGAGCGGTTTACAACAATTTAGGTATACACAATACAAAATCATTAAGCATTTAAAAGCAATAGCATCACAAATCATTAAACATCAATATCAATACATCATTACATCAATATAACAAATCCATCAGGTCTCATCAATGAAATCAGAATCCAAACTCGTTACCCGATATACCGTGTTCCGATAGTTAATGTGTTCCGATAGTTAATGTTAATGTTTATTGCTTATCTTCTGTTATGAATTTTATTTTATTGTTTTGTATTACTCTTGTTATTGCTTTTATTATTGATGTACTGTGGGCTCGGCCTCATGTAAGTCCCTTGGGGAGATGGTAGTGGTGTATAAATAAAGTTTTATTATTATTGTTATTATTGTTATTATTATTATTATTATTATTATTATTAATTCAAAGGATACCCTCATGAAGCTGGAAGTTAAATAGCCTCTGTGTCTCGGTCTATATATGTTGAGTGTCTATGGCATTGAATGTTTGCCATGTATATTTATTTATTTATTTATTTATTTGACTTGTATAATGAGGGCGAACAAACTGAAATTAAATCCAGACAAGACAGAGGTACTCCTGGTCAGTCGCAAGGCCGAACAGGGTATAGGGTTACAGCCTGTGCTGGACGGGGTCGCACTCCCCTTGAAGGCGCAGGTTCGCAGCTTGGGTGTGACCCTGGATTCATCTTTGAGCCTGGAACCCCAGGTCTCGGCGGTGGTCAGGGGAAGTCTGACTTGGCCACGGTGGTACATGCTCTGGTCACATCCCGCCTTGACTACTGCAACGCTCTCTACGTGGGGCTGCCCTTGAAGACGGCCCGGAAGCTTCAGCTAGTCCAGCGCGCGGCAGCCATGTTACTAACGGGAGCGGGACGCAGGAGCACACAACGCCCTTGTTGTCCCAGCTCCACTGGCTGCCGATCTGCTACCGGGCCCAATTCAAGGTGCTGGTGTTATCCTACAAAGCCCTAAACGGTTCCGGCCCAAAATACCTTTCGGACCGCATCTCGGCCTATGAGCCCACGAGGGCCTTGAGATCGTCTGGGGAGGCCCTTCTCTCGATCCCGCCTGCCTCACAGGCACGTCTGGCGGGGACGAGAGAGAGGGCCTTCTCAGTGGTGGCCCCCCGGCTGTGGAACACCCTCCCTGTTGACATCAGACAGGCGCCCTCCCTTATGGCTTTCCGCAAGAGCCTAAAGACCTGGCTATTCGAGAAGGCATTTAATTGAGAGCTACACGAATCTGGTAATGACAACAGGAACAGATTATGGTTTATGAGATTGGCTATGATTCTATGCTGTGACGGTGCGGATTTGTTAATGTGATTTAGATTAATGTGTAATGGTTGTGTTGATATATTGTGTGCCTTTGTAAACTGTTTTTTATATGTTGTACACCGCCGCGAGTCGCCCCAGGGCTGAGAGCGGCGGTCAACAAATGCAGTAAATAAAATAAATAAATAAATAAATAAATAAATATACCGCTACTCCCAAATTGGCTCGGAGCGATTTACAGCAGTAGATTAAAACAATACAATTAAATTAGTATATGCATTGTGATCTGCCCTGAGTCCCCTGTGGGGTGAGAAGGGTGGAATATAAATACTGTAAATAAACAAATAAACAGATTAATAGGGAGAATTACTGAAGTTTTTAATGCCCCATGTACATTGTTCAGATCTTTATTTAACTGCAGTATGACTCCACACTTTCATGCTGTATTATATGGCAGTGTAGATGGGGTCTAAGTATTGACTAACCTTGACATTTTCCAATAAGATCCCTATTAGAGGATTTATATGTTGGAAAGAGCTTTCTCAAGGAGAATCCAGCAGGGATTTAAGAAAGAAGAATTCAACATTTCCTTTCAAAAAAAAAGTGTTACTGCTTTGGAAAGATGGTGATGCCTGGAATCTTGAACTCAGCAGAAAGCAATATAGTGTACAGTGAAACAAATAAATACCAGTTGACTGTTCTTTTTCTCTTCCTTCCTAGGGAAGGGTTTTCTTTAAAGGCTATAAGAACAGCTGTAATGAGCAGCGCACCACCTATTCGCAACAGAAACAAAAAGCTGTTGAAGCTCCAGAAATGAAACTAATGGTTCTCTTGATCAATGTTCATAAAAGAACATAGCAGGGCAGCCAACTGCAAAGTAGGGGAAAGTGAGCAATTGTAGACTGAGCAGAGGAGGAAACATTTCTGCATCAACAGCCTTGGAAAACCATATCCAAACACTTGAGCCCATGTACACATCATGCGAGGATGTGCGGGGCTTGATGAATGCAAAGCTGGGGTGAAAATTGCTGGAAGAAACATTAACAACCTCAGATATGCAGATGACACCACTCTGATGGCCGAAAGCGAGGAGGAGCTGAGGAGCCTTCTAATCAAGGTGAAAGAAGAAAGCGCAAAAGCCGGGTTGCAGCTAAACATAAAAAAAACCAAGATTATGGCAACAAGAATGATTGACAACTGGAAAATAGAGGGAGAAAATGTGGAGGCCGTGACAGGGTTTGTATTTCTAGGCGCAAAGATTACGGCAGATGCAGACTGTGGCCAGGAAATCAGAAGACGCTTACTTCTTGGGAGGAGAGCAATGTCCGGTCTCGATAAAATAAGAGTAGAGACATCAGACTGGCAACAAAGATCCATCGCCTAGTCAAAGCCATGGTATTTCCTGTAGTCACCTATGGATGTGAGAGCTGGACCTTAGGGAAAGCTGAGCGAATGAAGATCGATGCTTTTGAGCTGTGGTGCTGGAGGAAAGTGCTGAGAGTGCCTTGGACTGCGAGAAGATCCAACCAGTCCATACTTCAGGAAATAAAGCCCGACTGCTCATTGGAGGGAAGGATACTAGAGACAAAGTTGAAGTACTTTGGCCACATCATGAGGAGACAGCAAAACTTAGAGAAGACAATTATGCTGGGGAAAGTGGAGGCTAAAAGGAAGAGGGGCCGACCAAGGGCAACATGGATGGATGGCATCCTTGAAGGGACTGGACTGACCTTGAAGGAGCTGGGGGTGGTGACGGCTGACAGGGAGCTCTGGCGTGGGCTGGTCCATGAGGTCACAAAGAGTCGGAGACGACTGAACGAATGAACAACAACAACATATCCCTCAATTTGCTCTTTTGCGGTACATCAGGGGTCACTTCCATTTAGGGGTCACTTCCATTTGGATTTTGGCTTGTGTAACTAAGTGTACCTTGGAACAGATGTTTTATAACTCTGGAAATACAGCAATGTGGAAATCATGCTTCCATGCTACATCTCCCAGATGAGTAATATTGAAGCTGCATCCTATACATACCCTTGTGAGTAAGTGACATTGAACCTATGTGCAGGCATGAATAAAACTGCACATTATAACTCAAGGATAGTGATCAGTAATCTAGTTCATGGAAATGAATTTAATATCGCATGTCTTACTACACAAACTACATAAACCTTCCCAGAGAGTGGGAGAAGATTCACAATTTGGTAGCAGGGTGGGAAATACAGTTAGGTGGTAGGCGTGTGTAATCCAAGTGAATCGCTATCCATTTCTGCTTGTCGGATACTGGAAGCCCTCCATATCCATTTTCAAGCTCCTCCTGAAAATGGGCACGCTGCTGAATCCATTTTTGTTCCGCATCTGAAAAAAGCGGCCTTTTTTGGCCCATTGGTGGCAATGGGAAACTTATGAGGCTCCCATTTCCCCTGGAAGCCTTTCCTTTCTTCCCTTCAAGGGAGCCTGGGTGTCAGCAATGGGGATGAGAAAGCATCCTATCCATCGCATAGTCTCCCCATCCATATCCTTCATTAAGACCTGGATTTTAAAAAGCATCAGAGTTACCACTCTTAAGTTTCCAAATCCTTTCCCTTCTGTTTGTAGAGGAGGAGACTGAGTTTACTCCTTCTTAAAACTTTTCTACTCTAGAGGAAAGGCAGGTGCGTGCTTCCTTTTCTCCCAACACCAGCAGCTTAGGCATTTTAAGGAGGCCCAGAGAAAGAAGAGCAATGACATGGAGCTCAATCGAGCTATCCTCCCTGCACTACCTTAAAAATCCCCTCACTTGCCTGCAATCTCCTTTCTGCTTGGGGTTTTGCTTCCTTGAAACCGTTTCTACTTTACTCTAGAAGAGAAGTAGCCTTCTCTTTTCATTTTCTGGAATTACTATTACTTGTTGCAATCCAGAGCAGGGATTGTTGTAGATTTTTTCGGGCTGTATGGCCATGTTCTAGAGGCATTCTCTTCTGACGTTTCGCCTGCATCTATGGCAAGCATCCTCAGAGGTAGTGACCTTACTGTTGCAATCCAGAGCAGGAAACGAGGCCCTAAGATAACTATCCACCACACTTGACTGTGAAAAACAATCCTTTTTTATTGAAGAAAAATGGTTACAAAATAAAGGAAAAATGCAAGTCAAAAGCCACAGCAAAATCAGCAAACATGAATTTAAATGGACAAAACAAAACCCAAAGCCACACTGTAAAATACTGGAACCTGTTAGCAATCCACTAACCGTGCTTGTTATCCTAGAAATCTTTCAAGACCATGGCCAGGGAAACCGGGAGAACTGGCAAGGTCTTCATCAATCTGAAACGATGCCTGAACTGAGAAAGTCAGCCCGACGGAAGGCACTTAAAGCCTAAGAATTGGTTCCGTGAACCGCCCCTCTGCTTTGAAGCCATTGTTTGTATTTCCTTTAAACGGGAAGACCTTCGCAAGCTGAGTGATTTACTTCTGTCTTGCCAAATCTGGCCCCTTCTGTTCTCATTACAGTAACCAGGTGCAGAAGGGAGTGAAAGTTCATGGCTTCCCTCTGAAACATTCTCATGAACACTGGTACTTTCATTTTCCAAATCTACAGAAGTTCCTTCCTCACTAATTTCAGGAACATTGGCATTTTCCAAACCTACAGAAGTTTCTTCATCACTAATTTCAGGAGAATTGGCATCAAGAGGTACATTTTCATTAGCATCAGTAAATATATTTTCATTAGCATCAGGAGGAACAAACAGAGAATCAGGTTCAAGTTCAAACTCAGGCTGAACCCCAACATTACTAATAATAAACTTTTAGAAGTATTTCCCGAAGGAGAGGAAGGGAACGAGAAAAAGAAGCTAAAAGGGTGAAAGTCCACTCTATCCACTGCCCGTTAGGTCCCCAACTCTCAGCCAGTCCCACTAAATAAAAAGAATGAGGAAAATAAAAAAAGATTCAACTGTGATGTTGAATAGGGGAGGAGGAGTTGAGATTGGCTCCTGCTTGCTTTTGTGTCGGGTGAGTTTTTGTACTAGGAGGGCCCTTACTGTTACGAGCACCCAAAGTACCGAAGGTACCAAAGGAAATGGAGGAAATTAAATAGGCACAATACTCTAATCGGTAACAGGGTAGGATATACAAATGGCAAGTTAGGCAGTGCTAGCTAGGTAGATAAAGGTAAAGATTTTCCCCTGACATTAAGTCCAGTCATGTCTGACTCTGGGAGTTGGTGTTCATCTCCATTTCTAAGCCGAAGAGCCGGCGTTGTCCGTAGACACCTCCAAGGTCGTGTGGCCGACATGACTGCATGGAACACCGTTAGATAGGTATATACTATAGATATTTACACAATTTACCAGTTGTGATCATTACATAAATGACCTGTGTTGAGATAACGTGTCTGGAGCAGTGAGCTTCGACACTCTATAGCAGTAGGAAAATAAGAGTGTATCACTTCTTTCCAGAATTTTCCATGTACTGATTAGAGTATGATCTAACAGCCCACTCTGCTTTTCTCCTAGGAATGGAGCAAATATATCAAAAGATGTATGCACTCATCACCCTAAAACCTACTCTGAGACTAAAGGAGGGCTTTGAAGCTATGTCTTTAGTACACATTTTGAATATAAAAGCTTCTATACTTTCAAAAACACATATTTGTGAATCATGTTCCCTGTAATCATATTCAGGTGACTGCATGAAGACTTGTGACATCTTTTGAAATACTCACAGTCTATCTCCTTCCACCACAGGTCAGAGATAATCAGGAGAAAGCCCTTTGAGTTGTATTTTTTTAAATGTTCCCCAGGTTCTCATTTTTTGAAGTTTCCAATCTGCCCAATGCACCAAATGCTTTAGGTTTGCCAAAGAAAAGGAGAGCTTGTAAAACATTTCATCAACCACAGATACTACTCCATCCATCTCATCCAGGAAAAAAAGCACATCAGAGGCCTTTTGAAGAAACTTCATTCATCAATCTTCGCGTGTGATGGATGAACATAAGGCAACAAACAATCCCTTCTTTGAATTTCCTAAAGAACAGATTAAACATATAATCAGATTTTGCCTTTTTAACATTCAAACATTCTAGTTTGTTTCTTCTTCAGAAACACAATGGTGAAGAAAAAAAACAAAGCTCTCTGAGTGCACATGTGTGCTTGTATTATGTTCCACATTTGTTTCTGTGTCTCAGATGTGTTTCTTTCATTAGGAAAGACATGAAATTTACTTGATTTGCGGCTAATTTTTTTGAGCCGCAAGAAAGGTAGAACAGCCTGTGATATTTCTTTCGCAACGTAAAGTACAACCATAGTGATGTGCTTGAGATTTGTTAGCTTCTATTTCTCTTTGTGTATTCTTATCTTATCACTTGCTACATAATTCACAGTGATCACAGTTCTCTATGGTGTTCTCCAGGAGTCAATAGTTCTCTGTTGACTCCTGGAATCAGGGCTCAGCACCCAAGTCACCTGACTTTGCTTGTGAATGACAGCAGCAAGAAGAAGAGACGGCAGCAGCTTACCCTTCTGTCTCCCTTTGGGTGGCCTTGAGCAGAGCTTCTTAAACTTTTGCAACTTGTGACCCCTTTCCTCCTGAGAAAATCAAACATTTACTAGTAACTAGCTGTACCCACCACGTGTTGCTGCGGCCAACCTTCCCTCCCTCTTTCTCTTCTTTCTTTCACTCCTTCCTTCCTTCCTTCCTTCCTTCCTTCCTTCCTTCCTTCCTTCCTTCCTTCCTTCCTTCCTTCCTTCCTTCTTTCCTTCCCTCCCTTGCTCTCTCTCTCTCTCCTTCCTTCCGTCCTTCCTTCCTTCCTTCCTTCCTTCCTTCCTTCCTTCCTTCCTTCCTTCCTTCCCTTTCTTTCTTTCTTTCTTTCTTTCTTTCTTTCTTTCTTTCTTTCTTTCTTTCTTTCTTTCTCTCCTTCCTTCCTTCCTTCCTTCCTTCCTTCCTTCCTTCCTTCCTTCCTTCCTTCCTTCCTTCCTTCCTTCCTTCCTTCTCTTCTTCTTCCCTTCCTTCCAGCTGTGATCATTGCATAAATGAGTTGCAGTCCAGAAATAGGAAATTGGAAATATACAGGGATTGGGACGCTCTCAAAGAAATCCAAGGAGAAGAAAGTTTGCAGCTTGGAAGCAGTGCATTTGGGTCATCCTACTCTCCTAAAGGGCCTTATCTCGGGGATGCTCCGGAAGAGAGTGTAGATATGCTATTGTGTGTTTTGTTTGCCAAGGGGTGTCATTTTTGCAAATGTGCTGTCTTTTTGCTTTTTTGCCTTTTAAGTCCCTTCTGCTGTGTTTTTCAGTGTTTTTATAAGTGATGATCACTCATTGGCCTGATAGGTGTGTTGTGTCCAAATTTGGTGTCAATTTGTCCAGTGGTTTTGAGTTATGTTAATCCCACAAACAAACATTACATTTTTATTTATATAGATAGATCAGCACTTGCAAGGCTTGCTAAACTGGCTGATTTTCCTTTCTATGAAGCCAAGTGGAAGCACTGGGTTGTTGTAGGTTTTTTCGGGCTATATGGCCATGTTCTAGAGGCATTCTCTCCTGATGTTTCTCCTGCATCTATGGCAAGCATCCTCAGATGCAGGCAAAACATCAGGAGAGAATACCTCTAGAACATGGCCATATAGCCCGAAAAAACCTACAACAACCCAGTGATTCCGGCCATGAAAGCTTTCGACAACACAAGTGGAAACATTTTCTACGGAGTCCACAGTAAACATTGCTTCTCCTTCCTCTGCCTCCTCCCTTCCAACTATCTTCCTAAGGGTGCATATCCCAAATGAGGGAGGAAGGGAAGACTCGGTCCTAAACACCAGGCTGGATCACCAGGCTGGGTGGTGCTGCTGCCACCCTCCAGTTTCCTCATCATTTTCTCAACCAGAAGTGACTTCCTACTTCATCCAGATGCAGTTGATGTTGTTCACAGGGGTCCTGGGTTTGGAAAATCCATGCCAATTTTTATCCTGAGCTTTAACAGATACATCCAAGGGACTGCTTTCTCAATAGCTTCATCAGTATGTGTAGCTCCTTTAGAGTTTTGATATCTCCTTACACTTCTGATTAAAACCTACAGTGGATTAACACACAAAGGGCATATCATTTTATTGTCGAAGGCTTTCATGGCTGGAATCACTAGGTTCTTGTAGGTTTTTTAGGGCTATAGGGCCATGTTCTAGAGGCATTTCTCCTGACGTTTCGCCTGCATCTATGGCAAGCATCCTCAGAGGTAGTGAGGATGCTTGCCATAGATTCAGGTGAAATGGCAGGAGAGAATGCCTCTAGAACATGGCCTTTGTAGCCCGAAAAAACCTACAACAACCCAAATTCCAGCTTCTCAACTTTTCCCTTAAACTGTGGTGCCCAAAAATTGGACACACTGTGATTCCAGGTGTGGTCTGACCAAAATAGAGGGGAAAATTCCAGAAATGAGATCTTCCAAGATGACCAGGGAGCCAGGAGATCACCCCATACTGATCCATTGTTCTGAATATGACAAGAAGCATCTCTCTACCTAGAAGTCTGTTTGAAAGCATAGTTTCTTATAGTCTCTAATACAGAATTTGAGTCTTGTTTTATAATTTGAGAAACTCTATCTCAATCTGGGTTGTTGTAAGTTTTTCCAGGCTATATGGCCATGTTCTGGAGGCAATTTTTCTCCTGACGTTTCGCCTGCATCTATGGCAAGCATCCTCAGAGGTAGTGAGGTCTGTTGGAAGTAGGAAAAATGGGTTTATATATCTGTGGAAAGACCAGGGTGGGACAAAGGACTTTTTTCTGCTGGGGCTAGGTGTGAATGTTTCAGCTGATCACCTTGATTAGCATTCAATGGCTTGGAAGTGCCTGGGGGGAATCCTTTGTTGAGAGTGATTTTATGTGCCTGTTTGTTTCCCCTCTGTTGTTTTGCTGTTGCTATTTTTGAGTTTTTTAATACTGGTAGCCAGATTTTGTTCATTTTCATGGTTTCTTCCTTTCTGTTGCAATTGTCCACATGCTTGTGGATTTCAATGGCTTCTCTGTGTAGTCTGACATGGTGGTTGTGAGAGTGGTCCAGCACTTCTGTGTTCTCAAATAATATGCTGTGTTTTTGATATGCTGTGTTTTTGAGTTTTGATATCTCCTTACACTTCTGATTAAAACCTACAGTGGATTAACACACAAAGGGCATATCATTTTATTGTCGAAGGCTTTCATGGCTGGAATCACTAGGTTCTTGTAGGTTTTTTAGGGCTATAGGGCCATGTTCTAGAGGCATTTCTCCTGACGTTTCGCCTGCATCTATGGCAAGCATCCTCAGAGGTAGTGAGGTACCTCACTACCTCTGAGGATGCTTGCCATAGATGCAGGCGAAACGTCAGGAGAAATGCCTCTAGAACATGGCCCTATAGCCTGAAAAAACCTACAAGAACCTGGCATATCATTTAATTCAGCCTTTCTCAACCTGGGGGTCAGACCCTTGGGGGGTTGTGAGGCGGGTTTATATTTCTGATGGTCTTAGAAATTCCTTTGGCAGAGAAGGCTGAAGATCTCTCCGCCTGTCCTTCTCTTCCCTTTTGGAAACAGATGGTGAATCCTCCCACCGAAAGCTCTCCTCTGCTGAGTTTGGCCAGCCTCTCAGCCAAGGGGAGGGCAGTTTCTGAGACTCCAAGCAGGGAGGGGAGAGCAGGCATGCTCACTGAATGGCAGCGTGGTGCGCATGAGCAGATGAGGGAGAGTGTGTGAGGATGGAGGGAGACTTGAGTCCCTTCAAGTCATAGGGGTTCTGTGTGGGAGGTTTGGCCCAATTCTATTGTTGGTGAGGTTCATAATGCTCTTTGATTGTAGGTGAACTATAAATCCCAGCAACTACAACTCCCAAATGTCAAGGTCTATTTTCCTCAAACTCTACCAGTGTTCACATTTGGGCATATTGAAAATTCATGCCAAGTTTGGTCCAGATCTATCATTGTTTGAGTCCACAGTGATCTCTGGATGTAGGTGAACTACAATACCAAAAGTCAAGTTAAATGCCCACCAAACCCTTTCAGTATTTTCTGTTGGTTGTGGGAGTTCTGTGTGTCAAGTTTGGTTCAATTCCATCATTGGTGGAGTTCAGGATGCTTTTTGATTGTAGCGAACTGTAAATCCAAGGAACTACAACTCCCAAATGACAAAATCAATCCCCTCCCCAACCCAACCAGTATTCAAATTTGGGCGTATTGGGTATTTGTGCCAAATTTGGTCCAGTGAATGAAAATACATCCTGCATATCAGATATTTACATGATGATTCGTAACAGTAGCAAACTTATGAAGTAGCAACAAATAGTAATTTTATGGTTGGGGTCACCACAACATGAGGAACGGTATTAAGGGGTCACGGCATTTGGAAGGTTGGGAAACAGAGATTCAGTTATTACTGCCTTTGCACATTGCAGTCCCCTTTATTCAGTATAAAGAAAAACAGGGCTATATTCGTTTTGGTTCAGTTTGAGCTAAGTCAGTATGGGTTGTATAAATAGCTCCTCTATGCTGCAAGGAGCAAATGCTGCTAAGTATATCAAGGCTGTACTTTGGAGTAGAAATACAAATGCAATATATTTTTCCCTAATGAGGTTTTCTGATTTCCTCCAACATTCTTGATCTTTTTTTTTACTCCCAAGGGAAAAAAAGAAACAATCAACTGGGGGGAAAATGGTGTCTTAGCAACATCTCACAGTTATTCAGAATTATGAATTCTGACTGACTACCAGATGCTAAATCAGTAGAAACTGCCTGTACAATGATTGCCAATTGAGCAGCAAACCTCTTTAAAGTGGTTTGGATCTCTTCTCAGCAAACTGTTCAATCTATTTAATGCCAGCACTGCATTACCCAAGATGTAGAGCAGTTTTCTATTTACTGAAATGCTAGCAGCATTATATTGCTTCCTTGTGAACTCTATCTAAATTAACACCCACCTCTGCTGTTACACTTCAAGGAAAGAAACATTTACTTCCTTTTCAGCCTTTTTTGAAAATAAAACGAGAGAGAGGGAGAATATAAATAACAAACATCAATCGCATGTTTGAGGAATATTTTAAGTTTCACTTGCGGAATCGGAGAGAGAGAGAAACAAACAAGGTTGCAAACAGGATTTCATTCTGCAAAGAAATTGGCTTTGCCGTGATTGTCACCAGCTTTCTCTTTGTGCCTCCGATAAAATCTTGAGAGCAGAGCTAGACTGGAGAATGGAGACTATGGCAATCAAGGAAGCCGCTGATAATAGAAGCTCTGTTGGGAAGCAGAATTGTGGGGAGTTTGTACAGGAATCAAGATTTATATAGCCAACGCCTGCTTCTTTGTCACAAAGGTTTGAGAACACACTACAATGAATTATGTTTTTACAATGATATGCTCTCTAGATGTAAATATATGGATGTTGTTTCTGACTAAAGAAATTGTTTTGTGACCAAGACAGTAAGATCCCTGGAAGCATAGCAATGAAGATACAGCATTGCACACAAAGCAACCTGCTGGCAGAAGTGAAAGCAACTCTGTGCTGGTACGACTGTACCAGGAGCTCCAACTTCATTTTCTTTCTATTGAGTGTTTGCATGTATTCCAAGGTTCCATGCATTTTGCAATAAGGTGGTTTCCCTTGCTCTGCATTTATACAGCCAATGACCCGTCAATCATCATTATGTTCTTTAGTTCCGCCCCTTTCCCCAGGGCTCTGGGAGAGAAAAGAAAGACTTTAGGTCTTTCTTTAATTTGAAAGCCCAGTTACAGGACGTGAATTTTCCCCACCTGTAGAGAAGCTTTGTTTCTCACAACATCCAGAGGAAACATCCAGGGAAAACAGCCCTAAAGCTTCAAAGGAAAACAGTTTTACAGCACAACCCTTGTTGGGGTTAAAGATACAGATCCACACCATTCGTGGAGAAAATCCAAAAGGACTCCAGCTGGAAAATCTACAAAGCCTTGGCTGGTAGGTCTACTCGGGACCCAAGAAGCAGTTTGGAGCCGGGAGTAGGGCCCACACCAGCAAAGTTTAGAAAACAGTTTGCCCGGGAGGGGTCAGAAAGGGTTTTCCTTGTTAAAGAAAGAAATAGTTCTCCAAGCAAGGTGCCTGTCCTTTGTAGACAAGTTAAGAAGCATTTGTTTAATTTGTAAGAAGTATTTGATTGTTTGTTGAAGACTTAAGCAATAATAAAGGACTTTGTTAAACCTTTCAAGCTTCTAAAGACACTGTATAGGAAAATCCTTAGGGCCTCTCAGCTGAGCACCCCGGCTTCCCGCTGGGCACAAAGAGCACATCCTGTTCAAAAGCCAACTGCTATAGGCCCAGCGCATGACAGCACAAACTCTTAATGCTATTTCCATGACCATGCTGTCAAACTAAAAGTAACACTGTTGTTTGGTGTATTTTCACACAAAAGCAGTCGGACATTTTTTGCCTGATGTGATTCATTGTAGCATTTATTCACATTTTTGATTATTGTTGCACACCAGGGCTGGGGATGCACCTTTGAACCCAGAACCACACCAAAGTTCTTATAAGCAAACAGTTTATTCAAGAATAATTAAAGCTTCAGCAAAAGAATAAAGGAAGTTCAAAAGTGTAATAGAATATTGTCCATAAAAACAGTCAATAATGCAAATTAAGCAATAAAGCAAGCATCAAATTCAGGAAGCAGGAATGTCCCAAAATCCAAGACAAAATCCACAGGAACTAGAGACTGTAAGTCCAAAAGAATCCAAGAGTTCAAAGTCCCACAATGATACAGGAACAAACTTGAGCAATTAAATCCAAAGGCACACACATAGATCCAAGGCAGGAAACATACAGGAATCTCAGCATGAACATAAAGCCATGAATACAAGACAAGGTTGATCTTCAAATCTAAATATTGGTCTCACTGAAAGTTACAGTTTCAAAGGCCCTATATTTATTCAAAATCCATGGCAAAAGCATTCCATTTCCCTTGGGAAACCTCTCCGTGACCCCTTTTTTCTCTTAATCTTTCGGATCGTCTTCTACCCCCTTCCAGGTGAAAATGTTGATTGCTTTGACTTCTTCTATGGAAGGCTGTCTGGTCCTCCCTCGGTTTGCCAATTTCACATCTTTAACCGGCTGCTTGACTATCCCAGAATCCTCAGCTTCACTCTGGCTAACAGCACTCTCCTGACCAAAATCCCCAACTCCAACCCCTGTGAGTCAACAGGAACTTGGTCGTTTAATTCAGGCCTTGAAACCTCTGCAGATTCAGGCATAGAAACCTCTGCAGGACCTTGATAATTTAACTCAGGAGCCTGAGGCAAAGAAACAATTGCAGACTGAACTCCTACAGGCTGAAACCCTACGATTATTTTATTTTCAGTTAATATTTATTTTATTGTATGCATTGGACCAAGGCCTACTTAAAGTTCTGGTGTGGGAGAATCTGGGGACACCCAGATGTGTTACTATCCTCCGGGGAGGCTTCTCTCATGTCCCCTTTTACGAAGGCATCTGCCCTTGCACTCTGCTACTCTGCTAATGAATATGCATGCCAAGTATGGAATACATCTCACTATGTTAAAACAGTGGATGTGGCCCTTAATGAGACATGCCACATTATCACAGGATGTCTAAGTCCAACACCACTGGAGAAATTATACTGTTTAGCCAGTATTACACCACCTGACATTCATCGGGAAGTAGCGTCCTGTAATGAAAGGACCAAGGCATTGACATCTCTGTCCAGATATCAGCCAGCACACCAATGCCTTAAATCAAGAAATAGTTTTCTAAGATCTACAGAGATACTTGCAGAAACACCTCAGCAAGTGAGAGTCCAAAAGTGGCAGGCAAAAACTCGGAACCTCAATTTGTGACTGATTCCAGATGAGAAATTCCCTTTCAGGCACTCAGAAGACTGGGTGACTTGGAAGGCGTTGAACAGGCTGCGCTCTGGTACCATTAGATGCAGAGCTAACCTTAAGAAATGGGGATACAAAGTGGAGTCCACAACATGCAAGTACGGAAAAGAGAAAATTACAGACCACCTAGTATAATGCAACCTGAGCTCTGCCACCTGCACAATGGAGGACCTTCTCACAGCAATACCAGAGGCACTCCAAGTGGTCAGCTTCTGGTCAAAGGACATTTAGCATAATGCCAAATATTTAATTTTGTTTACGGGTTTTTAATACATTATAACTGTATTCTCAATTTGCTTCTTGACACAATAGATAGATAGATAGATAGATAGATAGATAGATAGATAGATAGATAGATAGATAGATAGATAGATAGATAGAATAATGTTGGCATCTTTTTTAAGGAGCGCTAATAACACAAAATATTTCCTTTGTATTTGTTCATTTACAGTATTTACAGTACAATGCTAACTGTATTGTCAAAGGCTTTCATGGCCAGAATCACTGGGTTGTTGTAGGTTTTTTCGGGCTATATGGCCATGCCTCTAGAACAGGGGTAGGGAACCTTTGGCCCTCCAGCTGTGGTGGACTTCAACTCCCACAATTCCTTGAGGCTCGGCATTCGCCCCAAAGGCTTACCTTGGCCCAATGCCGAGCCTCAAGGAATTGTGGGAGTTGAAGTCCACCACAGCTGGAGGGCCAAAGGTTCCCTACCCCTGCTCTAGAACATGGCCATATAGCCCGAAAAAACCTACAACAACACAGTGCTAACTGTTTTCATGTTGCTGTATTCTCACCAAGTTGGTGAGCAACATTTTTTGTTTACCAACAGCATGTTGCTTTTCAATTCTCTATTTTATTAAGTTTTTAAATACATTTTTAAGCTTGGAATACATTGGGGAGATTCACAGACAGCTTTGAGTACTTAACTCTTGATAATTGATCTTCTTCCCACTGGGAAAATCTATACCTACTGCCTTTGGAAAAGCAAGTGAAGGAAAATTAGTTTCAGTTCAGTTTGGATCTGTATGCCAAAATTCACATAAAGCACTTACGTTTTAAGGGATTCAGAAGCTGAAAAAAAAAGGTAAACTGGTGACTTTTCAATTTTAGCAAATTCTATTATGTGAAACTCATTGATGGCTTGAACAAGGAGATGCCGTGTGTCACTATATGTGCCCAACAATGTTAAAGATTTTAATGGTACCGCAATAGGCTGAGGCAGAGCTTATTGAAAGGGAAAGTATAAGAAGAAAAATATTAGTAACTGATGTTTTCTTTTTTCTCTCCTTTTGGAAAGATGGAGACAGGAGGAAAATGTCTAGCTAGCTTCCATGTTTAAACACTACTGGGAATGGATTTATCATCCTTTCTCTAGTATTCATGATGTACTCTGGAAAGCCGAGAGCAGGAGAAAGTGGATTGTCTAATGATAATGCCAGTGGTTTTGCTGCTATCGAGGGCAGTTAAACAACACAGCAGGGCACCGAGAATGATAACACGCATGACCTCGCTAAGGCTGGTGACAATCAAATTGTCCCATTGCATAGGATAACGGCAGGTCGCTCCATCACCAGATACGGTGGCGATAACAGCTCCTGACTGACCTTTTGATAATCTGAGTCAGGCAAACAATCCTCCTAACTTGAAGAGGTGAATCAATTATGCTGTGTCACAACCTGAGGTGCGGTGTTGCATGGCCAGAGCATAACCTGAAGGATAAGGTTAGAAATCATGTTGGAGATATGATGGATAGATGGAGCAAGAAAGACAATAATTAGTTCTGGGTTAATAGATCTGAATGCAGGGGAAGAAAACTGTTAACACTCTAGCTGACTACATCCTAAGGTTTTAGAGCAGCAAGGAATAGATTTAGGAATATATATAGTGTCGTAAGTGAATTGAGAATACAGTTATAATGTATTTAAAAACACAAAGTTAAACTTGGCATTATACTACATTTCCTTTGACCAGAGTGCCTCTGGTGTCACTTTGAGAAGGTCCTTCTTTGTGCATGTGGCAGGTCTCAGGCTGTGTTGTACTAAGTGGTCTGTGGTTTGCTCTTCTCTGCACTTGCATGTTGTGGACTCCATTTTGTAGCCCCATTTCTTAAGGTTGGCTCTGCATCTCGTGGTGCCAGAGTGCAGTCTGTTCAGCGCCTTCCAAGTCACCCAGACTTCTGTGTGCCCAGGAGGGAGTCTCTCATCTGGTATCGGTCATGGATTGAGGTTCCGGGCTTTCGCCTGCCACTTTTGGGCTCTTGCTTGCTGAGGTGTTCCTGTGAGTATCTCTGTAGATCTTAGGAAGCTATATCTTGATTTAAGGCATTGGCGTGCTGGCTGATATCCAAACAGAGGATGGAATGGAGATGACAATGCCTTGGTGTGCAGAAGGTATTAAAACTTTGCATGTTTTAAACTGTATATATATGTGTTTGGGTTAGCTACAGTAACACTGGAGCAGCCTATTTCAGAGATCCTCAGTCAGCGTTACCATGGAGACCAAGGCAAGCTGGCAGAAGGAGGAGTGGGAGGAGCCAAGTGGAGAGAGTTTTGAAAACAGACAGTTTGAGAGTCAGTTGGGAGTTGATTTTGTATCTGAGAGGAGTAAAAGAGTGGAAGTGAAGAGTAGAGTGGGAGAGTGAAGTGTGAAGCAAAGAATTGTGGCTTTGGGAAGCCTGAATAGCTACTGGAGGTTTCTCAGTCTAAGGAGGCTGAAAGGAGAAACATAGCCAGTTTTCTTTAGTCAAGGGAAAGGCTAAAGGATAAGCTTGTTAATTTATTTGATCAAGGAAAGATCAAATAGGGAAGATATTCCTGTACTGAAACATTGTTTTGTAATAAGAACTTCACCTCAGTGAGATACTGTGTAACCTGGAAGAGTGAAATGTTTAACTAACCAAGTATTATTCAAAGTTCTATAAATTAAGTTACAACTTGTAACCACATGCTTTGTACTCAATAAACCAGTTATCTTTTGTTGGAGACAGTCTCATCTCCATCCATTCTGCGTCTGTATTGCCAAATCTCACGGTAATACCTCATATCTCACGTTGGTGGCAGTTATCATAGATTACATATAACAATTGACCTCCACTATACCAGTTGGTGGCAGAATTCAGAGAAATAAACAATAAATCTCCCTCTACTCTCCTGTCACACGACAGCACGTGTGCTTTCTCTCCACTCTGATCACCTCCTCACACTTGGTCCTTTCATTATAGGTTGCTACTTCCCGGGGAATGTCGGGCGGTGCAATACCCGCTAAACAGTATAATTTTTCCAGTGGTGTTGAGCATAGACACCACTGGAGACATGATAATGCAGCATGTCTCATTAAGAGCCACATCCACTGTTTTAGCCTGTTGAGATGAGTTCTAAACTGGGCATGCATATTCAGCAACAGAGTAGCAAAGTGCAAGGGCAGATGTCTTCACTGTGTCTGGTTGTGGTCCCCATGTTGTGCCAGTCAGCTTTTGTACGGTATTATTTCTAGTAC
Source organism: Anolis sagrei ordinatus (assembly GCF_025583915.1). Lineage (NCBI taxonomy): Eukaryota > Metazoa > Chordata > Lepidosauria > Squamata > Anolidae > Anolis > Anolis sagrei. The sequence goes on from NW_026844478.1 coordinate 20,272,583, forward strand.
CCACGTTTTGCTTGATAGCCAAGCAGTGTTTCTTATAAGTCAGAGCACAGTCCAGAGTAACTCCCAGGTATTTTGGTGTACTGCAATGCTCCAGTGGGATTCCTTCCCAGGTATATATATAATGTCCCAGGACATTGTCCTAGTGTTGCATAATGAATAAGCCACAAAGCTGATCCAAGCCTGATCTGAGCCAAGTGTTCAATGAAGCTGTGCCCTGAAAGTGCTAAAACAGGAAGCAAGTCCTCTATGAACAAGATCACATATTGTATCTCCTTGATTTAAATCTGTAGGAGAGGAAACAGGTACCTTTCTCCACTCTTAAGCACCCTCTGGTAGTATACACTAAAATTGCAATTAAGGCTATTTTTAGTACATGAAATACATTGCAAAAAGATTGTGTAATGGCTTTTCGACACAAAAAGGAAAAAAAATACTTGATCATAATTCAAACACAGTCTACTTCTCCAGGGTGAGCCGTAAAGAAGAAATGGGATGGAAATGGCCCAGTTTTGGGGCCAGAAATGACAGATGGAGATGTTTATCTCCTTAGCCTCTTGTGGGTAAAGTCCACAAATATTAAACTGGGTTGATAATAGCCCCACTTCTGAAATGATGTCACGTTTATTGTGGGACTGAGACAGCTTGCAATTCCACACCGTTTTAGGGTTTTGTCCCTCTCTTGAATGCAAATTGCTTGATGGCATGTAAGATAGCAAATTAGATATAAATATCTGCCAGCACCCAAACACAAAGGATCACACAAAGAAGAGCTGTGCCACTCAATACGCTGGTTTTGTTTCTAAATGCCACCATTTCTTGTTCACAAAAGAAAGGCTTGTGCACACACTCTCATTCCAGTTCTCTATCTTATTCTCTCTTTCAGGTACTGTACATTTAGAAAACCTACACAAAAGAGCCTTAAATGTAAACATTTTGTGAATTTTTGTGAAGAAACAGAGGAAAGATTTTGGTAGATACTGGCCATTGGATTGGCAAGAACAAACAAAAATAAATAGAAGTTATAGGGATACTGTTGGAATAAGCAAAAAGGCAATGCCTTCTCTGTTTAGTCTGACATAACCTGTTTATGAATATTGTCTCGAAACCATTACCATGCTATCGTGCCATCATCGCTCAAGCTTTGAGATGGTTGAATAAAAGCTCTCCGAAGCTTTAGGTGCTCTTACTGCCTATTATAGGGGAAACCACTCGAGCTTTGAGATGGTTGAATAGAAGCTCTCCGAAGCTTTAGGTCAGCGATTCTCAACCTGGGGGTCGGGACCCCTGGAGGGGTCGCGAAGGGGTGTCAGAGGGGTCGCCAAAGACCATCAGAAAACACAGTATTTTCTGTTGGTCATGGAGGGTTCTGTGTAGAAAGTTTGGCCCAATTCTATTGTTGGTGGGGTTCAGAATCCTCTTGGATTGTAGGTGGACTATAAATCCCAGCAACTACAACTCCCAAATGTCAAGCTCTATTTCTCCCAAACTCCACCAGTGTTCACATTTGGAAATATTGAGGATCTGTGCCAAGTTTGGTCCAGATCCATCATTGTTTGAGTCCACAGTGTTTTCTGGATTTAGATGAACTACAACTCCAAAACTCAAGGTTAATGCCCACCAAACCCTTCTCGTATTTTCTCTTGGTCATGGGAGTTCTGTGTGTCATGTTTAGTTCAATTCCATCATTGGTGGAGTTCAGAATGCTCTTTGATTGTATGTGAACTATAAATCCCAGCAACGACAACTCCCAAATGACAAAATCAATACATCACCACCAACACCCCACCACCCCGCAACCTCACCAGGTATTTGTGCCACATTTGGTCCAGTAAATGAAAATACATTCTGCATATCAGATATTTACACAACAAGCCATAACAGTAGCAAAATTACAGTTTTGAAGTAGCAACGAAAATAATTTTAAGGTTGGGGGTCACCACAACATGAGGAACTGTATTAAGGGGTCGTGGCATTAGGAGGGTTGAGAAACACTGCTTTAGGTGCTCTTACTGCCTATTATAGTGGAAACCAGCTGATTCTTAATGCATCTAAAACACAGATCCCACTGGAGCATTGCAGCACACCAAAATACCTGGGAGTTGCTCTGGACCATGCTCTGACCTACAAGAAGTACTGCTTGAATATCAAGCAAAAAGTGGGTGCTATAAAAAATATAATGTGAAAGCTGATTGGCACAACCTGTGAACTTAGTACTTAGGTGATCCCTCGTTGGCCGAGTAGAATAGTCTTCCAGGGTCAGTATTCTTGAGGGTCTGTAGGTGGACTGTGGAGCCCTATTCTTGTATGCATCTTCTTCAGCAGTGAGGGCATTTGTTTCCAAGTGGAAGGCGGTCTCGGTCGGAGTTGGCTTGACGCGCCTTCCTCTTGGCTGTTTCTCTCTTTTGCCCTCTATTCGTGCCTCTTCACAACAACCTGTGAATCACAACCAGACACAGTGAAGACATCTGCACTTACACTGGATGCAGCTCTTAATGAGACATGCCGCATTATCACAGGATTCTTGCACATTACACCACTGGAGAAATTACACTGTTTATATGATATTGCACCACCTGACATCCTCTAGAAATAACAGCCAAAAATGAAAGGCAAATAAATAAATAAATAAATCTCTGGCCCATCCCCTGTTTGGATATCAACCAGCATGTCAATGCCTTAAATCAAGAAATGGTCTTCTAAGATCTACAGAGATACTTGCAGGAACACCCTCAGCAAGCAAGAGTCCAAAAGTGGCAGGCTAACATCAACTCATGGCCGATACCAAATGAGAGACTCCCTCCTGGGTGAACAGAAGACTGAGTGACTTGGAAGGTGCTGAACATACTATGCTCTGGCACCATAAGGTGCAGAGCCAATATGAAGAAATGGGGCTTCAATGTGAAGTCTGCAACATGTGAATGTGGAGAACATCAGGCCACGGACCCCTGACTACAATGCAGCCCGAGGCTTGCCACATGCACATGCACCTTCTTTCAGTGACACCAGAGTTACTCCAAGTGGCCAGATTGTGGTCAAAGAAAGTTTAGTATTGTGCAAATTTTTAACTTTGTGCATTACAACTATATTCTCAATTTGCTTCTGACATGTTAAAATAAATAAATAAATCCTCAGGAGCCCAAAAACTTTCTTCAGCATTTCTTGAGGACATTCAGAGGATCAACTCCTACCCCCACTGTCATTTTACAAGTCCTTTTCTTTTCTGAGAAATTACTATGATTAACAAACCAGCAAAAATAAAGTTTTGGATTTAGAGTTTCAGTTACTCCAGGCAACACCTCCTTCTTATCTGTCCAATTCTCAGCTCCTTACTGTGTTGATATTACGACACTCAAGAATAAAGTATACCTATCAAATGTGAAAGCACCATTTGCAACTCCCGCATCTCCCCCCAACCCTGATTTCCTAACAGCTTTTTTTATCAAATACTTGAGTTTGGAAATAAAAGCCTTATTTGCCACAGCAATAATGTTAGAGGCTTTTGCTATTCAAGTTACAAAACTTGCCTCTAATTCAGGTGCTGTGAGAAGAATCACTTTTGAATTCACTCCAAACGTGTGGTTGTTTTGAAAAATTCCGTTCAAGAATCTGTCTTCAAAACACCATCAAGAGGGAAAACCCATCCCAGCATACTCTGTGATATTATAAGAAGCATTCTATTAAAGGTCATTTGACCAGAAGCTGGCCACTTAGAGTGTTTTCCAAGTCACCCAATCTCTGTGTGCCCAGGGGAGAATCTCTCATTTGGTCTCAGCCACTGATTGAGGTTCCAGATTTTAGCCTGCCACTTTTGGACTCCTGCTTGCTGAGGTGTTCCTGTGATTATCTCTGTAAATCTTAGAAAACTATTTCTTGGTTTCAGGCATTGGCAAAGATTACTGCAGATGCAGACTGCAGCCAGGAAATCAGAAGACGCTTCCTTCTTGGGAGGAGAGCAATGACCAATCTCGATAGAATAGTGAAGAGTAGAGACATCAGACTGGCAACAAAGATCTGCATAATTAAAGCAATGGTATTCCCCGTAGTAACCTATGGATGTGATAGCTGGACTATAAGGAAGGCTGAGCGAAGGAAGATAAATGCTTTTGAACTGTGGTGTTGGAGGAAAATTCTGAGAGTGCCTTGGACTACAAGAAGATCCAACCAGTCCATACTTCAGGAAATAAAGCCTGACTGCTCATTGGAGGGAAGGATTTTAGAGGCAAAGATGAAGTACTTTGGCCACATAGTGAGAAGACAGGAAAGCCTAGAGAAGACAGGGATGCTGGAGAAAATGGAAGGAAAAGGGAAGAACAGTTGACCAAGGGCAAGATTTGGGTCCAACTTACTTATCCGACAGTATCTCTCCTTATTTATTTATTTATTTATTTATTTGTGACATTTATATGCCACCCTTCTCATCCTGAAGGAGACTCAGAGCGGTTTACAAGATATGTGTATACATACAATACATTATACCATTAGCACAGTACAATATCAGCGCTATACATCACTATATTGTACTATACAATTATATTGTAATGTTATTAGTAATATTATATGTAATATAAAATATATAATTATAATATATTATTATTTGTAGTATTATACTGTATTACATTAATATATATATATATATATATATATATATATATATATATATATATAATATTATATATTAGCATAGCACAGGAGACAAGGTGGAACTGTACCCTGGCCTCCCCTGTCTTCACTCTGGCTCAGAGAGGCAGTTGTTGCTGGGGGGAGGGGTCTCAACTGATGACATATGCATTATGAACCATCTAGGATGTTAAGATTTTCTGGGGCGGCCCTGCTCTCAGTCCCATCTGCCTCACAAATGTGTTTGGCGGGGACGAGAGACAGGGCCTTCTCAGTGGTGGCCCCTTAACTGTGGAACACCCTGCCTCGGGATATAAGATCGGCCCTCTTTCGAAGAAAGGTGAAAACCTGGCTTTTTGAACAGGCCTTCCCAAATATGGCATAGTTATACGAAATCATGGAACCACTTGACGATGCAATTGAATAATGACTTGACATGGAGACACTCACGATAATGTTTTTAAGGCTTTGTATGATTTTTTATATTCTTATGTTGTATGCTAATGTTTTTAACAGTATTTTATGATTGTTTTACTTGTTATAATTGTTGAGGCATCAAATTGCTGCCAATTGTGAATAACTCCGAGTCATCTCTGGGCTGAGAGGGGCAGTATATAAATCTATATAAATAAAAATGTAATGTTCATTAACAGAACTCAAACCACTGAACGAATTGACACCAAATTTGGACAAAAGACACCTAACAACCCAATGTATGTCCTTCACTCAAAAAAAAATTGATTTTGTCATTTGGGAGTTGTAGTTGCTGGGATTTATAGTTCACCTACAGTCAAAGAGCATTCTTAACCCCATCAACAATGGAATTGAACCAAACTTGGCACACAGCTCTCCCATGCCCAACAGAAAATACTGGAAGGGTGTCCTATGGTTTTGGAGTTGTAGTTCATCTACATCTAGAGATCACTGTGGACACAAACCATGATGGATCTGGACCAAACTCTACATGAATATTCAATAGGCCCAAATGTGAACACTGGTGGAGTTTGGGGAAAATAGAATCTTGACATTTGGGAGTTGTGGTTTCTGGAATTTATAGTTCACCTACAATCACAGAGCATTCTGAACCCCACCAATGATAGAATTGGGTCAAACCTCCCACACAGAACCCCCATGTGGGCCACAGCAACATGTGGCAGGGGACAGCTAGTGTGGTAAATAAATAAATAAAGATGGATGGCATCCTTGGAGTGACTGGCTAGACTCTGAAGGACCTGGGGGTGACCATGGCCTACAAGAAGCTCTGGCATGGGCTGGTCCATGAAGTCATGAAGAGTCGGAAGCGACTGAATGAATAAACAACAAACTGATGCCAAATTGGGGAGGAGGAGCCGAGATCAGCTTCCACATGGTCCCTTTTGGATGGGAATACGTGACGGTAGGGCCCTTGCCATTACAGATACCGGATCAAACCAAAAAAGCCGGTTTAGGTGGAGGGAATGCCTCAAAACAGATCTGGGCTCAAGTTTAGCAAACATGTCATATAAATTTAGGCCAAAGAGAGACTGTAGCCTTGACTTTCCTGCAAGTGAGATTGTAGCCTTGACTTTCCTGCAACAGATTGAAACTAAATCCAGACAAGACAGAGGTACTCCTGGTCAGTCAAAAGTCCGAACAGGGCATAGGGTTACAGCCTGTGCTTGACGGGGTTACACTCCCCCTGAAGGCGCAGGTTTGCAGCTTGGGAGTGATCCTGGACTCATCGCTGAGCCTGGAATCCCAGGTCTCGGCGGTGGTCAGGGGAGCTTTTGCACAATTAAAACTTGTGCGCCAGCTGCGCCCGTACCTTGGGAAGTCTGACTTGGTCACAGTGGTCCACGCTCTGGTTACATCCCGCCTAGACTACTGCAACACTCTCTACGTGGGGTTGCCTATGAAGACTGCACGGAAGGTTCAATCAGTCCAACGTGCGGCAGCCAGATTGCTAACAGGAGCGGGGTACAGAGACCATATGACCCCTCTGTTACGCCAGCTCCACTGGCTGCCGATTAGCTTCCGTGCACAATTCAAAGTGCTGGTTTTGACCTATAAAGCCCTAAACGACTCCGGCCCAGTTTACCTGTCCGAATGGATTCTCCCCTATGAACCATCAAGGCTATTAAGATTCTCCGGGGGTGGGGGGGCTGCTCTCGGTCCCACCACCTTCACAATCACGGTTGGTAGGGACGAGGGACAGGGCCTTCTCGATGGTGGCTCCCCGGCTTTGGAACTCCCTCCCACTAGAGATCAGATCTGCCCCCTCCCTCCTGATGTTCAGGAAACTACTAAAGACCTGGCTCTGTAATGTGGCATTTGAGGACTGAACCTAGAACCTCCTTCCTTGCGCTGAACTGTGATGAACTGTGACTACGAGTATGACTATGACTATAACTGGATTGACGACTTGGCTTAGGTAATTGTGATGATGATGTTTTATTGTATTTTAGTGTACTATTTTAATATGTAATGATTTGCACTTTGTTGTACTTATATATTATTGTACTTTCTTATATGCTGTAAACCGACCTGAGTCCCTCGTTGAGGTGAGAAGGCCGGTATAGAAAACTTCTAAATAAATAGATAAATAAATAAAATAAGTGATGAACCATGGCTGGAGTGCATTTTATTTATTTGCACCCATTCGTTTATTATGCAGATAAGCACGCCATTAACGTTGTTGTGCTACAGCTAAATTGGATCAGACCACCTAAGGTCTGGGATGTTTGCATGTTGATGCATTTATAAATAAGATGCACAAATGTTAATAAGTAAAATTGTGTCATTACCACCGGCATTATCCGAAACAATATAGTTCACAACTAGTTTAAATATATTAACATTCAGAATCAAAGTTCTCCTCGGAGAGGAATCCACCTCCTGCTGTGGCCTCCCTAGACACTTACCGCTGTGATTTTTATATTCATGCGCCTCCAGAGTTTTCTGCTCAAAAGGGTGAGATCGGCAGTTTTGTGGAATCCCCAAGAAGACAACCCCTCCCTTCTTCCTCGTACTATTATATTTCCCTGGCTTAGTCTTATTATAATAAATACTTTCCTCTTCGGAAAGTCATTATTTTCCATTTGTTTTTGACATGCTTGTAATACATTACTTCTTCCACTGGAGTGATGTTCCTTCTAATTAAATAATATAACGAAACTACAAGATAAACATTTTTTTTCCTTGCAAAAATGATGAGTGAATTAGCAGGCAGTAGCATATGTAATATGCTCTAGCTAAGGATCTATTATAGAATTTAAGTGAGTGGAAAATTTCAATTGCTATTATTGAAAAAAAAAACAAGAAAAGTTTTGGCTACAAAGAGACTCTGTAGCAAAGTGCACTCCTCTGCTGTCCCAACAATACATTTCTTTGCCATGTTTACATGGTACTAGCCGTCCCCCTGCCATGTGTTGCTGTGGCCCAGTTTGTGTACATGTGTTTTGTTTGTGTATATATTTGTGTATATGTGTATATATTAGGCTTGGGTAACTACGGAAAAATTTGGTTCTAAACTCATTTCGTTTTTAGGGGGGCCCTTGCGTTTCGTCTTTTTAAAGAATTCCAAAATTTTCCTTTAAAAAAGTTCGAAATTTACGAAATTTCATAAAATTACGAATCGTTAATGGTGGACGCGATTGCGCAATATGCTATGTCCTTTCGAAAAAGCCTTAAGACCTGGCTGTTCGAGAGGGCATTTAATTAAGTGCTAAGCAACAATATTACGGCAATGAGAACTGGAATGGTATAAGGACTATGAGACTGACTATGATTCTACTAAGGAGACGAAGCGGATTTTTATGTAGTTTGTATTTGTGCATAGTTATATGTTGTTGTCACTGACTTTTGTAACTGTCTTTTTATGTGTACTGTACACCGCCATGAGTCGCCCGTAGGGCTGAGAATGGCGGTTAATAAGTGCATTAAATAAATAAATAAATAAATAAAAAACCCTCCAAATGGGACAGGGGGAACTTCTGAAGCTTCCCTCTCCCTCTGTTGTTGACTGTTGGTGTGATAAAACAAACAACAACTATAAAACTTGCACCAGACGTGCGAAAATAATTACGAAATAATTACGAATTAATTATGAAATAATTACGAAATAATTTCGAAATAATTACGAAATAAATTGAAAAAATTGTTTCGAATCTTAATTACTCCTCACACTATTCCAGCATGGCTCAATATTGGATCATAAGCTAATTTAAATACGAATTAATAACGAATTACGAAATTAACGAACGAAACCGCCCAAGCCTAGTATATATGTGTATGCGCATGAGTTGTAATGTAATTTTTTTGCTTTTAAAGTCCTTTCCCCTGTGTTTTCCAGTGTTTTTATGAGTGGTGGTCACTTGTTGGCCTGATAGGTGTATCGTGTCCAAATTTGGTGTCGATTCATCCAGTGGTTTTTTAGTTATGTTAATCCCACAAACTAACATTACATTTTTATTTATATAGACTAGCTGTCCCCTGCCACATTTTGTCAAAGGCGTTCATGGCCGGAATCACTGTGTTGTTGTAAGTTTTTCAGGCTGTATGGCCATGTTCCAGAAGCATTCTCTCCTGATGTTTCACCTTCATCTACGGCAGGTAACCTCTGAGGTCGTGAGGTCTGTTGGAAACTAGGGAAATGGGGTTTATATATCTGTGGAATAATATCCAGGGTGGGAGAAAAAACTCTTGTCTGTTGGAGATACGTGTGAATGTTTCAATTGGCCACCTTGATTAGCATTTAGTGGCCTAGCAGTTTCAAAATCCGGCTTCTTACTGCCCAGGGAATCCTTTGTGGAGAGGTGATTAGCTATCCCTGAGTGTTTCCTGTCTGGATTTCCCCTGTTTTTTGAGTGTTGCTTTTTATTTACTGTCTTGATTTTAGAATTTTTTAAATACTGGTCACCAGATTTTGTTCATTTTCATGGTTTATTTTATTTATTGTTTATTTATTTAGAGTTTTTATACCCTTGTCTTCTTACCTCCAGGGAGGGACTCAGGCTGGCTAGCAACATAAAATTCAATACAATAAGAAAAACATTATAGGTCATCAATATAAAATACATTAAAATACACTTCATACAATTCATACAAATTACAGCAAAAATCAGTTCGTCCAAAAGAATCACAAATTCATCGCCAAAGGTTTCTTCCTTTCTGTTGAAATTGTCCACATGCTTGTGGATTTCAATGCCTTCTCTGTGTAGTCTGATATGATAGTTGTGAGAGTGGTTCAGCATTTCTGTGTTCTCAAATAATATGCTGTGTCCAGGTTGGTTCATCAGGTGCTCTGCTATGCCTTACTTTCCTAGTTGAATTAGTCTGCAGTGACTTTCATGTTCCCTGATTTGAAGTCTGGGCAATGCTGCTGCATTTGGTGATCCCTATGTAGACTCATCCACAATTGCATGGTATACGGTAGATTCCTGCAAAGGTGAGGGGATCCCTCTTGTCTACCCCACTGTTTATCCTTTTTGGGCTCCCCTCAATTACATGCTTTCTATCCCTACCTCATTCAGGGTTTTATCATTTTACCTCGTCCATTTGGCCTGCCCATTCTGTTCATTTTTATATTGTATCAATTTGGTTTATTTATTTTATTTTGCTACTGTATGTATTTTATTCTGATGTGATTTTTTGTTGTCTGCATTCTGTATTTTATATTGCTGTATTGTATCCTTGGGCTTGGCCTCATATTAGCTGCCCCGAGTCCCCTTTGGGGAGATGGTGGAGGGGTATAAAGATTGTTGTTTTTGTTGTTGTTGTTGTTGTTGTTGTTATTTGCTGAATGTAGTGTTTGTTGGATCTTCTTAGTGGGTCTGTAGATTGTTTGTAGGTTGTGTTTCCTCATCAGAAACAATCAGGGGCAGCTAATCATCTCTCAACAAAAGATTCCTCCAGGCAGTAACAAGCCACACCTTGAAAACTGCTAGGCCATTAAATGCTAATCAAGGTGGCCAACTGAAGCATTCACACCTACCTCCAACAGACAAGAGATCTGTGACGGCGTGAGTGGTACCACCTGTGTGTAGAAGTGCAAAGGTTTCAACTGTATAACATACCCAAACTTGCCTAGTTGGTAAATGTATAGTTGGATTGATTGGTTATTTATAGCTGTCAATCAATGTTGTTTGCACCAGTTATATTGCTTCCTCAGATCAATTGCTTGGCTCCACCTCTTCCTGGAGGAGGGCAGAGCTTTTCCTTTTCCATTCTACTATCAAATTTTCTATCAGATAGATGTGAGAAAGAGACTTGGCTCTAAAGCCCTTAATTAAGTTACCTCTCATCACCAATTCTAAGGTTTTTACCCTTGGGACTCATACTTCGTGTCCAGATCATCCTGGACAACATTGAGGAGACCCAAGCACCTTCAAACCGTTCTTTGGCATCAAAAGGAAGACTCTGTGCCTTCAACATAAGCCATTGGACTGGGGGTTGTGTTTGTTCCGACCTTCACAGCCATTGAGAAAAGAAGGAACAGGAAAAGCTTCTCAGCTGCGAAATCTCCTTGGTATATTTCCTTTACCCCTTTGAAACTTCCAGCTTATTGCCTTAAAGGGATAACTCTTTGTGAACAATAAAACCTATTTTGAGTTATCTACAGTGTTTTGGTCCTTGGGAGTTCCAGTTCTTTAAAGGAAGGCAAGAAGCAATCCCCTGGGGGAAAGATGTCACATCTATGTCTCTTTCACTAAGAGTTATAGCCCCTAGGCACGATGACATAGATCTTTCTCCCACCCTGGACATTATTCCACAGATATATAAACCCCATTTTCCTAGTTTCCAGCAGACCTCATAACCTCTGAGGATGCATTCTATTCTGATGTTTCACCCACATCTATGGCAGGCATTCTCAGGGTCTCACAACCTCTGTGGATATCTGTCATAGAAGCAGGCAAAACGTCAGGAGAGAATGCTCCTGGAACATGGCCAGACAGCCCAGAAAACTTACAACAACCCATGTTTATATTTGCAGGACGTAGCTATTGTTCTTGAAAGCACATTATGAAAAGAAAGCAATAGACATATACGTTCAAAAAAAGTCAGCCAATGAGCCAGTGTTTAACGGGAGCATGCCAAAGGAAATAATAGATTCACTGAGGCAACTAATCAGTTTCATCTCCAGTCTATTAAAAGCAGAGAGGAAATTCCAGAAAGGAAACATTAAAGTTTCAAAATAAAATCACAATGTATGCTTCAGCATATGGAACCGAGTAATAACAACCCAAATTACTACATTAGCCTTAAATATTTTATGTCATTGTGATAGGCTCGCCCAATAGTTTCTCTAATGCTGAAGTTAGCACCGTAGTCAGTCAACGCAGCGTTCCAAGCTTCTCTCCCTTCAAATGCCATCTTCAAACTAGAGATGAAGGAGAGGTTCGTGTGGCTTGAGCCCAAACCAATGCGGAAAATTAAATGCTATAATTGCACTCTGTTGCATCCCAGATCAGGAAACGAGACCATAAGATTAAATCTACCACACTGGACTGTGAGAAAAACAATCCTTTTTTATTGATGAAAAATGGTTACAAAAGAAAGGTAAATGCAAAGTCAAAAAGCCACAGTAAAAACTCAGCAGTCAGGAAAAATCTTTGAACTTTAGCAAAATTCCAAAAACAACAATACAAAAACCAGGAACCTGTTAGCATCACTGACCGTACTTGAAAACTAGAAGCCTCTGGGAATGCAGGCCATGGAACACAGGAAAACTGCCAAGGTGCTGCCTCAGTCTAAAACGTTGCTTGATCTAACGAGACAACCGGGGGGAGGCCCTTAAACCAAAGAAACTATTTCTTGAAACGCCTCCATACTTTGAAGCCTCCCTCTCCCATAATTTATTTGACCTTCGTAGAAACTGTGATTTACTCCTTTTCTTCCAAATCTGTTCCCTTCGGTCCTAATTAAAAAACCCAGGTGTGATTCCGTCTGGAGAGCTATCACGGCTTGATTCTAAAACATTCTCATCAGGCTGTTTAGTTTCACTTTCCCCGCCACTGACCTCAGCATCAACAGTTTCAACACAATCAGGGAAAGATACACGTTCAGTGGCTTGCTCAGTTGCATCAGGAAATACAATCAGAGAATCAGGTTCACAAAGAGATTGAGGCTCAGGTTCACATGGATGCTGAACCCCAACACACTCCTCCAATCCAAAAATTGTACCGGGAGGAGGGAAGGAGTGCACATTCCTGATGTATACATTTACGTACAATGAAGAACATGGAAATGAGTGCACATTGCTTTTATATTTCAACTGAGGCTGAAACAAGATGAAATGAACTTAAATCTGGAAAAGTGTGTGTGTGGGGGGGGGGGGTGAAAGAATCTGATTAATGACCATTTCTCACATCTCCAGAACTGGAGTCTGGATTAGTTTTGGGCAAAGCCAGAAAGTTAAACCAAATCGGACCATTTAGGACAGACTGAAATTTCCCTCCCCAAAGAACACAGTTTGGTAAATCATGTCTAATATTCACTGTTATTTAAATGATTAGTCTTTCTTTCTGTGAAAGGAGTGACTTGAAAAACTGCAAGTCACTTCTAGTGTGAAAGAACTGGCCGTCTCTCAAGGATGTTGAGAGAGTAGATGTTTTACCATCCTTGTGGGAGGGAAATCTATATAAATAAAAATGTAATGTTTGTTTGTGGGATTAACAGAACTCAAAAACCAGGGGGGCAATTGACACCAAATTTGGACAGCATACACCTAACAACCCAATGTATGTCCTTCACTCAAAATTTTTTGATTTTGTCATTTGGGAGTTGTAGTTGCTGGGATTTATAGTTCACCTACAATCAAAGAGCATTCTGAACTCCACCAATGATGGAATTGAAGCACACATGGCACACAGAACTCCCATGACCAACAGAAAACACAAGAAGGGGTTGGTGGGTACTGACCTTGAGTTTTGGAGTTGCAGTTCCCCTACATCCAGAGAGCACTGTGGACTCAAACAATGATGGATCTGGACCAAACTTGGCACGAATATTCCATATGCCCAAATATGAACACAGATGGAATTTGGGGAAAATAGACCTTGACAATTGAGAGTTGTAGTTTCTGGGATTTATAGTTCACTTGCAATCAAAGAGCATTCTGAACCCAACTAACGACAGAATTGGGGCAAATGCCCCACACAGAACCCCCATGACCAACAGAAAATACTTAAGACAATCCAGTTCAACTTCCTTTCCCCGGGCAAGAAAACATAATCAAAGCTCTCCTGACCAAAAGCCACCCAGCCATAGATATAGATAGATAGATATGATTCACACGCACAGAGATATAGTATCATAGATTTGAAAGGGACCCCTAAAGAAGGACAATGATACGTTGCATGTTCCAGAGTAGGCAAAACAGACAATCTCCACATCAACACTGGCAAAGCAACAGCAAGAAATACTGTTGACCCACAAGCAGAAAGACATTACATATATTAGAAACCAACACTTTCCCTATGTAATATAGATTACTATATTATACTATACCACTATACTGCAATATTATTAGGAATATTACATGTAATATATAATATACAATTGTTATATTGTACTATATTATACAATATATAATATATATACTGCTAGCCGTCCCCTGCTATGCATTGCTGTGGCCAAGTTTGTGTATATGTGTTTTGTGTATGTATATATTTGTGTATATGTGTATATATGTGTGTTTGCTGAGCTTGTTGGCCGAAAGGTCACAGGTTCGAATCCGGGGAGCGGCGTGAGCTTCCGCTATGAGCCCCAGCTTCTGCCAACCTAGCAGTTCGAAAACATGCAAATGGTCTTCAATCAAGAGATACCTAGAAACCAACCAACCATAGATATAGAAGAGTCGAGACAAGAAGACAGCTTTAGTAGAAGACAAAATCAATACTAACAATGCTATAAGGGGCATAATCAGTAAATAAGAGTACTAACACTTTCCAGTTCCCACACAACCCCCTCTCTACCCTTCAGTCGTTTTATTATGATTATTATTTTCTTCCCGGCGTATATTTGTCTCCCCTACCCATCACACCCTCACCCTCTCTTTTATAATAATGACAGATATGTCAATGATTAACACCCTCTTGATGTATCTCTAAGGCAAAACTCTCAATAAAAATTATACCAAAAAAGAAAAAAGAAAAAAAAGAAAACATGCAAATGGGAGTAGATCAATAGGTACCGCTCCAGCGGGAAGGTAACGGCATTCCATGCAGTCATGCCGGCCACATGACCTTGGAGGTGTCTACGGACAACACCGGCTCTTTGGCTTAGAAATGGAGATGAGCACCAACCTCCAGAGTCGGACACGACTGGACTTCATGACAGGGGAAAACCTTTACCTTTACCTTACGTATATATGTAGTTTTGCGCATGTGTTGTAATTTTTTGTTTTGTTTTTTGGCTTTTTAAGTCTCTTCTGCTGTGTTGTTTTCCAGTGTTTTTATGAGTGATGGTCACTCGTTGGCCTGATAGGTGCCTTGTGTCCAAACTTGGTGTCAATTCGCCGAGTGGTTTTTGAGTTTATTTATTTATTTATTTATTTACTTTACTTGTATACCGCAGTTTCTCAGCCCAACAGGCAACTCAACGCAGTTTACAACAAGGATAAAAAACAATCAATGATATACAATTTAAGACCATAAAAGCATAATATACAATATTGACACAACCATAGACAACACAATACATCTCATAACTGGAGTCGTGATCCAATCCGTCGTCCAAATTTCCATTCCTGTAATCATCACATTCATTGCACTGTTTAACCGAATGCCCGTTCAAACATCCAAGTTTTTAATCTTCTTTGGAACACCATTAGCGAGGGGGCTGATCTTACCTCCATAGGAAGGGCGTTCCACAGCCGGGGGGCCACCACAGAAAAGGCCCTGTCCTTCGTCCCCACCAGCCACACCTGTGAAGCAGGCGGGATAGAGAGCAGGGCCTCCCCAGAAGATCTTAGGGTCCTGGCGGGCTGATAGGCAGAGATACGTTCGGATAGGTAACTTGGGCCAGAACCGTTTAGGGCTTTATAGGCCAACGCCAGCACTTTGAATTGAGTTATGTTAATCCCACAAACGAACATTACATTTTTATTTATATAGATTAGTATTATATAATATAGTGTACTATATCATAATTCCTTCCCCTTTTAATTGCCACAGTCAAAGAAACGAGGTATAATCTGCATCTTTAAATGGCAAAGATTCTAAATATGGAAGCACGTGTGGGGAGAGGCAGAAAAAGAAACAATAGGCACAGGAAGTGTATTGGGCAAATGAACTGATCTTTTATATGATGCGTATAACAAAAAGAATCCAGCATTTAATAAAATTCGAATTGTGTTCTCTCTTAGAAATGAGGCACTTTAAAACCATGGAAACTGGAAGCAATTTAAAACAAAATTGATCCCTCTATGTTAGGAAATTAAAAAGTAATCACATCTCTGGAAAGAAAACAAACAAGTAGAAACAAACAAACAGTGTACATACTAGTTCTCTACCTCAACAAGTGCAAAGGCAAAATTGACAACATGACGGCAAGGTAAGCAAGCAAATTGACCCAATAAGTCACTTGGAAGAATGTAAAAATACACATAGTACTACAATTCTCTGTGCCTGCACCTCTCCTTAACGCAAACCAAAGAAAGAAACAAAACAATAAAATGGTCTGGAGAGAAGATAGGAAACTGTTTTTCTTCGTAACCAAAATAAAAGTTCCTTGAAACTTTAGCATTTTGGTAGTTATTGTTCCCTGTTTAGAAAATCCAAAGGAAACACAGTGCATTTACTGTATATACTCGAGTATAAGCCTAGTTTTTCAGCTCCATTTTTAGGCTGAGAAAGCTCCCCTTGATTTATACTCGAGTCAAGGTTATTTATTATTTCACTCTTTTATTAGTATTATTTTTATGGCATGTATTCGTGTACTCCATTTATTATTATTTTACTAACACAAAAACACAGTATGTCACAGCAAACAAGATATATATGCTGGATTTTGTATCACAAAATCACAAGTCAAACACTATTATTATTATTATTATTATTATTATTATTATTACATTTACATTATTTTAAATTATTATTACTTTTATTTCATTTATTAGTTTATTTATTATTGTTATTACTATTACATTTATTCAGTTCTTGTGGGTTTTTTCGGGCTACATGGCCATGTTCTAGAGGCATTTCTCCTGACGTTTCGCCTGCATCTATGGCAAGCATCCTCAGAGGTAGTGAGATCTGCTGGAACTGGGAAAAAAAGGGGTTTATATATCTGTGGAATGACCAGGGTGGGACAAAGGGCTTTTGTCAGTTGGGCTAGGTTGTGAATCTTTCAACTGACCACCTTGATTAGCATACAATGGGCTGACTGTGCCTGGAGCAAACTCTTCTTGAAAGATGATTAGATGTCCCTGCCTGTTTTTCTCTCTGCTGTTTTTGCTGTTGCAATTTTAGAATTTTTTAATACTGGTAGCCAGATTTTGTTCATTTTCATGGTTTCTTCCTTTCTGTTGAAATTGTCCACATGTTTGTGGATTTCAATGGCTTCTCTGTGTAGTCTGACATGGTGGTTGTTAGTGAGAGCCATGGAGAAGAAGAACTCAACAGGTTCCTGGACCATCTTAACAGCATCCACCCAAACATCCAATTCACAATGGAAAAAGAAAATGAAGGAAGACTGCCTTTTCTAGATGTCCTAGTCATCCGCAAACCAGATCAACAATTGGGTCACAGTTTACAGAAAACCCACACACACAGATAGATATCTACATAAAAACTCCAACCATCACCCAAGTCAAAAAAGAAGCACCATTAAAGCCTTGGCAGACCGTGCAAAAAGAATCTGCGAACCTCACCTCCTCCAAGATGAACTGAACCACCTCAACTGGGCTCTCCAGGCCAATGGATACTCCACCTCAGACATCAGAAGAGCTGCAAGACCAAGAACAAGCCACGAGAGTCAAGATGAAGATCCACCCAGAGGAAAAGTGTTCCTGCCATACATCAAGGGAACCACTGATCGCATAGGGAAGCTGATGAGGAAACACAACATACAAACTATCTACAGACCCACCAAGAAAATCCAACAAATTATTATTATTATTATTATTATTATTATTATTATTATTATTATTATTAACTTTATTTGTACCCCGCTAGCATCTCCCGAAGGACTCGATGCGGCTTACACAGGCCGAAGCCTCAGAACACAATACAGTAGAACATAACACAACAATAAACAAAGCAAATCAAAATAATTAAGCAAAATAACAGCAACAGTGACAATACATCAAGACACTTTAAAACTGGGCCGGCCGGCGCAATGGGGTACAGGGTTAAAAGTGCTGAAATGGCAGGAGGAACGTAGGATTAAATAGTGCGGTGTGCAGTAATATTGATTGTACTAAAGTGCTTCTAGGACTTGGGATGGGGGATTCCTAATCTGAGAAGGCACATCGGAACAGCCAAGTTTTTAGGTTCTTTCTGAAAATTGCTAAAGTAGGGGCCTGTCGAAGATCTTTTGGAAGGGCATGCTACGTTCAGCAAAGGACAAGAGGGATCCTCTCACCTCTGCAGGAGTCTACCGTATACCATGCAGCTGTGGACAAGTCTACATAGGGACCCCCAAACGCAGCAGCATTGTCCAAACAAGAATCCAGGAACATGAAAGGCACCGCAGACTACTCCAACCAGAGAAATCAGCCATAGCAGAGCACCTGATGAACCAACCTGGACACAGCATATTATTTGAGAACACAAAAATGCTGATTCCAGCCATGAAAGCCTTCGACAATACATATTACATTTATTATTTTTCTATATTTATTATTTTATTACATTTATTATTTTACTCTATTATTATTATTATTATTATTATTATTATTATTATTATTATTATTATTATTATTACAAATATTTTTGTTTCATTTCTATCTCATCCTGAGTTTTTATCCTTTTATCCTGTACATGTGGCCCATTCACTGTGATTGTGATTTATCTCTCACTGTATTTTTGTACTGTTTTATTGTATTCTTATGTTTTATTTATTTTATTGTGATGTTTACTCTGTGCTCCTGAAAATGGGTGGGTAGCCAGATAGCCGTTTTTGATCTGCAGCCAGTAAATACGGCGAGGTCCAGCCCATTGGCGTCAAGGGGTGGGCTTCCCAGGCTCCCCTTCCCATCATTTTTAAAGCTAGCAGGATAAAAATGACCACACTTGGAGGACACGTCAACCACTTCCGAAGAAGCCAAAAAATCTTAAAATGGATCCGCGCACAAGTCTAATAAACAACCTTTGTTTCCCTTCATCGCCCGAGGAGGAGAAGAGATAGACAGCGAAGAGTTCATGAAGAACAAGTTTAGCCTCGCAGCATCTGCCTCACTCTGCATAATTTCTACCTTGGAAATAAAGCATTTCTCAGCATGTCTTTTGTGTGCAACATACTTCCACATCTCCTTCAGCATCTCACAGATTAATATAAGAACATATTTCTCACATCCCAATATTAATGCCAAAGATTACTGATGTACGTCTTCCTAACTCCAATAAAAACATGTTATTACCCATAGCATGGTGTTTCATATTTCCTGCTAAATGCTGTTGTGGATTATTCTGCATTAATCCATATATTGCCGAGTGTTTGTGATTTGGGCAAAAGAGCTACTTTCAAAACAAATATGCCTAAAATATATTATATATCAACTTATTTAGTTACTTAGGCAATCCCTTGTAGCTTGAGGATGATTGTCTTTCAGATGTGATGTCTTGGTAGTGGGTCCATAGGTGGCTATGAAGCCCTATTCTTGATCCACATATTCTCCTGCAGTGAGGACATCGGTTTCCAGATGGAAGGCGGTCCCCATCGGCTTGATGTCCCTTCCTTTCGGCACATTTCTCCCTTTCTCTCTCCATTCGTGCCTCTTCGAATTCTGCAGCATTGCTGGTCACAGCTGACCTCCAATCAGAGCGCTCAAGGGCCAGGGCTTCCCATTTCTCGGTATATGGCACATTTCTCCCTCCATTCATGCCTCTTCGAATTCTGCAGCACTGCTGGTCATGGCTGACCTCCAATTAGAGCGCTCAAGGGCCAGGGCTTCCTAGTTCTCGGTATATGGCACGTTTCTCCCTTTCTCCCTCCATTTGTGCCTCTTCAAATACTGCAGCACTGCTGGTCACAACTGACCTCCAGTTAGAGCGCTCAAGGACCAGGGATTCCCAGTTCTCGGTATATGGCATGTTTCTCCCTTTCTCCCTACATTCGTGCCTCTTTGAATTCTGCAGCACTGCTGGTCACAACTGACCTCCAGTTAGAGCGCTCAAGGACCAGGGATTCCCAGTTCTCGGTATATGGCATGTTTCTCCCTTTCTCCCTACATTCGTACCTCTTTGAATTCTGCAGCACTACTGGTCATGGCTGACCTCCAATTAGAGCACTCAAGGGCCAGGGCTTCCCAGTTCTCGGTATATGGCACATTTCTCCCTTTCTCCCTCCATTTGTGCCTCTTCAAATACTGCAGCACTGCTGGTCACAACTGACCTCCAGTTAGAGTGCTCAAGGGCCAGGGCTTCCCAGTTCTCGGTATATGGCATGTTTCTCCCTTTCTCCCTCCATTCGTGCCTCTTCGAATTTTATAGCGCTGCTGGTCACAGCTGACCTCCAATTAGAGTGCTCAAGGGCCAGGGCTTTCCAATTTTTTGTATGTGGCACATTTCTCCCTCCATTCGTGCCTCTTCAAATTCTGCAGCACTGCTGGTCACAGCTGACCTCCAGTTAGAGCGCTCAAGGGCCAGGGCTTCCCAGTTCTCGGTGTATGGCACGTTTCTCCCTTTCTCCATTCATTCATGCCTCTTTGAATTCTATAGCACTGCTGGTCACAGCTGACCTCCAATGAGAGCGCTCAAGGGCCAGGGATTCCCAGTTCTCGGTATATATCAACTATCCAAAATATAACTCACCAGGAGTAATTGAAATCAAAAGCTATACACATTATTTTGCTTTCAGGTTCCGGTGCCAAGCATATACAACAGAGAACAAGTTTCTCCCTTTTGCCCTCCATTCATGCCTCTTTGAATTCTGCAGCACTGCTGGACACAGCTGACTTCCAGATAGAGTACTCAAGGGCCAGGGCTTCTCAATTCTCGGTGTCTATGCCACGGTTTTTAAGATTGGCTTTAAGCTCATCTTTCAATCTCTTTTCCTGTCCACCAACATTACGTTTTCCGTTCTTGAATTCGGAGTAGAGCAACTGTTTTGGGAGATGGTGATTGGGCATTCGGACAACGTGGCCAGTTGATGTTGGAGGAGCATCGCTTCAATGCTGGTGGTCTCTGCTTCTGCCAGCACGCTTGAAGTTGGATGATACAGAACGTTGGATGAGTGAAGGTTGGATAAGCAAGACTCTACTGTATTAAGAAACGCATGTGAAAGAAGTAAAACTGTTAGACGTTCCCACATCCCTGGCGTTTATTTCATAACTTCTGAATTATATCTCTACTTTCCCCTTTCTTTCTCTTCTTAGTTAGTTTGTTGCTTTCTTTGGTCTCCTTGTTTTCCACCTTTTTGCAAGTCCGTTTTTGAGAAAACCCACATAATGAAACCACCCTGAATGATGTTCTTTCTTTCAAAGGCACAAAAAAACATGTAAGCACCGCTGGTTAAAGGGTACAAAACAGAGAAGTGCAGCATAATAACCAATCCATTTAGCATTTTGTTCATAATAGTATATTGTTCGCGAATTGATATCCCGAAACATTGGTTTAAGAAGGTTTTCTGTGTTACTCAAAAGAAAGAAAGGGACTTCTTCTTTCAAACTGGTCTTTGTCTTTCTTTCTTTTATCTCAATTCCCAACCATTTAAATTGGTTAGGTTGCTTGACCTGAAGTTGGGAGGGGTCCGAGTGATTTGGAACTACAGTTCTTACAGTAGATTTCTCTCTCATGCCTTTGTCTGGGAGTAAAAGGAAATTACTCATCTTTACATAACTCAAGGCTTCTCTATTAAGCCAGGACTTTAGAGAGAGAGAGAGAGAGAGAGAAAGCTTTTGGGAGGGTTGTTCTTTTTTATTATTTGATGTTATGTTATTTTACAAAACATTAACACATAAGAGGACGGACTAAAATGAACAATAGAACAGGAAGAGAAATAGGGTTGCTGTGAGTTTTCCAAGCTGTATGGCCATGTTCCAGAAGCATTCTCTCCTGGCTTTTCACCCACAGCTATGGCAGGCATCCTCAGAAGTTGTGATGTTTATTGAAATCTAGGCAAGTGGGGTTTACATATCTGTGGAATGTCCAGCGTGGTAGAAATAACTCTTCTCTATTTGGGGCAGGTGTGAATGTTGTTGCGCTAAGTGTATTTCAGTCAAGTCTGATGCAGAAGACACAATAACATTGCACCCAGGCAAGAGGGAAAAGAACAGAAAAAAACTTTACTCTTGGGTTGTTGTAGGTTTTTCCGGGCTATATGGCCATGTTCTGGAGGCAATTTTTCTCCTAACGTTTCGCCTGCATCTATGGCAAGCATCCTCAGAGGTAGTGAGGTCTGTTGGAAATAGGAAAAATGGGTTTATATATCTGTGGAATGACCAGGGTGAGACAAAGAACTCCTGTCTGCTGGGGCTAGCTGTGAATGTTTCAGCTGATCACCTTGATTAGCATTCAGTGGCTTGGAAGTGCCTGGGGGGAATCCTTTGTTGATTTTATGTGCCTGTTTGTTTCCCCTCTGTTGTTTTGCTGTTGCAATTTTTGAGTTTTTTAATACTGGTAGCCAGATTTTGTTCATTTTCATGGTTTCTTCCTTTCTGTTGAAATTGTCCACATGCTTGTGGATTTCAATGGCTTCTTGTGTAGTCTGACATGGTGGTTGTGAGAGTGGTCCAGCATTTCTGTGTTCTCAAATAATATGCTGTGTCCAGGCTGGTTCATCAGGTGCTCTGCTATGGCTGATTTCTCTGGTTGGAGTAGTCTGCAGTGCCTTTCATGTTCCTTGATGCGTGTTTGGGCAATGCTGCATTTGGTGGTCCCTCTGTAGACTTGTCCACAGCTGTATGGTACACGGTAGACTCCTGCAGAGGTGAGAGGATCCCTCTTGTCCTTTGCTGAACGAAGCATTTGTTGGATTTTCTTGGTGGGTCTGTAAGTGAACTCACAGTGTAAGAGTAAAGTGAACTTTACTCTTATCAGCAGAGTTTACCCATCTCCTCCATCTCATTATGCTAATTCTGGTTTTGTTTTTTAAAATCTTTTTAGAGTACAGGGTTGTTCTAGGTTTTTCGGGTTGCATGGCCAGGTTCTAGAAGCATTCTCTCCTGACGTTTCGCCTGCATGTGCGGCACGCATCCTCAGAGGTTGTGAGGTTCTGTTTTGCCACAGATGCAGGCAAAACATCAGGAGAAAATGCTTCTAGAATATGGCCATACAACCCAAAAAACCTACAACAACCCAGTGATTCCAGCCATGAAAGCCTTCGACAATACATTTTTAGAGCACTGTAGAATGAATCCTGTTTGTCACCACCTTAACTAACATGGCTTGGTGTTATGGAATCAGGGGACTTGTAGTTTTACAAGGTATTTATTTATTTATTTGAAATATAATATAGAACATATAAAAGCAGTAGAAGCAATTTAAAAAACCATAAAACGCAGGTCCTCCGTTTCTCATTACTAAAATCATTTTCCTGCCACATTGTCAATTGTTCTGTAGATCTAAATTAGTTTGTTACACTGCATTTGCAAATGCTTGCTCAAAAAGCCAGGTTTTAACTCTTTTTCGAAATGTTAGGAGGGAGGGTACCAATCTGACATTTCTTGGAAGGGCATTCCATAGCCGAGGGGCCACAGCTGAGAAGGCCCTGTCTCTCATTCCCACCAATCGAATCGACGAAAGAGGCGGGACCAAGAGCAGGGCCTCCCCAGATGATCTTAAGCTCCTAGCTGGTTCATAGGGAGAGATACATTAGGACAAGTAAGCTGGGCTGGAACCATTTAGGGCAGTATTTCTCAACCTGGGGGTCGGGACCCCTTGGGGGTTTGTGAAGGGGTGTCAAAGAGGTCATCAAAGACCATCAGAAAACAAAGTATTTTTATTTGTTCTGTTGGTCATGGGGATTTTGTGAGGGAAGTTTGGCCCAATTCTATCATTGGTGGGGTTCAGAATGCTCTTTGACTGCAAGTGAACTATAAATCCCAGCAACTTCAACTCCCAGATGTCAAGGTCTATCCCCCCTGCCCCAGACTCCACCAGTGTTCACATTTAGGCATATTGAATATTTGTGCCAAGTTTGGTCCAAATCCATCCTTGCTTGAGTCCACAATGCTCTCTGGGTGTAGGTGAACTACAACTCCAAAATGCAGAGTCAATGCCCACCAAACCCTTCCAGTATCTTCTCTTGGTAATTGGAGTTCTGTGTGCCAAGATTGGTTCAATTTCATCACTGGTCGAATCCAGAATTCCGTTTGATTGTAGGTGAACTATAAATCCCAGCAACTACAACTCCCAAGTGAAAAAATCGATCCCCTCGCAAACCCCACTAGTATTCAGATTTGGGCACATTGGGTATTTATGCCAAATTTGGTCCTGTGAATGAAAATACATCCTGCCTATCAGGTGTTTACATTACGATTCATAACAGGAGCAAAATTACAGTTGTGAAGTAGCAACGGAAATCATTTCATGGTTGGGGGTCACCACAAAATGAGGAACTGTATTAAGGGGTCGCGATACTAGGACGGTTGAGAACCACTGATTTAGGGCTTTAAAGGCTAAAGCTAGCACTATGAATTGTGCCCAGTAACTGGCAGCCAGTGAAGTTGGCACAACAGTGGAGTTGTGTGCTCCCTGAGTGCCGCTCCTGTTAGTAACCTGGCTGCCACCCGTTGGCAATCCCTGCAGAGAATGTTGGTGCCTCGTGAAACTACACATCCTGGGGTTTCATAGCATTGAGCAATGGATGGTTAAAATGGTGTCAAATTGCTTTAATTCTACAATGCAGAGCCAGCCTTGGTCACTGCATCACATTGTTGACTTATTTTTGTCTGCCGTCCGTTAAGACCTCCAGACCCTTTTCATTTCTACTCTTTCAAGACAGGTATGAACTCTTCAATGGTCTACTTTCTCTTCTAGCAGCACTGCTTTGTTAGCTATATTATGTAGAAAGATGAAGGAAGACCTTGATCTTTGCAGTTCCATTGTGAACTGACCACAGCTCTTGGACCTCTGGAGATCAGAGCTTAGCCTCTCAATAGCCTTCTCTGAATGACACGATGCCATTCTCAAGCTCAAAAAAAGAATCAGAATACATTTAGTACTGTAAAGATACTGAATGTATTCTGATCATGCAGTTAGAAATAATAATCAAATACTTTATTTATATTCTGCTTTATCTCCCCGGAGGGACTCAGAGCGGATTACAATACACATATGAGGCAAACATTCAATGCCTTTCAACACAGAGAGTGAGCAACGACAAACAACAGAGACAAAGGTAAAGGGCTTCTCCTGTTTTCATCTCCTGGATCTGGAGGCGATGCTCAACTCCAGCCATGGGAGGTGTTCTTGTTCCATTTTCAAGGCCTACACTCCCCCTGAAGGCACAGGTTCGCAGTTTGGGAGTGATCCTGGACTCATCGCTGAGCCTGGAGCCCCAGGTTTCAGCGGTGGTCAGGGGAGCTTTTGCACAATTAAAACTTGTGCGCCAGCTGCGCCCGTACCTTGGGAAGTCTGACTTGGCCACGGTGGTCCACGCTTTGGTTACATCCCGTTTAGATTACTGCAACGCTCTCTACGTGGGGTTGCCTATGAAGACTGCCCGGAAGCTTCAATTAGTCCAACGTGCGGCAGCCAGAATGCTAACACGAGCAGGGTACAGGGAGCATACTACTCCTCTGTTGCGCCAGCTCCACTGGCTGCCAGTCAGCTTCCGAGAACAATTCAAGGTGCTGGCTTTAGCCTATAAAGCCCTAAACAGTTCTGGCCCCACTTACCTCTCCGAACGCATCTCCACCTATGAACCGACTAGAACATTAAGATCGTCTGGGGAGGCCCTGCTCTCGGTCCCGCCTGCACAGGCGCGATTGGCGGGGACGAGAGACAGGGCCTTCTCAGTGGTGGCCCCTCGGCTATGGAATGCCTTGCCGGCAGACATCAGACAGGCACCTTCGTTGCTGACGTTTCGGAGAATGGTCAAGACCTGGCTTTATGAACAAGCGTTTGGCTAAGCAATGCAACCAATCAAGGAAGACGGTAAATGGAACATAGGAATGGCACAAGGATTATGAGATCGGATCTGATTTCATTGAGGCGCTATGTTTGTTTCATGTTGTTTGTTAATTGTTGTGGATCGGTGTTGTTGATCCTGTTGTTACATTTGTTGTGTTTTTAATTGCACTGACATTGTTATGATAATTTGTACCTTGTAAACCGCATTGAGTCGCCTGTTTGGGCTGAAAAATGCGGTATAGAAATAAAGCAAATAAATAAATAAATAAATAAATAAATTCAAAGTGCTGGTGTTAACCTGTAAAGCCCTAAACGACTCCGGCCCAGTTTACCTGTCCGAACATATTCTCCCCTATGAACCATCTAGGTTGTTAAGATCGTCTGGAGGGGCCCTGCTCTCGGTCCCACCGGCCTCTCAGGCGCATCTGGTGGGGACGAGGGACAGGGCCTTCTCGGTGGTGGCCCCTCGCCTCTGGAACTCTCTCCCACTGGAGATCAGAACTGCCCCCTCCATTCTGTCGTTCAGAAAACGGGTGAAAACCTGGCTATGGGGTTTGGCTTTTGATGAGTGAATCAATATTTCTGTGATCGGATAGATGACGATGAATGATGGACAACGAATTCACTATGACGACTGACCATTGTTATTATGTGATTGCATTTTGCTGTTATAACGTTTTAATTGAATATGTTATATGATGTTTTTAATTATTGTTTTGTGATTTTATTGTTGGAAACAGGCCCGAGTCCCCCGATAGAGGGAAGAAGACCGGTATACAAAATTGCTAAATAAATAAATAAATAAATAAAGAAGCCTGTTGCCCATGGATTGTGTTGCCGGCATGTCTGTGAATCTGCATGGGGTACCCTTTTACCTTCCCACCGAGGCAGTACCTATTGATCTACACACATTGCATGCTTTTGAACTGCTAACTTATTCTTCCAGATACACTACATTGCTCACCTCACCTAGTCTTTTTAAATGTTTTAATAATAATAATAATAATATTAATAATAATAATAAGGGCAAGATGGATGGGATCCTTGAAGTGACTGGACAGGGATGGCTGACAGGGAGCTCTGGCATGGGCTGGTCCATGAGGTCACAAAGAGTCAGAAACGACTGAATGAATGAACAACAATAATGATAATAATAATAATAATAATAATAATAATAATAATAATAATAATAATAAAATTGAATGGCGGAAATACGATCAAGGCTCTCAACACCTGGGCCACCCCTGTCATTAGATACACATTAGATACACAGCTGGGATTGTGAACTGGACACAAGCAGAGCTGGATGATCTGGACAGAAAAACAAGAAAACCAATGACAATCCACTACTCATTACACCCGTGTAGTGATGTCGACAGACTTGATCTGCCCAGAAAATCAGGAGGCAGAGAGAGGGCTTCTGCAAGGGAAACAAGCAATAGAAGAGAAACACACACTGGCAGATGATGGGAAAAGCAGTCAAGAACTAACATTGAGGGAAGTCAATAGTAGTAAATGCTTCAAATGCAAAAGACAAAGAGAGAATACCATAAAAACACATTGCAGAGCAGAAGAGAAAACTGGCCAAAGAAACTGGCAGTTTCTCAAGTCGCTCCTGACATGAAATAGAAAACATCTTGTGAGAGAATTGGCCATCTGCAAGGATGTTTCCTGGGGACACCCAGATGTTTTGATATTTTACCATCCTTTTGGGAGGCTTCTCTCATGTCTCCATATGGGGAGCTGGAGCTCCGCACTCTCCCCGGATTCAAACTTCTGACCTGTTGGTCTTCAGTCCTGCTGGCACAAGGGTTCAACCCATTGCACCACTGGGGGCTCCTACCCACAAGGATGGTAATATATCAAAACATCCGGATGTCCCCTGGGCAATGTCCTTGCAGACGGCCAATTCTCTCACACCAGAAGCGACTTGCAGTTTCTCAAGTCTTTTCTGACACCCACTGTGCTGTCACGGCCTCTTTCAAAGAGACCATGCGTTTGAAAATGCATACTTAAACATGCACTTTAATGTTAATCAGGAGAGAGAGAGAGAGAAGAATTTCAGACTTAAAATAAAATGGGACAGGACAGAGTTATGGATGGAGACATGGGAAAGCAAAGCAGACTTCAAACAGACTGATCAGTTCACTCTTGCGTCTTCAATAGTCTGTCCTCTCCTGACAGAAAAGTCAAAATACTGTTCTATTAAAGATAGCTTGGGGAAAGCATAGCCTGACATTGAGTTGTCAACAGTTCAAAATGTGCATCAGCTACAAGTGTGAAATGGTGGGTGATGCCCTTCAAGCTGCTTTATTACTGTTATATTTATTGTACGGATGAAGTGGGCATTTGCTCTCTACAAGCTTCAGTTCTTCTGGGACATTGGAGATGGGGTGGATGAGAACCCTCCTCTGTATTGAAAAGGCAGTGACCATGGGCGGGTGTTCACGTGGAATGCTATATTTTTCCTTACAGATTTGGAGAAGCTAAAAAGAAAGAGCAAGCCATGCTTTGTCATGGATCTTCACAGCTAGGCTATCACTCCTGTGCAGTCAGTAATAAAATATTCGGTCCTTTGGCAGCAATGGGGTTAAGAAAGCACCCATAATGAAAGGAATGAATAAAACAGGAGAAACGAATACAGCACACAACTCTAGTAGATACCTAAAAGCACCAAAAATACTCTCAAGATTATGGGTGGGACTTCCGCAGGCTCCCCTTCCATATCCTTCATTAAGACCTGGAGCAAAAAAAGCATCAATTGCCACTCTTTCTGAGTCCTTTCCTTTTGTAGATGAGGAGACCAAGTTCAATGCTTCTAAAAGCTGTTCTACTCTAGAGGAGAGGCAGTACGCGGCTTGGCTTTAAGGCTCCTGTGGGGTCCATCTCCATGAGAGAGAGGGGCTGAGGGAGGGAAGGGAAGCTCCTTGGCCCTTTCTTTGTGTATGCGCTTAGTCCCACCACTTCTGCCAATGTGAGCTGGAGGTCTGGCTGCTGCTAAAGTTTTCCATATTAGTGGTGGTGGAGAAGGAGGCTGGGCCTGGAAGGATTAAAGACACCCCTCTTTCTGGCATTGTTTGTCCTTATCCAGGCTCCTGCAGCACCGGGTCCGTCTCCCCAAGATGGAGGGAGAGAGGGGGGAACTCATTGGTTGCACATTTCAAGGAAGGAAGGAAGACCCGATGACTTGGAGCTCAGTTAAGATAGGAGTGCCACATGGTCACGAAAACAGAGGTTGCGCATTTCAAGGAGACCCAGGGAAGGAAGACCTGATGACCTGGAGCTCAGTCAAGATAGGAGTGCCACATGGTCACGAAAACAGAGGTTGCGCATTTCAAGGAGACCCAGGGATGGAAGACCCAATGATTTGGAGCTCAGTCAAGATAGGAGTGCCACATGGTCACGAAAACAGAGGTTGCACATTTCAAGGAGACCCAGGGATGGAAGACCCAATGATTTGGAGCTCAGTCAAGATAGGAGTGCCACATGGTCACTAAAACAGAGGTTGCGCATTTCAAGGAGACCCAGGGAAGGAAGACCTGATGACCTGGAGCTCAGTCAAGATAGGAGTGCCACATGATCATGAAAACAGAGGAGGAGCTGTTTATCGGCTCCCACTTTCTTTCGTGTTGAGCTATTTTTCGTACCAGGAGGGGCCTTCCTGTTTTGTGCTCCGAAAAGTTTTTTTTTTCATGTCAGGAACGACTTGAGAAACTGCAAGTCATTTCCGGTATGAAAGAATTAGTCATCTGCAAGCACATTGCCTAGGGGATGCCCGGATGTTTTGATGTTTTTACCATTCGTGTGGGAGGCTTCTGTCATGTCCCACATGGGGAGCTGGAGCGGATAGAGGAAGCTCATCCACATTCTCCTCGGATTCAAACCTGCGACTTGTCAGTCTTCAGTCCCCACAGCACATGCGTTGAACCCACTGTGAACCCACTGTGAACCCACTGTGGCACCATTACTGAAAGGTAATGAAAGGAACAAAAGAATGAATGAAATGGGAGAAACAAATTCTGTGCACAACTCTAAAAGCACCAAAAATACTCTCAAGATGGGTATGGGCAGATTTTCTTGACCTCTAAAGAGTGTATTATTGCCTTAATTGTTTTTATATGGTCTATATGTTGTTGGCATTGAATTTTTGCTGCTGTTTGTTTCTTGTTAACCGCTCTGAGTTGCCTAAGGGCTGAGAAGAGCAGTATACAAATAAAGTAAATAAATAATAAATAAATTTTTGTCACAGCTTTACTTTATGAGCATGTGAACCAAGTATGAGATGTGTTTCTCTGACACACAATTTAAAGGTTTAAAAATCCAGCAAAAAAGGGTTAACTCTGGATAATAGAAACAACCCTAGTGTTAACTCACAGTAGCAGAGTATTAGCAAGAAAACATAAAAGGAAAGAAGTGGTTTGTAAAAGGACGCTGTATTACAGGGATCAAAAAATGACCGCTGTAACATATATCCCTGTGTTTGATGTGGATAGTACAGTGGCTTTGCATGCTTTGGATTTATAGGAAAAGGAGTGTGAGATAAAACAGAACAAAATAACACTTTTAGAACTTGGAAGATGAGCTTCTCTCTAAAATGAGTGACATAAACAAAATATGTCATGGTGAGGGAAGAGATAAAGCTTTTATTAGCACTTACTCTGGATGAACTGCAAAGCATGGCAGGCAAGGGACCCAACTCTCAATTTCCATCCAGCTGGTAACATCCTTTATATTGCAGAAAAGAGAAAGAAGATGAGTTTTCGGCATGCTCCCACCCAGATAAGCCTGTTGGGATGGAAATCTTTGCTTCGTTCTTGCCCACACGCATGGAAGATTAATCGAGAAGGTTTGGTCAATCCATTTATTGCCATGCCTCACATACATGGTGATCTGACCTTTTTTGTTTCTGTCTTTCAGGATGTGTCTTTTTCCAACTATGCCACACAGTAACCATGTGAGAAAGGAAAAAACAAACTGTGTGGACTATACTGTTTCCTCGGAACCACCAGCAAGCCTGATGTTTTTGAGGCACTAGACAAAACATCAAGAAAATATCTCTTTTTAAAATTATTATTTATAAGGAACATAAAGGGAAGGGAAAGCTTAGTGAACAAATATGCAGTGTGGATACAACGTGACAACATACATTTTCTGACAAGAACAAAATGCAAACAGGGGTAGACAATATACACAAATAAAACTACACATCACTGAACAATTTGTCCCCATTTACTCCATTAACCAGATCTGTAGTTCCCAACCTGTGTTCCGTGGACCACCAGTGGTCCGCAAGAACCAAAACATGGCCTTACCATTACGACAACATTGCCTCGAAATCATGCAGCAACAAGAGCGGCTAGTCTCGCAAAACACTCTTATAGTACCAAGGCAATCGTAATGTCAGGATAGGGGAGGCTGACTACCTACGAAAGATTACTACTACATCAGCTCATCAATATGCTTTCCTGTGGACAAGCAACTGATGACTATAGGATGCTATATGTACTTCATCAGAAACTAGAGCTGATGTGGTCTATCCAATACAATTTTTCTGAATCAGCACACCAAATAACCAAACCAAATCTAAAGTTGACCAAAAACTGATTCGTAGCCATCCTGGGTCCCTCTTTAGCCATCCTGAGTCCCTCTTTAGAGGTCAAGAAGGAAGGGATACAAATGCCCCAAATAAATAAATAATAAATAAATAACCCTTTTTGGTACTAATGTTAGAGGGTGGTCCCTGCTCAAAGTGGTCCCTGGTGAAAAAAAGATTGGGAGCCACTGAGCTAGATGATGGGAGGTTTCTGTCATTCCCAGGTGCTGAATGAGGCCCTGGAATATGTCCTCAAGTTGTTCAAAGCTCTTTAGAGTCTCCATATCTTGATAGTAACTCAAAGGCATACAAGAACAATGTAAAACCGGTGACTGAGTATGATTTTCCCCTTCCGCCCTGCCCTGCCCTGCCTTCCTCGCCAGCTGCGACCTTTCCTCGTGAAGTCTGACTTGGCCCAGGTGGTCCACGCCTTGGTTACATCCACACTGGACTATTGCAATGTGCTCTATGTGGGGCTGCCCTTGGAGACAGCCAGGAAGTTTGAACTAGTACAATGGGCGGCAGCCAAGAAAACTATAGGGAGCATACAACACCCCTAATAAAACAGCTTCATTGGCTGCCGATAAGTTGCCAAGCCAAATTCAAGGTGCAGGTCTTAACCTATAAAGCCCTAAACTGTTAGGGCCCAGCCTGTCTCCACAATCGCATCTTCTTCTATGAACCGGCACAAGCTCTAAGATCTTCTGGGGAGGCCCTCCTCTCGGTCCCATTACCATCTCCAGCGCAGTTGGTGGGGATGAGAAAGAGGGCCTTCTCAGTGGTGGCTCCCAACCTTAGGAATGACCTTCCAAGGGAAATAAGATAGGCCCCATCCCTTTCCTCCTTTCGTAAGAGCTTGAAGACCTGGTGGATTCAACAAACCTTTGAAAATTTGCAGTTCTAACTCAGCCCCACACATTGTCAAATATGGCCTTATTCTTCCTACCAATTACCCAGATCATTTCCTCTAATCTGCCCCGGAATGAACAGCCACAGACCCATACCTAATATTATTGTTGCCTGCCATAGCATTGCACTTAATTTCCAGGCCTCCTAGAAATTTTGGGCTTGCACAAATCTTGGCCCGGCCTTTTAAATTTTTAAATTGCCTTGAACAAGCAGGATTACTTTTAATATATGTGTGTTATATGGTGACAATTTTTATGCTTATATTTTGTTTTGTTAATCTTATGGTTATGTTGTTTTTTACTTTGTATGTTTTGTGATGTTACCTGGGAACCTCTGAGTCCCCTCGGGGAGATGGAGCGGTATATAAATAAAGTATTATTATTATTATTATTATTATTATTATTATTATTATTGCGGTTTATACAAAAGCTAACCCAGGAAACGTGCAGTCCTGTCCAGACTTCCCAGCCCTTTGTCCATCCACAAAGAGTAAATTTGAGCCAAGTAAATGGGAAAAACAAAATTTACTCTTAGGTAACAGAGTTAAATAAGCAGCTTCACCAAAATATCCAGCTTTGAAAATAACTCAGTCCATTTGCAGAAATAAAACTCACACAAAGTCCTATGCATTAAATCCATGCATCTTCTTTTTCCTCAATGGTGCAAGGAGACAAGTCTTGAAGCAAGTGGTTCAGTAAGTCCCAAAATCCACCAGAAACACTCCTCATGCTATACTCCATTCAGGGAGTGGTTCAAGCTTGATTGCTTCAGTTATCCAGATCTTTTTCCTCAACACACACACGAGATGATCCTTACAAAAACTTAGTCATATATATGCATATACTGTAACACCTTCTAACCAAGCTGAAAGAAGAAAATGCAAAAGCTGGGTTGCATGCAGTTAAACATCAAAGAAACCAAGATTCTGGCAACCGGACTGATTGATGACTGGCAAATGCAGGGAGAAAACATGGAAGCAGTGACAGACTTTGTATTTCTAGGTGCAAAGATTACTGCAGACGCAGACTGCAGCCAGGAAATCAGAAGATGTTTACTTCTTGGGAGGAGAGCAATGTGCAATCTCAATAAAATAGTGAATAGTATCACACTGGCAATGAAGATCCGCATAGTTAAAGCAATTGTATTCCCTGTAGCAACCTATGGATGTGAGAGCTGGACCATAGGGAAAGCTGAGTGAAGGAAGATAGATGCTTTTGAACTGTGGTGCTGGAGGAAAGTTCTGAGAGTGCCTTGGACCACCAGAAGATCCAACCAGTCCATACTTCAGGAAATAAAGCCTGACTGCTCATTGGAGGGAAGGATAGTAGAGGCCAAGATGAAGTACTTTGGCCACATCATGAGAAGAAAGGAAAGCTTGGAGAAGACAATGATGCTGGGGAAAATGGAAGGAAAAAGGAAGAGGGGCCGACCAAGGGCAAGATGGATGGATGGTATCCTTGAAGGACTGGCTTGACTGTGAAGGAGCTGGGGGTGGTGATGGTCAACAGGGAGTTCTGGCGTGGGATGGTCTATGAGGTCATGAAGAGTCGGAAGCGACTGAACAAATAAATAACAACATGTGAGTTTTCAATATAACAAAGGCAATGAAGAAAAAGCACTTAAGGCTACTGCACAATTCCTATTACCTCTGCCCATTAATGCAGGATTGAGATATCGTGATTTGTTTTGGCTGTGTACGTATATTTTAATCCTTTCCCACCGTTTCAATAGAGTACATCAAAACAAAACCCAAATCCTCACCTATATGAGCTACTAAATAAAAGTGCTGGAAAAGAAATGAGGAAACATTTTGAAGGTTATGGCACTTTTTTTTCAAGGAAAAATGGCACATCCAGCTACTTAAGTCAATGCCCATATATCATTTCTGTTATGTATTATATTTTCCCCTTCATGAGTGTAATCCATAAATGGTTTCCATATCAACCCAAATAAATCTCATTCTGTATTCTGCAGATTACTCTTTAATAAGTCTCCATCTACAACAGACTGAAAAATCTATTCTGCATTGTCCTTTTAGTGCCTCAAGTGAATACTCTCCTCACTACCAGACCAATATAGAACTCGGCTGAGTTCCCTATTCAAATGTCCTTTGGTTCAGAAGATATCATTCAGCATTTATGAAAAATGCTAACCTCCCTGTCCTCAACCTTTCTCAGAACTCAGATGCAATCCCATCAGGATCTTCTGCCACTCTCCGCTCCATGACAGAAATCTGGCCCTATTTTCTTTTGATAACATCTGGGAATCAATATATGTGTGTGGTTTGGGTTCAAAAAAAGGAGCGTAATTGTAAAACCAAATATGTGGGGAAGGAGGCAAATTCAATAATGTGGAATAAATCTATACGGCATCACCTTGCTTGTGTCCCTGGCCCCTTTGTTCTTAAGTATATATGCTTCTGATATTAGACTGTGCTTTTCCCCCCTCGAGACTTCCATCCATTCTTTCCAACTCCACAGTCCTCTTTGTATTTATTGTCCTTTGTCTAGTTTTCTCTGTCCATCGCCTGCTTAATTTCAAGGGTGTATTTCTTATGCATTCCAAGCTTATTTTGAGTCCAAATTACTTTTGCTTCCCCTTCAACCAACTACTTGAGCACTCTGACTGGAGGTCAGCTGTGACCAGCAGTGCTGTAGAATTCGAAGAGGCACGAACAGAGGGTGAAAGGGAGAAACGTGCCAAGAGAAAGGCACATCAAGCCAACCCTGACCGGGAATACCTTCCACATGGAAACTGTTGCCCTCACTGCAGGAGAACATGCGGATCAAAAAAAGGGCTCCACGACCACCTACGGACAGACTGCCAAGACGCGACACCTGGAAGACAATCATCCTCGACCTACGAGGGATCGCCTAAGTCAGCTGACACTTGTATTTCAGTCATAATGTCTAGGAATAAATCTGTGGAAGGCACTCTTGCATTACTAAATTGTGAAGTGCTGAGTTCTTCTGACACACACTATGGATTCATCTTCAAGGGCATCTAATGGTCTTTTTGTCTAGTTTCTCCTTGGTAACTGGGTTACGTGGACTTTTATGATGAGCTCCTCCATATCAGGATTACACACACACAGAGAGATTTCTATGGTGTGTTTTCAGACCAACAGAGGAAATATCAAGACCAGACACAGATAGTTGGATAATAAATGGGCCACTTCATAAAATCTAGTTTATTCAAGGTAAGGACATCTTAATGTGGGAGCAGCAGTGAAGAATCTTCCAGAGCTACATTCTGGGAATAGCCAACTAAGGACCTTATCACAAAGGCTCCTGAATTCACCATGCATTGTGGTGAATCCATGGCCTCTGGAGTAGAGATGTAGAGGAACCATTGTTCCACATCCTGCATCGCGCAACTTGCCTTACCCCTCATCTCATGGAGAGACATGTCACTACCCAGCTTCTCCCCATCGCTGGTAAAATCATAGAATCACAGAGTTGGAAGAGACCTTGTGGGCCATCCAGCTACTTTCCTATCGATAACAACAATGTTCTCCCACTTTCGATGTACAAAAGCTTATTTTTCTAACCCTATAAAACCCATTAATAAAAATATTACAAAAAAAAACCAGGGAGGGTTAACCCCTTTTGTCGATAGAACTGCTGACCAAAAGGTCGGTGGTTCAAATCTAGGGAGCGAGGTGAGCTCCTGTCTGTCAGCTCCAGCTTCCCATGTGGGAACATGAGAGAAGTCTCTCACAAGGATGGTAAAACATCCAGGCGTCTCCTGGGCAACATAGTTGCAGACGGCCAATTCTCTCACACCAGAAGTGACAAAAACAAAACAAAACAGGGGGGTTGTCCACTTAGTACACTGGTCCCGTGTTTATTTCCTTCATCACATCCATTGAGGACTACATTAACAGTACTGTACAAAGAAGGTAGCAAAAATAATGAGTGCCAGGCATACAACATTGCATTATTTTATTCAGTACTAGCCGTCCCCTGCCACGCGTTGCTGTCGCCCTGCCACGCGTTGCTGTGTGTATATATTTTATTTATCTTATTTACATCGCTTCTACCCCGCCCTTCTCACCCCCGAGGGGGGACTCAGGGCGGCTTACATGGGCAACAATTCAATGCCATAATGTCAATACAACAACATAAAATCAAGTACATTAAAATTAACAATAACATTAATTAAAATCACATACTCATATACTAACATAGTCGCCTAATCAAAATCACATATCCGTTTCCTATTGTCATAATCCTATGGTCCGGTTCAGTGTCTAAGTGCTGCTAATTCCACTAGCCGAAAGCCTGACTCCAAAACCACAACTTTAGTTTTTTCCTAAAAGTGAGGAGGGAGGACACCGATCTAATCTCATTGGGGAGCGAATTCCACAAGCGAGGGGCCACCACTGAGAAGGCTTTGTCCCTCATCCCCACCAGACGCGTTTGTGACGCCGGTGGGACCGAAAGCAGGGCCTCCCTATATTTTTGTGTATATGTGTGTTTGCGTATATATATGTGGTTTTGCACATGGATTGTAATGTATTTTTTATTTTTTTAGATTTTTAATATCTTCTGCTGTGTTTTGCAGTGTTTTTATGAGTGATGGTCACTCATTGGCCTGATATGTGTCTTGTTTCCAAATTTGGTGGCAATTTATCCAGTTGTTTTAGAGTTATGTTAATCCCACAAACTAACATTATATTTTTATGTATATAGATTTATTAAGATGATAGAACGGCTAAGTATACATGTGCTGTCGCACGGTGGGCCTGTGCATAAGACTGTAGACAGGACATAAATTCTGTGTGCCCAACGGGACACCGGGGCTGCCTCAGATTAAAGGCCTTTGGATTTCCTTAAAACAGAGTCTTTAGAGGCTTAAAGTAAGTCCAACAAAGTTCTTTATTAATGAAAACAAACAGGTACTTTAAAGCTTTCTTAACAGTCTATTGGCACTTGCAATCTTGTCCACAGGGAACAGGCACTATCTTCATAACTGTAACTAATGGGGAAATCCTTAACTTCTAATCTGGGCAGTCTGTACTTGCCTCTTTTGGCGTGGAGCCCCTGCACCCGGTACCAACTGTGTCTGGCTTCCGCGAGCGACCCTTACCAAGCAGAGCTTTGTAGACTTCCAGAGGAAAAAAGAGTTCAGGTTTCGGTGATGGCTGGCTCCCTCAGCAAAGGAGCTGTAAGGCTGTACAACCCCGGTCAGGCTGTAGGCTGTATATCTCCGTGGCCAAGCCATGGGGCCTTTTCTCCCCGGCCAAGCTGTAGAAGACGAAGCTATCTATAGGAGCTCTTGGTTTTATGTCCTGTGCGAAAGGCTTCTCTGTGAGAACTGACTCAAAAAGGCTCATATTCCTTCCAAAACTCAAAAAGGGGTGGGACCAGGGAACCTAACTATAATTGACAGGTGGCTTTCCATATGATTGCAGCAAAAAGAGGCCACCTATCTGCAGAGTCCCTGAAACTTGGGACTATAACAAACATTCAGTGCAAAGCAAACAAAATTGGAGCTCCTGGTACAGCTGTACCAGCACAATACATTTGAAGACAGAGTGGAAAACAATGTAATAATTAGGTTCTTGTGGGTTTTTTCGGGCTATCGGGCCATGTTCTACAGGCATTTCTCCTGACGTTTCGCCTGCATCTATGGCAAGCATCCTCAGAGGTAGTTCCATGTGTCTTGGAACAGTTTCTCCCCGTAGAGATGTTCAATGTATTGTCGAAGGCTTTCATAGCTGAAATCACTAGGTTCTTGTGGGTTTTTTCGGGCTATAGGGCCATGTTCTAGAGGCATTTCTCCTACCTCTGAGGATGCTTGCCATAGATGCAGGCGAAACGTCAGGAGAAATACCTCTAGAACATGGCCCTATAGCCCAAAAAAACCCACAAGAACCTAGTGATTCCAGCCATGAAAGCCTTCGACAATACAATGTAATAATTACTAATACAACAGGGTCATTAATAGTGCAAAAGCGTAAATATTCAATGCTAAGCGATCTTAAATATGTATCCCCTTTAAAGGAGCTGGATCAAATTAAACTAATCCTCTCCCACCGTAGGACAGGAATTATTTCAATCCTGGAAGCTGAGTTTGGAGTTACCTGTTGTGATGTTTGAGTCTTTGGAAGCCCTGCTTCCACTGAGCCCATCAAGTAAGCATCTGGTACGACAACGAGCTAGCCCTAATTACTAACACGGAGCTCTGTGCCAGAACTTCTGAGCCTCTTTTAAAGCGTCCCCTTTAAGCAGATAACTTTGTCTCTCCAAGTTTTACTTCTTCTTCTCTCTTTTTTTAATGTTCCTTCCATACAAAGGCAAAAAAGCGGCGCTTTGTTCCGAAAACTCCAAAGGAAGTGTTCACACAAAGAGATTAAACTGCAGAGCAGCTGAACTCATCTGCGCGACGCCAGATCTGCCCCCAAAATACGGCAGGTTCAGAGAATTTCCACCTATCAAAATATCTCCTTGAAGTTCTCTATAATTGGTCCCCTAATTATCCTTGGCCATCTTGTTAGGCCCTGGATTAATAGATCCTATTTTTAAGAGACAGACCATCTAAACCAAGTTAAATTAGATGAGACTTAGAATTAAAGAGGGGGGAAAGGAGTCATTAAAATAGTAGGGAAGCTAATGTGCCCAATTGAATATTACTTCTGTCAAGTTATTTATTTAAATGTATTTATTTAAAATATTGAACTAAAAATTTACCACTGAGATTAAAGAAGTTCTACATATTTAGCCTAGAGCAATGACACGATAACATTTCAATATCTAACAGGCAATGCTTCCAATGAAGGAGGAGAAAACTAAAAATATGAGATGTTAATAAGGCTCGATTGACAGGCAAAGAGTATGGGAATCTCTTCAGTAATATAAGATAATATAGTAATACTGTATATCATTCTAATATGCTTTACCAGTATTATAATATATTGTGTACACATATAATATTATTAATAATAATACAATATAATAATTAATATATTTTATATTACATGTAATTATATTACTAATAATATTACAGTATTGCCATATATTACAATATAGTAATATATAATACTAACATTGTGCTGTGCTAATATTATAATATATTGTATACACATATAATATTGATAATTTTATTATAATGTAATACAATATAATATAAATAATAATACAATATAGCCATTATATATTTTATATTACATACTAGCCGTCCCCTGCCACACGTTGCTGTGGCCCAGTCTGTGTATATGTGTTTATGTGTGTGTGTGTGTATTTGTGTATATATGTGTGTTTGTGTATGTATATCTATGTGTGCGTGTGTGGGTGGGTGTAAATATGTGTGTGTATATATTTGTGTATTTGTGTGTTTATATGTGTACATGCATATTGTGTATATGTGTGAGCTTGTCTATATGTATATGTGTGTGTATATGTGTGTATATATGTATATGTGTGAGCTGTAGGCGCTGGCAGGCACGCATGCTTTCTGGGCCTACACGCATGCCACACACTCTTTCCAAGGCAAGGAGGCAAGTTCTATTTCTTACTCTAGAGGAGAGATGCTTGGCAGCAGGCAGGCACACACTTTCTCCCCCGGATTGCACCACGCCAGCATCACACACTTTCTGGGCCCGTATTATTATTATTATTATTATTAACTTTATTTGTACCCCGCGAGCATCTCCCGAAGGACTCGATGCGGCTTACACAGGCCGAAGCCACAAACACAATATAAGAAAACATAACATAACAATAACGTATGCATGCCACACATACTTTTCAAGGCAAGGAAGCAAGTTTTCTGCTTCTTACTCTAGAGGAGGTGTTCGGCTGTAGGCGCTGGCAGGCAGGCATGCTTTCTGGGCCTGCATGCATGCCACACACTCTTTCCAAAGCGAGGAGGCAAGTTCTATTTCTTACTCTAGAGGAGAGGTGCTTGGCAGCAGGCAGGCACACACTTTCTCTCCCGGACTGCACCATGCCAGCATCACACATTCTTTCCAAGGCATTTTAAGGAGGCTTCCCACTTCCAGGTATGGAAGAGCAATGACTGGAATAGGAGAGTTAACTGGTAGTAGTTTTCAGGAAATTGGGGTTTTCTTTTTGCTTGCTGTGGGATTAATAAAAAGATTAAACTGGGATGCCAAAAAGCAGAGGAGGAGCCGATATCCGCTCCTGATTGCCATTTTGTCGGGCGGGTTTTGTACCGGTAGGGCCTTTACTGTTACGGGCTTCCAAAGCACTGAAAGTACAAAAATAAATGCATGAATAAAAATAAATGAATATTTATGGGGTTTTTTTTATTTACATCACTTTTATCCCGCCCATATCAGCCCGACGGCGACTCAGGGTGGCATACAAATCGGCAACAATTAGATGCCATATATAAATGCATACATCAGTTAAAAGCAAAATAATAATAATAAGAATTTAAAAACTATAAAAGCAATAAACAATAAAAATTATTTTAAAAACTATGTCTTCTTGTTCAATTCCTCAACTGTTCCATCGTCTTAGCCGTTCCTAGTTCATATTCCAATTTGAGTTTATCTGGTCATGCTGAAGTTCCAAACGCTTGCTCAAAGAGCCAGGTTTTCACTCTTTTTCGAAAGGTCAGGAGGGAAGGGGCTGATCTAATATCCTTAGGCAGGGAGTTCCACAGCCAAGGGGCCACCACTGAGAAGGCTCTGTCTCTCGTGCCCACCAGACCCAAGTCGACTAGGTACCAGAGAATGTGTTTATGAGTTATAGTGGCCAATACCATGCTATGTTTTTGAGATCCCCAAGTTGGCCAGATGGAATGGGATCCTAAACTAGAATAGCACATTAGATCTAAATCATATATTTTGTAAAAAAAAATTGTTGTGTCAGGAGCAACTTGAGAAACTGCTTCCATTGTTTGTGGAAAAAATGCTTCCATTGTTTGTGGAAAGGTGAATGTTAACAAAATTCCCTTCCCTCGTTTATCTATACTACTATTGACATTGTAGCCAATGATAAGATAATACCAATTTGTCCATCATTAAGACACTATAAAAACATACATAAGCCAGAGTTGGTGAGGAATGATAAAGCATTGCAATGAATAAAAATAGAAATAACCTTTGTGGCAAACTAGCAGCACATTCCTAGGAAGAGCAGGATGCTACAATCATGTCCAGCAAGTGTTGCAACACTTTCTGTCAGACTTCAGGGTATTTATGGAGCTGCCCACATATTCAATCTAAATTAAATACGGTTCTCCTTTTAGAGCTGTTTCAAACTTTATTGAAAAGGGATTTGATGCACAGAAGATTAAGCATATTTCAAAACTAATTTGAAATATCGCAGTGGGCTCTAACTTTTTTGTTCTTTAATTTTAATTTAAATGATTAAATTAAGTTTGGTAACAGTTTATTATTAATGGAGATGAATATAAATATAATTATAAAGACAAAAATATCAGTGCTCCAGAAAGCAGGGGGATCATGTTGGATTTAGATAACTTCAAGGCTGATCTGCCAGATGTTCTGCAGCTTTGCGCATAGTGTGAGACATTTACTTTCTGATATTATGCTCTCAGGCTACTATACATTTTCAGATGGTTTGCTACTGAAAGACTCCAGGGCTCTTGGACTTTTCCCATGTTGCAGAGATTTTCAGGAAACAGGACCAGACAAAGACATTTTTCTCCCTGAGGCAAGGGTATGGTGCCCTCCTAATATTGACCTCAAACAGAAAGAAAGTCTGCTTAATAGTTCCTTTAAGACCCTGCTTCCCAATTATTGTATTGGGTGGAGAAGGTCCATGAAGGACCTGGTGATGTGAAGCAAACAAGGAGTGGTGTTTCTTACACTTATTTTGCTCTCAGAGTCATCTGGAATACCTGGAACATAACCAAGGGAGAGCAACCATGTGGCATCACATGAACATAAGCTGAAACTATTGGGAACCCTTCATTTGGAGAACATACAATTGAGAAATGCAGCATAGCAATCATAGACCCAAACCTAAGCAATCATTGTCACATAGCAACACTGGACCAAAATCTAAACAATAGGAACAATATCTTAAGGGACAGAACTATTCATCATGATCATCATCGTCGTCATCATCGTCGTCGTCATCGTCGTCGTCGTAGGCAATCTCTTGTGGCTGCGTATGATTGCCTTCCAAGTGTAGGGTCTTAGCAGTGGGCCTGTAGGTGACTGTAGAAACCTAGACTTGATCTGCATGTTCTTTTACAATGAGGGCATTCATTTTCAGATGGAAGGTAGCCTTCCTCTTGATACTTATCTCCCTTTCACCCTTCATTCATGACTTCAAATTCCACATCACTGTTGGTAACAGCTGACCTCCAATTCCAACACTTAAGGGCAGGGCTTCCCAGTTCCCTCTTGGTGTCTATGCCACAGTTTTTTAAGGTTAGCTTTAAGTCCATTTTTGAATCTCTTTTTCTGTCCACCAACATTCTGCTTTCTCTTCTTGAGTTGGGAGTAGAGTAACTGCTTTGGGAGACAGTTATCGGGCATTCGGACAACGTGGCATTTGATCCAGCGAAGTTGATGGTGGAGGAACATTACTTCAGTGCTAGTGATTGTTGCTTTTTCCAGCATGCTGACATTTGTATTATTATTTTACTGACACAAAAGCACAGTATGTCACAGCAAATGAGATCTATATGCTGGATTTCGTATCACAAAATCACCAAGTCAAACACTTCCCAAGCGTCTCAGACTGTGTGATGCATTTTCAAATGATGTGTGCAGATCCAAGTCAGGTGGCTTTTTGCAGTTGACCGATTGTGATTTTGTCAATGTTTATTGTTTCCAAATGCCGGCTGAGATCTTTTGGCACGGCACCCAGTGCGCCAATGACCACTGGGACCACTTGTACTGGTTTATGCCAGAGCCTTTGCCGTTCGATTTTGAGGTCTTGATAGCAGCTGAGTTTTTCTTGTTGTTTTTCCTCAATGTGACTGTCACCTGGTATGGCGACATCAATAATCCAGA
This sequence comes from Anolis sagrei ordinatus, assembly GCF_025583915.1. NCBI lineage: Eukaryota > Metazoa > Chordata > Lepidosauria > Squamata > Anolidae > Anolis > Anolis sagrei. Next base: position 20,315,880 of record NW_026844478.1, read on the forward strand.
CTTTTTTCTTTTCCACAATCTTGATGTCTGGTGTATTGTGTTCCAAAACTTTGTCAGTCTGGATTCAAAAGTCCCACAGTATTTTTGCGTGTTCATCTTCCATGACCTTTGCAGGTTTATGATCCACCAATTTGTATTATTATTATTATTATTATTATTATTATTATTATTATTATTATTAGAAACACAACAAGATGTGTCCACAGCAGACACTCTGCTGGCTGTTGTATTGGATCACACGTTGGACACTTCCCAAGTGTCTAGGACTGTGTGATGTATCGGCAAGTAATGTGTGCAGATCCCAGTAAAGTGGCCTTTTGCAACTGGCAGATGGTAATTTTGTCAGCGCCGATTGTGTTTAAGTGCAGGCCAAGGTCTTTAGGCACTGCACCCAGTGTGCTGATCATCACTGGGACCACCTTGACTGGCTTGTGCTAGAGTCTTTGCAGTTAGATCTTTCAATCCTCATATCGTGTCAGCTTTTCCAGTTGTTTCTCTTCAATCCTGCTGTCACCTGGGATCACAACATCGACAATCCATATTATTATTATTATTATTATTATTATTATTATTATTATTATTTGTTTGTCTGTCTTCCCAACAGATTTGGAAGATTTTCCAGATGCAACGCTGATGGAATCATTCCAGAAGTTGAGTGTGACATCTGCAGACGGTCTACGTTTCTCAGAAACATAATACGTAGAGTTGGGAATACAATAGATTTATAAACAAGCATCTTGGTCTCCCTATGAATGTCCCAATCCTCAAACACTCTCTACTTCATTTGAAAACATGCTGTACACGCAGAGCTCATATGGTGTTGAATTTCAATATCGATGTTGACTTTTGTGAAGAGGTGGCTGCCAAGGTTATGGAAATGGTCAACATTAACTATTAACTACCTTACGTTACCCATTCTTGATTTGGGAGTGGAGTAATGGCTTTGGGCAATGGCAATTGTGCATTCAAACAATGTGGCCAGTCCAGTGAAGCTGATGGCATAGGAGCATCACTTCAGTGCTGGTGGTCTTTGCTTCTTCCAGCATGCTGACATTTGTCCACCTGTCTTCCCAAACGATTTGCAGGATTTTTCCAGTATATGCTATTGTCCAGTACTGGCTCCAAATTTTCTGGAGTTCAGTAATCTGATGGATAAATCCATGCATATAAAGCATAAATCTCCCCCTCTGAGAGCCTATCTTGCTTACCACCACCCTGTTTATTGCCTTCTGTTCTGCAGTCACTGCAAAACTCTGCATCCACTTAGCATAACAATTTGATATTTGAAACACAACTGCAGGTAACACTAATTACAAGAGAATGCTATTTGGCATCCGCCTTGAACATATTTGTAAGCATAGCTCAGAATTATCCATGAATGTTGAAACACACGTCATTTATTAATGAAAACAACTCCCACTCTATTCAATATTCTTTGGACATGTTTTGGTCTGGCTTTCAAAAATTTGAGCTATTCTATGAAAGCTGGCTCTGCTGCTGCTGAGGTTGTCAGCCAACAGATTCAGAGGGCATCGCCTGGGGAATTAGAGGAGGAGCTGACAGAAATGAAATAGATTTTAATTGTAGGAAGAAGAAGAAAAAAACACAGGTGAAAATGATCAATTGTCTCTGCAGCGTCATGTGCCCAGGAAAGAGGAAGGCAAACCTTTTCATCAGCCAAGTTGGAACAGGTTTTCTCCTTCCTTTCCCAGAAGACAAATAGATTATACGAGTGTCTTGTCCTCTTACATTAATCGAGAGTTTTTTTGAGGATGAGGTGGCACTATTTTCAAACTTAAGCCCAAGGATGTGGACAGGAGAGGCGAGAGCCACCATGTCAGTTCCAGGTGGAAGGCGGTCCTGGTCGGGGTTGGCTTGATGCGCCTTCCACCTGGAAACCAATGCCCTCAAGGCTCCATAAGGCTCTGTTCTATCCCCAATACTATATAATACATATAACTGCTGAAAGAAGTCAGCCAGAATTTTGGGGTGCAGTACCATCTATACGGAGCATGGTAGCAAAGTGTGTTAAACCGCTAAGCTGCAGAACTTGCTGACTGGAAGGTCGGTGGTTTGAATCCACAGGACAGGGTGAACTCTTGTTTGCCCCAGCTTCTGCCAACCTAGCAGTTTGAAAACATACAAATGTGAGTAGATCACTAAGTACCACTTCAGGGAGAAGACAACGATGCTCCATGCAGTCATGCTGGCCACATGACCTTGGAGGTGTCTATGGACAGTGCAGGCTCTTTGGCTTAGAAATGGAGATGAGCCTCAGCCCACAGAGTTGGATTCAACTAGACTTAAAGCCAAGGGGAAATCTTTATGCAGATGACATTTTGCTCTGTTAAAGCATTCTACTCAAAACCAAGGAAGCTGTTTTGGTTCTAAACCAGTGTCTGTCATCGGCAATTGACTGGATGAGGGCAAACAAACTGCAACTGAATGCAGACAAGACCTAGATCAGTCAAAAGACAGATCTAGGATTCAGCCTGAGGAGGGCACACTCCCACAGAAGACATGGATCCACAATTTGAGGGTGGTCTTGGATTTAATGCAAGCAGATTTTCATATATATATATATATATATATATATATATATATATATATATATATATATATGAAAATATGCTTGCATTAAATCCAAGACCACCCTCAAATTGTGGATCCGTCTCTTCTATATATAAATGCTCTGTGTGTAATGAGTACCTTAAAAACAAAAAAACTACAGAGCCAAATGACCCCAAATTTGGCAACAAAACCCCTCACAATCCAAGGAGTGAGCATCACTCAAAAAGTATGATTTTGTCATTTGCGAATTGTAGTTGCTGGGATTTATAGTTAACCTACAAGCGAAGAGCATTCTAAACTCCACCAAAGATGGAATTGGGCCAAACTTGGCACACAGAACTCCCATGACCAACAGAGAACACTGGAAGGGTTTGGTGGGCATTGACCTTGAGTTTGGGAGTTGTAGTTCACTTACATCCAGAGAGCACTATGGACTCAAACAATGATGGATCTGGACCAAACTTGGCACAAATATTCCATATGCCCCACCAGGAACACAGATGGAGTTTGAGGGAAATAGACCTTGGCATTTGGGAGTTGTAGTTGCTGGGATTTATAATTCACCTACAATCAAAGAGCATTCTGAACTCTACGAATGACAGAATTGGGCCAGATTTCCCACACAGAACCCACATGACCAACAACTTTAAGGCCATCCACTCCAACTCCCTTCACCAGGGCAAGAGAACATAATCAAAACCCTCCTGACAAAGAGCTATCCAACCATAGATATTGATAGATACATATGATTTACACACACAGAGATATAGTATCATAGATTTGAAAGGGACCCCTAAAGAAGGGCAAATATATGTTGCATGTTCCAGAGTAGGCAAACCAGACACTCTCCACATCAACACTGACAAAGAAACAGCAAGAAATACTGTTTAGCCACAAGCATAAAGAAATTACATATATTGGAAACCAAAACTTTCTAATAGATAGAAGTATAGGATAGAGATATAAGAAAGGAACGAGTATGGAAAATTAGAAGGGGAAGGGCAGATGAGGAGGGGGCTAGGGGAAGAGAAAGAGGGTGGGGTCTGTTGAAAAGAATGTGATATATAAGAAAAACAGTGATTTAAAAGAAAAAAATGTAGAGTTGAAGATCTCTTGACTTCCTGGTATCTTCTAAAAGGTTTCCTCCTTTTTCTATCTTTTTCTTTTTTCTCTCCTTCTCTCTCTTTCTCCTTTTCTCATATGTGGCATTTTATTATTTTTTTCTTTCTCAAATAAGTATTTTCATTTTATGTCTTGTCAGATATGTTGTGACTTGGTTCCAGTCAGTCTCTTCTCTTCTCTCTGGATATGCCCTTATTTTTAGATATTAAATATGTGAGTCTGTTCATATTTCTTGTAAAAAAAATTGCGGATTTTCTTTTGGAAGTCTTTGGTTCTTCCCATTTCAAAATGTATGTTTGGACTATCATTCCTAATTCTTGTCCCTCTCCTGAAACCATCTGGCCTTTCTCAATGGTAACAAATCTTTGCTCTAGACTTATTCTTGCATTGGAAATTAATGCAATGGTCCTGTGGTCCCTACAATTCCCCGATGTCCTCTTTCCTGGGGACTGGAATATATATATTGACTGTTTCCGGTCTGTGTTTTTCAGATTCATGTTCCATATTAGTTGACAGATTTGAACTAGCACTGGAATATATTATCTCTAGAGTAGCTTCACCGGAGCACACAGTTCCACCATCATTGTAAAGTAGTGCCATTGTCTTAGAAACGCACAAACAAAGAAAGGATTGGCGTTGATTATATTTTCCAACACAAGATAAAGTTTAAACGTGCCAAGGCTACTTGTTGTTCCAAAACTGTTCATATTCTCTAAGCAGCAGCATCCTGACCAGTCACCTGACCCTCTTTGCAATCCCATAAGTGAGTTGCTTGGAAATCAAAGAGAAGGGAAATAATTTATCTGCAAAAGAGAGAAATAAATTACACAGAGATGTCAAAGTATTTTTTTAAAGTATGAGCCAATTACAGCACTATTAGCACAAAAGAAACTGGGAAGCAGCAAAATGGACAGAATTAATCATAGAAGCATTTGACCACTATGTTCATAATGAGTATTTGAACACCCTTTTAAGGGGTGTTGGGGGGAGAGGAGAGGAAAATAAGCAATAATGAAATTTTTAAAAGCCAATCCTTGTAAGGAAATGATTATTTCCTGCTCTGCAATTAATCTAAGGCTAGAAGACATTAGAGACTACATCACCATGGAAATACTTTTGTGTATGACAACTCTGGGATGAAGACATATTTTTCCTCCACCATTCTCTCTAGTTCTGCTCAACACAGGGACATGCGTATTTTTCCTCCAACAATAGGTGGAATTTGTCCAGAGGAGGGCAACTAAAATGATCAAGGGTCTGGAGAACAAGCCCCATGAGGAGCAACTTAAAGAGCTGGGCATGTTTAGCCTGAAGAAGAGAAGGCTGAGAGGAGACATGACAGCCATGTATAAGTATGTGGGAAGAAGTCATAGGGAGGAGGGAGCAAGCTTGTTTTCTACTACCCTGGAGACTCAGACATGGAACAATGGCTTCAAACAACAGGAAAGGAGATTCCATCTGAACATGAGGAAGAACTTTCTGACTGTGAGAGCTGTTCAGCAGTGGAACTCTCTGCCCCAGAATGTGGTGGAAGCTCCTTCTTTGGAGGCTTTTATACAGAGGCTGGATAGCCACCTGTCGGGGGTGATTTGAATGCAATTTTCCTGCTTCTTGGCAGGGACTTGGACTGGATGGCCCATGAGGTCTCTTCCAACTCTACAATTCTATTATTCTAACAAGCATATGGATGCAAAGAATGGCCAGCAAACCCTTTCAAATTGCATAGTAAACAGGAAATTGTCAAATGCTTTCATGGCCAGAATTACTGGGACGTTTTGAGTTTTCCGGAGCTGTATGGCCATGTTCCAGCACCTTTCCCTCCTGATGTTTCTACTGCATCTTTGGCAAACATCCTCAGAAGTTTGTGGGATTAACATAACTCAAAAACCGCTGGATGAATTTCCACCAAACTTGGCCACAAGACACCTACTAACCGAAGGAGTTACTATCACTCAAAATAATTGAGTTTGGGAGCTGTAGTTGCTGGGATTTATAATTAACCTACAATCAAAGAGCATTCTGAACTCCACCAATGATGGAATTGAACCAAACGTGTCACACAGGACTCCCATGACCAACAGAAAATACTGGTGGGCATTGGTGGGCATTGATGTTGAGTCTGGGAGTTGTAGTACACCTACATCCAGAGAGCACTGTGGACTCAAACAATGATGGCACAAATATTCCATATGCCCGACCAGGAACACAGATGGAGTTTGGAGGAAATAGACCTTGATATTTGGGAGTTGTAGTTACTGGGATTTATAGTTCACCTACAATCAAAGAGCATTCTGAACCCCACAAATAACAGAATTGGGGCAAATTTCCCACACAGAACCCCCATGGCTGATTAAAAATACTTAAGGCCATCCAGTACAACTCCCTTCACTGGGGCAAGAAAACGCAATCAAATATTGTTTACCCATAAACATAAAGAAATTGCATATATTAGAGACCAACACTTTCTCATTACTTTATTTTCCAGATCACCAGATTGGGCCGCAGCAACATGTGGCAGGGGACAGCTAGTGTGTGTGTGTGTGTGTATGTGTCTGTCTGTCTATCTATCTATCTATCTATCTATCTATCTATCTATCTATCTATCTATCTGTGGAATGTCCAGGGAATGTCTAGAGCAAACTTGCCCAGCATAACAAACTTTAAGTACTGGTTGTGCTGGTATGGCTGTACCAGAAGCTCTCACTTTATTTGCTTTGTATCAAATGTTTGCTTGCAGTCAGGGATTCTGCAGGTAGGTGGCTTCCTTTGGTTGCAGTGATAGGGCTAGTCACCTGTCCGTCATCATTAAGTTTTGGTCCCGTCCCTTGCTCAGGGCAATTGGGAAGGGAAGGGAGCCATTTTTTAGTTAGTCTCAGCAAGGAAAGCTGTGTACAGGACGTGTGCAAGCTTCCCCTGTACAAAAGCTTCAACTTTTAAGAATTTCCAGGGAAGCATCCCCAAATCTCCAAAGATTTCCAGGAAAACAGCCCTAAAGACTAAAGAACTCCAGCTGGAGAATATCTAAACCTTTGCTGGTAGGTCCACTCGGTGCTTTGAGACACAGTTCGACCCGGTAGCGGAGCCCACATCAGTAAGGGTTAGATTACAGTCAGCCTGGGAGAAGTTAAAAAGGGTTTTTTTTTTCATTTAAAGTAAAGAAGAAGTTATTGAAGACAGTTGCCTGTCCTTCATGGGCAAGATTAGGAAGTCACCAGTTGCATAAAGCCTGGAAGCATTTGTTTAGCTTTATTGAAGACAAGAGAAGTTTCTGTTTGATTGTTCGTTAATAAAAGACTTTGTTATACTTTACAAGCCATCTAAAGGTCATTTGTGGTGGAAAACCTCTGAGAACTTCTCCTTGGGGCCCCTGGCTTCCCACTGGGCAAAGGTTGCACGTCCTGTTCTAAAGGAAATTCTTTACAGGCCCAGCGCGCAACAGAACACTGGTGGAATTTTCAGGGTTAACCAGGCATGATGTGAGTTGTAGTTCACACTCAACCTTATGCATTCTGTACAATTCAAATTTTGACTTTTTCAAATAACCCAGGCAACCCAGGGTACCCAAGCTAGTATAGTATAAAACAAGAAATAAATAACAACTGCCTTGCTTTAGCTATCTGTAGGGCTGATCCTATAACAGACATTGAGGCATTTCATATTAATTAAGTTATATTCTGAGTCTGACACTAAAAAGAAGTTTTTAAGTGCACATTTATTTTATTTTATTTTTTTTTAAAAAAGATTTCTAACCAATGTCTGAAATCTTTGTACCTTCTGGGTTCCTAATGTTTGCAGAACTGTGCTCCCAAATGGCAAACTTATGAATTTAAGGCAGTGATGATCTTTAATGGCTGAAATCTGCAGCGATGCCTTCCTTCTATCACCTGGGACTCATTCATAGCCGCATTAAGCAAAGATGAATGGCAAGAATTTCCTCCTGCTCTCTAGTTAGAAATCTATGCAGAATTGCACACATAAATTCACACACAGCATATATATTAGCTACTTGAGATTCCGCGAACATTATTTTTCACTATATTTCTTGTCCTGCTTTGACTCGGGGAATGAAATGCAACAAACCTACTCAAGGATATCTGGAAGTATTGGGCTCGAAAACTTGTGGTCACTTGGTAAATGAAGTCAAGAAACCTATTTTTCAGCAGCTGAACTCGGGAGGCACTAGTTTAATCCATTACTCAGTTCATAGATTCATCAAAGCAAAAGAGAACTCAAAAGTTTCAAAACTTTCCAATGCTGGAAATCTACCTCAGCCACTAAATGGACCAAACGTTTGCTTGGAAACTTCTGATGAAGTAAAATCTACTGCTTCCAAGGCAATAGCCAAAAAGTTGCATCTGCACAGGGGGATCCCTTAGATCAGCATTTCTCAACCTGGGGGTCGGGATCCCTGGGGGGATCACAAGGGGGTGTCAGAGGGGTCACCAAAGACCATCAGAAAACAGTATTTTCTGTTGGTCATGGGGGTTCTGTGTGGGAAGTTTGGCCCAATTCAATCATTGGTAGGTTCAGAATGCTCTTTGATTGTAGGTTAACTATAAATCCCAGCAACTACAACTCCCAAATATCAAGGTCTATTTTCCCAAACCACCAGTGTTCACATTTGGGCTTATTGAGTATTCTTGTAGAGTTTGGTCCAGATCCATCATTGTTTGAGTCCACAGTGATCTCTGGATGTAGGTGAACTACAACTCCAAAACTCAATTTCAATGCCCACCAAACCACCACTCTTCACATTTTGGGGCATATTGAGTATCCATGCCAATTTGGTCCAGATTCACCATTGTTTGAGTCCACAGTGCTCTCTGGATATAGTTGAACGACAACTCCCAAGTTCAAGGTCAATGCCCACCAAACCTTTCCAGTATTTTCTGTTGGTCATGGGAGTTCTGTGTGCTAAGTTTGGTTCAATTCTATCATTGGTGGAGTTCAGAATACTCTTTGATTGTAGGTGAACTATACATCCCAGCAACTACAACTCCCAAATCTCAAAGTCTGTTTTCCCCAAGCTTCATCACTGTTCACATTTGGGCATATTGAGTATTCATGCCAATTTGGTCCAGATCCACTATTGTTTGAGACCACATTGCTCTCTAGATGTAGGTGAACTACAACTCCCAAGTTCAAGGTCAATGCCCACCAAACCCTTCTGGTATTTTCTGTTGGTCATGGGAGTTCTGTGTGCTAAGTTTGGTTCAATTCTATCGTTGGTGGAGTTCAGAATACTCTTTGATTGTAGGCAAACTATAAATCCCTGCAACTACAACTCCCAAATGTCATGGTCTATTTTCCCCAAACTCAACCACTTTTGAGCATATGGAATATTCGTTCCAAGTTTGGTCCAGATCCATCATTGTTTGAGTCCACAGTGCTCTCTAGATGTAGGTGAACTACAACTCCAAAACTCAAGGTCAATGCCCACTAAAAAGAGGAATTATTTAATTATTTTATTTGTTTACTATATTTGTATCCCACTCTTCTCAGCCCTCAGGGTGACTCAGAGCGGTTAACAAAGCAAATACAATACTTAAACATGATAAAAACAGTTAAAAACAAGTTAAAAGAATAATATTATAACAATCAATAAACAACAGATAAAGGAAGGCCTTACTTTCAGTATTTTCTGTTGGTCATGGGAGTTCTGTGTGCCAAGTTTGGTTCAATTCCATCATTGGTGGGGTTCAGAATGCTCTTTGATTGTAGGTGAACTATAAATCCCAGCAACTACAACTCCCAAATGACAAAATCAATCCTGCCCCCCAACCCCACCAGTACTCAAATTTTGGATGAATCGGGTATTTGTGCCAAATTTTGTTCAGTGAATGAAAATACATCCTACATATTAGATATTTACATTACGATTCATAACACTAGCAAAATGACAGTTATGAAGTAGCAACGAAAATGATGTTATGGTTGGGGGTCACCACAACATAAGGAACTGTATTAAGGGGTCACGGCATTAGGAAGATTGAAAACCACTGCCTTAGATAAACTTACCACTGGGGTTTTCATAGGAAGGTTTGTTCAGAGATTTGTTCACCGTTGCTTTCATCTTCAGGCTGGGAGAGTGTGTCCTGCCCAAGCCCATGTGTTTCCATGATTAAGTGGAGACTTGTACCCTGATCTCCAGAGTTGTCATGGAAAACACAAATCACTATGCCAAGCTGGCTTCCCATTATGTAACTATTTAACTAAATCACTTTTTCTTGTAAACATGACATTCAGGCTTGTGCACGGATTCAGAGTGGTTGGTTCCCTTCGGCCAATCTGGCTTGTTTGGCTTGACCAGATGGCAGTAATGGCAAGGGCCCAGCCATCACATTTTCTCATCCATAACGGGACCATGTGCCAGTCAATCATGGTTCCTCCACCCTTATTTAGCATCACAGTTGCATTGTGGCTTCAGTCTATTTTTTTGACTTGGCTTCTGGCTTGGCCTTTCTCTTGAATCTTTTTGATTTTCTATTTGATTTATTTATTTACTTATCGTATTTATATACCGTCTCTCTCAGCACGAACGCGGCTCAAGGCGGTTTCAATGCTCCCAACAACATAAAATATAATTAAAAACATTAACATAGAATATAAACCATATAAAAACAAAAGGAACAATAAGAATAACAGTAACAATAAAACAATAACAATAAAACACAAGTCCTCAGCGTCTCACTGCTAAAATAATTTTCCAGTCGCATCATCCAATCATTCTGTGGCTCTAAATTAGCCTGTTACACTGCATTTGCAAATGCTTGCTCAAAAAGCCAAGTTTTAACTCTTTTTATAAATGTTAGGAGGGAGGGAGCCAATCTAATATCCCTAGTAAGGGTGTCCCATAGCCATGGGGCCACCACTGAGAAGGCCCTGTCTCTCGTTCCCGCCAATCGTATCTGCGAAAGAGGCAGGACTGAGAGCACGGCCTTGCCAGATGATCTTAGAGACCTAGATGCTTCATAGAGAGAGATACGTTCAGGCAGGGAAGCTTTCGTTGTGCATCTGAAAAAAAATGGCTCTTTTCAGCCCATCGGCAGCAATGGGGAACTTATGATGCTCCCCTTTTCCCTGGGAGCCTTTCCTTTCTTCCCTTCAAGGTAGTCTGGGTGTCAGCAATGGGGTTAAGAAAGCAGCCTATTAAGCCCAGGTGGGGTGGTGGGGGAAACTTCCCATATCCTTAATTAAGACCTGGATTTTTAAAAGCATCAGTTAAGACACCATGCTTTCTGGATCCTTTACCTTCTCTTTGTTGAGGAGGGAACCGGGTTTAATGTTTCTACTCTAGATGAGAAGCAGGCATGCACTAGTACCAGCAGCATGCCATGCAGCTTTCAAGGCATTTTAAGGAGGTGCAGAGAAAGAAGAGTGATGATCTGGAGCACAGTGAAGGTATCCTCCCTGGGCTACCTTAAAAATCCCCTCTGTTTTCTCTATTGCATCTGCAATCTCTTTTCTGTCTGGGGTTTTGCTTCTTTAAAGCTGTTTCTACGTTCTGCTCTAGAGGAGAGGTGGTAGCGGGGTACAAATAATTTTTTTATTATTATTATTATTATTATTATTATTATTATTAGGCTTCTCTTTTTGTTTGCTGGCATTACTATTATTAATAATTATTAGTATTTTAGAAGTGTTTTCTGAAGGAGAAGAAGGGAGGGAGAAAAAGAGGCTAAAAGTTTGACTCTCCATCTCCAAGCTCTCAAACGCCAACGCACACACCCCACCCACCGCCCCTCAGATCCCCAATTCCTAGTCAGTTCCACTAAATAAAAAGAATCAGGAAAATAAGGAAAATCAAAAAGATTCAACTGAGATGCCAAATAAGGGAGGAGGAGCCATTATCGGCTGCCACGTCATCCCTTTTTGGATGGGAATCCATGACGGGTGGGCCCTTGCCGTTTTGAGCATCCAAAGGAAACGGATAAGCGAATGGCTGAAGCGACTGGCTAAAAATGGATCCATGCACATGTCTAATTCAAACGCTGGTATCCAGAGTTATAGTTCAACATTCGAACCACTGTGGTACATTGGCTTCCCTATTAGGGAAAAAGCAGAATATAGATTAAATATTTCTGAATGTGATCTGACCACCTACTGGTTTGGGAAAATGTTCTCCCTGCCATTAGCTTGGGTACACATATAGCTGAAGAGAGAGGAAACGTGGGAGTAGGTAGATGCATCTGGTTTATAGCCAACCACATATTTATTTTGTTGTCAGAATGAAACCAAAAAGTACATCCTTTTTGCCGGAGAAAAGGAGACAAACTAGGTGCTGCTCTTGACAAGTCTGGGTCGTCATTAAAGCCGAACAGAGTGAGCCGGAGAGGATATTTTGCAGGATATGAAACAGCTGTCCTTCAGCTGACTCCCCCACAGATTGCATCTCTCGCTTACAAATTTCACAGATCACATTTGTGATGCATGTTATCCGGGGAAGTAAATCTGACCAGACAATATGAAGGCTAAAACTCAGTCCAACTTCATTTCATCTGAGTTTATAGGAGCTAAGTGAAATATTGCCACTAACTAGCAAAAGAGGTTTTCATCTGACCCTGTGATGGAAAAACTGATTTGAGAATCTACAGCGAAACAGATGACAAGCCTTGAATGGAGAGCTCTCCGCTTGCCGTTACAGTGTTGTCAACTTTTTGCTAAAACTTTATCAGACAGCACAGAGTTGTAAGAGATCATAAAGGACATCTAGTCCAGCTCCCTTGCCAGTTAATTTATTTGAGCCTAATGCACCATCAAATCTAATGCACACCTCGATTTTCAAGACCCCAAAACCCAAAAAAGTATTTACCATATTAATCATATTAATCTCCCAGCGGTGGCTAGGAGAGCTTTTGCACAATTAAAACTTGTGCACCAGCTGTGCCCGTATCTTGGGAAATCTGATCTGGCCACAGTGGTCCACCCTCGTTACACCCCAAATAGATTACTGCAATGCACTCTACGTGGGGTTGCCTTTGAAGACTGTTTGGAAACTTCAACGAGTCCAACGGGTGGCAGCTAGACTTTTCACTGGAGCATCATACAGAGAGCATACCACCCCTCTGTTATGTCAGCTCCACTGGCTGCTGATTCAGTTCAAAGTGCTGGTCTTGACCTATAAAACCCTATACGGCACCGGCCCAGCATACCTGTCCGAACATATCTCCTTCTATGTCCCGCCTAGGAATTTAAGATCTTCTGGAGGGGCCCTGCTCTCAGCCTCACCCTTGTCACAGATGAGATTGGCAGGGACGAGGGACAGGGCCTTCTTGGTGGTGGCCTTCCGCCTGTGGAATTCACTCCCTGGGGATATTAGATCATCGTCACCCCTCCTCTCTTTCAGAAGGAAATTAAAAACATGGATATGGGACCGTGCCTTTGGGTAATCTGGCAGATTGACAAGGACAATGATGACTAAAGTTTTGGAAACAGACTATGATAAATGCAATGAATTTTTTAATTACGGACTTAGTGAAACGATGGCCACCAGGCTGGCTTTTTATTGTATTAATGTAATGTTTTAGCTAGAGAAGACAATTATGCTGGGGAAAGTGGAAGGTAAAAGGAAGAGGGGCCGACCAAGGGCAAGATGGATGGATGTCATCCTTGAAGTGACTGGACTGACCTTGAAGGAGCTGGGGGTGGTGACGGCCAACAGGGAGCTCTGGCATGGACTGATCCATGAGGTCACGAAGAGTCGGAGACGACTGAACGAATGAACAACGACAAGTACCCAAAATAAATAAAAAAATCAATCAAATCGAATGTGCACTCTAATTTTGGGAAGGTAATTTAGTCAAAAATGGTGAGCATTAGAACCGAGTAAATGTGGTATAAGCAGCTGTTCCACCTGGTTGCAGCCAAGCGAGATATGAATTACACAGCCTTCATCCACTCAGACCAACTACCATGTGGGCTCCTTTTCTCCTAAAAACTCTACTACTCCTTTCCACCTGCTGCTAAGGAGGCTGTCCAGGTCCTGAACCGGTTCTTGGCAGCTGTGAAGGATTGGATAAGGGCAAACAAATTGAAACAGAATCCAGACAAGACAGGGGTACCTCTATTCAGTCGGAAGGTCGAACAGAGTATAGGGTTGCAGCCTGTGCTGGATGGGATTACACTCCCCCTGAAGACACAGGTTTGCAGCTTGGGAGTTTTCCTGGAACTCCAGGTCTTGAAGGTTCCTAGAGGAGCTTTTGTACAATTAAAACTTGTGCACCAGTTGCATCTATGGCAAGCATCCTCAGAGGTAGTGAGGTCTGTTGAAACTAGGTAAAAGGTTTCTATACCTGTGGAATGACCAGTCTACATAGAGACCACCAAACGCAGCGATGCCCAAACACGAATTAAGGAACATGAAAGGCACTGCAGACTACTCACACCGCGTGAGCAGTCCGCCCCTCGCCGCGAACTGAGGCCCCCCTCGGCCCCAGCATTTTATTCCTTTCGAAGCCACCGGAAATGTGGCCCCCTCTCACAACCCCTGTCCGCCTCCCCCGCGAGCCCTTGCCAATCCCCCGCTGTGGCCCATTACCAGCCGGCGGGCCCCCCTTGACCTAAACCACCACTCTGGCTCCAGTCTCCCAAAACTCTACATTACCAAGCCCACACAACGCGGAGGACCCCCCCCCAGTCTCTACCTCCCCTCTCCACCCACCGTTTGCTCCCG
>NW_026844478.1:20330892-20363836 GCF_025583915.1 Anolis sagrei ordinatus
AGTTCAACTTCTTCCGTGACGGCTTCAGAAAACTTGTTCATCGTTGACAGAAATGTATCCAATTGTCTGGTGATTATGTGGAAAAGTGAATAGTGGTAAAGAGCACATTTTAAGGATTATTTCTGTGTTTGATTTATTAAAATATTCCCATCCAAACCCAAGTAACAAAGGTGGAGGCATTACTTTTCATTCAACCCTCGTATAAAGTAGGCATGGGCAAACTTTGCTTGGTTTTACTTTATCTCTTTATCGTCATGTTTTTCGGGGTATATTTTTAATGTGCTGTTTTACATTCTTTGCACATCCCTTAGCAATTATAAGATGTCTCTCGTTGTTGTTGTTGGTCCTCAGGATCACAAAGCAGTGATGGTCTGCATATATTTCCTAACTACTTGCAGTAGGATATGTTTCATTTAAAAAAGGAAGAGTACAAGGCAATATTTTCCAGCATCAATTGAAATATATCTCCTTCTTTTGTAAAATAATATATTTTGGGGTGAACTATGATCCAGCTCGCTGGTGTGCAGACTCTGAAAGATAAAGACGAGGAGAAAAGTACAATAGCACAATGAGTCGCCGCTACACAATAATACATGGTTATTAGACAGCAAATAAAAAAATGATGGAAAGATAAAAAGCAATTATGTTTCACTTGCTTCTGTCTTTATAATCTGATGTTCATCATATCAAGAAATACACAGGTATAGTAAGGTGTTCTTCTCTAATTAGATTTTTCACAAAGAGGCTTTCAGCTGTCATTGAAAACAAGCCATTACAATATCCGATAATTAGGAAGTTGTGGTTGGGCTGCGTGGGATTGTTGAAAAATAATGATTAAGAACTATTTCAAAACTACTATCCAGGATACAATGAATGAATAATGGACTTTCACAAAAACATATTAGAGCAATGCTTTGAATGTTCTGCACCGCATTCAAAACTAAGAGAGAAGATGACTTCAAAAACTATCATAGTATGAAAAGGAGAAAAAAAAGGCAAACACCAATTTGTTATGACAACACTTTAGACTGAAGATTACTTTGTGTCTAAGTAAATGAAAAGGTTAAAAGGAAAACAACCTTTTCAAAATGTTTTGTTAATTTTTGTATATTAAGTGGAATATTGAAAAATCTATGGTGTAAAGCAGGATGATTAACAAATGAACATGAAGCACAAGAATAAATTCTAGTGAACCAGACACAGCGAATAGAACTCAATCTATACAACCTTTATAGTCATAAGAATTTTATAATAAATGTTTCACCCACCTGTTAGGGTTGTGTATTCAGGGTAAACTTTGACCATTTCGTGTCCCGGCTTTCGGTGGGAAGGAATCCCACTGGAGCATTGCAGCGCACCCAAATACCTGGGAGTCACTCTGGATCGTGCTCTTACCTACAAGAAGCACTGCCTGAACATCAAGCAAAAAGTGGCTGCTAGAAACAATATCATACGAAAGCTGACTGGCACAATCCGGGGATCACAACCAGACACAGTGAAGACATCTGCCTTTGCGCTATGCTACTCTGCTGCTGAGTATAAATACCCGGTGTGGAACACATCTCACGATGCTAAAACAGGGGATGTGGCTCTTAATGAGACATGCCGCATTATCACGGGATGTCTGCACCCTACACCACTGGAGAAATTACACTGTCTAGCCGGTATCGCACCACCTGACATCCGCCGGGAAGTAGCAGCCAATAGTGAAAGGACCAAGGCAGTGACATCTCCAGCCCATCCCTTGTTTGCAGGCATGTAGCCTGGGGGGGGGGGGTTGAGCGGCTTCAGCCCCCCCCTTATCCTTATTCATATCATGATCTGATCACCCTACTCAATATATCCCATATGCATGGGGGTATTGGGGTAACGATACAAAAGGTTTGCTAGGCTAGACCCTCTTTCACTCAGACTCAGCCCCCCCCCCGAAACAAACTCAGCCCCCCCCCCCCCCCCGAATCAAAATCCTGGCTATGGGCCTGCAGTCAACCAAAACCTTCTGGCCAATCTGTAGAAAGATGAGAGTTTGTGAGCCAGGTGGGATGTTGGACTCATTCTCACAATGCCAAAGTATGATTTAGCATTACGGCCAAACCAAGTGGACGGGGTTTTTTGAACTGAAAGACAGAATCCATAAATGTAAATGAATCACTTCATGGAATGCGCTTTCCCTGAAAGTAAAAAGATGTCCTAAGGTGTAGAGTCTTTGCTCCTGCTCTGAGAGCCAAGCACGATGAGAATGCTGTACTGTGAGAACTAAAGCTAGGTGGGTTTTTAATATAAGAGATCCATCAACTGTAAAGAGAGATTTGCAGAGATGTCATTGTTCTGACAGCATTTTCACAGAATCCACCACAACTCATTCAATGATTGATTAATTGATTAAAATATATTTTCCCCCTGGGAATAAATATATTGGACAATACATTTGCTGTATTTGATGTGAGAAAACTCAAAGATATATATGCGTATTATCAATAACCAGGATATTTATTTATGAAAATAACATGGAATGCAGCTGAGTCTGTTCTGATATATGGCTCTTCCTGATATGAGGGAAATGACAAATGTACTTTTCAGTGCTTTACCCAATGATATCCTATTTCAATAAATGCTTCATGCAGATATAAGATGCAGACAGAATTCCAAAGTGAAGGCTGGGAAATAAAATAAAGCTCTCTTTTTCCCAGATGCAAGTGCTGTGAATGTTATTTTGCCAATAATCTTATCTAAAGCGCTGGCATAGAAACTTTTTTATTCTGGTCCTTGGGCTCACTCCTGATAATCCCCCATGCATTCAAAGTTAGCTGAGATGGACAGGTGTATATACCCTTATCTTCCATGGTCTGCTTTGTCTCCAAATCTGAGGTGAGATTAACACTACCATACAATACAGTTTGAATTGCATTATATAGTCAGTGTAGTCATGTGACCAGGGACCACTTTGACCAGGGACCATTTAATCAGGGATCACTTGCCCAGGGACCACTTGACCAGGGACCACTTTGACAAGGAACCACTTTGATCAAGGACAACTTTGACTAGGGACCACTTGACCAGGAACCACTTGACCAGGGACCACTTGGCCAGGGACCACTTGACCACAGACCACTTGACCATGGACCACTTGACCATGGACCACTTTGACCAAGGACCACTTTGACCAAGGGCCACTTTGACCAGGGGCCATTTGACCAGGGACCACTTTGACCAGAGACCACTTGGCCAGAGACCAATTTGACCAGGAACCACTTGACCAGGGATCACATCACCAGGAACCACTTTGACCAGGAACCACTTTGACCAGGAACCACTCTGACCAGGGACCACTTTGACCAGAGACCACTTGACCAGGAACCACTTTGACCAGGGACTACTGACCAGGGACCACTTTGACCAGGAATCACTTTGACCAGGGACCACTTTGACCAGAGACCATTTAACCAGGGACCACTTTCACCAGGAATCACTTGACCAGGGGCCACTTCACCAGGAACCACTTTGACCAGGAACCACTTTGACCAAGGACCACTCTGACCAGGAACCACTTGACCAGGAATCACTTTGACCAGAGACCACTTGACCAGAGACCACTTAACCACAGATCACTTGACCAGGAACCACTTTGACCAGGAACCACTATAACCAGAGACCACTTTGACCAGGAACCACTTTGAACGGGGACCACTTGACCAGGGACCACTTTGACCAGGGACCACTGACCAGGGACCACTTTGGCCAGGGACCACTTGACCAGGAACCACTTTGACCAGGGACCACTTTGGCCAGGGACCACTTTGTCCAGGGAGGACTCTCCAACATTAGTATCAAAGGGGTTACAAATCAATTTTTGATCAACTTTAGATTCAGTTTGGTTATTTGTGATGCTGATTCAGAAAATTGCATTGGATAGAGCACATCAGCTCTAGTTTCTGATACAGACCACTGGTGATCCAGAGACCACAAGTTGGGAACCCTGGGGTAGACAAACTACATTATATGGGACTACACTTACCATATAAAGAAGTTCAAACTGCCTTACATGGTGATGTAGATCCAGCCTAGTTTTGTCTTTGGACATAAGGGGTTGTTTTCAAAGCAGGAAACCTGAGGATGTTGTGATTGCCACCTTGGGTTCTAGACTGGGATAAAGTGGGATATGAAAAGTGGTAGTAATAATAGCAATAGCAGTAATTACATGTGCACATAATCAAAGGTTACATGTATAATGGTCTGTTGAAAACCTCTCCTAAGCTGGAGGGAAGGATATAGGGAACAGAGACGGATAGTGTAAGAAATGCTAGTTGGTATACTATGTATAGTTGTTAATGAATGGTGCAATCTTTTCTTTATAATGACATCTATGTATGTCATAAAATCGAAGCAAATTAACTTAGTAGGTATTTACCTGGGGCTGTGGTGGCACAGCAGGTCAAATCACTAAGATGCAGAATTTGCTGACTGGAAGGTCAGTGTTTCGAATCTGTGGGGTGGGTGAGCTCCCATTGTAGCTCCAGCTTCTGCTAACCTAGCAGTTCGAAAACATGCAAATGTGAGGAGATCAATAGGTACCACTTCAGTGGGAAGGTAACAGTGTTCCATGGAGTCATGCCAGCCACATGACTTTGGAGGTGTCTATGGACAATGCTGGCTCTTCGGCTTAGAAATGGAGATGAGCACCACCTCCCAAAGTTGGACTCGACTAGCAAAACTGCAAGTTGCATCTGGTATGAGATAATTGGCTGTCTGGAAGGGTGTTGCCCAGGGGACACCCAGATGTTTTGATGTCTTGCCATCTTTGTGGGATGTTTCTCTCCCCACACGGGGAGCTGGAGCTGACAGAGGGAGCTCATCCGCACTCTCCCCGGATTTGAACATTCATTTTAACCCATTGTGCCATTGGGGGCTCCTACCATCTTTATAATGCTAAGGATCTTTGGATCTGAATGGGAGAAATCACTTTAGACATGGAACAAAACCAGAGTATGCATGAGATGAACAAATATTGTCTCTCCAAATAGTGAGAACATTGGCACAGTTGTATATCCCTGCTTATTCCATGTACAACATGCCACAATAGCACAGCGTTGATGAATTAGTGCCTGCTTTACAACCGACCCGAAGATTTGACTTCGGTCACAACAATCGCAACCCTAAACTGAATCAATGAAAATACAACATTGCTTTTCAGATGGTAGTTCTGCTAAATGGGAGGAGAACTTGCAAAAGAGCAGATAGTGCTTGATCTACTCATGCAAGAAGTTCCACTATAATCAATGCGACTAGTAGCTTGATTAAAGCGAACAGGAATGAGCAGTCAGTGTGGAAGAGTATCATAGTCCTATTGAATTTAAAGCCAATACCAAATAGAAGGAATGAAGGGAGACAATCTGATGAATGTGGGTAACCACTGAGCTATATATTCAGTGACATTTGTGGAAAGAAGAGCTATAGAATATTGTATCTGGGAGAAGACTACAACACATTAAGCAAATATTGACTTTTGTTGAAGCTAGCCTCACCACGCATTGAACCGCAAGGTAGATATTGACTGAGGCTAAAAACAGTGCTCATATGAAGGGGCAATACATCTTAACATTGACCAAACCCAGAACTTGATCAATATATTTGTATAAACATGCTCTTACAAAAATTAATTATGACATACTTTTCGAGAAAATCTTGTTTGTTACGGTTTTAAAATCAAATTAGGAACGAATACGGAGCTCATTCTGTTTAATTATGAATAGTAAATTAGTAGAATGCAGAGTACCCATGTTGAAGCTTTAGATGACAGCTTGAGGTGATGAAGGAGTGACCTATGGAAGATACTGGCAAGTTGCTGGATATCAAATGCAGCAAACTATGGACCGTGATCCAAAAGGATAAATGAAGTAAATCCAAAAGGCAAGCCTGAAAGGGCAGATAAATTACATGACAGAAGGAAAACATAGCCAAAGGCTGCAGAAATACTCCAGAGCTAAGAAATAGGGCATTCAAACAAGGCCACACTAAGTATGGACACCATTAATGCTCCTTCCTGCCCAGATTTCAAGGTCTGGAGAGTTCAAAGTCTGGAGATCCTTCTTTGGAAAAGCTGCTTGCAATGGAGTGGTCCAGAACACGATTCAGCTGACACACATATCCTAAAAATGGGGTCGAAGTAGTTGAGATATGTCTGACATAGTTAGTAGATTGCCTCCAAACCCATAGTATGAGCTTCATTTTGGTCCAGTTACATAACACACCAAATCTTGGTGATCTAGTACCCTGCGATGCAGCCATATAGCCCAGAATATCAAGGCAGAAAACCCCATAATATCTACTTTGAACTGGGTTATCTGAATCCACACTGCCATATATTCTGGTTCAAAGCAGAAAATGTGGGATTTTATTCAGCTATGTGGAAGGGGCCCAAGATGATATAATAATAATAATAATAATAATAATAATAATAATAATAATAATAATATATAATTAATATATAATTAATATATAATAATAATATATAATTAATATATAATATAATATAATATAATATAATATAATATATAATAATATATAATTAATATATAATATAATATAATATAATATAATATATAATAATAATATATAATTAATAATAATATTAATGATGATTATCATAATTATTATTATTATTATTATTATTATTATTATTATGTGAAGAACCAACATTGAGGGAAGTCAATAGCAGAAAATTGCTTCAAGTGCAAAAGACAAGAGCAAATACTGTAAAAGCACAATCCAGAGCAAAAGAGAAAACTGGCCAAAGAAGGCTCTCTATGGACAGTTCCTGGGGAAAATGGAGAGTCAAATTGACAAAGAAAAAACATGGCTGTGGCTCACAAATGGAACTCTGAAAAAGGAGACGAAGGAGGGCCTGATTCTGGCAGCCCAAGAACAAGCCATTAGAACCAAGACCATCAAAGCCAGAATTGAAAAGTTGACAACAGATCCCAAATGTAGACTCTGCAAGGAAACAGATGAAACAATAGATCACATCCTGAGCTGCAGCAAGAAGATTGCGCAGACAGACTACAATGATTCATTGGAACTTGTGCCACAAATACCATCTGCCTGCGACAAAGAACTGGTGGGATCACAAGCTGGAAAAAGTTACAGAGAATGAACATGCCAAACTCCTCTGGGACTTCCGGATTCAGACTGACAAAGTTTTGGAGCATAATACTCACAATCATGTTAAAAAGCAAAGTATGGATCGTCGATGTCGCAATCCCAGGTGACAGCAGGATTGAAGAGAAACAACTGGAAAAGCTGACACAATATGAGGATTTAAAGATCAAACTGCACAAGCCAGTCAAGGTGGTCCCAGTGGTGATCGGCACACTGGGTGCAGTGCCTAAAGACCTTGGCCTGCACTTAAACACAATGCGCTGACAAGATTACCACCTGCCAGCTGCAGAAGGCCACCTTACTGGGATCTGCACACATTATTTGCTGATACATGACACAGTCCTAGACACTTGGGAAGTGTCCGACGTGTGATCCAATACAACAGCCAGCAGAGTGTCTGCTGTGGACTCATCTTGTTGTGTTTATAATAATAATAATAATAATAATAATAATAATAATAATAATAATAATCTTTATTTGTACCCAAAGGGACTCAGGTCAGCTCACAGAAGCACTCCGGATGCCACATACAAACAGTACAAAAGTATAAATACAATGACATAAGTACAATCAACAGTGCATAAAAATCTCACCAATAAAATGATAAAAATATAAAGTTATAAAATTCCTAAAACGCAGTAGAACCTGTGGATAAGCTGACTATCTATTGTTATCAGTCAATGTAATGAATCATTGGTAGTACATGGATTACTCTGGATGAAAGGCCTATCTGAAGAGCCATGTTTTTAAACTCACCTGGAAGGCATGAAGAGAGGGGACTAATCTAATTTCTTTGGGGAGGGTATTCCAGAGCTTGGAAGCCACCACCAAGAAGGCCCTCTCTCTCGCTCCCACCAATCGTACTTGAGACAGTGGTGGGACTGAGAGAAGGGCCTCCACAGCAGACGCGTGGCAGGGGATGGCTAGTTAATTATAAAAAATAAAAATACAACAATAAAATATAATGAAAATAATACAAAAAAGAAAAACAATACAGCGATATAAAAACACAATTAATTAAATCACAACAGTTGAACACAATGGGCAGGTTCGGTCGTAAAGATGAAAATTTTAAAAACACTGGGTGGGAAAGCACTGTAATGTATCTGTTATCTAAAACGTTCTGCTTTAGATAGAAATGCAGATAGCTAGCTCTGCCTGATTCCCCGCTTTCCCAATCATATAAACTAATAATAGCCATCACCATATTTTGCAATGCTTAATGGCAATTCATGTGCAGAACACCAGCTATGTATTATGGGACGAATATTGCCTTCCAACGTACTATCAGCAGAAATGAGGGGTGTGATACATTCAGGAGCTGTTTTTGTATTTAATTGAAAGACATCTCCCCCTCCTTTTTCTCCTGGCCTTCAAAGCATCAGACCACCGAGTTCTCCCTTTTTCTCTCCTCAAACTCTGAATGTGGGCAGCAATCTAAGGAATGCCAGGAGCAGGCATAACCATCAGCATGAATCTGATTCATCTATATTAAAAAGCGTTTTAATGTAGAGTTGCTGCTTGTAAAATGTTGACAGATTGACAGCTTTGGACTGCAGCACTTCTTGCTTATCCCCGGCACTGATAAATCAGCACAGTTCGGCATTTCCCTACCAATACATTTATGTCTGTTATGGACGAGGTCCTGTCTGAAGAAGGGGGCATCTGAGGCTAAAGGATGTCATTTCGCATATATCTCCCAATCACTTTGAGATGATGATGATGGCTCAAACAGCAGTCCAGTTTATTTCCTTTTTAATAGAGTTTTTGCAATGTACCTCACCTTATCTGAATTTATGAAAGCCACGGATTAGAAAAGCAGAATAACAACAGATTAGAAAAAGAGGAAATGCTGCTCAGATGTGAAAACCTACTCTCTTAGCCCCAAAGACGGAAATGGCAAATCCACTGGCCATTTTCTCCCACCCTGGACATTATTCCACAGATATATATAGACACTCCACTTGCCTCATAGAATCATAGAATCATAGAATCAAAGAGTTGGAAGAGACCTCATGGGCCATCCAGTCCAAGCCCATTCTGCCAAGAAGCAGGAAGATTGCATTCAAATCACCCCTGACAGATGGCCATCCAGCCTCTGTTTAAAAGCTTCCAAAGAAGGAGCCTCCACCACACTCCGGGGCAGAGAGTTCCACTGCTGAACGGCTCTCACAGTCAGGAAGTTCTTCCTCGTGTTCAGATGGAATCTCCTCTCTTGTAGTTTGAAGCCATTGTTTCGCGTCCTAGTCTCCAAGGAAGCAGAAAACAAGCTTGCTCCCTCCTCCCTGTGGCTTCCTCTCACATATTTATACATGGCTATCATATCTCCTCTCAGCCTTCTCTTCTTCAGGCTAAACATGCCCAGCTCCTTAAGCCGCTCCTCATAGGGCTTGTTCTCCAGACCCTTGATCATTTTAGTCGCCCTCTGGACACATTCCAGCTTGTCAATATCTCTCTTGAATTGTGGTGCCCAGAATTGGACACAATATTCCAGGTGTGGTCTAACCAAACCGGAATAGAGCATGGGGAGCAGTACTTCTAGATCTAGACACTATGCTCCTATTGATGCAGGCCAAAATCCCATTGGCTTTTTTTGCCACCACATCACATTGTTGGCTCATGTTGGCTCATGTTGTCTGGCTCATTGCCAGAACCTCCGAAGATGCCACTAGCCACAGATGTAGGTGAAACATTAGGAGAGAATGCTACTGGAACATGGCCATACAGTCCGAAAAACTCACAGCAAACCAAATCCTATGACAAGTTCACCATCCAGTTGTAAAATGACTTCAAGACAACCAACAACAATGTCAACAATCTCTGGAATAAAATATATGCCAAAGTGCCCCAAATGTCTGTTGAAGAGTCTACTTGACATTTGACATTGACAACACTTTAACTCTATTTATTTATTTACCATATCTATACCCCATTCTTCTCAACCCCAAAGGGGACTCACGGTGGCTTTACACATAGGCAGCTATTCAATGCCTTAAAACAACATACAATTAAAATAAACATTTAAATTAAAGTTAAGATTAATACACATTAACATTTTTAAAAACAATACATTAACTATAAAAATCACACCATCCACAATCATAATCCGGGGCCATTCCAGTGGTCATTGCACATATTCTGTATCCATCTATTGCACTGCAATTAGTCTCCAAAGCCTTGATTCTGAAGGTCTGGAAGGAGGGGGGGATGATCTAATATCAATGGGGAGAGAGTTCCACAGCTGAGGGGCCACCATTGAGAAGGCCCTGTCTCTCATCCCCACCACTCGCACCTGTGAAGGAGGCGGGACCAAGAGCAGGACCTCCCCAGATGATCTTAATCTCTGAGGTAGTTCATAGGGGGAAATCCGTTTGGACAGGTAAGCTGGGTTAAAACTATTGAGGGCTTTATAAGCTAAAACCAGCACTTCAAATTGTGCTTGGTAGAGCTGACATAACAGGGGAGTTCTATGCTCCTTGTATGCCACTCCAATGAGCAATCTGGTTGCTACCCATTGGATTACTTGAAGCTTCTGAACAGTCTTCAAAGGCAACCCCACATGGAGAGTGTTGCAGTAGCCTATTCAGAATGTAACCAGACTACTGTGGCCAAATCTTACTTATTTTATTATTTATTTTATTTAGAACTTTGATATCCCGTTCTTCTCTACTTCCATGGAGGGACTCAGAACGACTAACAGCAAGAATTCAATGCAAACAATGAATAACATTTTAAAACAACATCCATAAAAAAATAGGTTAAAATACATATAAGATTAAAATACATATAAAACCATCTACCAAGTTAAAAACATCGTCCAACTCAGTCTGCACATTGTGGTCCAATAACTAGTTTTTACTGGTCTCCGTCATCATTCTGCAAATGCCTGATTCCACAGCCAGGATTTCAATTGCTTCCTGAAGGTCAACAGGGAAGGGGCAGACCTAACTTCATTTGGGAGAGAGTTCCATAGCTGGAGGGCCACCACAGAGAAGGCCCTGTCTCTCGTTCCCACCAGACGCAACTGTGAAGGTGGAGAGACCAAGTGCAGGGCCTCTCCGGAAGATCTGAATGCCCTTGATGGTTTATAGGGGAGAATACGTTCTGACAGGTAAACTGGGTGCAACTGGTGCACAAGTTTGAATTGTGCGAATGCTCCCTGGCCACCACCAAAACCTGGGATTCCAGGCTTAGTGATGAGTCCAGGAGAACTTCCAAGCTATGAACCCATGTCTTCAGGGGAGTGTAATCCCATCCAGCATTGGCTGTAACCCTATAGCTTGTTCACCCTTGTCTTGTTCAACCTCTGCCTTGTCTGGATTCAATTTCAATTGGTTTGCCCTCATCCAGACCATCACAGCTGCCAAGCACCATTTCAGGACCTGAACAGCCTCCTTAGTAGCAATGCTATGACATCCCGGGATTTGTAGTTTGGTGAGGCACCAGCACTCCTTGACAAAGAAGCCTAAAGAGCTTGCAAAATGACAACTTCTGTGATTGCATAGCACTGAGTCACAGCAATTAAAGTTGTGCCAAACTGCATTAATTATGGGGTGTAGATGGACCCTGACTCTTATCGGTTACGCTGCATGCCATGAAGATGCAACCTCTTTGCCACAAGGTGCATGACTTTGGAAAGGTCCTTCAGCCACCCAGTCGTCTGTACCGTCCTTCCTTCCACCTTTGCTTGCTTGCTTCCTTTCCCTCCTTAATTAGCTGGGTTTGCCTGCTATGCAAATAATACATCCAGTTTTAGGTAATGATATCCTTGTGTGAGAATAACAGCTCTTCAGAGATGAGAAGGCAAAGGTGCATGATAGGGAAGAAAGCCCTTCTATTGTCTCAAGGCACTGCCTGTCAATCTGATTTAATGATTGTAAAGCTCTTTCGTCTGACTCAGAGGTCCAGAGGTCCATTCCAAGATAAGAGACTACTGATGGGGGAATGGGGCATATATGATCCCAAGGGCCTTTTTATTACACAAATCTAATGCCTCTTATTTAGCAAATGTAATGCCGCTTCCAGGCCTGCCGTTCCCCTCAGAGAAAGAGATTTTCAACTCACAGTGAACTAAGTCAAAGTGATGTTACAACCCCCGTAGACACTTCAGAGCCGTGTAATTTACAGGCTGGAGCTCGTATGGAAAGAAGTGAAGACTGGAGTGTGAGGGGAATGAACTTTGTATTATCCGAATATTATTATTATTCCACTTTAGTGCCTAGTTCCATCTTTGCCAAGATAGAGCCTTTCTGCATTCTTTGATAGTTCTAAACCATTCCGTGCGATGGGACTGGCAGCATTGTATTCAGTTCCAGTTGAAACAATCAGCCAAACTAAATGACAAAGCTTTCTCTTTTCTGAAATGCAGTGCTTGGGTGGGCTGTATATTTGAATGACCTCTCCCAGGTCATTATTATTATTATTATTATTATTATTATTATTATTATTATTATAGTACATTTATATCCCACCCTTCTCACCCCAGTGGGGGACTCAGGGTGGCTTACAATGCATGGCATGTTGTTGTTCATTCGTTCAGTCGTCTCCGACTCTTCGTGACCTCATGGACCAGCCCACGCCAGAGCTCCCTGTCGGCCGTCACCACCCCCAGCTCCTTCAAGGTCAGTCCAGTCACTTCAAGGATGCCATCCGTCCATCTTGCCCTTGGTCGGCCCCTCTTCCTTTTGCCTTCCACTTTCCCCAGCATAATTGTCTTCTCTAGGCTTTGCTGTCTCCTCATGATGTGGCCAAAGTACTACAACTTTGTCTCTAGTATCCTTCCCTCCAATGAGCAGTCGGGCTTTATTTCCTGGAGGATGGACTGGTTGGATCTTCTCGCAGTCCAAGGCACTCTCAGAACTTTCCTCCAACACCACAGCTCAAAAGCATCTCTCTTCCTTCGCTCAGCCTTCCCGAAGGTCCAGCTCTCACATCCGTAGGTTACTATTGTATGCATGGCATACAATACCGCATTACACATATAATAATAAACATAATATATGAATGTAAACAATTAACATATCAATTTAAACATACAATAATAAACATGAGATAATAATTCAAATATAAATACAATAACAAGCTTAGAAGTAATTCAAATAGAAATACAATAAAAAGCTTAAAAGTAAACATACAATAATTCAAATATACATACAAAAAAAAGAGCTTTAAAGTAAACATTGAATCCCAACCAGAGTGGGCTGATGGAAAAAGTGGTCTGAAGCAACAGGAGAGGCACAGGTGTTCCAATGTCCAAATGATGGGCAGTGTGGCTATGGCGGCACCCCGCCACAGGTGTTCCAGCAGCTGGGCAATGGGTGGCATGGCCATTGAAGTAGCAGCGCGGTGAGGTTGCGGGTGCCATGTTCTCTCCCTGCTGGGTCAGCTGGCTGGAATGAGGGTGTGGCTGCAGATCTCCTCGTGGGTAAGCCCAGGGCTCAGCAGGCTGCAAAGTTGGATGGCAATACTCAGGCCCCAGGGTCCCTCTTGCAGTAGAGCCCAACAAAGCTCTTCCAGGCCTCTAGGTCAGACCTTTTATGTTCTCTCCTTGGAGGCTGCTGGGTCAGCTGGCTGGAATGAGGGTGTGACTGCAGGTCTCCTTGTGGGTAAGCCCAGCACTGAACAGGCAGCAAAGCTGGATGGCAATACTCAAGCCCCAGGGTCCCTCTTGCAGCAGAGACCAATTTAAAATAGCAACAACAACTGAAGTAATTAAAAGGAACTAAAGGAATGTCGAAATATAAAGATCTGCCCTCCAATTTCCTAGTACAGTAGAGTCACGCTTATCCAACATAAGTAGGATGGTGGTATGTTGGATAAGCGAAAATGTTCGATAATAAGGAGGGATTAAGGAAAAGCCTATTAAATGTCAAATTACATTATGGTTTTACAAATTAAGCACCAAAACATCATGTTTGAAATCCAAAATACCTGGAAGACCAGAGCTGGTAAAACACTGATATAAATGTCTCTAGAATCCCATAATGATCATAGAGGAATGGCAACACTGGAAAACCAATGTTTGCTGTCGACCTTTGCAGCCCAAAAAACAGTTGCATCTGTCAATTAGGAAATTTAGATACTGCTTATGTGGGGAGGCTAATTTAACTAATTTATGATGGCATAAAATTCTCCAGCAGCGTGCAAAAGAATGAGGAAGTACTCATTGGTATCACAAGTGGACGGTGATGTGACATCTCCCCCGGTGGCTGGAATTCAAATATATCCTCATAAAGCTGGAAAGTTAAATGGCCTCTGTGTGTCTGTCTATATATGTTGCGTGTCTATGGCACTGAATATTTTCCATGTATGTGTGCATTTTGATCCGCCCTGATTCCCTGCAGAGTGAGAAGTGTGAAATATAAATACTGTAAATAAAATGAACAATTTTAACAAATATCAACTTATTAGTATTTCAATGGGAAGTGTGAGTCTGCTTTTGGCTGACGAGATAGGATTGTTGTTGTTGTGTGCTTTCAAGACTTAGGTTAACCCTGAGCAAGGACCAGGCAAATGACCTTGGAGGGCCGTATCCAGCCCTCGGGCCTTAGTTTATTTATTAATTAATTTATTTATTTACCATATTTATATACCGCCCCTCTCAATCCAGAGGCGACTCGAAGTGGTTTACAGTCGGCCGTCAATGCCCCCAAACAACATAAATACAGTTAAAAACATTACATATAATATAAACCATATTAAAGTCATAAAACACAAGTCCTCAGCATCTCATCATTAAAATCATTTTTCCATTGCATCATCCAATCATTCCATGGACCTCAATTAGTCTGTTACACTACGTCTGCAAATGCCTATTCAAACAGCCAGGTTTTGACTCTCTTTCGAAATGTTAGGAGGGAGGGGCCATCTGATATCCCTAGAGAGGACGTTCAATAGCCAAAGGGCCACCGCTGAGAAGGCCCTGTCTCTCGTTCCCACCAATCACAGCTGCAAAAGGAGTGGGGCCAAGAGCAGGGTCTCCCAAGATGATCTTAAACTCTGTGGTGCTTCATAGAGGGAAAAACATTCGGATAGATAAGTTGGATCAGAACCATTTAGGGCTTTAAAGGATAAGCCAGCACTTTGAATTGTGCAAACTGGCAGCCAGTGGAGCTGGCACAACAGAGGAGTTGTGTGCTTCCTGGGCGCCGCTTCTGTTAACAACCTTGCTGCTGCCCGTTGGACCATTTGAAGCTTCCGAACAGTCTTCAAGGGCAGCCCCATATAGAGCATGTTGCAGTAGTCTATATGGGATGTAACCAGATCATGGACTACCGTGGTCAAGTCAGACTTCCCAAGGTACAGGCGCAGCTAGCGCACAAGTTTTAACTGGTTTTGAGGACCCCTGCACTAAAGTAAGATATGGGTGGAGATGGGAATTACAAGGGAATTTACCAACCCATGTGTCTACCCTGGGCTTTTATGGGAAACTGCTTCTTCTGAGCAGAAGAAGAACACTAATATGAGTTGCTATACAGTTAGCTTTTCCGTTTCACAGGGATAGTTGCCTTATCTAACTACTGCAGAGGATGGAAGACGTCAGATCTCATGACAGAATCGAACAGGCATTATTCTAGCAGCTGGAAATTGAATGATTTTGGTGTGCTTTTTATGAAGCCAGCTGTGCCACTCTCAGGAGAATATATATTCCCTCCCTGGAGAAGGAGGGGCACAGCTGCATAGTTCTTCCAATGTGTCCTCCTGCCAGATGATCCAGAGAGCCCCAATTCCATGGGGAGGTCCTTTAGGAGGATCACGCTGATATTGCAACTGTCAGCATTTTCCTGCAAATTGTAGTAAGACTTTGTTTGTGTGTTTGTTTGTTTGAGGAAAGTTCCCTAAGAAACTTGTCAGTCACCTGAATATGAGACCTTTTTCAAAAGGAACCTTTTATCCAGTGTAAATAGGAACATCCAATTTGGCAGTGCAATTCCAAACATCTAGACTTCAGGGATGAAGAGGAAGGAGAAGGAAATGGAAGAGCCACTGGATAAAATAGATTGTGCACTGAAATGGCTGGATGGTTTAGGACCTGTTCTCTCCAAAAGAAAACAATACTCGAACTGGTCAAAATAGAATAAATCACACAATGGGGACTACAGCCCAGAATTGGTAAGAGATCATAAAATAATGCCTATTTAATTCAAATTTCAAGGGCCAGAATTAACTGCAACCAAGATTGTGAAAGAAATTTGCAAAAGTAGGATCAGAGTCGTTATCAATGTCTGAGAATTCTTGGAGAGTCAGAGATTGAATTTGTGAAGAGCCTTGCAAATTGGATTGATGGAAAGCACATGAAAATGTGAAGAGGGCACATTAACCGGGCCTTAGCATAGCTGGTTAATCACCAGCAGCAATTACCAAATTTGCAAAATCTGTGTTTTTTTCCCTTTTTCTTTTTAATCTGTGTGTTTGTTTTGCTCTGTTAGAATTGTAATACAATGGTTGCTGATGACACGATAAATAAAAAAAATAATCAGCAGCAATAGATCTTACCAATAGGAAGGTTGGTAGTTCAAAGCCTGGGTTAGGATGAGCACCCAATCTTCAGCCCAGTTTACTGTCCACCTAAGCAGTTCGAAAATAGCTGTGAGTAGAAAAATTAGGCACTGCTTAAGCGGGGAGATATTTTATGGCACAATAAAAGAAATACCAGAAAAAATGCTGGTGATCAAAGGAATGAGGAAAGTCTGTCATCAAGGCTCTTCATCATAGAGGATGGAGCGACAGCACCTCCCTGTGACCGGAATCAAGAACCACCTCCAGGATGCCAAAGTTGGGAAAATTGCCGACATAATACCTCTATCTGTTGTCTATCCTGTCTGTTTAATAGGATTGAATGTTTGCTGTGTGTGCATTCTGTGATCCGCCCTGAGTCCTCTTCGGGGTAAGAAGGGCAGAATATAAATGCTGAAAATAAATAAATAAATGAACTGCAAAAGTTACCTATATGATTAAAGTTACCCACATGATCATTTTAGGATTGCAAGCTCTGCATCAATACTTTGATGAGCTAAAAAGAGACAGCAGCTTCCTATCACAGTGTCCTCCCAAAAGGTATTTTCAACAGCTGAGAATCCCCAACCATCAACATTGTCACCTCCTGACATTGAGATCCTACCACCCACATCTGACATCAACATCCAACAATTCACAAAGTCTCCTTCTGTCATCAGAGAGCCTACCATCAACATCTGCTTCCTTTCGACATTGAACCATTGGCCTTTTCCTAATGCTGTAGTCCAGAACCAACTTCTGATGACACTCCTTCTGATGATAAATAATACCTCTACATCAAGTTAATCCTGAAAAAATTTCTGTGTTTTTTGGGGGCTGCAATGCCCTTGTTGTTCATTTTGGATAAGAAAAATGGGGTTCAAATATTATGTTTTTAAAAAACAATGTATGAAGCAAAGTTACTTGGAACAGGTCCCTTGGTTTGTTTGTTTGTTTGTTTCTTCATGTGAGAAGTGGTGTGAGAGAATTCGCCATCTACAAAGACATTGCCCAGGGGACACCTGGATGTTTTGATGTTTTACCATCCTTGTGGGAGGTTTCCCTCATGTTCCTGCATGGAGAGCTGGAGCTGACAGAGGGAGCTCATCTGTGCTCTCCCTGGATTCGAACGCCCGACTTGTCAGTCTTCAGTCCTGCCAGCACAAGGGTTGAACACATTGCACCATCGAGGGCTTTGAAAGACCACAAGGTGAACATGGGGAGCATGGGGAGCTGGAGCTGACAGAGGGAGCTCAACCCACTCTCCCGGATTTGAATCTTCGACCTGTCGGTCTTCAGACCTGCTGGCACAAGGGTTTAAACCATTACGCCACTGGGGGCTCCCTTGTGTAATAGGTAGACCTACTATAAAAGGAAAGAGACACCATCTAAACTTTAGAAGAACGTTTTCATTTTATGAGCTATTTAAGAGCAAAATATTAATTTGTAAGGTGTTAAACCAGTGTTTCTCAACCTGGGGGACGGGACCCCTGAGGGGGTCGCAAGGGGGTGTCAGAGGGGTCGCCAAGGACCATCAGAAAACACAGTATTTTCTTTTGATCATGAGGATTCCATGTGGGAAGTTTGAGCCAATTCTGTCATTGGTGGAGTTCAGAATGTTCTTTGATTGTAGCTGAACTATAAATACCAGCAACTACAACTCCCAAATATCAAGGTCTATTTTCCCCAAACTCCACCAGTGTTCACATTTGGGCATATTGAGTATTCGTGCCAAGTTCTGTCATTGTGTGAGTCCAGAGCACTCTCTGGATATAGGTGAACTACAACTCCCAAACCCAAGGTCAGTGCCCACCAAACCCTTCCAGTGTTTTCCGTTGGTCATGGGAGTTCTGTGTGCCAAGTTTGGTTCAACTCCATCATTGCTGGGGTTCAGAATGCTCTTTGATTGTAGGTGAACTATATCCCAGCAACTACAACTCCCAAATTACAAAATCAATCATCCCCCAACTTCAGTAGCATTCACATTTGGGTGTATTGGGTATTTGTGCCCAGTTTGGTCCAGTGAATGAAAATTCTGTATGCAATCCTAAGTGATGTATTAAGAAAATTTGTGAAAATATAGTCTATGCAGTAAAGAAAAATACATTGTTGTTAAAGATCATTTTCTATTTCTTAAAATCAAATACTTTACAGTAGTAAAATGACTGTTAGGAAGTGGCAATGAAAACAGTGTTATGGTTGGGGGTCACCACAGCATGAGGAACTGTATTAAGGGGTCACGGTATGAGGAAGGTTGAGAAACACTGTATTAAACTAGGTTCTTGTAGGTTTTTTCGGGCTATAGGGCCATGTTCTAGAGGCATTTCTCCTGACGTTTCGCCTGCATCTATGGCAAGCATCCTCAGAGGTAGTGAGGTATGTTGGAAATAGGAGAATGGGTTTATATATCTGTGGAATAACTGGGGTGGGGCAAGGAGCTCTTCTCTGCTGAAGCTAGGTGTGAATGTTTCAGCTGACCACCTTCATTAGCATTTGAAGGCTTGGCTGAGCCTGGGAGGCTCAGCCAGGCCTTTAAATGCTAATGAAGGTGGTCAGCTGAAACATTCACACCTAGCTTCAGCAGAGAGCTCTTTGCCCCACACCAGTCATTCCACAGATATATAAACCCATTTTCCTATTTCCAACAGACCTCAGTACCTCTGAGGATGCTTGCCATAGATGCAGGCGAAACGTCAGGAGAAATGCCTCTAGAACATGGCCCTATAGCCCGAAAAAACCTACAAGAACCTAGTGATTCCAGCCATGAAAGCCTTCGACAATACACTGTATTAAACTCTCTGTCTTTGGAAGTATTTCAGCAGTAGCTGGATGGATATCTTTCAGGAGTGCTTTACTTAGATATCAATGCATGGCAGGGGTTTGGAGCAAAAGGCCTTTGTGATTCCTTCCAGTTTTAAAATTCTATTATTATAATCATGGAAAATATATATATTTAAGTGAGTTTATTCTTATCTATTTCTCCAAGATGAATGCAAATTGTATAAAACGATATAAAAAGCAAGTATAATGACCTATCCTATGTATTATTGCAAACAATCCTGTGAAATAGGAAAAGAGTACAGTATAATGGAAGCTTCCTGTTCAGCTGTGAAGCTTTGTGAGTGACTTCTGTCCCTGTATGCGGACATCTGAACTGCTCTGCCTCTGATATGTGCCACCAGAAGAATAGCTCAGCATATCAAAAGAAGCACAAAGAGAATGTGGAAACACAGAGAACTCAGGGCAGGTGAGAATGTCCAAGTGCCACAACATCTGATAAGATAGAATCCATTAGAATAACAAAGTAAAGGGAACAATGTTTTCAACCAGAAGGATATTTCTCATTTTTTGGCAAGAAACTGGAAAACGACTTCATAAACATTTGGGCAAACCTTTCTGCCTCGCTTCCTGCTCCCAACTCCACAAAAAGACTTTTGATGTTTTTGTTTCTTCCAACAAAACTGGTGGCTAGTTTAGACTTTTAAATGAAACATTCTAAGGAAGGAGGGCAGAAAAGGGAACCTGGCACATTGTGTTTGCATGACGAGTATCAACATTACAAGGGTTGAATGAAAAGTAATGCCTCCACCTTCATTACTTGGGTTTGGATGGGAATATTTTAATAAATCAAACGCAGAAATAATCCTTAGAATGTGCTCTTTAACTACCACTATTCACTTTTCCACATAATTTATTTAGAGGCTTATTTATTTAGAGGTTTTCTATACCGGCCTTCTCAACCTCGACGAGGGACTCAGGTCGGTTTACAGCACATATCAAATACAATCATATGAAAGAACAACAGATACAAATCATTACATATTAAAATAGTACAACACAGTACAATAAAAAACATCATCATTACATCATTACAGTTTCCTACGCCAAATCGTCAATCCAGTCATAGTCATAGTCATGTTCGTAGTCACAGTTCATCATAATTCATCACAGGGAAGGTTCTAGGTTCAGTCCTCGAATGCCACATTCCAGAGCCAGGTTTTTAGTGATTTCCTGAACGTCAGGAGGGAGGGGGCAGATCTAACCTCTAGTGGGAGGGAGTTCCAAAGCCGGGGAGCCACCACCGAGAAGGCCCTGTCTCTCGTCCCCACCAACCGTGATTGTGAGGGTGGTGGGACCGAGAGCACCCCCCCCCCCCCCGGAAGATCTTAATAGCCTTGATGGTTCATAGGGGAGAATCCGTTCGGACAGGTAAACTGGGCCAGAGCCGTTTAGGGCTTTATAGGTCAAAACCAGCACTTTGAATTGTGCCCGGAAGCTGATCGGCAGCCAGTGGAGCTGGTGTAACAGAAGGGTCGTATGGTCTCTGTACCCTGCTCCTCTTAGCAATCTGGCTGCCGCACGTTGGACTGATTGAAGCTGACATAATCACCTGACAATTGGATACATTTCTGCCAACGATGAACAAGTTTTCTGAAGCCGTCATGGAAGAAGTTGACACTCTGTTTCCGCAACCAGCGTCTCACAGTTCTCTCATCCTGGGTACCCATCGTGCATAGATCTTCGATAGCCAAGCAAGGCAATAATGTAACCCACACTTTCTCGTGAAATGCTGATTATGCTTGAAATTTCCTTCTGAGTGATACGATGATCATCTGAATCAATCTATCAACCTTTTGCTTATGAAACTCAGTGGTTGCTGTCACAAGGCGTCCAACTCGTTTTTCACACAAGTCAGATGTTCCCACCTCAACATCTTTGAACTTACTCACTCAACGACGCACAGTACTCACATCAACACACTCACCATAAACAGCTTGCATTCTCTGATGAATCTCCTTTGGGGTGACACCTTCTGCTGTCAAGAATTCAATGACTGCACGTTGCTTAAGTCGCATTGACCGACCGTCTGCGCAGGGCTCCATACTTTGCACTTTAACAACACAACTGTTCAATGCTTAGGCTTCCTGCCATAATGGAACTGTAGAGGAGAATCTACTGAACAAGCCAGTACCTACTGCATACCAGTACTGCCATCTGTTGAGGAGTTATGAAGGTGAAGGCGTCACTTTTCATTCAACCCTCATTTGGATAGGGCCAATGAGGGGGCAACCAGCGAGTTTATAACAGGCATGGGCAAACTTTGACCTTCCAGGTGTTTTGGACTTCAGCTCCCAGAATTCCTAATATCCTACTGGTTTGGGCCCTGTCTATCTTCGTGACTGAATCCCACAACCATTCAATGTTAAGACTTCCCACCAAAATGGAACTGTAGAGGAGAGTGGGCTGAATTTTTTCAGGGGGGGTTCGGGCGGGGGGCTGAGTCTGAGTGAAAGAGGGTCTAGCCTAGCAAACCTTTTGTATCATTACCCCAATACCCCCATGCATATGGGATATATTGAGTATGGTGATCAGATCATGATATGAATAAACATAACAGTTTAAATAATGCACCAGTAAGGCCTTTTCGCGAACTACCATGAGAATTTCGGGGGGGGGGGGGCTGAAGCCCCTCAAGCCCCCCCCCCCCCCCGGCTACATGCCTGGGGGAGGCCCTCCTCTCGGTCCTGCTACCGTCACAAGTCTAGTTGGTGGAGACAAGGGAGAGGGTCTTCTCAGTGATATACCCTCAACTTTGGAACACCCTCCCCAGGGAAATCAGGCAGGTCGTCGCATTGTTCTCCTTCCATAGGGACTTGAAGACCTGGCTATTCAAACAAGCTTTTGAGAACGCCTAGTTCTGAGTTGTCCTGCGCAATAGTTGCACAGACTTGCACTTTCTCCCATGCCTTCTTTCCATTGTTACAGCTCTGCACTTATCCCATTCCCTTGTCCTATTGTTTACAGCCTGGCCATGATTCCAGCAGCTTACCACCATTGGTTGATGAGCACTGCCAGAACACAGGCAGATAAAACCTTTTGTTTTGTTGTGTTTTGTTTTATTATAAATCTAGAAGTCAATGAGAGTGGAAGCTGAGTAGCGTTAACCCATGGAACCCATCCTTGACAAATACATACAACTGAAACACGGCATAAATTCTATTGTATTGTCCTCAAGCTATATTGACATTGGCCCCTGTACAGTTGGAATATTCTGCAACAATCCTCCAAATTTCTACAAGACTTCCACCTTTAGAAAATTGTATTATGCATCTATCTCCATTCCCAAGTGACCCTTTCATGAATTCAACACTTTGATTTTATCACATTTATTAAAGTGAATGAAAGCTATAAAATGATAGAGTACTGAAATTTCATTTCCAACTCTGTGTTGTTGGCTAGTTGCCTAGCAGAAATTGAACGTCTTTCTAGTCTTGTCTTTCAGTTGTAGGAATCTGGCCAATTTTAATAACATAATAAATACAGCAGAAACAATATAAAAGATTGTATTGTATCAAACTCTCATGGAAAAAATAAGTTTTTTAAAAATGAACATTCATCTCAGATGGTATTTTGTACTTAGACTGAATCGTTAAAAAAGGGAGGGGAAATGGGTATTAATTTTTTTGATGCAAACCACCAACAAAAACAGTGAAGGGAAGACTTAGCAACTGAGTTAAAGGGCAAATTTAGCATTGTTCATTTGATATGAGTAACTCAAAACAAAACGGACCTTTCATCATTAACTGACAGATTGACAGACTAATTGAGTGACTGATTGATTGATTTATTGGCTACTTGCTCTCGCAGTCTACCCAGAAATCACAACAATCCAATTGGGATTAATTGACTACCTGTGTAATATCTAGGAAAATTACACTATCTAATGCGATTTTTATTCCTGGTTTATAAATGTCATTTCCTAATTGGTTCTATCATAACAACATGGAAAAAGTTTATTAAAATGCAAAAACTTTGTTTTTTGGGGGGACCCCCTTTAACACATTTTCCTACAGTGTTTCTCTACAGCAGTGGTTCTCAACCTGGAGGGGTCACGAGGGGGTGTCAGAGGGGTCGCCAAAGACCATCACAGACAGTATTTTCTGTTGGTCATTCTCTGTTTCTGGCCTAATTCTATCATTGCTGGGCTTCTGAATGCTCTTTGGTTGTAGGTGAACTATAAATCCCAGGAACTATAACTCCCAAATGTCAAAATCTATTTTCCTCAAACTTAACCAGTGTTCACGTTTGGGCATATTGAATCCAAGTTGGATCCAGATCCATCATTGTTTGAATCCACTGTGCTCTCTGGGTGTAGGCAAACTACAACTCCCAAACTCAAGGTCAATGCCCACCAAACCCTTCCAGTATTTTCCGTTGGTCATGGGAGTTCTGTGTGCCAAGTTTGGTCCAATTCTATCGTTGATAGAGTTCAGAATGCTCTTTGAATGTAGGTGAACTATAAATCCCAGATGTCAAGGTCTATTTTCCTCAAACTTAACCAGTGTTCACGTTTGGGCATATTGAATCCAAGTTGGATCCAGATCCATCATTGTTTGAATCCACTGTGCTCTCTGGGTGTAGGCGAACTACAACTCCCAAACTCAAGGTCAATGCCCACCAAACCCTTCCAGTATTTTCCGTTGGTCATGGGAGTTCTGTGTGCCAAGTTTGGTCCAATTTCATCGTTGGTAGAGTTCAGAATGCTCTTTGAATGTAGGTGAACTATAAATCCCAACAACTACAACTCCTAAATGACAAAATCAATTCTCCCATAACACTCCAATAAGAATACATCCTGCATATCAGAGAACCTCTGATCTAATACCTGCTAAATTACAATTATGAAGTAGCAATGAAAATAATTTAATGGCTGGGGGTCACCACAACATGACGAACTGTCTTAAGGGGCCGTGGCATTAGGAACGTTGAGAACCACTGCTCTACAGAATATCTCACAGATCTTCTATGTCCCACCTCAGAGTTTAAGATCTTCTGGGGAGGCCCTGCTCTCGGCCCTGCTCTCGGCCCCGCCTCTATCACAAGTGAGGCTGGTGGGAACGAGGGACAGGGCCTTCTCAGTGGTGGCCCCTTGCCTGTGGAATTCACTCCCCGGGGAAATTAGGTCATCAACATCCCTCCTCTCCTTCAGAAGGAAGCTGAAAACGGATATGGGACCAGGCCTTTGGGTAATCTGGCAGACTGACAAGGTAATGACATCCAGAATTTGGAAAGGACTATGGTAATGCTGAATGGACTTACAGATTTTAGTTGAGAGGTGAACAACTAAACTTTTGTTGAGAGGTGAACAAAATCTGGCTACCAGTATTAAAAAACTCTAAAATTGCAACAGCACAACAGAGAGGAAACAGGCAGGGACATCTAATTACCTCTCAACAAAAGATTGCCCCAGGCGCAGTCAGGCCATTGTATGCTAATCAAGGTGGTCAGTTGGAACATTCACACCTAGCTCTAACAGAGAAGAGTCCTTTGTCTCACCCTGGTCATTCCACAGATATATAAACCCTTTTGCCTAGCTCCAACAGGCCTCA
The DNA here is from genome assembly GCF_025583915.1 of Anolis sagrei ordinatus. Taxonomy (NCBI): domain Eukaryota; kingdom Metazoa; phylum Chordata; class Lepidosauria; order Squamata; family Anolidae; genus Anolis; species Anolis sagrei. The sequence goes on from NW_026844478.1 coordinate 20,355,933, forward strand.
CTACCTCTGAGGATGCTTGCCAAAGTACAGGCGAAACGTCAGGAGAGAATGCCTCTAGACCATGGCCATACAGCCCGAAAAAACCTACAACAACCCAGTGATTCCGGCCATGAAAGCCTTTGACAATACTCTTGAATATAATTTTCTGTATTATCCTTTCTTATGAATACAATAAATTTCCCCCTGTTTGTTCTTTGTTTTTGTGCATTATTGTATGTTAGTTTTTGTGTAAGTAAGTTCATATTCATTACATCCCAAACTTTCAATTTCCAATCATTGGTATTTCACTAGATTTCCATATTTGGTCCAGGTCGATCCTGCCGCCGTTATTAAATAAAACAACATCCTATTTGTATCTTTCACCATTTCAAAGCCTGTGATCCCTAATAGAAAAATACTCTGGTTTAAACTTAAAGCTTATCTGTAATATTAGTTCTATCTTTTTTGTAAATCTGGTGCCAAAAAGATGTAACTTTCTTACACTTCCACCACATGTGTATGAAAGTGCCCATATGCTTCCCACATTTCCAACATTTATCATTAGTTCTCCCTTTATTAATTTTTGACAGTTTTTCTGGTGTTAGGTACCACCTATAGAACATCTTGTACCAGTTTTCCTTGAACACCGTCGAGTAGGTATATTTTAGTTTCTTTGTCCAAATCTCTTCCCACTCTGACATGTTGATCAAGCGACCTAAATCCCTGGCCCATTTCATCATAACCTCCTTTACTTTATTCTTAAACCCCCACCACCATCTCCCCAAAAGGACTCGAGGTGGCTTACATATGGGACAAATGTCCACAAGACACAAAAGGAAAACACCCCATTAAAACAGAAACACAGTTAAGACAAGAACATAATGAAATATGGGTTGTTGTAGGTTTTTTCGGGCTATATGGCCATGGTCTAGAGGCATTCTCTCCTGACAGACCTCACTACCTCTGAGGATGCTTGCCATAGATGCAGGCGAAACGTCAGGAGAGAATGCCTCTAGACATGGCCATATAGCCCGAAAAAACCTACAACAACCCAGTGATTCCGGCCATGAAAGCCTTCGACAATACATCATGATGTATCTTAAAGATGAGATCCAAGTCTAAAGACAAAATTCAGTTCTACTCTGGGAGGTGGTGCTCATCTCCATTTCTAAGCGAAGAACCGTGTTGTCCATAGACACCTCCAAGGTCATGTGGCCAGCATGACTGCATGGAGGGCCATTACCTTCCCACTGGAGTGGTACCTATTGATCTACTCACATTTGCATGTTTTCGAACTGCTTTGGCAGAAGCTGGGGCTAGCAGAGGGAGCTCACCCCGAAAAACCAACAACCCAGTGATTCCGGCCATGAAAGCCTTCGACAATACATAATGAAATATATGAATCCAGATAAGGTAAAAGGTAAAGGTTTTCCCTGACATTAAATCTAGTTGATTTCGACTCTGAGGGGTGGTGCTGGGCCTAATAGCAGGAGCTCACCCCGCTCCCTGTATTCAAACCACTGACCTTGCAGTCAGCAAATTCAGCATCAGCTCAGCAGTTTAACCCGCTGCACCATCAGGGGCTCAAGCCAGATAAAAGCACTGTTAAATAAAACTTAAGAGTATAAAACAGCAGCATTGAGCTCTATGAAAACAATGCTTGACAACCACAACTTTCAAAGTAAAGGCCACAAAAATTCAACAGGAAATAACACTTTCAAGGGAGCCTCTGGTGGTGCATTGGGTCAAAGCACTGAGATACCAAACTTGCTGATCAAAAGGTCACAGGTTCAAATCTGGGAAGCGGTGTGAACTCCTGCTGTTGGCCCCAGCTTCTGCCAACCTAGCAGTTCGAAAACATGCAAATGTGAGTAGATCAATAGGTTACCGGGAAGGTAACAGCGCTCCATGCAGTCATGCTGGCCACATGACCTTGGAGGTGTCTATGGACAATGCCGGCTCTTCGGTTTTGAAATGGAAATGAGCACCAACCCCCAGAGTCAGACAAGACTGGACTTAATGTCAGGGGAAAACCTTTACCTTTACTTAACACTTTCAAACCAGGAACGGAAAAATCTTCAAATTGTGTTACTTAGTGTTATAAAAACAGAAAGACAAGATAATAAAGCAATATTCTTCCTAGTTGTTGACATGTGAGCTACACCTTAATGAAATAGCAGTGACTCCGCACTTTCAAAGTGCAATACTTTGCTCAGCAATGGAAAAGTGAGAGCAATAACAGACAAACTCGAAGGCAAGGCTTCTGCATAAAAAAAAGGTTCAATTTCCAAAGTATGAAAAATATTTTAAATATATTCCAAGTAGTTTTCTTTCTCTTTCTCTTTCCTTTTATCTTTAATACTTTAATGCAGTGTTTCTCAACCTTCCTAATGCCGTGACCCCTTAATACAGTTCCCTATGTTGTGGTGACCCCCAACCATAACATTATTCTCGTTGCGACTTCATAACTGTAATTTTGCTCCTGTTATGAATTGTAATGTAATATCTGATATGCAGGAGGTATTTTCATTCACTCGACCAAATGTGGCACAAATACCCAATACACCCAAATTGGAATACTGATGGGGTTGAGGGGGGTTGAATTTGGCATTTGGGAGTTATAGTTGCAGGGATTTATAGTTAACCTACAATTAAAGAGCATTAGAAATTCCACCAAAGATAGAATTGAACCAAACTTGGCACACAGAACTCCCATGACCAACAGAAAATACTGGAAGGGTTTGGTGGACATTGATCTTGAGTTTTGGAGTTGTAGTTTGCCTACACCCAGAGAACACTGTGAACTCAACCAATGGTGGATCTGGACCAAACTTGGCACAAATACTCAATATGCCGAAATGTGAACACTGGTGGAGTTTGGAGAAAATAGGTCTTAACATTTGGGAGTTGTAGTTACTGGGATTTATAGTTCACCTACAACCAAAGAGCATTCTATACCCCACCAATGATACAATTGGGCCAAACTTCTCACACAGAACCCTCATGACCAAAAGCAAATACTGTGTTTTCTGATGGTCTTTGGCGACCCCTCTGACACCCCCTTGTGACCCCCCCAGGGGTCCCGACCCCCAGGTTGAGAAACACTGCTTTAATGTATACCTGGTGAAAGCATCCTGAGCCATGGGTGACCCTGACCACAAGAAATGCAGCATTCCTAAGGGGTGATGCAATTGTTTATTATGCATTTCCGCATCTTCCTCAATTAGACTTTGCCTTCCTTTTCATACCTATCATTTATCGGGGGGTGGGGATCCAGACTGATTGTATGGACTCTTTGTTAAGTCTGCTTCTGGCATTTCACCCAAAGCAACATTTGGAACGAATCTGTGGGGTCCTCCTCAGGCAAAACATCTGAATTTCTGAGGAAGTCAAAAGACGTTTGATAAGATAAATGGCATTTTGCAGGGATAGTTTCTGCACATGACTACGTTGTCACTATGGTTTGCCAAAAGAGCATTTCTGCTTAGACCGAAGTCATAGACATGGAAACAGACTGCTCTTCTGCTGGGTGATGAAATGGGGCCATATGTTGAGGAAGGTTCATTTTGCTGTAAACTCCCAAACCACCAAGCAGCTGGCAAGTAACATTTCTAATGACCTCCATCGCATCTATTCAAGTCTAGCCCAAATTGTAATTTAATTTGGAGGATCTTTTGTTGCAAAAGAATCCAATATTATGACCAGAAGAATCCAGACAGTCCTGGAATCCGCATACAAATAATACCTGCAGAATAGGAGTTTGGGAAAATATCTAGGACTAGAATGACCTCACCAGAATAAGTTGGAGCAACCAAAGAGGGCTGGTTGACCATATTTTGAAATGAATGAAATGATAACAACAACAACAACAATCTATATAAATAAAAAATGTAATGTTTGTTTGTGGGATTAACATAACTCAAAAACCACTGGATGAATTGCTGCCAAATTTGAGCACCTACTAACCCAAGGAGTGACCATCACTCAAAAAATTGATTTTGTCATTTGGGAGTTGTAGTTGCTGGGCTTTATAGTTCACCTACTATCAAAGAGCATTCTGAACTCCACCAGTTATTGAATTGAACCAAATATGGCACACAYGACTTCCATGACCAACAGAAAACACTAGAAGGATTTGGAGGGCATTGACCTTGAGTTTGGGAGTTGTAGTTCACCTACATRCAGAGAAGCACTGTGGACTCAAACAATTATGGATCTGGACCAAACTTGGCACGAATATTCCATATGCCCAAATATACACARAAATGGAGTTTGTGGGAAATAGACCTTGACATTTGGGATTTGTAGTTACTGGGATTTATAGTTCAACTGCAATCAAAGAYCATTCTAAGCCCCACCAARGACAGAATTGGGYCAAACTTCCCACACAGAARCCCCATGACCAACAGAAAATATTTYAGGCCATCRAGTCCAACTCCCTTCACCAGGGCAAGAAAACGTAARCAAAGCCCTCCTGACAAAGAGCCATCCATCCAGCCATAGATTTTGATAGATATATATGACTCTCACACACAGAGATATAGTATCATAGATTTGAAAGGGACCCTTGAAGAAGGACAATGATACATTGCATGTTCCAGAGTAGGCAAACCAGACAATCTCCACATCAACACTGACAAAGAAACAACAAGAAATACTGTTTACCTACAAGCAGAAAGAGATTACATAGATTAGAAACCAACACTTTCTCATTACTTTATTTTCCAGATCACCAGACTGGGCCATAGCACTGTGTGGCAGGGGACCGCTAGTAATAATAATAATGAAACAATAGATCACATCTTCAGCTGCTGCAAGAAAATTGCACACACAGATTACAAGCAGAGGCATAACACCACTGCTCAGATGATTCACTGGAACTTGTGCCACAAATACCATCTGCCTGTGAGAAAGAACTCATGGATGGGATCACAAGCTGGAAAAAGTTACAGAGAATGAACACTTCAAACTTCTCTGGGACTTCCAAATTCAGACTGACAGAGTTCTAGAGCACAATACTCCTGACCTCACAATTGTGTTAAAAAACAAAGTATGGATTGTCAATGTTGCAATCCCAGGTGACAACAGGATTGAAGAGAAACAACCGGAAAAGCTGACATGATATGAGGATTTAAAGATCGAACTGCAAAGACTCTGGCACAAGCCAGTAAAGGCGGTCCCAGTGATCGGCACACTGGGTGCAGTGTCTAAAGACCTTGGCCTGCACTTAAACACAATCAGCGCTGACAAAATTAGCATCTGTCATCTGCAAAAGGCCACCTTACTGGGATCTGCATGTATTACTCGCCGATACATCACACAGTCCTCGACACTTGGGAAGTGTCCGACGTGTGATCCAATACAACAGCCAGCAGAGTAATGTTGTTTGCTGTGAACTCATCTTGTTGTATTTCAAATAATAATAATAATTATTATTATTTTTATTTATTTATTTATATCCTGTCCGATCTCCTCATAAGGAACCACAGCGGTTTACAACAAATTGGCAAACATTCAATGCCATAATATGCTGGACGAAGAACAAAATAGACAAAACTATCCAAGATCCACGAAACAAATCGACATTCACATTAAAGTAAGAAAGACAGCACCAAAATTGAGCAATAGCAACAAGATTACGAATTCACACCTCACTTAAGGAAAACAAAACAAATAAGATAAAAAGTTTGAAATTACTTAAAATTTACAATTTTAAAAGCAACCCTTATTTATTTACAGTATTTATATCCCAGCCTTCTCACCCAAAGGGGACTCAGAGTGGCTTACAGAACACACATACAGCAAACACTCAATGCTGATTATAAAATTAGCAAGAACAGACAACACAAACAGAGGTAAAGGCAGTTTTTCCCATCTTACTTCCGGCATCTTGGAGGCTGTGTTTGACTCTGACCACAGGGGGTGCTGTTGCTCCATCTTCCATGCCGAGGAGCTTTCCTCTGAATTATGTCCTTAAGGGAACCTTTATTACCTCCACATTAAAAGCGGTACTTATTTTATCTACTCGCATTTCTGCTTTTGACCTGCTAGGAAGGCAGGTAAGCTGGAGCTAATGGCAGATGCTCACCTCGATCCGGGCTTGAACTGCCAACCTTCAGATCAGCAGGATTTTTTTTGCAGCACAGCAGTTTAGCCTGCTATGCTAAGCCCGACCCCTCCTGTTTTAATGCTTGCATATTGGTATATTTTAAATTGGAGCCCCTGGCGGCACCGGGATTGTGGCGCAGCTGGCTGAGTGTCAGCTGCATTAAGATCACTCTGACCAAAAGGTCATGAGTTCGAAGCCAGCCCGGGTTGGAGTGGGTTTCCAACCAATTGTGTGTAGCCTGTTGTCGACCTTTGCAACCCGAAAGACAGTTGCATCTGTCAAGTAAGAAAATTAGGTACCACCTTAAAGTGTGGGGAGGCTAAATTAACTGATTTATGAGGCCATAAAGAAGACTCCAGCAAAGCATTCCAGCGGGGAAGCATGCGGGAATGCAGAAGTGCTTCATCAGCGTCGCAGATGGGCGATGAAAGCAACAGATCCCCGGCGGCCAGAAAAGTTAAATAGCCTCTGTGTATGTCTGTATATGTTTGTATGTCAAAAATTGGCATTGAATGTTTGCCATATATGTGTACTCTGCAATCCGCCCTGAGTCCTCTGCGGGGTGAGAAGGGTGGAATATAAAATCTGTAAATAAATAAAATAAATACATTAAAACACTGCTGAGCTTGTTGACCAAAATGTCACAAGTTTGAATCCGGGGAGCAGCGTGAGCTTCTGCTGTCAGCCCCAGCTTCTGCCAACCTAGCGGTTCGAAAACATGCAAATGTGATGAGATCAATAGGTACCGCTCCGGTGGGAAGGTAACGGCGATCCATGCAGTCATGCTGGCCACATGACCTTGGAGGTGTCTATGGACAACGCCGGCTTAGAAATGGACATAAGCACCACACCCCAGAGTCAGACACGACTGGACTTAATGTCAGGGAAAAAACCTTTACCTTTACTTTTAATATATTTTAAATTGTATGCTAATGCTTTTATGTTAAGCCACTCTGGGTCCCCTTTGGGAGAGATAAAGTGAGGCATAAAATAAGTAAATAATAGCAACCCAACATATCGGCAGATTGGAAAGGGCTGTCTTGCAACATTGAATGATGACAGCCCTGAGTGTAAAGTGGTTATTTCAAAGATCTTTATATTATAGCTGATATTAAGGCTTTTTGATCTCACAAGAAAAGTTATGAATATTGCTTCATAAAGAAAAATACTGTATAGTTCTTCTTCATGAATTTCCCATGAGCCTCCCTTCGTTCCCTCTCATCCCCCTCCCCTTCCTGCTGCACACACAAATATCTATTAGCTCTGAGATGAAGGTGAGACTCAACATATGCTCTGCGTATGATGTGCATGCTCGCGTAACCAAGCATATTGTCACTCCTTGTTACTCTAGAAGTCTCTTGAGCACAAAGGGAAGTGGGGTTTCAGTGTATTGGAAATGCACGCTCCACTGAACTCACTGGCTATTCAGTGGCCATCTGCAACACACTCCAAAGGTGGCGAGTTGATGGCTTTGTTACTGCATTTTCCCCACTTAATGTTACATTTGGAGTAGAAGTAGACATAAATATAGGTCACAGGAAACGGCAGGGGGTGGCAGTGGCAACGGATGCAGTCTCAGCCTGGCTGGACCATCTGGACACCAGCCCTGGATTCAGCACATACGTTCTGCATTTGGAACTGCTCCTGGGAAGATATATACACAGCCACAGCCCTAGACACCTTAAGACAGTGGTTCTCAACCTTCCTAATGCGGTGACCCTTTAATACAGTTCCTTATGTTGTGTTGACCTGCAACCATAGATCGGAAGAGCACACGTCTGGGGAGGGTGGGGGGGGGAACGACGGAGGGGGGGTA
>NW_026844478.1:20366997-20381118 GCF_025583915.1 Anolis sagrei ordinatus
ATTATTATTATTATTATTATTATTATTATTATTATTATTATGCAGCTTAAACACACACACATGTCAAATGCTGAAGAATATTTTTGGCAAAATCTGAAATATGGCTTTTCCTATCTAATGGAATAAAATATATAGATATAAATTTCGGAAATGTTATTTTTAGGAAGCCAGTAAAAACATTTCCAGTTCAGCTCTAGCTTCGATTCTCAATGAGTAGTGACAGCTGTTGTGCATAGGCAGGTTGTCTGCATCCACCCCTAGAATGAGGAGAGAGCGAGCTCTATTGTTACAAGAGGCTGCACATCAAAGATAACTGGGGCCCAACAAATCCTTTTCATGGCAAGCCACTCTCTTCGTTATCTAGGCACAAAATGGAGATATTTCAAACAGTAACTGCTCCCCATTAGAACCAGCATTGCTGTGTCACTTTCTCTTGATCCCGTAATAAGTCGAACTTAATAAGAATGTGCCCGCACCTAGCCCCCAAGAACAGCATTTAAATTTTTAACTATGTCAAAACCATTAAAAGTAGCAAAAATGAAGTGTGTGCAAAAGTACTTTGCGAAAAGAATTATCATTCTCTGCTAATTAATCCAATTTATTTTTAATGAAAGAATTTACTTGCAATTATTTTTTGATAAATATTCCTGGAGTGCGTGCATCCTTTGGACACTTGTGTAATATCTGTCATTTTGTAATTATGGTTTTGCAGGAAGGCGGGATGAATATATAATTTTAAAGGCTAGCTACTCCAGTTGTGCTTGAAAGCAATTGGAAGTGAACCTGGGTAGTAATAACACATTTCTTCCCCTAACTACCAAAATATTTGTGTAAACCAGGGAATTGAAATGATACATGTGAGAAAGGGCAGAAATCAAATACCAAGCACATTATACTATGTAATATGATTTCTATTCCTGCGTTATAAATGTGATTTCCTAATTGGTTCTATCATAAAAACATTGAAAACGTTTATTAAAATGCGAAAACTTTGTTTTTGTGGGACATCCTTTAGCACATATTGCTATATTTTTTCACCTAGATAGAGAGATGGGCCAAAACTAACAAAATGAAGTTCAACAGGGGCAAATGCAAGATACTCCACTTAAGCAGAAAAAGACAAAATGCAAAGATACAAAATGGGGGCAATGCCTGGCTCGAGAGCAGTACGTGTGAAAAAGATCTTGGAGTCCTTGTGGACAACACGTTAAACATGAGCCAACAATGTCATGTGGCGGCAAAAAAAAAACCAATGGGATTTTGGCCTGCATCAATAAGAGTATAGTTTCCAGATCCAGGAAAGTCATGCTACCCATGCTCTATTCTGCCTTGGTTAGACCACACCTGGAATACTGCGTACAATTCTGAGCACCACAATTAAAGAGAGATATTGACAAGCTGGAATGTGTCCAGAGGAGAGCGACTAAAATGATCAAGGGTCTGGAGAACAAACCCTATGAGGAGTGGCTTAAAGAGCTGGGCCTGAAGAAGAGAAGGCTGAGAGGAGATATGATAGCCATGTTGTATAAATATGTGAGAGGAAGTCATAGGGCGGAGGGAACAAGCTTGTTTTCTGCTGCCCTGGAGACTAGGACGTGGAGCAATGGCTTCAAACTACAAGAAAGGAGATTCCATCTGAACATTAGGAAGAACTTCCTGACTGTGAGAGCTGTTCAGCAGTGGAACTCTCTGCCGCAGAGTGTGGTGGAGGCTCCTTCTTTGGAAGCTTTTTAACAGAGGCTGGATGGCCATCTGTCAGGGGTGCTTTGAATGCAACGTTCCTGCTTCTTGGCAGGGGTTGGACTGGATGGCCCATGAGGTCTCTTCCAACAATATGATTCTATGGTTTCTCATTCTATGAGTGCAAGCAAAGTTTATAAGAGATCTTCTAAATGTGTCTTCTTGCGTACCAAATGTGGTCCTGCTTCTAGAAATGGGTGAATGCCCATTGAATACTATGGCCTGGACTCTGAAAATGAACCTATGGTTTAAAACAATAGTACTCAAACTGCAAACAGGTTCACTACATCACCTCCTTTATGAAGCCTCCAAACCCCTTTGGGCAGGAGGATTGAATGGAAAGCTCTGAATTCAAGGTGCCAATTCAAGGTGCAGGTAACCACCAATAATGCCCTTAATGGTTCAGGACTTGCTTATCTTTGCGATCGCCTCTTCCCCTATGAACCAGTGCGTACCTTGTGATCATCTGGGGAGGCACTGCTCTCTCTCCCCCTGCCTCTCAAGCACATTTGGTGGGGACAAGGGAGAGAGCCTTCTCGGTGGTGGCCCCTCAGCTCTGGAACTCCCTCCCTAGGGAGATCTACATGGGCCACAGGTGTGTGATACTTCTACCTAGTATGGTTTCAAAGCATTCCTGGGATCTACCTTTTTTCACAGAGCTGCCAGGTGATGGGAAATTGTGGAATATGAACCTATGAGGCTATTGTGCCTTTCTTTAGGAAATTCTTTGTATGGGCCATGAGAACCGCACAGTCTCATATTAATACTAATAGCAACATTAGCTTCCTACTGGAGTCTCTAACAATCCCTTCTGCTGGAGGGGATGCGTGAGTATGGAAGTAGGAAACAGCATATGGAAGGATAAGATGAACATGAAAATATTGCAGAATCGGAGGGACTTTCGCTCATTCCATATGATAATGTTGCAAATTTACTTTATGATGCTTGCTTAATTAGCTAGTAAGTGGAGTTGCAAATGCTTAGATAAGAGCTTTTCTCATTGGCAGAACACATCTCAAGCGAATACATTGAATAAGCACATTATGAAATTAACCACACAGTAAGCATAAATGCAGTCCTACATTCCAAGAGATTATTTTAACGTTGTCATCCATGCAAACAATACATTATTCAGAGTATAAAAGGAAGTCGTGGAGGAACAGGGAGACAGGGAGGTGCAACCCAATTCTGGAATAACGCAATGAACATATATGTTGTGTCTGGGTAATAAAATAACTTTTAAAGTATAAAACTATTTATTTCTGTTGAAAATGAACTTGAAGGATTTCCCCTTGCTTCTCATCATGAGTTTATAAGGGTCAAACTGGATGTGATCTTAGTTGCATTAATATTGTATATTCAATGTGTATGGGATTGTTACTGCAAAGTGGGAGCTAAGGAAAGCCTCAACATAGTTATGGAAAGATGGAAATGTAATGATTTCCCTGTTTTAATCTAAAAGAGAAAGCAGACTGGCACAACCTGGGGATCACAATCAGACACAATGAAGACATCTGCTCTTGCACTTTGCTATTATTTATTTATTTATTTACTATATTTATATACCATAGCTCTCAGCCCGCAGGTGACTCGGGGTCATTTACAGTTGGTACCAGGACCATAAAATACACTTAAAAACATTAAAATATTGTAAAACCATATCATATCATATTGCTGAATATGCATGCCCAGTGTGGCATACATCTCACCATGTTAAAACAGTGAATGTGACTCTTAATGAGACATGCCGCATTATCACAGGTTGTCTTCACCCTACACTGCTGGAGAAATTATACTGTTTAGCCAGCATTGCGTCACTTGGTATCCAAGAGAAAGTAGCAGCCTGTAATGAAAGGACCAAGGCAGTGACATCTCCAGCCCATCCTCTGTTCGGATATCAGCCAGCATGCCAACACCTTAAATCAAGAAATAGCTTCCTAAGAGCTACAGAGACACTCACAGGAGCACCTCAGCAAGCGAGAGTCCAAAAGTGGCAGGCTAGAACCCGGAACCGCAATCAATGGTTGATACCAGATGAGAGACTCCCTCCTGGGCGCACAAAAGGCTTGGTGACTTAGGGCCTCATCACACTAGAGATGAATCCACTTTAAATCCAATTTCTGTCGCCTGCAGAATTCTGGGGTTTATAGAATCATAGAATCATCGAGTTGGAAGAGACCTCATGGGCCATCCAGTCCAACCCCCTGCGAAGAAGCAGGAAAATTGTATTCAAAGCACCCCCGACAGATGGCAATCCAGCCTCTGTTAAAAAGCTTCCAAAGAAGGGGCCTCTACCACACTCTGGAGCAGAGAGTTCCACTGCTGAACAGCTCTCTCACTCAGGAAGTTCTTCCTCATGTTCAGATGGAATCTCCTTTCTTGTAGTTTGAAACCATTGCTCCACGTCCTAGTTTCCAGGGCAGCAGAAAACAAGCTTGCTCCCTTCTCCCTATGATTTCCTCTCACATATTACACGGCTATCATGTCTCCTCTCAGTCTTCTCTTCTTCAGGCTAAACATGCCCAACTCTTTAAGCTGCTCCTCATAGGGCTTGTTCTCCAGACCCTTGATCATTTTAGGTGCCCTCCTCTCCAGTTTGTCAACATCTCCCTTCGATTGTGGTGCCCAGAAGTAGACACAGTATTCCAGGTGTAGTCTAATCGAGGCAAAATAGAGCATGGGGAGCATAACTTTCCTGGATCTAGGCACTAGACTCCTACTGACGCAGGCCAAAATCCATTACCTTTTTTTGCCTCTGAATCACATTGTTGGCTCATGTACATGAGGACTCCAAGATCTTTTTCACACATACTGCTGTCGAGCCAGGCTGTATTTTTGAATTTCATTTTTTCTCTGAAGTATCTTGCATTTGGACTTCATTTTTTATAGTTTAATGAAGCTATTAAAGGCTCCTCCCTAAACTACAAACCCTAGAATTCTGCAGGAGACGGCAACTGGGTTTAAAGTGGATTCATTCTCAAGTGTGATGGAAGGTGCAGAACAGACTGTGCCCTGGGACCACGAGATGTAGAGCCAACCTTAAGAAATGGGGCCACAAAGTGGAGTCCATGACATGCAAGTGTGGAGAAGAACACTTACTGCAATGCAACCTGAGCCCTGCCACATGCACAATGGAGAACCTTCTTATAACAACACCAGAGGCACTCCAAGTAGCCAGATACTGATGAAAGGACATTTGATAGAGTGCCAAGTTTGCACAATGGAGGACCTTCTCACAGTGACACCAGAGGCACTCCAAGTGGCCAGCTTCTGGTCAAAGGACATTTAGTATAATGACAAGTTTTCAACTTTGTTTGTGGTTTTTTTATACATTACTAGCTGTCCCCTGCCATGCGTTGCTGTGGCCCAGTCTGTTGATCTGGAAAATAAAGTAATGAGAAAGTGTTGGTTTCTAACATATGTAATTTCTTTATGCTTGTGGGTAAAAAGTATTTCTTGCTGTTTCTTTGTCAGTGTTGATGTGGAGAGTCTGGTTTGCCTACTCTGGAACATGCAACATATAATTGTCCTTCTTTATGTATGATACTATATTTGTGTGTGTGTGAATCATATATCTATCTATCTATCTATCTATCTATCTATCTATCTATCTATCTATCTATCTATCTCTATATCTATGGCTGGATGGCTCTTTGTCAGGAGGACTTTGATTACGTTTTCTTGCCCTGATGAAGGGAGTTGGATTGGATGGCCTTAAGTATTTTCTGTTGGTGGGGTTCTGTGTGGGAAGTTTGCCCCGATTCTGTCGTTTGTGGGGTTCAGAATGCTCTTTGATTGTAGGTGAACTGTGAATCCCAGTGACTACAAATCCCAAATGTCAAGGTCTATTTCCCCAAACTCCATCTGTGTTCATATTTGGGCGTATTAAGTGCTTGTGCCAAGTTTGGTCCAGATCCATAATTGTTTGAGTCCACAGTGCTCTCTGGATGTAGGTGAACTACAACTCCAAACTCAAGGTCAATGCCCACCAAACCCTTCCAGTATTTTCTGTTGGTCATGGGAGTTCTGTGTGCTAAGTTTGGTTCAATTCCATCATTGGTGGAGTTCAGAATGCTCTTTGATTGTAGGTGAACTATAAATCCCAGCAACTACAACTCCCAAATGACAAAATCATAATCTTTGAGTGATGGTCACTCCTTGTGTTGTGAGACATTTTGTTGCCAAATTTGGTGTGATTTCATTCATTGGTTCTTTTGTTTTTAAGGTACTCATTATGTATATATATAGATAACTGTATTCTCAATTCGCTTCTGACACAATAAATAAATAAATCTGGCAACAAGAATGATTGACAACTGGAAAATAGAGGGAGAAACCGTGGAGGCCGTGACAGACTTTGTATTTCTAGGTGCAAAGATTACTGCAGATGCAGACTGTGGCCAGGAAATCAGAAGACGCTTACTTCTTGGGAGGAGAGCAATGTCCAATCTCGATAAAATAGTAAAGAGTAGAGACATCAGACTGGCAACAAAGATCCGCCTAGTCAAAGCCATGGTATTCCCTGTAGTAACCTACGGATGTGAGAGCTGGACCTTAGGGAAGGCTGAGCGAAGGAAGATCGATGCTTTTGAGCTGTGGTGTTGGAGGAAAGTTCTGAGAGTGCCTTGGACTGCGAGAAGATCCAACCAGTCCATCCTCCAGGAAATAAAGCCCGACTGCTCACTGGAGGGAAGATACTAGAGACAAAGTTGAAGTACTTTGGTCACATCATGAGGAGACAGGAAAGCCTAGAGAAGAAAATTATGCTGGGGAAAGTGGAAGGCAAAAGGAAGAGGGGCCGACCAAGGGCAAGATGGATGGATGGCATCCTTGAAGTGACTGGACTGACCTTGAGGGAGCTGGGGGTGGTAACGGCCGACAGGGAGCTCTGGCGTGGGCTGGTCCATGAGGTCACGAAGAGTCGGAGACGACTGAACGAATGAACAACAACAAGAGAGAGAAAAACAACGTCTGAGGATGTTAATTTATATTTCAAGTGATGTTTGCATTGGGAACAAGAGCTCAAGGCACGTCTTCTATCCTCGATCCATGCAAGTGGAGAGGCTTGCCATCATCTTCTCTGCCCACATGGTGGGGATAATTTATTAGAATTAAGTTGTTACCCCGAAATCTCGACATTTCCATCAACCATTTTGAGATTAGTTGTTTTAATCATTAAACTCCAGCTACATTATTTTTGAATAACGGCTCCCTTTTCTTATTCTTTTAATATATTACTGGCCATTTTTAGTAATTCAAAAAGATTTTAATTAAACGAATTAACAAACGGGGGAAAGGAATGAAATAGTTTTATTAAAAACCTCGCCAAACCACTTAACATTAAATTAATTTGCTTTAATCATTAAATGCTAATGTGTTGGCTCTACAACTAACATTTCCAAGTGCTAGTGGCAGTGATATTTTTTCCCACCTGTGATCCAAACTGGCATACAAGAAGCTTCCGGGCAATCTTACATCTTGGCACTGATCAGATCCAAGCCATCACGGCATCAGCAAGCCATAATACGTGCCTCCTAACAAAACCCATGCAAAGCATGAACAATATTTGACTCTCCAGGTGTTTGGATTTCTTTAGCCATAATTGGTGAAGCTGTTGGAAGCTGTAAGCTAAAAATTTTAGGGTCCGAATATTCCAGCCTCCTCCAAAGGTTAATGAAGGCTTTGCTTTATGGTTATATTTGGATATTATTCAAATATTTACCTTTATTTTTCATCTCTTATACTAGCTAATTTTAAAAACATTATTTTTCTCTGTTATGTCTCCTATGGTGCATTAAATAGCTGAGCTGCTGAACTTGCTGACCGAACGGTCACAGTTTCAAATCCGGAGAGCGGGGTGAGCTCCCACTGTTAGCCCCAGCTTCTGCCAACCTAGCAGTTCAAAAACATGCAAATATGAGTATTATTTATTTAAAAGTTTTGTATACTGACCTTCTCACCTCTTTTGAGGGACTCAGACCGGTTTCCAACCATAAAATCACATACAGTCAGTAAAACAACATAATTCATGTTACAATAACACATTAAAACAGCAAATATATTCAATAACTACAATGGTCAGTCCTACTAAAATCGATTGTACATCATCTTCCATCCATCTCAGGGTGTTGGCTCACTCATCAAATGCCTGTCTCCATAACCACGTCTTCACCTGTTTCCTGAATGTCAGGATAGAAGGGGCGGTTCTGATCTCCAGTGGGAGAGAGTTCCAGAGTCGAGGGGCCACCACTGAGAAGGCCCTGTCCCTCGTCCCCACCAGACGCGCTTGCGAGGCCGGTGGGACTGAGAGCAGGGCCTCTCCAGATAATCTTAATAATCTTGATGGTTCATAGGGGAGAATACGTTCGGAGAGGTAAACAGGGCCGGAGTCGGTTAGGTCAGTAGGTACCAGTGTACCTTCCGAGATTAGATCAATAGGTACCAGTGTGCCTTCCCAGAATAAGGAAACTCCAAGCAATATGCCCCTCAATGCACTTTACTAGAGATCCAGGATGTTTGCACGCCCCATCCCCCTCTAATTACCTATTCTTCTTGCCTTGTCATGCCCAGCACTTTTTAAAAATTTTAACTACTACATTTGGCCCTGCCACAGATTTTAATGCGTCGTGATGTTTTGTTAATGTTTATTGCTTTGTTTTATGAGTTCATTTATTTTGCTTTGTTGTTGTTGCTTTGTTGATGTATTTGGGCTCGGCCTCTTGTAAGCCGCACCAAGTCCTTCAGGAGATGGTAGCGGGGTATAAATAAAGCTTTATTAATTATTATT
Organism: Anolis sagrei ordinatus; assembly: GCF_025583915.1. Classification (NCBI taxonomy): domain Eukaryota; kingdom Metazoa; phylum Chordata; class Lepidosauria; order Squamata; family Anolidae; genus Anolis; species Anolis sagrei. The sequence continues at coordinate 20,375,525 of NW_026844478.1, forward strand.
ATTATTATTATTATTATTATTATTATTATTATTACTACTACTACTACTACTACTACTACTGTGCTGTCACACGCTGGGCCTGTGCATATGACTGTAGACAGGACATAAATTCTGTGTGCCCAACGGGACGCCGGGGCTGCCTCAGATTAAAGGCCCTTGGACCTCCCCAAAACAAAGTTCTGTAGAGGCTTAAAGTAAGTCCAACAAAGTTCTTTATTGATGAAAACAAACAGGTAGTTTAAAGCTTTCAAGATTGGCTCTTGCAATCTTGTTCACTGGGAGCAGACACTATCTTCATAACTGTATACTAACTAATGGGGAAATCCTTAACTTCTAATCTGGGCAGTCTGTCTTTGCCTCTGTTGGCGTGGAGCCCCTGCACCCGGTACCAACTGCGTCTGGCTTCCGCAAGCGACCCTTGCCAAGCAGAGCTTTGTAGACTTCCAGGGGAAAAGGATTCAGGCTTCCGTGATGGCTGGCTGAAGTCCCTCAGTGAAGGAGCTGTAAGGCTGTATAACTCCAGTCAGGCTGTAGGCTGTATTATCTCCCCGGCTAAGCCGTAGGAGATGAAGCTTTCTACAGGAGCTCTTGGTATTATGTCCTGTGCGAAAGGCTTCTCTGTGTGGACTGACTCAAAAAGGGTCCTATTCCCTCCAAAACTCAAAAAGGGGCGGGACCAGGGAACCTAACAATAATTGACAGGTGGCTTGCCCTATGATTGCAAACTATAACAGGAAGCCACCCTGCTGCAAAATCCCAAGCCTGGGATTGCAAACAAACATTTAATGCAAAACAAACAGAATTGGAGCTCCTGGTGCAGTTGTACCTGCACTATTATTATTATTATTATTATTATTATTATTATTATTATTACCGCTCCAGCTGGAAGGTAACAGTGTTCCATGCAGTCATGCCAGCCGCATGACCTTGGAGGTGTCTAAGGACAACCTTTACCTTTACTTATGCCAACTAGACCTTTCCCCAGTTTTATGAACAATCTGTAGCGTATTATTCTTATATCCCTCGAACACCAAAGGAACGCAGGAGGACAGTGTCTTGAGTGATGGCTCTTTGTCTTCCTAGTTACACCACGGGCGAAGTTGCATGTGGCAGCTGAATAAAGCCTGGGGGGAAAGCACCATTTCTCCATAAATTCTGTTTACATCAACAAAACTCCCAAAGAAATCCAAGATAAATCTCAACTCTCTGGCATTTATTGCACATCTAAATGAGATGTGCCAGATGCTGAACAAAGAAGAAAGAAGGGAGTATCAACAATTAAGCATTGCTAACAATTTAAAAATAAATAAATTACATTGGTTTTATGACATAGCTTGCACCGAATCATCCAGGCATAAGGTATTTCAGAATCAAAAGTGTGTCATGGAGCTTTCTCGATGCTTAGGATCAAGTTTTGCCTATATATAATTATCCATTCGAGGTATACTTCTGCACTACAGAGGAATTTCTTGTAGAGACCTGCGTACATCAGCTTCTTTTGATTACTATACATGGCGAACTTCTACTGTTGAACCCACAATTCAAGAGAGATATTGACAAGCTGGAATGTGTCCAGAGGAGAGCGACTAAAATGATAAAAGGTCTGGAGAACAAGCCCTATGAGGAGCGGCTTAAGGAGCTGGGCATGTTTAGCCTGAAGAAGAGAAGGCTGAGAGGGGATGATAGCCATGTATAAATATGTGAGAGGAAGTCACAGGGAGGAGGGAGCAAGCTTGTTTTCTGCTTCCCTGGAGACTAGGACGCAATGGAACAATGGCTTCAAACTACAAGAGAGGAGATTCCATCTGAACATGAGGAAGAACTTCCTGACTGTGAGAGCCGTTCAGCAGTGGAACTCTCTGCCCCGGCGTGTGGTGGAGGCTCCTTCTTTGGAAGCTTTTAAACAGAGGCTGGATGGCCATCTGTCAGGGGTGCTTTGAATGCAATATTCCTGCTTCTTGGCAGAAGGTTGGACTGGATGGCCCATGAGGTCTCTTCCAACTCTTTGATTCTATGATTCTAAGTAAGAGAGACTCAGATTTGTTAAATTAGCACTTGTGTAAATCGCATTGATTTTGTGGGTTTAATGCAGTTGGAATGAATAATTGGATTTCATCCTTTGTCTGCAATATAGACAAAGTCTAAAATTTTCAAGCAACTGGAATTTGGGGCAAATATTGAAGGTAGTTTTCAAGGTAGAGAATAACTTAGCTCTATGGCAAAGGCTTTCCAAGCAAACAGGTGAGAAGCAGTGTTGTATACTCTGTTGTATACAACAAGCTCTGTTATATACTCCACCTCTGAAGTTCCAAATGCCTTGATCTGGACAAACATTCATTTCCCACATTTCTCTCAGGCTCTACTTCTGACAGATTCTCATGAGAACTGATATCACTTTCTGCCAGGAGATTCCAAAACAACACTCTCCAGGCCACATCTATTCTCCCCTGGGCCCTCCAAATCTATCCCAGCATCCCCTTTCTCATCTTCTGAACACTCAGAATCTGACCAGGCTACAACAACTATCCCAAAGACACTTGAATCCGAGCTATCTTAACACTCTAAATACCCTGTAATTCCAGGACCATTGCTATTATTGTTCTTGATTTTACTTTTGCTGAAATTGGGTTAATTCATTGGTGAAAATTATTTGATTTTTTAAAAACTTTGCTCTCAACAAATGTTTTAATAATAAGTTTGGATGCTAAAATGTACTGAAATATTAGGGGTGTGTGAAATGGCAGAAATACATTCTGTTTTCATTCTGTTTTCATTCCAAATTTTGGGTGTCACACCATTCTAGTTTTGGAAGAATTCTGGAATATTGAGATGGGGGTGCTCGGATGCAGAATTTGGGATCCAGAGTTTTGTTTATATTTTGGAAAGATTGAAAACATAATGGGTTTCTGCCATTTTGCACACCCCTATGAAACATAGGATGTCAGACTTACCATCTGATAGTCATTTCCATTCTGGCCTAATACAATTAGGTTCTGTTGGGATCTGTCAGAAACACCAAGTAGACATGGAGAGACTCTTCCCAAAAAGTCCATTTATTATTTTTAATAAAGATTGTCCAAATTCACAAGGATCGAGAGCTTAATTAAAGTCAAAGAGACGGACTATGGTGGAAAGATAGAAGACGAATTAAAAGAAAACCCTATGAAGATTGAATATTAAAGCAGCCTAAAGCAAACCAAGAAAAACCAAGAGGGATCAAATATCAGTACATATGATTGATGTCAGAAATGCAATATGTCAAGGAGAGAAAAAGAAAATGTCATGTGAATGGTATCCAGCCTTACACAGAAAATGGCTAAGGAGCAAGTCTTGCAGCAGTTTGCTTTATTCCTCTGGTGGCTCAAGAAGACTATAAAAAGGAAGACATTATTCACACAGTTTATGATTCACTGTCGCACTAACTTGTTCTGGAGAAATCACTGAATTTTTTGTGTAAACTAGGTTGGAAGCACCTACTAGGTTGGAGGCATCAAACTGTTCGAGATGGAATGGGATAACTGAAGACCACGTTTATGCAAGCAAGAATCAAAAAGTCGCAGGCTCTAATCCAGAACCTCAACCAATGGCTGATACCAAATGAGAGACTCCCTCCTGGGCACACAGAAAACTGGGCAACTTGGAAGGCGCTGAACAGACTGCGCTCTGGCACCACGAGATGCAGAGCCAACCTTCAGAAATGGGGCCACAAAGTGGAATCCTCGACATGCGAGTGTGGAGAAGAGCAAACCACTGACCACCTGCTGCAATGCAACCTGAGCCCTGCCACATGCACCATGGAGGACCTTCTTGCAGCAACACCAGAGGCACTCCAAGTGGCCAGCTACAGGTCAAAGGACATTTAATAGAATACCAAGTCTCCAAACTTTGTGTTTTGTTTGTTTGTTTGTTTGTCTGTTTTTTTAATGCAATACAACTGTTTTGGTTCGCTCCTGACACAATAAATAAACCATAGTGAAATAAAATGTGATGTTTTTAATTTTTTTTATTTGTTGTGCATTGGGAGAGGGGTAGTACATCCCAAACTCTATATTTTAACTGGAAAAGTTGGGGGTCATCTTATATGCCCAGTTGTCTTATATGCCAGAAAATATGCTACTATTCCTTCTCCAGATGTCAGATTGCAGATCTTTTCATTCTTAGCTATGCAGCTAATTGCAAGGAATTGTGTAATCGGCTGTGTGCCCATCCATCCCTCAACTGGCTGGCAAATGTCCTAGAACACTTAAATTGTTAAGTGTGATGAAGTTCTAAACACTACAAAACTAGTTATTGAAACTTATTAATTATTATTTCTTTCTGCTTTGAGTTTGTACTAACATATTCATGATTTCAGCCTGGCATTAATTTCTACCACTCGCGTTACCTTTTGCTAGTTTGTTACAGTTTTGGGTGTTTTAGTGTGTGTGTGTGTGCGTGTGGATATATATATATATATAGAGAGAGAGAGAGAGAGCCCCCCGGTGGCGCAGTGAGTTAAAGCACTGAGCTGCTGAGCTTGTTGATCGAAAGGTCGCAGGTTTGATTCTGGGGAGCGGCGTGAGCTTCCGCTGTCAGCCCTAGCTTCTGCCAACCTAGCAGTTCGAAAACATGCAAATGTGAGTAGATCAATAGGTACCGCTCCGTCAGGAAGGTAACGGCGCTCCATGCAGTCATGCTGGCCACATGACCTTGGAGGTGTCTACGGACAACGCTGGCTCTGGCTTAGAAATGGAGATGAGCACCACACCCCAGAGTCAGACATGACTGGACTTAATGTCAGGGGACTACCTTTACCTTTACCTAGGGATCTTATAAGTGTTCCAAGTATTGTGCTTGTTTCCTGCCTTTCAAGGGAGTAGCCTTCAAAGGTGAGGCATATAAAAGAAGTAAATGGTTGGCATGTATTTATGTAACATCCTGATCATTTGCATGTTCTCCAAAAGTAAGCCCCATGTAGTGTGCACAGGTCTACAGCCTGGATGCAAATGTTGATGCACAACAGACAGTAATACACATCCAGAACTCTGCTAACTTGCATAGATCTCCTTAGCTTGATCAAGGCGCCTGTCTACAAGTTAATTCCATTTTATTCCAAGCGACTACCACCCCTTTTAATCCAGCCCCTCGGATAAATATTAAGACTTACTACCAAAGCCATAAATCCTCAAGTAACTCTTCTGGCAATATAGCAGAGAGAAATTCTTGAATGAGCAGATCATGGTTAATCTGGCAGCATTATAATCTTAAAAGTTTTTGTCACATAGATTTTTCCATTTGCTAGGTGGGGGCAGAATCTGTCATTATTGAATTATACAAAAATCTACAACTTTTTGATGGAGACAGTTTATAATCCAGATAAATACTGTGGCTAGGTTACAGATATGGGAAGAGCAACCAGCTGACGTCAGACATGGCAAATGAATATGCTTATCCGATAATGCAAGAACGGTGGGGTCTGGCCCACTGGAAATGAGAAAGTCATGTTTATTTACTGAAGAAAAGGAAGCTAGCTTTTTCAGTGTAAATATGCAAGTCATCTGTTGAATACAAATGCATGCAATAGGTGTAAGTAACTGGCGGAGAAGTTTTTCTGC
>NW_026844478.1:20382944-20410444 GCF_025583915.1 Anolis sagrei ordinatus
CCCCCCCCCCCTCCAAACTGAATTAGGTTGTTTTTTCACCTACCCCACATTGTTTCAGGTGGGTATGGGAATTGTCTTTGGGATGGCATCATTTAAGTAAGTTTCCTTGAGTCATTAATAAGATTCCAAGGCATGATAAAGGTTAAATCGTCACTGAAGGCACCATGGCACCCCTGCCTTAGGGAGTGAAGGGTGGACTCGCCCAAAAGTACCTATAAGTTTCATAAAATGGGAGCTACCCTAAGGCTGGATTAAGGGTTCTCACACCTTAAAAACTCTGTGGTTTGGGAGAGAGCACTCTCAGGATGGCCATCCAACTATGATCGACCAACAAGTGTAGCCAAAGAATTTTGGTTGGCCTTTGGGACCCTTGGTGCACACATGTCCTTGGAGATGGTCAGAGGGAGTGACACCTGGCCCGCAGACAAAGCTCACAAGGATCCCCCGGTGGCACAATGGGTTAAACGCTTGTGCTGGCAGGACTTAAGACCGAAAGGTCAAAGGTTCTAATCCAGGGAGAGCGCAGATGAGCTCCCTCTGTCAGCTTCAGCTCCCCATTCAGGGACATGAGAGAAGCCTCCCACAAGGATGGTAAAACATCAAAATCATCTGGGGATCCCCTGGGCAACATCCTTGCAGACAGCCAATTCTCTCACACCAGAAGCAACTTGCAGTTTCTCAAGTCGCTCCTGACATGATAAAAAAAGCCATTAACCCATGAGTTACATTTTATGTGTTTACAGATTTTCCCTTTACAGTTTATTACAAGTTCTTTCAAGAAATAGGTCAGATTCATTTTCTTGTGTTTGCTCTCTTTATTGCATGGTGGGTGTCCAATACTTCTTGCTGGTTTCTTGGTATTTCTTGGCCTATGCAATCCACAATGGGTGCTCAGGTGAAAATTTGACCCTTAGTTGGCTGCACCTATCTTACAGCACGTTCAGTAGATGCAGAGGTTTTAAGTTTGTGGGTTTGCAAAACATGTTGGTATGATTTAATGGCTAGCATGCTGTCAACAAACTTGAGATCAAATGCTTCTTTATGACATACTGAGCAGCCAGTAACCTAACCACCTCTCCACTGAACTTATCTCACAGTGTTACATGGACAGATAGGCAAATTGCCCCGAGTTCCTTAAAAGAAAGATGAGATAGAGATGTATAATATACAATAAATACTAAGATGAAACTTTTCAGCATGATACAGAAAGAGTTTTTCTTCCTTCATCTTTCAAAGATAAGGCTCTGTTTTAGCTGTTATGATGGAAGGCAAACTATTCCTTACGTCATGCGACATCAACATTTTTTACCCAGTTACAAACAAGCACAAAGCCATTTAATGCTATCATCGAGATGGCCAATGGCAACATTCACACTTGCCTCCAACAGACAAGAGTCCTTTCTCGCACCCTGGACATTATTCCACAGATATATAAACCCCATTTTCCTAGTTTCCAACAGACCTCACAATCCCTGAGGATGCTTGCCATAGATGGGGGTGAAATGTCAGGAGAGAATGCTTCTGGAACATGGCCATACACAGCCTGGAAAACTCACAGTAACCCAATAAGCACACTTATTTTGAAGTCAGCAATAATGGAAATGGTACAGAATAGCATGCAATAATAATTATTTATTTATTTGACCAGTTGTATGTGTTCTGTCACGCTCTGGGAATGTAACAATTGACTTTGAATAGGATGTGCACTTTGTGCACAGTGGGAAACCAGGACGCCTCAAAGAGAGGCCCTCAAGGGTTTTCCTGTAGAAATGGTCTTAGAGTCTTTAATGATTTAACAAAGTCCTTTATTATTGAACAAATTAAGCAGATACTTCTCAAATCTTCAATGAGTCAAACAAATGCTTCAAGGCTTTGAGTCAACTGGTGGCTTCCTTACTCTTGTCCTCAAGGGACAGGCAACTGTCTTCGTTAACTGTTTTTTCACTTTAAGAGGAAAACCCTTTTTTAACCTCTCCCAGGCTGTCTACGATCTAAGCTTTACTGATGTGGGTTCTACTACCGGATTCAAACTGCGTCTTGAGTACCGAGTAGACCTTGCAGATTCTCCAGCTGGAGTTCTTTGGGTCTATAAAGCTGCTTTCCCCCGGAATTTCTTAAGAATCCTTTTAGGGCTGTTTCCCTCAGATGCTGTAAGGCTGAGAGGCTGTAAGCTCCCTACCAGAGCTTTGAGACTGTTCTCCCCGGAATTCTTAAGAAGTGAAGCTTTTCTGCGGGTGAAGCTACTCCATGTCCTATAGCTTGGTTTCCTTCTGTAAGACTAACTAAAAATGGCTCCCTCTCCTCCCATGACCCTGGGAGAAGGGGCGGATCCAAACTTAACAATGATAGACAGGTGGCTTGCCCCATGACTGCAAACCAAGACAAGTCACCTTTTGCAAAATCCCTGAAGCCTTGGAATGCATGCAAACATTTAATAGAAAGAAAATAAAGTTGGAGCTCCTGGTACAGACGTCCCAGCACAGTATGAACATTTCAAAATACAACACGAGTAAAAGACAAGGCAAAAAGGAGAGGACAGCAGCTGACCTTCTATTTACAGTCAGAATCTGGTACAGAATAGCTTAATTAACAATAGGAAGACAATATAATTAGCAAAAGAAATGCATTTCGACTCCAACTAACCATCGCCATATTCTAATCCCTCTTTAGGTTCTTACTTCCCAGCACATAAGCATCTTAGATGTTGCAGCAGATTCCTCATTTTGCAAAATACTGCAGCATCTAAACACAGAATATTAAAAAGGTCAAAGTGATATTAAAGCTGACAATTTCTACATTTAGAAGCCAGTGCCTGAAAGCGGTTGCATGATTTCAATTCACACAGAATATTAAGGGAACTTGAAGGCACCAAATACTTTTAAGTGTTGGGTAAGACTGTTTCCAGACTGAGTTCCAAAGGGATGGCTTATGATGGAGATATCCATAATTCAAGACATGTTTCTAATTTCAAAAGGAAGTGACAGGCCTTGTGAGTAGCTGTACACTGAACGCGAAGACTGTCCGCAGATGAGCTTGTCCATCCTGATAAGGACTTAATGTGTCTTGGAAAATTCCAAGTTTCCTTGGAACTTTATTTTAAAAACCTTGGAAAGCAGATGAAATGCCATTTGTTGTTGTTTTGCAACTACTGCTCCATTAAACTGGCCCAATTTCTGTTCTTTCTTCTTTTTTTGCTGCTGTTATAACATCTAGCATTTCACTGATCCAACATGAATGAAGGAGAATAATTCAATCTTGATGCCGGTTCGAATGCCTACTGGTGACAAAAACGTCAACTATTTCTAAAACAGACCCACAGGTAAAATCTAATTTTCATAAGTACCAATCAACACTACAGATACTCCAGGAGGTTTGAGACTAATTCATGAGCAATTCACAAACAGAATGGAAAGGTCTAAATCTGCCCAATAATTTATCTGAAATGAATAATTCAACCGGCTCTATAAAACATCTATTTTAAATGCATTATACCACGGCAATGTTTCTCCTCGGGGTTCTGTATATCAGGATAACATTCAAATCATTCAATGTTCTTCAGAAGCAGACAATATCAGAATGTCACCTGCTGGATATAATACTGCCTTTACATTTACTATGACACAGCCTGTTTCCTGAGATAAATGAAAGCCATGTATATCTTCACAGTAAAAAAGAGTGATTGGGCAAGTCACAAAATGACTCCCTGCCTGTAGAGAACAATATTTCATTTGGGAGGTTGAGCTAGTTGTTGAGAAATGAAGCCACCAACATCTGGAGAAACATAGAGGTCCTCCCTCAGAATCTTTGTTGTTGTTTATTCACTTCTGACTCTTCATAACTTCATGGACCAGCCCATGCCAGAGCTCCCTGTCGGCCGTCACCACCCCCAGCTCCTTCAAGGTCAAGCCAGTCACTTCAAGGACACCATCCATCTTGCCCTTTTTTTTCCTTCCACTTCCCCATAATTTCTCAGAATCTAGTCTATATTTAATGCATAGTTATGAACCGTGGCTTTATCACAGGGTGTCTGTGCCCTACACCACTGGAGAAATTATACTGTTTAGCCGGTATTGCACCATCTGACATATACCAGGAGGTAGCAACTAATAGTGAAAGGACCAAGGCAGTGACATCTCCGGCCCATCCCTTGTTTTAGCCTGCCACTTTTGGACTCTCGTGTACTGAGGTGTTCCAGCGAGTGTCCCTGTAGATCTTAGAAAACTATTTCTTGATTGAAGTTGTTGGCGTGCTGGCTGATATCTGAACAAGGTATCAGCCAGCACGCCAATGACTTCAATCAAGAAATAGTTTTCTAAGATCTACAGAGACACTCGCTGGAACACCTCAGTACGCGAGAGTCCAAAAGTGGCAGGCTCAAACCCAGAACCTAACACCAAATAAGGGACTCACTTCCGGGCACACAGAAAACTGGGTGACTTGGAAGGTGCTGAACAGACTGCGATCTGGCACCACAAGGTGCAGAGCCAACCTTAAGAAATGGGGCCACAAATTGAAGTCCACAACATGCGAGTGTGGAGAAGAGCAAACCACAGACCACCTGCTGCAATGCAACCTGAGCCCTGCCACATGCACAATGGAGGACCTTCTTATAACAACACCAGACGTATGCTTAAAGACTCCATTGGATGATGGATTATTGATTCTAAGAAGATGCCCTGTGTTACCTACAAAGAGAAACTACTTCAAACCCCATTGTAACTGGATTCATAATCAAAGTGTCTGTATGCTGTATACATGAAGTTTTGTGAGTAAACCAACTCTGTTACTTCTAAAGAAGACTATTTTGTCTCTTGAGAGCATGATTTAAAGGCAAATATGTTATAAGGGAGAGTAGATGTATTTGGACAACTAAAGGAATGCTTCTGAAACTCTGCTCAATATATATTTTATGCATTGGCATGTCTTTGTCCCTGACAGTTCAAAGACACAGGTACATCTTTTTAACCAGCATGAATGCTGGTGAACATCACTTTTCTGAAGGTTTATTTATTATTTATTTACAGCTTTTATATTCTGCCCTTCTCACCCCGCAGGGGACTCAGGGCGGATTACAGTGTACACATATATGGCAAACATTCAATGCCAATTTTTGACATACAAACATATACAGACATACACAGAGGCTATTTAACTTATTTTTTTCTGGCCGCCAGGGGAGCTGTCACTTTCATCATCCATCTGCGATGCTAATGAAGCACTTCTGCATTCCCCGCATGCTTCCCCACTGGAATGCTATGCTGGAGTCTTCTTTATGGCCTCATGAATCAGTTAATTTAGCCTCCCCACACTTTAAGATGCTACCTAATTTTCCTACTTGACAGATGCAACTGTCTTTCAGGTTGCAAAGGTCGACGACAGGCTACACACAATTGGTTGGAAACCCACTCCAACCCGGGCTGGCTTTGAACTCATGACCTTTTGGTCAGAGTGATCTTAATGCAGCTGACACTCAGCCAGCTGCACCACAATGCCACACCTTTCCAGTGGCTAGTGGTTTTCCAAAAAGCTTATGAATCCCATTTCCCAAATGTTTATGAAGATGCACATTTTCCAAAAATCATATAGCCTCATTTACAGCCCTAAATCCACTCATTTCCAGTCCTTCTGATAAGTAAGAAACAACATAGCTGTAATTTATATGATTTGCTTTCCCCCCCTGGTGTTTGCTGGAATATTCCTGTATTCACATCCTACTTTGTACAAATTGTGCTTTCCCAGAGTACATCAGAGACACTGGAAGTCACATGTCCTTAGAGGACTCGCTATTTAGATAAAGAGCCAAAAGTGCCATGATAAAGCTTTATGACACAAAATCTCTGCCATTTAAGATATAATCAAAACAGAATCCCAGAAAGTGCCAGTATTATTCTTGTTGCTGTCATCCCCAGACCAGGACTTGAAAAACTGACCTTCAGGGAGGAAAAAAATACGCTACCAAAAAGCAAGCTAGAATATATGAAAGCTTATCACATACTCACTCAGTTATGATGCTGAGATCTGATAGCAAGTTCATACAGGCATGCTTATAAATTAAAAATGCTGTTGCATATCATCTGCATGCTCATAAATTGAAAATGATGTTACATATAATCTACTCTCATCATCTACCCCACAGTTTGGTATTTAATGGGAAATTAAGAACCACTAGCTCCAAAAGTAAAGACCTGTTTCGGATAGATATGGAAACTGCTAACGCTAGTTTGTTGATATGGATCAATGCAAGTACCTGCATTTTTGAACTCTTTTAGGGATCATCGCTACGTGGACACTGGAACAGTCACGATGAGTCCCAGCATTCCAGAATTCACCTCTATACATCAGTTCCATACCTTCTGAAGACTGCAGGAGACATTTAAATATACAAAAGTTGCCTTACCCCCTGAAGGCGCGGGTTTATATCTTGGGAGTGATCCTGGACTTATCGCTGAGCCTGGAACCCCAGATTTCGGCGGTGGCCAGGGGAACTTTTGCACAGTTAAAATTCGTGCACCAGCTGTGCCCGTACCTTGGGAAGTCTGACTTGATCACGGTGGCCCACGCTCTGGTTACATCCCGAATAGACTACTGCAATGCACTCTACGTGGGGTTGCCTCTGAAGACTGTTCAGAAGCTCCAACTAGTCCAACGCTCTGCAGCCAGGTTGCTCACGGGAGCGGGGTACAAGGAGCGCACAACCTCCCTTTTACACCCGTTCCACTCAGGCATGTAGCCGGGGGGGGGGGGCCTGGGGCTTCAGCCCCCCCCCCCCAAATTCTCATGGTGGTTCGCAAAATGGCCTTACTGGTGCATTATTTAAACTGTTATCTTTATTCATATCATGATCTGATCACCATACTCAATATATCCCATATGCATGGGGGTATTGGGGTAATAAATAAAAGGTTTGCTAGGGTAGACCCTCTTTCACTCAGACTCAGCCCCCTCCCCCCAAATTGAAATCCTGGCTATGGGTTCCACTGGCTGCCAATTAGCTTCCGAGCACAATTCAAAGTACTGGTTTTATCATACAAAATCCTACACGGCTCAGGCCCAGTTTACCTGTCCGAACGTATCTTCCCCTATAAACCATCAAGGACTTTAAGATCTTCCGGAAAGGCCCTGCTCTCTGTCCCACCACCTTCGCAGGTGCGTTTGGTGGGGACAAGAGACAAGGCCTTCTCTGTAGTGGCCCCAGCTATGGAACTCTCTCCCCAGTGAGGTTAGGTCTGCCCCCCCCCTCTCCTGTCATTCAGGAAGCAGCTAAAATTCTGGCTTTGGAGTCAGGCATTTGCAGATTGATGGATGATTTGATATAGACTTAGAATTACTTGGCCACAGTGTTTTGGACTGAGTTGGATGTGGTTTTTAATGTGATGAATTGTTTTTACATGTATTTTAGAACTTATTTGTTGTATGTTGTTTTATAACATTATTTATTGTATAGTATTGAATTTTGCTGTTAGCTGTTCGGAGTCCCTCCACGGAGGTAGAGAAGAACGGGATACAAAAGTGCTAAATAAATAAATAAATATCCTGTATGAAACCATTCACTCATCTATTTCACTATAAGACTGAGTGCTGCTCATATCTATTCTCTATTCTGCAAATTTGCTGCAGGTCAAATTTGGGTTCTTACACATACAGACCATTTTTATTTGATTTTTTGCTATCTCCAGGGAGATTAAGGAATCATGCATTGAGCACTCATGTTTCCTTTTTGTTTTTAAACCCTGCAAGGTAGATAAGCCCAAAACTATAAGCTTTATCCTACCACTGATCATCAACCTGTCCTCCCATCACTCATTGCACCATTAGTCATTGGACCTCATCACATCAACATTGAGAAGCATAGTAGTCTAATGAAAGGATTAGTAGGAGAATTATATACAATGATGATAAAGGATTTATTTATTTATCATGTCAGGGGCAGACCAAACAGTTGCATTGCATTTTTTTAACAAGCAAGCAAACAAACAAACAAAACACAAAGTTTGCAAGCTTGGTAGTTGATTAAATGTCCTTTGACCAGTAGCTGGCCCCTTGGAGTGCCTCTGGACATGAGAGAAGCCCTCCTCGTAGGATTGCAAGACATCCAGGCATCCCCTGGGCAACGTTTTCATAGACAGCTGATTCTCTCACCCCAGAAGCGACCAGAAGCAACTTGCAGCATGATAAAGGATGGTGAATATGTAGTAAGAACATTACAAAATAAATGGCAGAAGGAAGGGCGTATGTTGTCCTTTTCGGTCACCTATCGTCCCGTTTCAAATTCTGTCTTCCCATCACACGTGTTTGCCTCTTCACTTTTCCACCTGTTGTTGACCAGGTTCTGAATCATCATACAGGAAACCCTGTATGATGATTTTACTTTTAAAAAAAATTCTTTAAAGAAAACAGAGAATTCACAGGAACTGCAGACCATGGGATCACCTCTGCCCACCTCTAACTCAACCACCCACTTAGAGGAGACACAAGGCATTATTCTTCTATGGGTTGATTTCCTTCCCAAGCCCCATTCTTAAGACACTTCTATGGCCTGTTTTCTTTCCTAAGCCTGGTTTTTAAGACACCCCCAAAGAACTGCCAACAGAACATCCCTCCAAACACCACCACACAACTATGAAATGGAATGAGCAAGCTAGAGACTTCCCTTCCCACATGTTTTCCAGCTGGAACTAAAGATCTAACATGTGCTAGGAGCTCGAAACACAATTGCTCACCCATTAACTCCCTCCTCAAAGGACAATTCAGCTGCATTTCAAAAATAGTGGGCTATGCATGATGACTAGAACTGCTTAAACATCGTGTCATGAGTGCTATGCCTCTACCTTCTTGAAAAGTGAACTGAAGTGTCCTAAAAGTTTCCCTTGGCATTGAGTCTTATCGTGTCCAACTAAGGCAGCGGTTCTCAACCTTCCTAATGCCGCGACCCCTTAGTACAGTTCTTCATGTTGTGGTGACCCCCAACCATAACTTTATTTTTGTTGCTACTTCATAACTGTAATTTTGCTACTGTTATGAATTGTAATGTAAATATCTGATATGCAGGATGTATTTTCAGTCACTGGACCAAATTTGGCACAAATACCCAATACACCCAAAATTTGAATACTGGTGGAGTTGGGGGTGATTGATTTTGTCATTTGGTAATGCTGGAGTTGCTGGGATTTATAGTTCACCTTAAATCAAAGAGCCTTCTGAACTCCATCAATGATGGAATTGAATCAAACATGGCACACAGAATTCCCAAAGAGAAAAGAGAAAATATTGGGAAGGTCTGGTGGACATTGACCTTGAGTTCTTGGAGTTGTAGTTCACCTATATCCAGACTGTGGACTCAAGCAATGATGGATCTGGATCAAACTTGGCACAAATACTCAATATGCCCAAATGTGAACACTGGTAGAGTTTGGAGAAAATAGACCTTGCCATTTGGGAGTTGTAGTTGTTGGGATTTATAGTTCACCCACAATGAAATAGCATTCTGAACCCCACCAATGATAGAATTGGACCAAACTTTCCACACAGAACCCCCATGACCAACAGAAAATACTATGTTTTCTGATGGTCTTTGGCGACCCCTCTGACACCCCCGCGCGACCCCCACAGGGGTCCCGACCCCCAGGTTGAGAAACACTGAACTAGGGGGTGGTGCTCATCTCCATTTGTAAGCCGAAGAGCCGGCGTTGTCCGTAGACGCCACCAAGGTCATGTAGCCAGCATGAGTGCATGGAATGCCATTACCTTCCTGCCAAAGCGGTATCTATTGATCTACCCACATTTGCATGTTTTTAAACTGCTAGGTTGGCAGAAGCTAGGCCTAACAGCAGGAGCTCACCCCACTCCCCGGATTCAAACAGCCGACCTTTCGGTCAGCAAATTCTGTAACTCAGTGGTTTAACCTGTTGCACCACCAAGTGTCCTATGACAAGGAAATTTCTCCATGTGATGAGGTCTGTTGTGAGCAAAGCTGTTGTTGAGCCACTCTGCCTAAGAAAAGAAAGGATGACAAATCAAGGCAAAAGACTGTAGCTTAACACACATGCATGTACGAAAAGATGTTATCCGACAACAGAGAGGCTGCCTAACACATTTTGCTACTAACACATATAGCATGATCTCACTCTTCGTGAGCCTTGTGGACAAGAGGAGCACATGAACAGAGAAATATAACATATGTATCTTGCAAGTACAAGCAAAATATGTTTCTGTGCTACTAATATATCCCGTGAACACTCATCCCTGGACATTTCACTGAAATAGAAAAAAAGGACTCTTTGCTGTGCCAAATCTCCCACTTCCCTTTCATTCCTTATTCATCTCCATGCACTGCAGCAATTCATCATGCCACTCACCATAGCTGCCAGTAACCCCAGTGCTACAAAAGGACAGGAAAACGAGCTCAAGACTGATTGTCCTCAACACTTAAATAACATAATAGCTGAAAAGGAGGAGGAGGAGTGCTCCACAACTGCCTCCAAAGAGAGAACATCTGCCCTATGGTCAGCTCATAGCTGAAGAGGCTTGTATCCTCCAAAGGAAGGTAAAGTGTATAATAGAGGCAAATATGTGCAATTAAGCCCCAATTAATTCATTTTTTAAAAAAATAATCTATACTGACAGCAATTATCTTAGTGCTCTGAGTGCTGGTCTTTAAAAGTATGCAGTATGGCATTGTCCACATACAAGAGGAATGCATATGCTCAGTTCAATTTTGTATTAGATGTAGGATTCAATCCCTGTAATTTTTTTTGCCAGGAGAAATGCTTTTTTCTCCTCTGCAGAACCCTTTTCTGCCATTTCCCAGAAATCTGCCAAAAGACTAGTCTGCTGGGGGGAAAAAAAATCTGTTCTGCCAGCTAAGATTTGCTGGCAGGAAGCAAAAGGGGGAAAGCAGAATAAGAATAATGTGGATGGAACTTTAATAATAATAATAATAATAATAATAATAATAATAATAATAATAATAATAATAATAATACTGTCGACAGGCTTTACCTGCCCTGAAAATCAGGAGGCAGATGGCTTCTGCAAGTGAAACAAATGGTAGAAGAAGAGAAACACGCACTGGCAGATGATGGGAAAGGCAGTCAAAAACCAACATTTAGGGAAGTTATTAGTAGTAAACTGTTTAAAGTGCAAAAGACAAAGAGTGAATACCATAAAAACACAATCCAGAGCAGAAGAGAAAACTGGCCAAAGAAGGCTCTCCATGGACAGTTCCTGGGGAAAATTGGGAGCCAAATTGACAAACAAAAAACATGGCTGTGGCTCACAAATGGAACTCTGGAAAAGGAGACAAAGGAGGGACTGATTCTGGCAGCCCAAGAACAAGCCATTCGAACCAAGGCCATACAAGCCAGAATTGAAAAGTCGACGACCAATCCCAAATGTAGACTCTGTAAGGAAGCAGATGAAACAATAGATCACATCCTCAGCTGCTGCAAGAAGATCGCGCAGACAGACTACAAGCAGAGGCACAACACCATTGCTCAGATGATTCATTGGAACTTGTGCCACAAACACCATCTGCTTGAGACAAAGAACCGGTGGGATCACATGCCGGAAAAAGTTACAGAAAATGAACATGTAAAGCTACTCTGGGACTTCTGGATTCAGACAGACAGAGTTTTGGAGCACAAGACTCCTGACCTCACAATCGTGTTAAAAAACAAAGTATGGATCATCGATGTTGCAATCCCAGGTGACAGCAGGATTGCAGAGAAATAACTGGAAAAGCTGACATGATATGAGGATTTAAAGATTGAACTGCAAAGACTCTGGCACAAGCCAGCAAGGTGGACCCATTGGTGATCGGCACATTGGGTGCAGTGCCTCAAGACCTTGGCCTGCACTTAAACACAATCGGCGCTGACAAAATTACCATCTGCCAGCTGCAGAAGGCCACCTTACTGGGACCTGCATGCATTATTTGCCGATACATCACACAGTCCTAGACACTTGGGAAGTATCCGATGTGTGATCCAATACAACAGCCAGCAGAGTGATCTTGTCTGCTCTGGACTCATCTTGTTGTGTTTATAATAATAATAACAACAACAACAACAATGACAATGATAATGATAATAACTATCTTAACCAGCACCTTTGGGCATATCCAGA
Source organism: Anolis sagrei ordinatus (assembly GCF_025583915.1). Taxonomy (NCBI): domain Eukaryota; kingdom Metazoa; phylum Chordata; class Lepidosauria; order Squamata; family Anolidae; genus Anolis; species Anolis sagrei. The sequence goes on from NW_026844478.1 coordinate 20,395,068, forward strand.
CCCTTGAAAATGCTTGGCTTATTGAGTCCTGGCCTATATTTTTAAATTTATATGCAAAACATTCCACATGAACATGCACAGCACATAAAGTATGAAGCATCCCCCAGGCCAAGACTTCTTAAAAGCCTTTGTGGCTTTTTATATCAGTGACTTTATTACTGAAAAAAGAAATCTTCAGCTATAGTGATGATTTCATTCCAACGAAATTGTACATTCACAGAGAAGTCACTTTCACATTTCTCGTCTCTGCAGGAAAACCGGAGGAAGGAGGGGCGTCTTGAGCATCAATGACAAGCAAAACTCTTTTTAATCTGAGGAAATTTGACAAGCTGGGTGCCAAAACGAAACCGTGATACCTATGGAGGGAAATGCTGCAATGATGCATCACCCAGCAAACTGTGGGTTCACTCAAAATAGAATCAGCCCCCGATAAAAACTGATGGAGAGCGCGGCCCTTATTTATTTCTCTTTTATTTATTTCGCTTTGAAACCATGGCTGAGAAGATTTTCACAAACCGCATTAATAATCTATCATTTGCAGGCATTCCAATGAATGCAGATATTTGAATCCACTCCATCAGAATGATAAACATATTGAGGGACAAAGGAGTCATTTGTTTCATGCTCAAATGAGCTGTTGATTGGAAATGTCACAGTCTGGATTGCCAATGATGGCAATGTTGTTCAAACCATTTCCCTCCCCATCCCACCACCCGACAATGAAAGTGTTTGATTACTTGCATGTTGCATTAAATAACAGCTATTTGAAGGAAGGCAGAATAAAACTCATTGGAAACACGCGTCAACACACAGAGCTGCACAAAAAAAGTTTATATTCTTGCAGTATATAAAATGCACAGCCACACAGCGTCGCTTTAAATATACATGCAAAACATTTTACATGTGTTATGGTCCTCTGGTCAAAGCTTTCAATCTTCAGTCGCTTTGTATATCAATACCTTTATTCCTAAAGAATTTCCCAAGATGTGTGATTCCTTTCCAACAAAATTCACAAAAGTGCCTTTCATCCTTTGGTCTCTGCAGGGGGACTTGATGAAAAAAGAAGCCGGAGACTCTATGACAAGCCAATCTCTTTTTAATCTGAGGAAGTTTGACAAGTTGAATGCAGGCGTAACGGTGTTACCTGTGGAAGGAAAGGCAGCGTTCATGCATCGCCTATTGAGCACAGGGTTCGTTGCACAAAATACAAGCCCCTAGATAAAATCTGGGGAGAAAACCCGTGGCCCTTATTTAGTTTCCGTTTGATGTGCCACTTTTGAGACTAAGCCAGGCAAGATGCTCATAAGGCATATTAATAATCAATCATTTGCCAGCACGAGAATGAACTCAGAAACTTAATTCAGTCTGAAGACAGCCAGGAACGGATGCCAAAACAAGCCACAGAGGTGTTCTATAAAGACACGTGGAAAAAAGTGGATGAAAGGAAATGGGACCAATGGTACAGCAGAGCCATTAATAAGAATTATCTGTAATAATTCTCATTACAGGGGTCAGCCTCCATTAGGTGAGTTGTCCATACCACAAAAACCAATGCTATCCTTTACTAGAGTCCTGGGCTAGACCACATTTCCTCGAAGGAAAATGATAACAGGTTTCTGGGTTGTTCTAAGTGTTTTAGGCTGTATGGCCATGTTCCAGAAGCATTCCCTTCTGACGTTTTGCCTGCATTCATGGCAGGTATCCTCAGAGGTTGTGAGGTCTGTTGGAAACTAGGCAAATGGGGTTATATATCTGTGGAATGATGTCCCGGGTGGGAGAAAGAACTCTTGTCTGTTGGAGGTAGCTATGAATGTTTTAATTTGCTACCTTAATTAGCATTTAATGGCCTAGCAGGTTCAAGGTGTGGCTTGTTACTGCCTGGAGGAATCTTTTGTTGAGAAGGGAGTACAGTGTTCCCTCGCTACATTGCGGTTCACTTTTTGCAAACCCGTGGCATGTTAAGATATCAGAAGATACCTTTTCATCACTTCTAGCATTTTGCAAGTCTTTTCTTGGTATTTATTGATCACGCAAATTGAAAAAAACACTAACAAATTAAAAAACTTGCCATTATGCTAGATTTTCTTTGACCAGAAGATGGCCACTTGGAGTGCCTCTGGTATAGCTGCGAGAAGTCCTCCATTGTGCATGTGGCAGGGCTCAGGCCGCAGTGTAGTAAGTGATCTGTGGTTTGCTCTTCTCCACATTCGCATATTGTAGATTCTACTTTGTGGCCCCATTTCTTGTGCCAGAGCACAGTCTGTTCAGAGCCTTCCAAGTCGCCCAGTCTTCTGTGTGCCCAGGAGGAAGTTTCTCATCCAGTATCAGCCACTGATTGAGGTTCTGAGTTTTAGCCTGCCACTTTTGGACTCTCTCTTGCTGAGGTGTTCTTGCAAGTATCTCTGTAGATCTTAGAAAACTATTTCTTGATTTAAGTCATTTGCATGCTGGCTGATATCCAAACAGGGGATGGGCCAGATATGTCACTGCCTTGGTCCTTTCACTATTGGTTGCAACTTCTCTAGAGATGTCAGGTGGTACAATACCAGCTAAACAGTTTAATTTTTCCAGTGGTATGAGGCGTAGACTTCCTATGATATTGTGGCATGTCTCATTAAAAGCCACATCCACTCTTTTAACGTAGTGGTAAGATATATTCCACACTGGGTATGCATATTCAGCAGCAGAGTAGCAAAGCGCAAGGGCAGATGTCTTCACTGTTCCTGGTTACAATGAAACATATGTGATACAATTCTGAATGCATTTTGCTTTTTGAATGGTGTGAGATATGAAGGCAATTCCCAGGTTTATCTCACAATCACCTTTTAGGCCAAATCTCAGTTTACTCCATGAGTGGCAAAAACACAAACATGACACCCCAGGATGGAATGAAAGAGGAAAGGTGTGACAAAACCATGAATAATTATTAGACTTCCTAATAATACTTGTCCTTTTAAAAGATTTTAAATTCAGGGTTTTTTTAAAAAAAAAAAAACCCAGAAAAAACAATTAAATGGCATTCTTGGATTATGAATTAAAATCAATTTTTACCGAAGCTCATATGCATTCCAGAGTTACTTACTTACTTACTTAGGCGATCCCTCGTTGGACGAGTAAGATGGTCTTCCATTATGGATTTCCTTGTGGGTCCGCATGTGGCTGTGGAGCCCTATTCTTGCTCTGCATCTTCTTCTGCACTGAGGGCATTGGTTTCCAGGTGGAAGGCGGTCCCGGTCGGGGTTGGCTTGACGCGCCTTCCTCCTGGCACGTTTCACTCTTTCACCCTCCACTCGTGCCTCCTCAAATTCTGCAGCACTGCTGGTCACAGCTGTCCTCCAGCTGGAGCGCTCAAGGGCCAGGGCTTCCCAGTTCTCAGTGTCTATGCCAGAGTTTTTAAGGTTGGCTTTGAGCCCATCTTTAAATCTCTTTTCCTGTCCACCAACGTTCCGTTTTCCGTTCTTGAGTTCAGAGTAGAGCAACTGCTTTGGGAGACGGTGGTCAGGCATCCGGACAACGTGGCCGGCCCAGCGGAGTTGATGTTGGAGGACCATCGCTTCAATGCTGGTGGTCTTTGCTTCTTCCAGCACACTGACGTTTGTCCGCTTGTCTTCCCAGGAGATTTGCAGGATTTTCCGGAGGCAGCGCTGATGGAACTATCCAGAATTAACAATGAATTTTCTGATCAATCCCATGTTTTAAATAAGTAAAAGTCATTCAACTATATGGAATTTTGTGTTGTTGTTGTTATTATTATTATTATTATTATTATTATTACTAGTATTGTTCCGTCTCCCAGGAGACTGGGTTTATTGTCTTTTTGGGTTGCTTAAATTGGTTGCCCCTTGCCTTTCGCCTAGGCCTCTGCAGCCTCTGCAAAGGCCTAAAAAGTTAGCAGCCAGAGGCAGGAAAGCCAGTTTTCAGGCCCTCTGCAATAATTGGCCAAAGAGTAGCTCTTTGGGCCCGCCCCTGTTTCCAGGATAGAAGCAGCCATTTTGGAGGTCTCCCTGCCCCTTCAGTTTTAGGAAGAATCCATGATGTGCTGTTGGCAGACAGGTACCTCAGAAAATACCATTGCAAAAATAATTTAGTTATAGATAGAAAACAATTTAGTATAATAGATTTATTGAGTAATTTAGTTTAATTGAGACCGATAGATAGATAGATAGATAGATAGATAGATAGATAGATAGATAGATAGATTCATTGAGTTATTGAGCTATAGGGAATAATTGAATACAGATAGAGTTTATTATGCTATAGAGAAATTATAGATAGATCAATAGAAGAGCTATTGAGTATTTAGATAGATAGTATTGGGCATTTGCCTCCAAAGCTGATTTTGAGTTATAGATAGGAGAAAAACCTGCTTTTTCTTACCATAGGGGCTCAAGATTAGGGTAGAAGAATTCCACAATTCATTATACCTTTTGGAGGAAAGGTGCCTCAATATCTGTATATAAGAAAACTTGTCTCTATACTTTACTCATTGATTGTTGGTAACATTAATAAGCTGAGCCAAGTCTACAAGGATTTTGTTAATAAATACCCTGTTTATTGTTTAAAATTGAAGTGGACTCAGTTATTCCAGAAAGCTCAATCTGCCTAAAGAAAGACCCCAGCAGTTTCACCCAGACATAGATAGCAGCACGTCAAAGTTTTATTTTAAAGCGTCTGGGCGTAACGGCACTATTATTATTATTATTATTATTATTATTATTATTATTATTATTAGAAACACATGTGAAACAAAGTCTGTACAAATGTGGAAAGGGGGCATTCCCAAAAAGCCATAGAAAAGGTGCTGTGAAATAGCACCTAAACCAGGGGTCCTCAAACTAAGGCCCGGGGGCCGGATGCGGCCCTCCAAGGTCATTTACCCAGCCCTCACTCAGGGTCAACCTAAGTCTGAAACGACTTGAAAGCAAACACAACAACAATCCTATCTCATCAGCCAAAAGCAGGCCCACACTTCCCCATTGAAATACTAATAAGTTTATATTTGTTAAAATTGTTCTTCATTTTAATTATTGTATTGTTTAAGTGATTTTTGCACTACAAATAAGATATGTGCAGTGTGCATAGGAATTCATTCATTTTTTTTTTCAAATTATAATCCGGCCCTCCAACAGTTCGAGGGTCTGTGACCTGGTCCTCTGTTTAAAAAGTTTGTGGGCCTCTGACCTAAACAATAGTCCAAAATAGCAAGGTGCATGAAATCCAGAAAGTCAAGAACATAGACATAAATCCATAGGCATGAAGACAGGAACTTTTCCAAAGCAAAACTCATTCAGGAACATAAGCAAACTTGATTCATGAGCATGAGAGCTGAAACTGGAACTTGATTCTATGACAACATTGTCTGCTCTGGAGACACAAGTAAACATCACTTAATTTAAGCTCAGGCCCAACCAAGAAGTCCTGAGGTCATGCCTTTGAGACTTGGGTCTCAAGGACTTCTTTTGGAGTCTTTCTGAACACCTAATTAATCTATCCTTGACTCCCTCTGTGCAGAGGCCTAATCTGATATCATGGGAAAAATCATGTGCATCTGCAGAAGACCCTGAAGACCAATTCACAAGAGAAACTGACTTTTCCTTGGTTGCTAAAGAATGAACATTGGAATCCCAATCATCTGCAACTGCCAACACTTCTCTCTGATCTAAGGCCTACAATTCACCCTGATCACACACAGACTTGTCAATGGGAAACCCTTCATCCCCCTTTTCCTCCAAGGAATCCCCAGTATCTTGCTGCTGAACCCCAACAGAAAGGTCTCCTTATTTGGGAGCAAGCCTTTGGAAAATAGGGCAGTGCAATAATTTTAATATGGAATTATGTGCAATTGACCATGGAATGGCCTCAAACTTTGAACTCTGGATGGCGTGTTTCACCTTGAATGCATTTTAATCATATTTATTATGTCTTAATTTTTAATTCACCATGTTTAGGTGAATTTTGTGTGTTTTGAGGCACTGTGTTGGTTCCATTTGTAAGCCTCCTTGAGTCCCCCTCAGGGTAGAGAAAGGCGGGATATAAATAAGGTAAATAAATAAACAAATAAATAAGGCTTGCTTTAACTCTGTAGCACCGATAAATGACATAGCAGAACTTTGGAGAAGGGAATTCTTTGGTCTCGTCTCAATAAATTGTTTAGCAGATTGAAAAGAAATGTTGAGGATATAACAGAGACTCCAAACTAAGAGAAAACTTCACCAAGTTCCCTCCAGTCCTGCCCACTTATAATTGCCTGTTTTCTTTGATGCTTTCTTTATTCTGAGAAGAATAAACCTACCATGCTATTAAAACTGGTATCCAACTAGCTCTGCTCCTCCTGCTGAGCAGTAAACAGCACTCCTTAGTAAATTTGGAGCTTTCTTATTTTTTTCTTGCTCCTTAATTCTTGTTTGTTCTCCTGTTCTAATGTACCCTTTGGAAAAGCCACTTTTTGACCTGTATCTCTCAAAATCACCAAAGCAACATGGAAAATGATAGTTTGAAAAGGTAACATTTCAGTTCCACAACTTCTGGGTCCCAGCTCAGCCTAATTTCACACAGGTGACAAATGCATCTTGACTACAGAAACGTGCACAAGAACACAAAGGCAACCTTGTAGGACACCACCTTCTGCCATCAGGATGTGACCTTCGACGTCAGAAAGAGGATTTGATAAGTACAAAATAATGTCCTTGTTTTCACCTCTGAAATGCTGAAGGAAGGGATAGCCAATACTCCAGAGGAAAGGAGCAACATTCAAAATGATCTTAACAGATTGGAGAGATGGGCCAAAACTAACAAAATGAAGTTCAACAGGGACAAATGCAAGTTACTCCACTTAGACAGGAAAAAATGAAATGCAAAGATACAGAATGGGGGACACCTGGCTCGAGAGCAGTACGTGTGAAAAAGATCTTGGAGTCCTCATTAACAACAAGTTAAACATGAGCCAACAATGTGATGAGGTGGCAAAAAGAGCCAATGGGATTTTGGCCTGCATCAATAGGAGCATAGGGAAGTCATGCTACCCATGCTCTATTCGGCCTTGGTTAGACAACTGGAATATTGTGTCCAATTCTGGGCACCACAATTGAAGAGAGATATTGACAAGCTGGAATGTGTCCAGAGTGGGGCGACTAAAATTATCAAGGGTCTGGAGAACAAGCCCTCTGAGGAGTGGTTTAAAGAGTTGGGCACGTTTAGCCTGAAGAAGAGAAGGCTGAGAAGAGACATGATGAAGGCCAGGGATAAATATGTGAGAGGAAGTCATAGGAAGGAGGGACAAGCTTGTTTTCTGCTGCCCTGAAGAATAGGACATGGAACAATGGCTTCAAACTACACAAAAGAAGATTCCATCTGAACATGAGGAAGAACTTCCTGACTGTGAGAGGTGTTCAGCAGTGGAACTCTCTGCCCCGGAGTGTGGTGGAGGCTCCTTCTTTGGAAGCTTTTAAACAGGGGCTGGATGGCCATCTGTCGGGGGTGCTTTGAATGCAATTTTCCTGCTTTTTGGCAGGGGGTTGGACTGGATGGCCCACGAGGTCGCTTCGAACTCTATGATTCTATGATTCTATGAATAATGTCCTTGTTTTCACCTCCAAAATGCTGAAGGGATGATCTGCAAAGCCACTCATTGCTTGTTGCTTCCACCACAGTACTGGCAACTAACACAGGAATCTTTATTTTCAGTGTCAAACTATGTAAAGTGGGTCCTAGAGGGAGTAATTTTTTTTAGTAAAACTTGAGACATCTACAAGTAAACACTTCATCTAAGTGCAGCAATTTTATCAGTCGAAATGTAGGAGATAGAAGATAGGATAATTTGACATCCTGCCTAACTTTTTATCTGTTCTCAGACCCTAATGGATTGTTTCCTGCCAAGAAGACTGCCAAGAGCACAGGAATATTTTAGTTATCTGAATGAACCTCGTGGCAATTGATCAGAGACTTCCCCATTGATTTGTGACTACAGAGGACCGTCTTCCTCCATTTCATTCTATATGGCAATAAAGCAGAAATAGACACAGACTATCAAAACACAGAGCCGTTGCCTAACTGTACAGTGATTTCTATCACACCAGATTAATAGTAATGCGATTCGTGCATGTTGAAGAAAAGGCCTCCTGAAAATCACTACCACTGCACACAAAAAGGAAGTCTTGCATCTAGCATGAGAAATAGATATCCTGGATGAGAAACGGGCACCTACGAACATGCAAGCTGCCATGGGTTAATGACCTTGAGCATGACATATTTATAAATATCCATAATTTTATTTTGTGTCAATAGCATTGCATAAGTAAGTATAAATCTGATAAAAAGAAGGAGCACAAGCAGCTAAATAATTTTAGACCAAAAATGGGCAACTGCAACTGCATTGTCTGTAGCTTTAAGCAATTCTTCCTCTATGCATGAGGCAGGACATTGTGGGTAAGCGTACAGATGCAGAGTTGCTTGTTCTGCTCCACAGTCACACAAGGTGGACGATTCTTCTAGGTCAGTGGTTCTCAACCTGTGGGTCCCCAGATGTTTTGGCCTTCAACTTCCAGAAATCCCAACAGCTGGTAAACTGGTTGGGATTTCTGGGAGTTGGAGGCCAAAACACCTGGGGACCCACAGGTTGAGAACCACTGTTCTAGGTAATGCCATTTAGTCAGGTTATCTGTGGATCTTTCCACTCTACTTCTGAGTCTGTTCAGGGACTTCCAAGTTGGCCATTCTTGGTTTGCCCCTGGAGACCCTCATGGAGGGCCATCCAATTGGGATTTCCTGATTTAGCTGCCCAGAGGGAGTCTCTTGCTGTTGCTGGGGGAACATTAAGAGAAGTGGTGGTTCTTATGAACCTTTCCCTTTATTTGAGTCTACTGGAAGGAGGCTGATGGTAGCCATGCAGTGGGTGGCTTTCACAATGTTCAACCTTATTTGTCTCACAGCAGCAACTTCCTGTCATACATGAGGGGGCGAGGTAATCCCCACCAGCTTGTAGAGTCTATCAACAGGTGTAGGTTTGAGACATCCTGTGGTTATTCTGCATGTTTCATACAGTGCTATATTCACCTGCTTTACATGGACAGACTTGTGCCAAACAGGGCAGCCATACTCAGCAGTTGACTAAGACAAGGCCTGTGCTGGCACAGCAGTGCCAGGAGATTTGAATTTCTTTTTCTTGCACTGCTGGTTTGTATGAATTTATTTAAGCCATGCTTTTTGCAATCGGGTAGCTTCCCCAGGTTGCAGTCATAGAGCCAGCAATCTGGCAATCTTCGTTAGAGTCTTTAGGTCCACCCCTTTTCCCAGGCTTTTGCAGGCAAAGGAGGACTTTTGTTCAGTCTCACTGTTTGAAGCCTAACAGCAGGACATGTGGGATTCTCTTTCCCACCTGCACAAAAGCTTCACTTCTCACAGCTCTCCTGGGGGAGTAAAAGGATAGTTCCTCAGCTTTTGCTGGAGGAATACAGCCAGCCTTTGCTGGGGCAACAGGACAGTTCCTACATGGAGTAAAACTAATGGACACCTTTCGGCTTGGCAGATCTGCAGCAACCATTGTCTGGTAAGGGACCACTCGGGCTATCCATAAAGTAGCTTGGAGCCGGGAGTAGGGGCCTCACGGCAACAAGGTAAAGAAAGATTGCCCAGGGAGGGGTCAGAAGATTTCCCTAAGGAAGTTGCCTGRCCTTGATAGCAGATTGAGGAAGTTACCAGTTTTCCGAGGTTATAAAGCATTTAATTCATTTGTTTGAAGATTTAAGCCCAAATAAAGAACTTTGTTGAACTTATTTTGAGCCTCAATAGAACTTTGTGTTGGGAAATCTAAGGGGCCCTTCAGCTGAGGCACCCCAGCATCCTGTTGGGCATACAGAAAGCACGTCCTGTAAACAGACATTATTTCAGGCCCAGCGTGTGACAGCATAAGGCCAGAGCTGATATTCTTATTAATTTTGGGTCTGTATCCTATATGCTGCCAGTAAGTTTCCACAGGATGTTATTGCATGCAGCTATTTTGTGCTTTTGGAGCCCCGTTGGTGCAGTGGGTTAAACTGCTGAGCTGTTGAACTTGCTGACCGAACGGTTGCAGGTTCTAATCCGAGGAGTGGTGGGAGCTCCCAACTTCTAGCAAATCAAAAAATGCAAATGTCAGTAGATCAATAGGTACCACTCAGACGGGAAGGTAACGGCACTCCATGCAATCATGCCAGCCACATGACCTTGGAGGTATCAATGGACAACGCCGGCTCTTCGGCTTAGAAATGGAGACGAGCACCAACCCCAGAGTCGGACATGATTGGGCTTAATGTCAGGGGAAAACTTCACCTTTACCTACTTTGTGCTTGGTGTTCATACAGTGTTTCCTAAATGTTAAACATAACAAGTTTCCATTAATAATAAGATATTCCAATATCCATAGTTTCCATAAATATATTATCCATAATAAGTTATCCAATACCCATAATAAGTTTCAATTACATTTATAATTGGAAATATATCTATTAGCATAGCTTAGTTTTTCTCGTGCCAGCACAGTTGATCTTCAGCCCCATCTACACTGCCATACAATGTAGTTTGAATAGAGAACCTATGGCCCTCCAGAAGTTACTGATCTGCAGTTCTTATCTGCTTTGTTTGTCAGTGTAGAACCTCTCTAAGAGCCTCCAAATCTTGAAAGAGCAAAACAGTAACCTTGTGAATTCCCTCAACCACTAAGCTACCTTAGCTTACTAAAAACAGGATAATTTAAATTACCTCTTGTCTGAATCCAGAGATTATTCATTACCTACAAATTTCTATTATGAAAGAGACTGGGAGGAAAGGGGCGAAAAAGATGTGCTTCGTCCTGCTTGGGGAAATAATAGACATATTTGCATAAATATCTTATTGGATACAAATTGCTAGGCTTCAAATAGGTCGACTATTGCCTTGATAAATCCTCTGCGGAGAAGATACTGAAAGCTATTTCATTTTTATTTTAATTACAATGAATTTCCCGTTAAATGAAGGGAGGAGGGAAGTCTCACATGGATGGTGTCATGCAAACTAACGGGATTTTTTGTATTCTCCACTTTCCTATTTATGGGCTGTACAATTTTGTAGAGTCCAGATCCATTTATTAGCGTATTATCTGTGCAAGATATTCAGTGAGGCAGCTGTGCGCTTCTTGCAGATAGAGTGACATAATTTCTCCTGTTGTGGATGCTACGCTGCTCCCAGGTCCTCCCCATCCCTTCCTACAGATAAAAGCAAAGAGGAGGAAAATAGAATGATCATGAAATTGCATTTCCATCTTTGACTATATTAATGTCATGAGCTCAGACTTGTAAGATCTTAGGAGGGATTTTTGGCTCGGAATACGTTATAAATAAGAGCATAAAAGGTTACCTCCCAAATAAATAAATAATACCACCAGCATTTGAGAAATCTTTCACACGCGAATAAGCCAACTGAACCTAGAACTGCCAAGTACTTTTCATTAGTGCTTACAGGGAAAGGTTACACATGCTCTAATGAATCCCCGTAATGTAGGATGGTGGAACATTTTTCTGACAAGAGATTATAATTTCGAGTAAGCCAAGCCCAAATAATTCAGTGCCATATCTGATTAACCTCCGGGGTGCTGGAGACAATCCGGCTTCTACAGGTGCATAAAGGCACATTTCATGCATCTCGATTAGATGGAGAAGACAAGCTATTTCATTTTTATTCTAATTATTATAATGAATTTCTTGTTAAGGAAGGATAGATGGAAGGAAATAAATCCTCTCCTCTCACCATTTCCCTCTCTGAATCATCACAAATTTGTGTGTGTTCTTGGTAAAGGATATGATACCTTTCCATTGGAGAAAAATGCTGGGAGTAACTTGGACCACTGTGCCATCGCGCCTGGGGCTATAACTCAATGAGAGAGGCATGGACGTGGCATCTTTCCCCAGGGGACTGCTTCTTGCCCTCCTATAGGAAACTGGAACTCCCAAAGACCAAAACACAACAGATAACTCGAAATGGTATTTATTGTTCACAATGAGTTATCTTTCTCAGGCATAAGCTTGATGTTTCAACAGGGATAAAGGAAATGTACTTTACAATCTCTGAAGTCCAAGGAGTTTGTAGCTGAGAAGCTTTTCCTGTTTCCTCTTTCCTCAATGGCTGTGAATGCCAGAGCAAACCGCAACCCCAGTTCAAATGGCCTATGTTTGAAGACTCAGGATCTTCCTCTGGTGCCAAAAGAACCAGTTTAAAGGTACTTGGGACTTTCAACGTTGTTCAGGTTGGTCTGAAAATGAAGCATAAGTCTCAAGGGTAAAAAACCTCAGAACTGGTGCTGAGAGGTAATTTAAATCAGGGTCTTTTAGAGTCAAGTCTCTTACTCACGTCCATCTGGTAGAAACTCTGATGGCAGAATGAAAAGAAAGGAAGCACTCCCCTCCTGCAGGAAGAGGTGGAGCCAAACAATACTGATTGACAGCTATAAGTAACCAATCAAACCAACTATACATAAGCAGGGTAAAAAGGCAGGATTAAGCATGATACAACAGTTCAAATCTTGCAACTAACAGTTCTACACATAGGTGGCGCCACTCGCGCCGTCACAACCACAAAAAGATCCAACCAGTCTGTCCTCCAGGAAATCTTTGCCTCTAATATCCTTCCCTCAGTGAGCAGACAGGTATTAAGTATTTTGGCCACATCATGAGAAGACAGGAAAGCTTGGAGAAGAGAACAATGATGGAAGGAAAAAGGAAGAGGGGCCAACCAAGGGCAAGATGGATGCATGGTATCCTTGAAGTGACTGGCTTGACCTTGAAGGAGCTGGGGGTGGCCATGGCCAACAGGGAGCTCTGGTGTGGGATAGTCCAGGAGGTCACAAAGAGTCAGATGCGACTGAATGAATAAACAACAAACCTTCCCAAGAGCAGCTAGGTTGATTCCCCTTTCAGTGTTTTAATCCAGACACAGTTACTTGGTAGTCTATATATGAAAAATTTGCTCTCAGCAACTGCATAACAAGACTTCATGTTTCTACAGCAGAATAGGAGACTTTCATTATGGCCTTCTGATCTCACCTCCTATATATTTAGATTTATTTGTTTAACCTTGATTACATTAAAAATGTCTTAACTTTTTTCACATATGTTTTAAGTCTCAGTTTAAGAAAATATTTCTGTACAGAAATGTTTAGATCCCTCCGCTCATAGATATATCTATGTATTTTTCCTCCACATTTATGGTTGGCCTTCACCTGAATGGTACAGACCAAATAGTTTCACATTAACACCCTTTTCCTCCATCTTCTTTATCATCGTTGTAGACTTTGGGAACGTATGGCTATCCCCATGTGTTGGACTGCAGCATTCACTTTCTCTAAAAGTGATCAATGATTTATGTCTAGCACTATTTGTGGCACCATACAATCATCACCCCAGGTTACATTTTTTTGAAGTTTGGTGAAAACATCTTTGTCTAAAAACCATGTATAGACTACATGAGAGTAGTCCATACTACTCTCATTGCCACATTACCAAGATATTGCTAAATGTGAAGCTGAGTTGATTTCTGTCTGTTACATAATCATTTCAACCCACAAAAACAAAAAAGATATACAAATGAAGAGGATGTCCAATGTATTGTCGAAGGCTTTCATGGCCGGAATCACTGGGTTGTTGTAGGTTTTTTTGGGCTATATGGCCATGGTTTAAAGGCATTCTCTCCTGACGTTTCGCCTGCATCTATGGCAAGCATCTTCAGAGGCAGTGAGGTCTGTTGGAAGTAGGAAAATGGGAGCTAGGTGTGAATGTTTCAACTGACCACCTTGATTAGCATATAATGGCCTGACAGTGCCTGGAGCAAACTTTTGTTGAGAGGTGCTCCACCATGCTCTTCCGGAAACGCTCCTGCCCTGCGGTACCCCAGACTTTCACCTTCAATACAAGAGTAAATGTAAAGGTTTCCCCTTGTCATTAAGTCTAGTTACAACAGACTAGTGACATTAAATCTAAATTACAACAGCAAAACAACAGAAGGGAAACAATCTGGGACATCTAATCACCTCTCAACAAAAGTTTGCTCCAGGCATGGTCAAGCCATTATATGCTAATCAAGGTGGTCAGTTGAAATATTCACACCTAGCTCCAGCAGACAAGAGTCCTTTGTCCCACCCTGGTCATTCCACAGATATATAAACCCTTTTTCCTAGTTCAACAGACCTCACTACCTCTGAGGATGCTTGCCATAGATGCAGGCGAAACGTTAGGAGAGAATGCCTCTAGGCCATGGTCATATAGCCCAAAAAAAACCTACAACAACCCCGAAGAGGATGTCATTTTGGAAAGTTGCCATCTGCATGCAGTAGACCAGGGGTCCTCAAACTAAGGCCCGCAGGCTGGATACGGCCCTCCAAGGTCATTTAACCAAACTTCACTGAGGGTCAATCTAAGTCTGAAATTACTTGAAAGCACACAACAACAATCCTATCTCATCAGCCAAAAGCAGGCCCACACTTCCCATTAAAATACTATTAAGTTTATATTTGTTAAAATTGTTCTTCATTTTAATTATTGTATTGTTTTAAAGTGTTTTTTTGCACTACAAATAAGATATGTGCAGTGTGCATAGGAATTCAATTTTTTTTTTTCAAATTATAATCTGGCCCTCCAACAGTTTGAGGGACTGTGACCTGGCCCTCTGTTTAAAACGTTTGAGGACCCCTGCAGTAGGCAATGGAAATGTGCAAATCCGGCTTGGAGCTAACACAGTCTTCGCACCATGCATTCAGGTTGCATCTACTCTAGCATTAATACAGCTTGATCACAATTTAACTGCCTTGGCTCAATGCTTTAGAATAATGGGAATTGTAGTTTTGTGAGGTATTTGCACTCTTGCAAAGAGGGCTAAACACCTTATAAAACAGCCACTCCCATCATTCCATACTATTGAACCATGGCATTAAATGTGATGTTACAAAGGCTTGTGCATTTTGGTGGAACATTGATCCATTTCTGCTGTCCAGGGACCTCTCTCCCACACTCCACTTGTAACTGAGAACAGCTGATATTTGACAGCTTCTGTTCTGTTGGGGCCAAAAAAAAACAAAAAACAAAACATGGTGGCTGACTCCTTGCCGTTATGGCCAGCCAGACAAATCAAATTGGCCAAAGGGGACCAACCAATCCGAATCCGTGCACAAGCCTAGTGTCACACTGCAGTAATTCTTTAGCCTATACCAGGGGTCCTCAAACTATGGAGCGGGGGCCGAATACGGCCCTCCAAGGTCATTTACCCGGCCCTCGCTCAGGGTCAACCCAAGTCTGAAATGACTTGAAAGGACGCAACAACAACAACAATCGTATCTCATCAGCCAAAGGTTGGTCCACACTTCCCATTGAAATACTAAT